>CM038682.1:536205595-536907731 GCA_021605205.1 Aegilops longissima | reverse complement strand
TTAAATAAGATATATTGTGATATCCCAACAAGTAAACATGTTCCAACAAGGAACAACATCTCCATGTTCAACAAGGAACAAACTTCATCTTCACCTGCAAGTAACAACGCTATAAGAGGGGCTGAGCAAGCGGTAACATAGCCAATCAGCGGTTTGCTAGGAAAGGATGGTTAGAGGTTTGACATGGCAATGTGGGTGGCATGATAAGCAAGTGGTAGGCATCGTAGCATAGGCATAGCAAAAGCGAGCATCTAGCAAGCAAAGATAGTAGTGATTTCGAGGTATGGTCATCTTGCACGAAATCCATAAGGAAGAAAACGAATCCATGAAGAAGACAAGCAGACGAAGTCGAGCGAATCCTCACAACTCCGGAGCGAAACCGAAGCTAACGAGAGAAGCAAACGGAAAGAAGCAAACAACATAGTAAACAACCAACACATAAACATGGCATGATGCACAACCAAGTATGATGCATGTCCGGTTTACATAGCATGGCATGGCAAGTGCAACAAACAATACCACAAATTAAATGGAGCTCAATATACAGCGAGTTGCATATTAACGGCTACCACATCAATTAATTAGTTCACTCCGATTATGTACTCAACAATATTAAATGTTTTTAAACATGGCAAGAGGTGAAGCATAATGAAACTACCTATCTAGGCAAGTTTAAATGAGGCGGAAGCAACAAACAACAATTAGGAAAATCCCCATATGCAAATAATGAATTTGGTACTGTTCTGCCCTAAACACAATTTTAATGTTGTTAAACAGCAAAATAAAGTGGACCATGTCAAACTAGGCATTTTCTACCCCATTTACATATATAAATTATTTAAATCCGATTCACGGTTATTTAGTTATGAATTAAATCATTTTAACATGGCATAATAGCAAATTAAAGCAAACAACAAGTTAAACATTTTAAACATGGATGAAAGTGGGATATGATTAATCTACGAAATTCTAAGCAATTTACATGTATAAAGTTTTACACATATGATGCCGCAGTTAATGAGTTATTAAATGCATGAAGTTTAGGGTCCAATACTGTAAGCGAAAATCACGGATAATGCTAAAATCATAAATCTGGAAAAAAAATGCTATCGGGCGAAACTGCAGGCTGGCCCAACTGAAAAAAACAAAAGGAGGCGTGGGGTGGCCTCACCCATGGGCCTTAGCAGGCGGTCGGTGAGGAAGGAGGGCGGGGCCGGGCGTGTTGGAGGCGGGCCAGTGGGCCTCGGGGCAGGCCAGCTGAGGCAGGCGCTGAGGCCGAGGCCTGCAGACCTGGCAGCCTGAGCGAGGCTCGTCGTCTCCCTCGTGCTCCCTTGAAGCAGGCCGAGGCGAGGCGGCCGGGCGAGAAGCCGAGCGGAGGCGAAGATGGCGGAGGCGGCAGATCCGGTGAGGAGGCGGATCCAGGCGTCGGGATTCCGTTCGTGGCGGCAGCAGGAGCCTCGAGGCGGCGGCAGAAAACCATTCTGCGGCGGACTGCGAGAAGAGAGGCCAGGGTGAGGCAGCGGAGAGAGAGAAAGAGAGAGGAAGGAGAGTGGGCAGAGGCGGGTGCCTTTCTTGGCTCGGCCGAAGCTGCAGGTCGCCGTGAGGCGCAGAGGCCTTGGCGGTGTCGATCCGGCTCGGGATCAGCGGAGGAGGGAGCCGGGGGGCTCATGAGGCGCTCAGCGGCGAGAGCAGGCTCGAGGCGAACCCAGCGGGCCCGATGGAAAGCCAGGCGAACTGGCGGGGAGGGAGAGCCCGAGGGCCAGCGTGGCGACACAGGAGAGGCTGGCCGGTGCGGCTGGCGGTGGCGGCAGCGGTGGGGGGCCCGCGTGGCGGTGGAGGTGGGCTCGCAGGAAAAGCGAGGAGAAAGGTGGAAGGATCTGGTGGTGGCAGCGGTTTTAGAGGGATCTGGTGGTGAGGGTAGGGAAGGCTAGGGGCACCCAAAATGGCATTGGGGGTGTTTATATAAGGAAGGGGATAGGGTTAGTCTCTAGGGGGGTTTTGAGGGGTTTGGGACCTCCGATCGCGATCGACGATCAGGAAAGAGGAAACTAGGAGAGGGGTTGGTGGGCTGTGAAGATAGGACTTGGGCTGAGGAGAGAGAGAGAAAAGCAGCCCGGCACGATTTGGAGACGAAACATCCGGCGAATACCGGCTATATCAGCGGTAGTAGGTTTAGCAGTTGGGCTATCAAATGGACTCGAATCACGTGAAACTTGGCGGTGACTGTCTACACTATAATAAGACCGCATGACAAGTTGCAACCCATTCGAGAACATTTTATGCCACTAATAAAATAATATTTGGAGGTGCAGCGAGGCGTGCGAGTGTATCCGGACTTCGGAGCGGACAGCGGAAAGCAGCGGAACCCGAGCGGATGCAAGTTTTGAAAAACATGCGGATGAAATGCGAGATGATGCCATGAGATGAGATGCATAACAAAAACAAAATGCAAAACAACAGACAAAACCCAACCACGAAGAAATAATAAATCACATCTCCGGAAGGGCAAGAGTCGGATTACGAATATGGAAAGTTGTATCCGGGGTGTTACAACACTCCACCACTCGAGAGGATCTCGTCCGAGATCTAGGATGGCACCGGAGGAGAAAAGGCGAGGAAGAAGATGTAAAACTAAGTTGCTTCTTTGACAAGCAGGTGAAACCATGAACCTTGAGAGGTTGAGCAAAATGAAAGAAAGAACACAACGAAGATGAACAAGGTTGAAAACAATCCGTTAGAAAAGAGGAACAAGGAACATTACGATAACTTGAAGGTTGAAAGGCATGAATCAAAGTTTAATGGACAAGATAGAATTGAAACCACTCCGTTTAAAACAAGATGAGAGAGGAAAATTAGGGCAGCACTCCGATTGAACATGGAAGAATATAACATAAACTAGAGAAGATGGGATGATACTTGATGAAATCAACAACATACGCCTCGGAACTATTGAAAGAGTGGCCCAAGGGGTAAGAAGGATTTCAGACAGCTCTCCGGTTGAGGAAGCGAGCAAAACTTGATAAGATGAGAGGACTCGAATGAAAACATGACACTCGGTTAAATGGATAAGCAAGAAAAAGAACATGATCTTGACAAAAGAAAGAAGATGGGTGAAGAGTGCAACATCACAATGCCTCGGAAGAAAAATTGAAGATAGAGTCGTTGGAATAAAGGAATGGAGAAGAAAATGACAACTTCTACAAATGAACTTGGAAAAGCACCCTTGCAAAGAAGAATTGAGCGGCGTTGTTGGAAAACCAACAACGAAAAGAATAAACTTGTAGTGGGCTTATGGAAACATCTCCACATTATGAGGTGAGCTTACGCCTGCCATGAAACAAGCGATTGGATTGATATCAACAAGGAGCGAAACTTATTTCACGAGAGGACAAATGAAGAACTTGGGTCATTAATAAGCACCATAAATAGCAACAATCCTTAGGAAAGCTTTAGGTGAAATATAGCCCAAGATAAGTCAATGAAGAGATTGATGGATTTAAAATACCTCATTCTTGACAACATGTGAATCATGAAACACGAACTCAAATTGTCGAGAATGACATAACACCACCTCAAATGATAAGGTAGAGCAATTACACTTGAAATGCAAGAAGAAGAATACTTGAACTCCTCAAAACAAAACATGTGTTGGACACCATGCTTATTTTAGAGTATAGCTTGGCGGATCATAATTCGAGAGAAATCTTGAAGAACAATTAAAGAATGAAAAGAATCCTTGACGAACCACCATGTAGAACCTCCATGATAAACTCCGGTAACAAAAGGATGATAAGAAAAGAGGTTGAAAACACAAGGTGAAGCCTTGCGGTGATAAGATGAAGCTTTGAAATGATATAGCGAGAAAACTTGGAACTCCGGAAAGAAAGATGAACAAATGAAATCACGAATTTTGATGATCCTCGGAATAAGAATTGAACTTACTCGATGAAACAAGAATAAAAATTACATTATGCTCATCCTTCACCAATTAAATTGATGACAAGCAATGGATTTGGCATACTACTTATTCCGTAGAAAAGATTGAGATAGATATGGTGCAAACTTGGGAAGGTCTTCAACGAACCACGGTAGGATTGGAAAGAAACGAATGAGTCTATATGATAACGAAGGAAGAGAACTCTTGAACAAACCACCATAATAATTGAGAATGAGCGTAGCAAAGGCACAATTCACGGGAAGAATTGTAAAACGAATAAGGATGCTTGACAAAATTTAGATACATTAGAAGCGAAGAGATCATGAACTGATTAGAGGATATTTGACGATGCACGGTGAGATTTGGAAAACCAGAGTTGAGCGGCTTGAATGAATAATTACTGAGATGATGGGCTCAGAAGAATCAAACTGAAAAGACTCTGAAATGCTCGGATGGGTGAAAATTCTCACAATCAAAACAATTATGAGGATGGCATGAAGCTAGAACCATGAATCTTGAAGTGAAAGAGCAAGATTTAAGAAAACTCTTCTTGGTCTTCAAAATTCGAAAATGTGACGAAACACCACCATGAATTATTAAGGTACTCGGAATGAAAATTAGGAAGGTTGAACCAACAATGAAAAGAATGTTGAAAGATCTTGGAAAAACCAAGGCGATGATAATTCATTCTTCGTCAAACTTTGCAAAGAATTTGGGAATAGCTCGGGAAAATAAAAAGTCGAGGTAAGATCACAGGAAAAAGACACGTGGGTTAGGGCCCTCAAAAGAACCACCGTTGAACAATTGTTTGAAATAGATATTGCACGGTAGAGTTAAATGGCTTGAATGAGATAGCATCCTCAAAAGAACTTGAGTGAATTGAGAATGGAAACTAGAATCTTAGAGATATCTTCAACACTCGGAACAATTGAATAGCGAAAGTGGATGATTAAGAGATGCACCGACATGAAAGCATTTGAAATGAGGAAAAGAATATGATGAATATCAAAAGCTTGAATTGAGTCCACGGAGAAGAAAATTAGAATGGAACAATGATAAGGTTAAAGCTTCCTTAAGCGTCTTCAAGAGAAATCACGGATAAAACAATAAAGGAAAAGAATGAAGAAACTTCACTCAATAAAATGGATACTTGATTAAGAAATCTGAGTCCTTGAAGAAAAAAGGGTGGGAGGCGGAAATCAAAACAACTTGGGTCGGATGAAAGCGAACACCGTTGAGAAAACTTAGAATTGATCTTGCGAATGTTGGAATGATCGGATTCACTTGAAGAAAACACGCCGGTTGGAAAAGAATTAACATGACAAGCTTAGTGATCAAGAAGGATTAGTATTCACATAGCAATATGAGAACACCATTTAGGAAAGGTATGGAATCAACACTTGACATTGAAACAACTCGAATACCACAAAACAAAACAAAACAAAGTTGGCTTCAAGAATGAGCGGAACAAACACATGATAGAATTTACGCCCAAAGTGTTACGTGGTGGGGCCCACACGGACCTGACGTATAGGCAGGACGTCACGAATGACAAACAAGGCGTCCCGAATCAGCATAGCCAAGGATTCTTTAAGGCGTCTACGCGACCCTTTGTAAATCGACCGTGAATGGGCGGACCACTAGGCGTTGAACCCCAATCTCAAATCATACATCATCGGAAAGAATATCACATAAGCTACTAGAATTCCCACCTATAAACTCCGAAACTTTACGGTTATGCAATCTGGTGTTGGGGATCTGAGGACACAAAATATATCACCCAAACTAACAATACCTAGATCCATTTGTATCCATCCGTCAACACATAACAAGAAACCTCGAAATCGTGTACCTCGACCTTGAAAAACATCCGTTATACAAGTCATGGCAATACTCCCTTTTCGCCACGATCTTTGAGCTATCGGGGTTATCTCACCAACAACTGCACAAAAGAGATTTCGATGTCGGCAAAACTCGGTATTCGAACTGCAGCGATAAAATTGTGGCGACAACACCTCGGAGCTCAACTCCGGGACAACGCCACAACCCTAAATGTCGGGAGGCACCAAGAACAATGTTCTCGTCACAAAACCATCGAACGATTCCAAGATACCCGTGATCCTAAAATTTTTTAGTGAAATTAGAGGAGAAGAAGTCAACACATCTCGTCGGGATACCTCACGAGGCGGCAGAAGGGACTGAGGTAAAAAAATCCTACTCTCCGATATATATAATCCTAAGACTCAAAACATTTTCCATTCTAGACTCAACAACGTCGACAAACAATCAAGTAGGGGCTCCTAAGTCGGGAAGGCTCGATTACCAACTTGAAGCAGCCCTCGATGCGGCTATATCTCCCGTGTGAAAGCACGACTTAGAGCATAACGCATTGAAAGCAATGTATAAGTGAGGTAATCTTCACACAACCATGTAATACATAAGGAAAGGAGATACATAGTTGGCTTACAATAGCCACTTCACACAATACATGAGTAAAACATTACATCATACTGAGATACAATCAAGGTCCGACTCACGGAACCAAAATAAAGAAGACTACCCCAAATGCTACACGGATCCCGATCGTCCCAAGCTGAGCTCCACTCTGATCATTGAAGCGAAACAACACAAAACAAGATCTTCATCGAGCTCCTCCTTGAGCTCGGGTCCAACACCTGCAGTTTCATCGGCACACTGCAAACTGGTTTGGAAGTATCTGTGAGTCACGGGGACTCAGCAATCTCACACCAGAGATCAAGACTATTTAAGCTTAAAAGGTAGGACAGGGTAGTGAGGTGGAGCTGCAGCAAGCGACTAGCATATATGGTGGCTAACATCATAAAGAAGCGAGAAGAGAAGGCAAAAGCACGGTCGAACAACTATGATCAAGAAGTGATCCTAAACAACCTCGTCAAACATAACTCCAACACCGTGTTCACTTCCGGACTCCGCCGAGAAGAGACCATCCAGTTACACCTTGATTGGTGTATTTTAATTAAGATCAACCGGGTTTTCTACAACGGACATTAACAAATTCCCATCGCCACATAACGGCAGACACGGCTTTGAAAGTTCAAACCCTGCGGGGGTGTCCCAACAACCCATGATAAGCTCTCGCGATCAACGAAGGAATAGACCTTCTCCCGGAAGCCCGATCAGTCTCGGGATCCGGCTACAAGACATTCACAGCAATAAAACAAGACCAGCAAGACCTCCGGCGTGCACACCACGATAGTAGCCGTAGCGTATCTCGTCTCGAGCCACGACCGGATGAACACTCGTCTGACAACCGCGATACCCCAAGTTGCCTCGGGCGGCACAAGTGGCTCTAGTTTGGACCAACACTTAGACAAGCATTGGCCGGGGGTTAAATAAAGATGACCCTTGAGGCGCGACTCCCAAGGGAAAAAAGGCTAGGAGAGGCAAATGTAAAACCAATGTTGGGCCTTCTTTGGAAAAGTCTTATTCAAAGCGAACTGTCAAGGGGTCCCATAAATCACCCGACCGCGTTAGGGGCGCAAAAATCCGGGAACATAATACCGATATGGCGGAAACTAGAGGCGGCAAAGTGGAACAAAACACCGGGCATAAGGCGAGCCTTCCACCCTTTACCAAGTATATAGATGCATTAATTAAAATAAGATATATTGTGATATCCCAACAAGTAAACATGTTCAACAAGGAACAACATCTCCATGTTCAACAAGGAACAAACTTCATCTTCACCGCAAGTAACAACGCTATAAGAGGGGCTGAGCAAAGCGGTAACATAGCCAATCAGCGGTTTGCTAGGAAAGGATGGTTAGAGGTTTGACATGGCAATGTGGGTGGCATGATATAGCAAGTGGTAGGCATCGTAGCATAGGCATAGCAAAAGCGCGAGCATCTAGCAAGCAAAGATAGAAGTGATTTGAGGTATGGTCATCTTGCGAAATCCATAAGGAAGAAGAGCGAATCCATGAAGAAGACAAGCAGACCGAAGTCGAGCGAATCCTCACAACTCGGAGCGAAACCGAAGCTAACGAGAGAAGCAAACCGGAAAAAGCAAACAACATAGTAAACAACCAACACATAAACATGGCATGATGCACAACCAAGTATGATGCATGTCCGGTTTACATAGCATGGCATGGCAAAGTGCAACAAACAATACCACAAATTAAATGGAGCTCAATATACAGCGAGTTGCATATTAACGGCTACCACATCAATTAATTAGTTCACTCCCGATTATGTACTCAACAATATTAAATGTTTTTAAACATGGCAAGAGGTGAAGCATAATGAAACTACCTATCTAGGCAAGTTTAAATGAGGCGGAAGCAACAAACAACAATTCAGGAAAATCCCCATATGCAAATAATGAATTTGGTACTGTTCTGCCTAAACACAATTTTAATGTTGTTAAACAGCAAAATAAAGTGGACCATGTCAAACTAGGCATTTTCTACCCCATTTACATATATAAATTATTTAAATTAGAGTTCACGGTTATTTAGTTATGAATTAAATCATTTAACATGGCATAATAGCAAATTAAAGCAAACAGCAAGTTAAACATTTTAAACATGGATGAAAGTGGGATATGATTAATCTACGAAATTCTAAGCAATTTACATGTATAAGTTTTTACATATGATGCACGCAGTTAATGAGTTATTAAATGCATGAAGTTTAGGGTCCAATCATGGCGAAAATCACGGATAATGCTAAAATCGCAAATCTGGAAAAAAAAAATGCTATCGGGCGAAGCGCAGGCTGGCCCAACTGAAAAAAAAAAAACAAAAGGAGGCTGGGGTGGCCTCACCCATGGGCCTTAGCAGGCAGGTCGGTGAGGAAGGAGGGCGGTGGGCCCGTGTGTGGAGGCGAGGCAGGCTGGGCCTCGAGGAGGCCAGCCTGGGCCCCAGGCGGCCAGAGGAGGCCAGCAGGCCTTGCAGCCTGGTCAGGCGCTCGTCGTCTCCCTCGTGCTCCCTTACAAGCAGAAGCGGCGAGGCAAGAGCGGCAGCAGCCGAGCCCATGGCGGATGGCGGAGGAGGCGGATCCGGTGAGGAGGCGGATCCGAGGCGTCGGGTTCCCGTTCCCGTGGCCAGCGAGGAGCCTCGAAGGCGACGAAGGCCATTCTGGCGGCTACTGCGAGAAGAGAGAGACAGACGAGGGTGAGCAGAGAGAGAGAGAGAGGAAGGAGAGTGGGGGAGGGGCAGGCCAGCCTTCTTTTAGCTCCGTGAGGGCTGCCAGGTCAGCCGCGGGAGGCCAGAGCCAGGTGGTGTCGATCCGGCTCGGGATCAGCGGGAGGAGGGCAGGGGGCTCATGGGCGCTTCAGCCAGTGAAGCAGACTCAGGCCAGGCTGGCCAGGGCCCGATGGGCTTCAGGCGGGCTGGCGGGAGGAGAGAGCCGAGGCAGCGTGGCGACTGGGAGAGGCTAACCGGCCAGTGGCGGCAGCAGTGGCCAGTGGGGATGCACTGCCACGTGTGGTGGAGAGTGGGAGCTCGCCGGAAGCGAGAGAAAGGTGGAAGGATCTGGTTTGGTGGTAGCGGGTTTCGAGGATCTGGTGGTGAGGTAGGGGAAGGCTAGGGGCACCAAAATGGCATTGGGGGTGTTTATATATAGGAAGGGGCTAGGGTTAGTCTCTAGGGGGGTTTGAGGGTTTGGGACCTCCGTCGCGATCCGACGATCGGAAAGAAGGAAACTAGGAGAGGGTTGGTGGGCTGTGAAGATAGGACTTGGGCTGAGGAGAGAGAGGAGAAAAGCAGCCAACCGCGATTTGGAGACGAAACATCCGGCGAAAATACCGGCTATATCAGCGGTAGTAGGTTTAACAGTTGGGCTATCAAATGGACTCGAATCACGACGAAACTTGGCAGGCGGCCTGTCTACACTATAATAAGACCGCATGACAAGTTGCAACCCATTCGAGAACATTTTATGCCACTAATAAAATAATATTTGGAGGTGCAGCGGTAGCGTGCGAGTGTCGGACTCGGAGCGGACAGCGGAGAAAGCGGCGGAACCCGAGCGGATGCAAGTTTTGAAAAACATGCGGATGAAATGCGAGATGATGCCATGAGATGAGATGCATAACAAAAACAAAATGCAAAACAACAGACAAAACCCAACCACGAAGGAAATAATAAATCACATCTCCGGAAAGGGCAAGAGTCGGATTCGAATATGGAAAGTTGTATCCGGGGTGTTACAAAGAGTCATTTAGCTGGTTAGAAGACATTTGAAGACTGCCATGTCAAGGAGGAAGGACTATACCAACCACCATCGTCAAGAAGTAAACATCCGCGTCGAAGACCAGGTGTATCTGCAAGCCACTCCTCTCTAAGGAACCAAGCATTTCCATGACAAGAAACCCACACCAAGATTCATTGGCCCTCTTGAGATCACTCAAGATTTAACAACCCCCTCAAGATTGCCACAAGGCGAAGAAAAAGCGAGTTACGGATGGGTACCTCACATGTATAATGTTTCCACATGACACAACTCAGGAAGTGTTTTCGACTTCCTAGCTAGCACGATCACTAACAAGGACATCGATCACAGAGCCGCCGACCCCAACCCAACCTGACCTCCAGCGAACATCATACGATGTCGGTTTGGTTCAGCAGACCCTTGAGGTTCGAACCTTTGGGGTGCAGCGGAGATTCAACCCTCCACCGTCTCGCACCCGCCGAATCGCTGGGACCTAAACTACTAAATGGAACAGCACAAGAGACATGAGATTTATCTTGGTTCAGGCCACCATTGTGGTGTAATACCCTACTCCGATGTGTGGTGTGGTGGATTGCCTCTTGGGCTGATGAGGAACAATACAAGGAAGAACAGCCTCATGAGGTGCATTCTTGGTGGGTGTGATGAACTGCTAGGTGGTGTTGATTGCTCTAGCTACTGGTTTCTTGATGAGATCCGGATCCTCCATACAGGGCTGGCTACTCCCATTTATAGGCGAAGGCCTGGGCCTCTTCCCAAATATTGGCGGGAAGGCGCCAACAATTAGCGATTTTGAAGGGAACAACGGGTACACTTATCTGACTAAAGTTGGTCCTCGCTTGCCAAAGGCTCTGGTGATGGCCTTTGCTTGGGCTCCACGATGACTCCCTTCCAGCCGTTGGGCTGGTCTTGAGTCTTGTTGCACCAAAGCGGATGCCTTTGCTTGATTCTCTCGCTGCGCTTGCTCCTTTGCACCAAAGAGGAAAGGAGGGCGCTCTTGTGAGCTGGCGCCAAGCTGGCGCCCTTGGTAAATCATGGCTTGCGTCATGGGCACCTCGCGAGTACCCTGCCTTGAACTCTCCGCCTCCTCATGAGCCAACTGGCGAGGCCGTGCACGAGAAGCTCCTTGTCGTCCGCCCGCAATCTGGCCCCTCGCGAGGTCTTGAGCTGCGTAGATGAAGATGGGCGTCTTTGGGCCTCCTTGAGCCCGCCGCGGGCCCAGGCGAGCAAGTATGGGGACCCCGTTCCTGAGCATGACAGTAGCCCAGGCCCTGGCGCACCGAACCGCGCGGCGAGAAGGCGAAAGGGCAAGTCTTGAGCGTCGCGAGCCCCTAACAGCCTGCGACCTTAGGCGCCGTGTGGCGGTTGATTGGACCGCGTCGCTCTGCTTCCACGATGCCTCGGTAACCGCCGGATCCGACAAGTCCTGCATGCAGAGTCGGTCATGATTACGGTGATCGTGGAGGCCGATGGTTGGGCCGCTGGCTATAAATGCAGAGCGACACACACCCTTCAGTCTATCCTTTCTTGTCTCTCCTTCTTCTCCATGGCTCCATCAAGGAAGTTCTCGGCGCGAGAGAAGGGAAGGGCCGTCGGTCGAGTCTTCCTCCCCTCCGCCTAAGCGTGGTCGAGTCGCCCTCGCAAGCATCCCGTGGCCTCCAGGCGGCCCCTATGACCTTGGGGAGCTCTCGGCATGGCGACAGCGGCGGGCCATGGTGGGCGTGCCCGACCGCCCGTCCCGAGGCTGCGCCTCCATCTTTCTTGGCCTTGCGGAGTTCATGGTGAGGCGGAGGAGCCGTCCGGCGTCGGCTTCAGCTCCGCTTCCTCTGGGTGAGCTCCCAGTGGCACCCTGGGTGGCCTCTGGCTCTAGGCGGATGGTTGCTGCAGCCGGGCTTCGTGGGCTTCTCTGGAGGTCTCTGCTACAGGGAATCTGTTCCTCACCCGTGGCTGGCGGGCGTTCGCTCGTGGCGTGGTCTTCGCCGCCGGTGCTCCCACTTCAAGTATGGGCAGACGCCACCCTCTACGTGAGGTGTTGGGGAAGGCGATCGCCGCATGGGGTGCTGCCACGAAGGCAGCGACCGGACGAGAGACTCAGCCGGCGTGGATGGAGAGGGCAGCCTTGGCTGGTGATGCCTGTGACTCCTCACGCTTCACCAGCTCTTCTTGGTGGTGATTCTTCCCGAGCAGACGCAGCCAGCCCCCACCGCCCAGCGCCTGCTTGGGTGGTGGCAGCAGGTTCGCTTGCCGCGGCGCATGCGAGCGAGAGAGAGTCCGCTGAGCTCGGAGATGGCTCGGAGCCTTCAAGAGGGCCGGCCGCAGGCGTGCTTCATCTGCTTTGTCCTTTTCCTTTCTTTTCTCCCTCGCAAAAAGGCAACAATGTGTGCCCCGTGAAGCGCGTTTAGGTTAACACCGTTAATTACTTGTCTTTGCTTTTGTGATCCTGATCTGTTCCTTTACATTGTCGCCCATTCTCAAGTGAACTCCAGCCGTGGCAGCGAGGCGTGATCCGGGCCCCATGTTCGCGTTGTGCTGCCCGTGAGGCATGGTTGGGAGGGTGCTCGGTTTGTGGACCAGGGCCGTGAAAACTTGGCGATAGGGGTAGGAGCAGCTCGCGAGGGCTCCAGGGCTTACGCCTCATGAGTCCCCATAAGAAGAAATCGAGGCAGGAGGCGAAAAAGATTGAAGAACCACGGACCAAAAGATGGCGATAGTTTGATAAAAACTCCAAATGGGAATAACTAGTCAAGCTGCGAAAGCAAATGAAAAAGCCGCGTCCGGCACCTAGTCTAGTCTTGACGTCTTCTCACCGGTAGAGCTAAGTGCTGCCTTTGGGCGTGGGAGGGAGCCCGGGGCTGAGGCCGCACTCCTGAGACTCAGGCGTGTACAGCCCCAACTCATTATTACGTGAGAGTGTCACAGGCGGCGAGCTTCACAGGCGTTGGCCCTCTTCACAGGCTCGGGCCTTTCTTGCAGGAGCGAGCTTCACGCGTTAGCCCTCTTCACGGGCTCGGGCCCTTTCGAGCAGCGGCTTCACGGGCGTTCGCCTTCTTCAGGTCTGGGCCTTTCTCAAAAAGATGAGCTTCACATGCATTCGCCTTCTTCACGAGCCTTTGGGCCTTTCCAAAAGAATGAGCTTCATAGGCATTAGCCTTCTTCACGAGCCTTGGGCCTTTTCCAAGAGAATGAGCTTCACAGGCATTCGCCTTCTTCACGCAGGGCCTTTTCAAAGAGAATGAGCTTCACGGGCATTACGCCTTCTAAGCAGAACTTGGGCCTTTTCCAAAGAATAGCTTCACAGGGCATTACGCCTTCTTCACGAACCTTTGGGCCTTTTAGGGGTAAAACCTCGGAGTGTCTTTGGATGTTCCCGCGTTACGTATAGGTACCCCCTCTTGAGTCTCTAAGCTGCAGGCCGGGCACAGAAACATGAACAACCTTGAGCGGGCCCTCCCACATGGGAGAGAGCTTATGCAGTCCCTCCACAGAGGACCCGTCGAGTACTGAGCTCCCCTACCTCGAGAGTTACAGGGCGGATGTTGCGGCGGTGGTATCGCGGAGTGCTGCTGGTACCTTGCCGCTCGCCGCAGCTTCTCGATGGCACTCCTCCCCGGCCACGAGGCCGTCCCCGCATGGCATCCTGCAGCGTTTCACGAGCGCGGGACATGCGGATCGGCAGCTTGACCTCGTGAGGAGGACCGCCGGCTCCGTAGACTAGGAAGAAGGGGTCTCCCCAGTTGGCATGGTTGCGGTCGTGCGGATGGACCACAACACGGATGGAAGCTCGTCATACCAGCCTCTGCCGCAGGCCTCCAGTTTCTTCTTGAACGTCCTGGTCTTGATGCCTCTCAGGACCTCTGCGTTGGCCCGCTAGGCCTGTCCATTGCTGCGGGGGTGCGCCACCGAAGCGTAGCATATCTGCGTCCCAAGGTTAGCGCAGTACATTTTAAAAAGGTTACTGGTGAACTGCGAACCGTTGTCGGTGATGATGCGGTTCGGCACTCCGAACCGGCTCACGATGCCCTTGATGAACTTTACCGCAGAACCAGGCGGGGATGGTGCGAGCGGCCTCGACTTGACCCACTTGGTGAATTTGTCACGGGGCGTAAGTGGCGATAGCCCCTGGCGCCCGAGGAAAGGGCCGGGATGTCCAGCCCCGGACGCGAATGGCCAAGTGAGGGGATGGTTTGCGAGACCTCCTGGCTGGTGGTGGATCTGCTTGGCATGGAATTGGCAAGCCTCGCAAGCCTTCACGAGTTCAACAGCGTCATTGAGCCGCGAGTGGGCCAATAAAACCGCTGCGGAGCATACTTGCCAGCGAGGCCCGTGGCGACGAATGGTGCCCACAATCTCCACCATGTATCTGCGGCAGTTCCTTCCCTGTTCCACGGTGATGCGGCGCGAGGATCGTCGTTCGATCGTTTCGGTGAGCTCTCCATCCATGATGCTTTGTATGCCGTGGCTTGCCGCGCCACGCTCTGCCTCCTCCTCCTTCTCCGGCAAAGTTCCATGCGTTAAGTAACTCTTGAGCTCCGTGATCCAGCACCCCTCTTGAGGTTCCATCGTTAGGGCAGGCGTGCTCTGAGGCGAACCTGAGTTGGGGCTCCCGCGGCAGGTGGTGAGGAGCTCCTCCGAAGGCTGTCTTGTGCTTGATAATGGCGGCGGGGCTGAGGGCTTGAAGCCGTTCCTCAAAAGCGCCCGGCTCTGGGGTAACCTCCTAGAGACTCGTTTGGCGATGTCGTCGGCCTCTTGATTGGTGCCCTTGAGGCACGTCTTTGGGCTACAACCCCGAATTGTTTCTCCATCCTGCGGACCTCCATAAGTAGGCCTCCATGTGTTCTTCTCTTGGCTCGTACACCTTGTTGGAGAAATTGGCGAGGCTGTGAATCGCCCTTGATGGTAGGCGCTTCACCCCGAGGGCAGCGGCAGCCTTGGACCCTTCTCAGCCCCTCGTATTCTGCTATATTGTTAGAAACCTTCTCGCCTACTTTGAAAGCAGGCTGCGGCATAGTAGAGCTTGTCTGGCGGGAGATATGAGCACCGCCCAGCCCAGCGCCTGTCGGAAAGCAGCTCCGTCGAAGTACATGACCCAACCTTCTAGCGCTTCGCTTCACAGGGAGAGGATCGATCCTCGCCCGACCACGAGGCCAGGTGCTTCATCCATTCGACCCACGAAATCTGCCAGTAGTGGCCCCTTGATGACTCTGGTGGTGCTGAACTCGAGCTGGAATGCTTGCAGCTCAATGTTCCACTCGGCGACCCTTCCGGCGAGTTGGGGCTCTGAGCACCCTCTCCGGGGTATGCGAGACAACCTTGATTGGATGACCACGGAAGTAGTGTCGCAGCTTGGCGAAGCCACCAACAATGGCGTGGAGGAGCTTGCGGCATGGGGTACCGTGCCCTCGCATCCCGTAACACTTGTCTTGACGAAGTACCTTTGGGTGCTCGGCGAGGCTAGGGGCGTCGGCGCTGGTGGCGTCTTCGGAAGGCTGTGGTGCCTCCCGGGCGGCGCCCTCCGGAGCTGGGCGTTTGGATGGGGGCCTCTCCGCCCTTGGTGTGCTCGGCTGTGACGGTGATCTTCTTCCATTGCGGTCTTGGCCTGCGAGTTCCTTGATCCGGCCTTGCCTTAGCTCGGGTGGCGCCGTGGTCTTGGCTGGCGCTCCTCCTAACGCCACGAGGCTGCGCTAGCGGAGTAGGGAGTGGCGGCGAGTAGAGTACCAAGGGCTCTGAGGCGGGGGCCACCATCCTTTGGAGGGCTGGTCGGTACCTCTTGAGGTCTTGGAGCAGCTTTGTCGGCCTCTTGATCCATTAGAAGGGCCCTTTTTCTTCATCGGTGGAAGAAAGGCGGCGCCCGCTCCCCCAATCGGGAGATAAGCGGCCCAGCGCCGTTCTGGCGCCCGTGAGCCTGCATTTCCACGAGGGTCTTTGGTGGGCTCATGTCCTCAACTGCCTTGACCTTTTGCAGGTTGGCCTCGATGCCTCGGTGGGACACGAGGAAACCAGGGAGCTTACTGAGGAACTCCAAACACACACTTCTCGGGTTGAGTCGCGGGCTCACTGCGTTGAGCCTCATGAAGGTTTCTTCAGGTCTTGTATCAAGGTCTTGGCCTCGTGATACTTCACCACGATGTCGTCGGCGTAAGCCTCCACATTCTTCCCGAGCTGTGGGCCCAAGGTGATGTGCATGAGCAGCTGGAAGGTTGCCCCCGTTCGCAGCCAGATAGCATGCATGTATAGCAGTACCTCCACAGGGGTTAAGAAGGCCGTCTTTCCCGTCTTCCACGCCATCTTGATCTGGTGATACCGGAAAAGGCGTCCAGAAGCATAACAGGTCACACTCGGCGGTGGAATCGATGATCTGGTCGATCACGAGGGCGGAGAGCGGATCCTGCGGGCATGCTTTGTTGAGGTTGGTGAAGTCGACACACATGCGCTCCTTTCCTCCTTCTTTGGCACCACCAGGGTTGGCCAGCCAATCTGGTGTCGGACCTCGCGAATAACCCCGCGGCTTCTAGCTTGCGGGTCTCTTGAATGATGAAGGCCAGCTTTTGATGGACTGCCTTCTCGCCTTACCTTCCACAGGGGCCTTGCGTTGGGGCACGCGTTGAGGTGGTGCTCGATTCGCCCGTGGGATCCCGCTTGACTGATTGGGCTCCAGCGAACACCTTCTTGTTACGCCGCAGGAACTTGACAAGGGCTTCCTCTGTTCGGGCTCGAGGTTGGCGCCTATGGTGAAGGTGGCGTTTGTGAACCCGTCCTCGTCGGCAATATCTGCTTGGTCTCCGCCTTGTCTTGAGTGAACAACTGCTTCTTCTTGGTCGGTGCAGCCCCCTTGGGCTTGGGGGCTTCCGCATCGGCGGGCTGCACTGCGGCCGCCGTCTTGAGGGTGAGCTGGCGCTCGCAGCACACCTTGATATCCCGGACGCAGTGAGGGCGCCGCTGCTCCGGGCATCTTCATGAGTTGTACCCGGGTGGGTTGCGACCATGAATTTGGCCAATGCTGGATAGCCAAGGATGGCATTGTAGGGGAGGCCGATGGGGGCGATGTCAAAGTCGACCAGTTCCGTGCGGAAGTTGTCATAGGTGCCAAAGGTCACAGCGGATTGCCCCAAGGGCTGGATGACCCACCTCCTCGCCCGAAAAAGGCGGCTGGGCTGCAGCTGCTCCACTGGGTATCTGAGAGGAGGTTGAAGGCCTTGGCCCGAAAGTCGCGTTGAGGCCAGCGCCGCCGTCGATGAGGTCTGGTGACGGCAACTGGCGAGATGGTGGGTGTCACGAGCATGGGGCGCACCGAGCGGCGAGTTGGTGGGGTGGTCGAGTCGAAGGTCAGCCCGGCCGGCAGCTCCGTCCGGCTGAGGAGCCCCTGCGTGGGCGGCGCCGACCAGCGGACGAATGTCTTGACATGGCGGCTGGAAAGCGGCGCTGCGAAACCGCCAGGGAAGGCCGTGGCGACGGAGAACAGCGCGGCAGAGGCGGGTGGCGAAGCTGCGGCTCCTCCCAAAAGGTTGCCGAGGCGCGGGGCGATGCTTGCTGCCGTCCCCGCCGGGCGATGGCGGTGTTGGCAGCAGCGGTGAGGACAAGCGCCCGCCGTCGGAAGCCGTCCGAAGGCGACATGGGAAGCGAAGCGACTTCGGCGCTCAGCGAAAAACCCGGCAGCGTCGAGACATAGTTGCGGTGGTCGAGGAAAAACGATGCGACGAAAGCAGATTCGGCGCACCCCTACCTAAGCGCGCCAAATGTCGGTTCGGGTTCCGGCAGACCCTTGAGGTTCGAACAACTTGGAGTGCGCGGAGATCAACCCTCCACCGTCTACGCACCTCGCCCGAATCGCTGGGACCTAAACTACTAAGCGGAATAACACAAGAGACACAAGATTTATCTTGGTCCGAGGCCACCATTGTGGTGCAATACCCTACTCCGGTGTGTGGTGTGGTGGATTGCCTCTTGGGCTGATGAGGAACAATACAAGGAAGAACAACCTCGCGAGGTCTGTTCTTGGCGGGTGTGATGAACTGCTAGGTGGTGTTCAGGTTGCTCTAGCTCTTTGGTTTCTTGATGAGGATCAGATCCCCACCCACAGGGGTGGCTAC
The DNA here is from genome assembly GCA_021605205.1 of Aegilops longissima. NCBI lineage: Eukaryota > Viridiplantae > Streptophyta > Magnoliopsida > Poales > Poaceae > Aegilops > Aegilops longissima. Next base: position 536,889,494 of record CM038682.1, on the reverse strand, counting down.
TCCCATTTATAAGCGAAGGCCTGGGCCTCTTCCCAAATATTGGCGGGAAGGCGCCAACAATTAGCCATTTGAAGGGAACATGGTACACTTATCTGACTAAAGTTGGTCCTCGCTTTGCCAAAGGCTCTGGTGATGGCCTTTGCTTGGGCTCCACAATGACTGCCTTCCGGCCGTTGGGCTGGTCTTGGTCTTGTTGCACCAGCGGATGCCTTTGCTTGATGCTCTACTTGCACTTGCTCCCTTTGCACCAAAGAGGAAGGAGGGCGCTGCAGCAGGCTGGCGCTGACTAAGCGCCCTTGGTGCGTCATGGCTTGCGTCATGGGCACCTCGCGAGTACCCTACCTTGAACTCTCCGCCTCCTCATGAGCCAGCTGAGCGAGGCCGTGCTGAGAAGCTCCTTGTCGTTCGCCCAGTAATCCAGCCCCAGCGTGGGTCTTGAGCTTCGTAGATGAAGATGGGCGTCTGGGCCTCCTTGAGCCACGCCGCAGGCATGAGCGAGCAAGTCAGGGGACCCCGTTCCCGAAGCGCCGACCTGCAAGCCACACCATCAAGTACTTCAAGGTTCAATGGAGCACCACTCGGAGGCGAAGCGGTATGAGGGCGTGAAGACTACCTAAATCCAAGGTTCCATACTCCTTTCGCGCCTAGTTTGGGAATCTCGAGGGGCGAGATTCTTGTAAAGGGGTAGAGTCTGTCACTGATTTTCATGCCACTACACTTAAGCTAACAATCATGATAAAATGTGAATTACGACAATTTTTTTGAGTGTTTTGGACCTTGCCTTGATTGGATTTTGTCTATTGTTTGCAAGTGCTCTAAAAATCAAATAAATCCTCCAACTCCTATAGTTCATCTCCTTGCTCCAAACTCTTGAACCAATGATCATGCCATGTGTATAGGACATAAAAATAATTTGGTCAAATAGTATTTTTGTCGGCGTTCTGGGAACGGGGGTACCCAGACTTGCCTGCCTGCGGCCTGCGGCGTGGCTCAAGGGGTGGACCAGCGCGGCCCATCTTCATCAGCACAAGCTCAAGACCCTCGCGAGGGGCCAAGCCTCGCGGGGAGGACGACAGGAAGCTTCCTCAGGCACGGCCTCGTCAAGCTGGCTCGTGAGGAGGCGGAGAGATCAAGGCGGGGTACCTCACGAGGTGCCCATGGCCATAACCATGACGACCAAAGGCGCGGTGGGTGCCGACCAGCATGATGTCTCGTTCCTCTTTGGTGCAAAGGGGGCAAGCGCGGCGAAACATCAAGCAAATGCATCTGTTTGATTGCAACAAGACCAAGACCGTCATAGCGGCAGGAATGAAGTCATCGTGGAGCCCAAGCAGGCGTCACCACGGGCCTTTGATGGCGAGGACCAACTTTAGTCGGGATAAGTGTACTAGATGTTCCCCTTCAAAATGGCCAATTGTTGGCGCCCTTCCCGCTCAATATTTGGGAAGAGGCCCAGGGCCTCTACCTATAAATAGGACTAGCCACCCACAGGGTAGAGGCAGCTAGAGCTGGATCCGCAGCTTGATCACATCAAGAGATCAATAGCGAGAGAGAGAGAGAGAGAGAGAGAAGCGTGAACTCCCCTAGCAGTTCATCGCACTAGAAAAGAGCGGAGACCCTCGCAAGGCTGTTCTTCCTTGTATTGTTCATCATCAGCCCAGAGGCAATCCACCACACCACACCTTTGGGTAGGGTGTTACACCACAATGGTGGCCCGAACGATATAAACCTGTGTCTCTTGTGTTGTTCCTTTCATAGTTTAGATCCTAGCGGCGAGGTGCAGGTAGGTAGAGGCGAGATCTCCGCGCGCACCCAGTTGAACCTAGAGGTGCTGCGAACCGAAATCCGACATTTGGCGCGCCCGGTAGAAGTGCGCGGAATTAATCTTCCGTAGCCTGTTCTTCGCCGACCATCGCATCCATGTCAAGCCTTCGTCGGGCCCGCCCGGCCTCGAGGCCGCTCTCGCTACTGCGTCGCCCAGGCCAGCCCCGTCGGCGGCTGCCCCGTCGTTCCCGTCGCTTTGCCGTCAGCGCCGCCACCGGCGGCGAAACGAGCAACAACATCGTCCGGCATCCGTCCGTGGCGAGATAGCGTCTTGCTACTCCCTCACTGCGCCCGGCTGGTTCTTAGTCCCAGCGCTCCGCGCGCCATGGAAGACTCGAGCTGTGCTCATCGCGGCAAGCGAGCTCCTGCGCTACCGCCAGATCGGCAGCGTCTCGAAGAGTGGCTCGACCGCGTCGCCAAGCTCGTCCGCGCGCGAAGGCTCCCAGCGCCGTCCTTCTCGCTGCACAGCGCCCGCCTGCGGCGGTATCGCGGCTCGAGGCGCCTCGATCGCCTCCCCCTCAAGAAAGCGCCTTGGCCCCAAGCGCGTGGCCTAGGCGGAACCCACTCCGTCCGGCGACAACGCAGCAAGCGAGCTGCCAAGAGGTCCCTACGCCCCCAAGCTGCCGAGTGCTCCACACACGGCTCAAATCACGACCACGCTCCTGCTCCAGCACGCCAAGACCCCGCGCTGCTCCCAGCGGCAGCGCATGGGGACCCGCAAGACCAGGCTCTTCGTCACCAAAGGCCTCCCGTGGCCACAGCAGGTTGCTGCGCCTTCACCACCGAGCTGCGCAGCGTCGCGTGGCCCGGCAAGTTCAAGCCAGACCTGCCTCCTCGCTATGATGGCACGGTCGACCCTGCGGAGTTCCTCCTGCTCTACGAGCTGGGCATCGAAGCCAGCAGGGGCAGAAGGTCATGGCGAACTGGTTTCCCATGGCACTCAGGGCGGAGCCCTTTTGGCTCCTGAACACAGCCACAGCACGATCTCCTCCTAGGGCGAGATCTTTCACCGCTTCATCGCCAACTTCAAGGTACTCATGACCGGCCTCCTGCCGTGGCGACATCGCCCGCATCAAGCAGCAACCAGGGAGACCCTGCGGTACATCGGCGCTTCAAAAGCGCCGCCTCAAGATTCCCAAGGTGACCGAGGAGGCCATCATCTCTGCCTTCTCCGGCGGTGTGCGTGGCGTCAAGATGAAGGAGGGCTGGCGATGCATGAACCTGTGCACTTCCTTGGAGCTGTTCAACTTGGCGACCAAGTGCGCTAGGGCTGAGGAAGACGCCTTTCTCTCCTCGAGTTGCCAGCTGCGAGACCGGAAGAAGAAGTCCATGGCCAGGGCGTGACACGCCAAGGGGCTGCCGTGCTGTGGCGAGAACCAGACACTGCGGCGAGAGATCATCGAGTCTTCCAAAGGCAGCGGTCTGTGTGTACCACGACCTCCACACCCACAACACCAGCGAATGTCAAGAGCTCCGAGCCGTGCGAAGGGAGGATCGGTCGGCATACGATCGCAATGATCGAGGCTCTGACCGAGAGGAGGAAGAAGCAGCGGGGCCTTTGGGAAGACCGTGGCCCTCGCCAAGGGTGGCGCGACCGACCTCGCGAGGATCGGCTGGCGGGATCAGCCTCGCGAGGAGGCTGGAGGATCAGCCTCGCGAGAATCGCCATGAGAAGCATGAGCCTCCATCCTCTGCCGCGCAGCCAAGGAGAAGCGAGGACCATCATCGGGGCGAGGGGCTGGGGGCTTTCAAGAGCCGCCTGCGATCGCTTGCATCTGGCGGAGCTCAAGCCCCAGCCTCCCAGCATCTTCAAGCAGTTCGCCCATGAAGTGAATGCAGTCCTCCCCAAGCTCGAAGCCACCACGCCCTCTCGGTGGTCGGCGTGCGCCATCACGTTCAGCTCAGCAGATCAGCTCAAGTCTTGGCCCACAGCGAGTCCTCCCGATGCTTTGTTCCCCAATCATCGACAGCGTGCAAGTCACGGGACCCTCATCGGCGGCGGAGCGGGGCTCAATGTCCTGTCCGTAGAGACATTCAACAATCTCAAGTGCCTTACAATCATCTTCAGCCAACCAAGCCTTTCTCCGGAGTCACCGATGGCTCCACAGTTCCGATTAGGCAGGTCCGCATCCTGTCACCTTGGTAGCGTGACAACTACCTTGCGAGCTCATCGACTTTGATGTCGCCCACATTCACCTGCCATACAATGCGATCCTCGGGTACCCAGCTCTAGCCAAGTTCATGGCCGTGAATCATCATGGCTACTAGCGTCCTCAAGGTGCCGGAGGCGGTAGTCATCCACGGTGCCTTGTGAGGAAAGAGGCGCGATGTGCTCCTGGGCGAGCTTTTCAAGCCGCATCACTTGAAGACCCACATCACGGGGCGGGAGGCTCCACAGAGACCGCTCGAAGAAGAAGACATCGCCGGAGCGACCCCTTAGGAGGAAGGCCCCTCGGGGTCAGCGCTGTTAGAGGCACCTCCTTCATGTCGCATAGGAAGGCGCGCCCGGCGCCCTCCTCAAGCAAGGCTCGGGGCTCTCTCACGGAAGGCCACCGACCTTGCTAAGGTCCTGAGGGAGGCTTGACACCACTTGGGCGTGATTCAAAGCACGTTTCCCTCGGGAAGGAGCAAGGCAAGGAGGGCCAAACCCTCGGGGAGTTCGTCGGCCAGATCACGCGGGAGTTGCAGGAGTCAAGTCATGAGTGGCAGCCGCTGCTTACCGCCGTAGCTCCCCATCGAGGCGAGATGGTGGGCTGCGCCTCTGCATCGACATACCAGGGCTCAGCAGAGCCGCCTCTCGAGGCGCTTGGCCCTCACCGTGGGGCGTTGCGAGGTCTACCCACAGCTACGTTCGCATGCCTTCGGCGTGCGAGCAGCGGCCGCCAGCCCCGCGCCTCATGGGGAGCATCACAGGCTCAAGAGGCCAGGCGTTCGCAGTCTGGCGGAGATGGAGATGGTCGCGAGCCACGGTGCCTCTGGAGCCTCCCGAGGCTCCTGGGCCTGAGGGGCTCGTGAATCGACTTCCGCAGCCCACGGCGTCCGCTACTTGACATCGCCGTCTTCAACGTTATCAGGTGACATCCTTCAAGTTTCATTTCCAGCTGGGAGCGCCCCACAGGGCTGCATTATTCCCAAGCCGCGTGGTCCATCCCTGCGGCGTGTATCCCCTTTACTTCATGTTCCTAGCTTACCTTATCGGGGGCGCCCCTCGGGCTGCAACATCCCCAAATCGCTTGGGCGGACCCAGCAGCATGTACCCTCTTGCGTTTATTTGGTCATGCGTTCGACCCATCATGATTGTTATTTGATGCTGTCCGTGGCATCCCTTCTTCCTTCATGTCGACGCTTGCATGTTAAAGGGAGGTACACGAGCATCGCGACTCATGGGCTCCTCTGGCTCTCAGGCCCTCACCCTCTGGCCTTGTCCACGGCATCACGACCTGGCATACCGGCGACGGTGAGACCCGCTCGAGGCAGGACCGAAGCGTGGGCGTCGGCATCTAACCAAATTGCAGGAACACATCACAAGTTAAGGCCCGATGTCGGGCAACCCACCTTGAGGTAGGGCTCCGTGAGTCCAGCTGGCTCACGGGTGCCCAGATACACCTCGTCGAGGCCCTACCGTGCCAGCCACGTGTCGAGGCGGGGCTGTACTGCCCAGGGCTCCTCCCGGAGAGCCCCTCACGCACCGATGAAAGCACCATGCTCTGCTGGCTGGCGACCTTTGCCGGAGTGGCTATGCCCGTACACATCTGGCGCTATGCTCCGCTGGTGATAAATAGCGAGGTGGCCTGGCGCATCAACCTCGGGGGCCGGAGCTCGGTGTCGGCCTCATCGCCGCGCCTCCCCTCGGGAGTGCAGCGGGGAGGCTGAGCCGCGAGGGCTACGCTTGGAGTCACGCCAGGCCTTACGCCACCCAGCCAGGCCCCTCGGGCCTGGTTCGTCGCCGTCTCTCACCAGTGGAGCCAAGGTATGAAGGCCGTTTGAGTGTCAGGGGACTCCCAGCATCGCGACTCGAGGAGCCTAACTGGTCACGTAGCCCCTCACTCCTTAGTTCGAAGAAAGGCTAGCAGCGGTTGAGGTATCTTGAGGGCAGGGCTCTGCGAGGCGTGGAATGGTAGATTCACCCACATCTCACCTCCCTACTTGCTGTTCATGTGCCAGGGGACTCCTCGGCATCGCGACTCAGGAGCCTAACTTTGCGTAGCCCCTCACTCCTTGGTCCCGTCCTGGTTCCCGGTCGGGGCTAATGGCCAGCTGAGGTATCTTGTGGGGCGGGCTCTGCGGCGTAGAACACAAGCAAGTAGGAAGGAAAGCGCAAATCTCAAGGAATTTAAAAGCAAATATTACAGTCCATAACTGTTGTCGCAACACCAAACACAAGTTTAAACGCCTCCTCGAGGCATGATGCATGTTGCGGGGCGAAAGCGGAGCAGGAGCCACGGCGGAGTCACTTATAAACAGCGGGCTGCGCCGGCGGGTTCGCCTCGTGAAGCCTCGGGGCGGCAGCGTCTTGCTTGACTTGGTGCTGAAGGCCGGAACCGCCCGTGAGCCTCCGCTCGACCCTTCACGGCCTCGGCGGCGGCAGCAAGCTCGCCGCTCACGCTCCAGCCATTTGTCGAGGTCGGCGTCGAGGTCCTGAAGGTAGACATGGGTAAGGACCGCGTCAGCCTCAGAAAAACGAGGACCGTGCCTCGGCCTCGGCCGTGGGGCCAAGGCCAAGGTGACATCTTCAAGAGCGCGGATCAGGAAGGAAGCAGCTTGGCAGGGGCCGTCCTCGGCGCTGGCGGCCAGGCTTTCGGGCAGCTGTCGTCGCGACCTCAGCAAGGTGCGAGCCTTCACCTCCATCTCCGCGAAGGCCACGCGGTCCTCGGCGAGGACCCGCGCCTTGCCGTCCAGCTCGACCCTCTTCGCCTCCAACTCCTTCTCCAACGCACACAGGTAGTCACGGCGCTTGTTAAGCTTGGCGTCCCGGTCCTTGACGGCCACCTCGCGAGCCTTCATGTCTTCCTCCTTCTCTTGGCGAATGCGGGCCTCCTTGACAAGCTGGTCACGCAGGCCCTGCAGCTCGCTCTCCAGCGCCTTGCAGCGACCTCGGACATCGGCTACCTCCCCCAAGGCGGCGTCGCGAGCAGCCTTCGCCCCAAGGATGACCTGTTTCTCCTCGTCGCAAGCCGTCGAGGCCTGAACCAGCGCCGCTTGAATTGAAGCGTCAGGGCGAACCCAGCGGAGACCAGCTCAGCGCCCGGCCTGGCGAGGTCGGCGCCCGAGAAGATCTTGCCGTGCGGTCCAGTTCAGCAGCGGCACGATCCAGGGCTGTGAGAGGTCGGAGGCGGCGATTGGTGGAGTAGGGAGAGGACAGCGATGTCACCACAGCATCTGGCCAGGACCTTCTGCGCCCGGCAGCTGCGGCGGTGGCATCATGCAAGGACACCTCGGGAGTCGCTTGGGCCATGGAGGCTGAGCTTCGCCCAGCTAGCTCCGCCCGAGCCTCGAGAGGGACCCGGGCAGGAGAGAGGCGTGCCTTGCTGTCACCTTCTTCGCATGACGGGCGCTGCCCAGAGCGAGCCTCGGGGCTCCCTCTCGGCTTCTTCGCGCGCAGTGCCGGCCTAGCCAAGGAATACAGATATCAAGCCTCGGCGACAAAGCAAGGAATAAAACAAGAATCAAGCACTTCTGGTCGCCGCTCATGAGCTCGGCAACCTTCAGCCATACTTGAAGCCCGAGAGCCGGCTGCAGGGATCAGCCTCAAGAGGCCCCGGGGCAGGAGGCACGTCCGCGGATCGCCTCGGAGCCGGGGCAGACCCGCGGAGGACCAGCCGAGTCCTGTCCTTCTTCGGGATCGGGGGCAAGCTCTCGCCGCCCCGCTCACCGCCATCCTCGTCATCGCTCGACAAGAGGCGGAGAGCGCGGGACCTGCACCGGGGGAGGGGCGCTCTAGACTCCCCGTCGGTCGCCTCGGAGTCAGGCCCCTCTTCCCGCTCCTCTTCTTCCTCCTCTTCGCTGGAGTTGCCGGAGGACACGTTCACCCTCGCCAGGGCCGCCGGGTCCTCGAGAACCTCCGCGGGCATGGGCACGTCCCCATTGAAGACGGGCATGGATTCCACCGCCTGCTCCCAATCATCTCGAAGGAACAGGGGTACAGGAGCGCCCTCCAGCCTCGCCACGTCTCCCCCGACCAAAGATTGCAGGACCGCGGCCAGCTCTTCATCGGCCAAGACTGCGGGGGCTCGGGCGGGGCCTCCACAGCGGAAGCGAGTACTAACGAAGCGGGGCCACCTGGTGCTCCAGGAACTCCCTCAGGAGCGACGCCCCGGTCAGCTTCGTCGTTGCCATGTTGCTGGGCCACAGATCCGCGTCCATCTTCTCCAGCACCGGCTTCGCACGGGGATCCACGAGTTCCGCGCGAGACCAATCGCCGGAGCTCGTGGGCTGCTCCGTGGGCAGAATCAGCCGAGGATGGATGCGCCCAACATCTACCATGACCCACTTGCTCCTGAAGCCCTCAATCCTCTTCCGGGCTTGAGATGGCGTTGGAGCTGCCATCTGTGACAAAGCTTCGTGCACCGGAGATGGGACCGTGAGAGGTCGGAGGTAGAAATGAGTGGCGCAGCAAGGCTCTTGAGGCTGCACCCGACATGAGCCTCACAATAGTGGCGAAGATCACGAAAGAAGAACGAGTTGGGGTGGAGGTGCGAGCCTGCAGTTTGTAATGGCGGAGGACAGAGAGAAGAAAAACTCAGAAAAGGGAGGCACCGGACCGGCAGCAATGGCGCTCACGAAGGCGGATAGAAGGTGCTTCCTCGGCCCTCGAGAAGGGCGGAGCCAGCCTGAGCACCTCTGCCCGTCGTTGCCTTGCGCCGCCACCATCCGGCGCACCGGGCAAACCCTTCTCGACACGTTCGGCGAGTCAAAGCGGGTGAGTACCAAGCTCCGGCGAGTGCAGCGGCGCCATGTCTTGCTAGGAACCTTGATCGAAGTAGATCTGGAGATTTGGAGCAGGAAGGAAAGGCGCAGAAAGGGATCTGAGCAATGACCGGAGGAGGCAAGGGAAGCAAAACCTAGACAGATGCCGCTCTTTTTGTCGATTCACGCTTGATTGCTAAAGCGCTACGTCCAATCAACCGCCACCAGGCGCCAAAACCCACAGGCTGTTAGGGCCCTTGGCGCTTCCCTGCCCCTTAGCTTCTGCTCAGCCAAGTCGGTAGCGCCTTGGGCCGGGGGCTACTATCGGCGTTTTGGGAATGGGGGTACCCAGACTTGCCTGCCTGCGGCCTACGGCGTGGCTCAAGGGGTGGCCTAGCGCGGCCCATCTTCATCAGCACAAGCTCAAGACCCTTGAGGGAGTCCTGGATTAGGGGGTGTCCGGATAGCCGAACTATCACCGTTGGCCGGACTCCTGGACTATGAAGATACAAGATTGAAGACTTCGTCCCATGTCCGGATGGGACTTTCCTTGGGTGGAAGGCAAGCTTGGCGATATGGATATGTAGATCTCCTACCATTGTAACCGACTCTGTGTAACCCTAACCCTATCCGGTGTCTATATAAACCGGAGGTTTTAGTCCGTGGGGCGAACAACAATCATACCATAGGCTAGCTTCTAGGGTTTAGCCTCATTAATCTCGTGGTAGATCTACTCTTGTACTACCCATATCATCAATATTAATCAGCGGGGAGTAAGGTTTTACCTCCATCAAGAGGGCCCGAACCTGGTAAAACATCGTGTCCCTTGTCTCCTGTTACCATCGCCTAGAAGCACGATTCAGGACCCCTACCGAGATCCGCGGTTTGACACCGACATTGGTGCTTTCATTGAGATTTCCTCTATGTCGTCATCCTTAGGCCCGATGGCTCCTTGATCATCAACAACGGCGTGGTCGGGTGAGACTTTTCTCCCGGACAGATCTTCGTGTTGGCGGCTTTGCCTGCGGGCAATTCACTTGGCCATCTGGAGCAGGTCGAAAGCTTCGCCCTGCCATCGGTCAGATTTGGGAGTTTGAACTACAGCGGCCCGACATCGCGGAGACTTGATCTTCGGCGGTTCGAGCCACAGCCAAGCGCGCCGCCTTGTCTCGATGGGCACGATCTAGCTTTGCTGCGAGCAGTGCCACAGAGGCGCACCAGCGTCCGCTCGACCCTTAGCTCGGGCCGACTCCCCGATCGAGGGCGAGTGGTTGGACATCGCCTCGGGGCTACGATCTTTCTGACGATTGAGCGAACTCCATCCCTGTCGCTGCGAAGACCGTGACTCCAAGGCGCGGACTCCGTACCCTCCGCGCCCTTCCAATCGAATCCGATTGGGCGCCGGTCATGGAGTTCACTGCGCGGACATCTTCGGCACTTCGCCCTTTGGCGACATCCTGAATTCACTAAAGTCTCTCTCTTTATCGGGAGAGCCTGGCGGACTACGGTCGGGAAGGTTAGAGATGTGGGCGACGAAGAAATTCAACGCCCACCCCCCCCACTTTGTAGCCAGCTTGTCGAAAGCTTAAGCAGCGTGCTCAATTTCGACTCGAAGACATCGGCGGTATGGACAGCGATGTAGGAGACAACCATGAACCAGCACCTATAGGATCTTTGGATAGCCACCTCATCCCACGATGTATACATGGTGGATACACCTAAAGGAAGTGAGGACGAGGAACAACGGGACACTCTGAAGGATAAATCCCTCGGCAGACAAAAGCGGCAATGTAAGCGGCGCACCAAGTCCCGCCTCGACAAAGACCCAGCCATAGGCGAGGCGAACGGTGGGCGATGAACATGCTATCGAGCAACCGTCCGAACAGGACAACTTGGATAAACAACCCGTCCCGGCGAAGATAACAGTCCGGACGATCTCCGCGGACAAATTGTTGGAAGCGAAGAACCTCCACAAAGGCTCGTCGCCCTTGTGTGTAGCCTGAAAAAGAAGAAAGCGGAAGCTGAAAACAGCGGAAGATGCACTCAGAATCAGATGGAGCAAAGTACTCAACACCCATGAACAAATCTGGCGGCATCGCCCGAACAAAAACTACCCAAGAAAACTACTGCCCGAATTTGATGAGGCCATAGAACCCCCACAATCAAAAAGCAAGAAAGGCCACCGGTCGGATGGGCGACCCCATAGCAAACGAAGGCGGCAAGCGGCACCACACACAAGCGGCATGCGATCCACATAAGATTCGCATCAAGCAGACTGACCAGATTAGGTCCATCTATGGGCGAAAAGCAAACTCTTCCAAGCAATGCAACCGCCAAATATCCGAACATCACGGCACACCCAAATATAGGGTGCGCACACTATGTTTCAGCGATGAGGTCTTTGGATCATGAATTTCAGTGAGTTCAAGCCCGTAAACATAGAGTCATCTGACGGAACAACATACCACAGATGCGGATTGAGGATTACATCCTCCACATACACATGGCTAGAGGAGATGATCTCCGCCATAAAATACTTACCCCTCAAGCTCAAAGGCCAGCCCGACATTGGCTCAAAAGCCTCCACAGAAAATACCATTGGAAGTTGGGAAGAGCTCGAGGATGCTTTTGAACAAATTTTCAAGGGACTTATGTCCGTCCTCCGGATCTGAGCGATTTAAGTCATATAACTCAACAACCGGAGAGTCATCCCATAAATTCAGGAACAGGTTCCTCACCAAAAAAGAACCAAATAGTCATTGTCCGGACCGAAGCCTTAAAGCTTTCAAACACAACGTCCGAGACGAATGGCTCGCCAGACACCTCGGCCAGGAGAGCCGAGAACAATGGCTGCATTAACAAGCCTCATGACCCGCTTTTGCGCGGAGAGGATAGTTAGCTAGCAAGATGCAGTACCAACGACCCAAGTACATCCGAAGTCGGGATGGAAATGGAAAACCACGGCGCAGCAAGGACCAGCGCGGACAAAGGAAACAGCCGAAGACACGGCGATGGCGCGGATTCGAAGCTCGGCAGAATCATGAAAAATGCCCCTCAAGGACAACAGCGAAGAGCTATCAACCTAAACAAAATCTTGGACAAAATATGTCAAATCCACACTACTCCGGGAAGCACGCAAACCATACCCACAGATTGTTGGGTCTTCAAGCAGTCCGGCAAACTCAATACCGAACACAAGGGCTCGACACACCAGCGAGGGCGATGACAAATCCACAAGCGAGCACGGAAAACAAAAGAATTTCCAACAAAAGTCAAAACAATGAACTCACTTCAAGTGACAAAGGGAAAAAACAAGCGGCGCCCATAGAAACACGTGCCGCACGGTCTATCAGCGAGTCCAGCGATGGTTGTCAAACCAATCACCTTGATCATCGGGACTACTCGGAAGTATCGAGCAGGATGGACTGCCTTGATATTAGATCCTATAATCGGCGGACTCCAATTTACTCAAGTCCTAATGGGCGGAGGTAGCGATCTAAACCTGCTATATCTGGACACAATCCATAAAATGGGGATAGACCCAACGAAATTCGCCGTAGCAACACCTCCTTCAAAGGGGTAATGCCAGGCCCATATACCCATTATGCGGGCTCCCTCTGCTAGAAGTTGTGTTGGGTCATCCGACAACTTCCGTCGCGAAAAGTTAACCTTCCACATCGCCCCATTCGAAAGTAGCTATCAAGCACTACTGGGATGTGAAGCTTTCGCCCGCTTTAACGCAATACCGCATTACGCATATCTTACACTTAAAATGCCCGGTCCACGTGGCATCATCTCATTAAAAGGGAGTACCAAGTGTTACTCGAGCACGGAAGAACGTGAGACTGCCTTGACAGCCCCACACTAATTCGGCTCCACTAATCAAAGCACCTGAATAGGTCATTCGAACCCCGGACATGGCTAGACGAGTCCGGTGTAAACATATAAAGGCCTACTAGCGGCATACCCCCGTACAAGGGGCTGCACACATGTACAACATGAGACAATAAAGCTCAATTTTGTTCACTTTTTTGAACCGTACTCTGTTTATTTAATATAAAGTACATTTTTCGCACGATCCTTTTTCTTTTCAACTAAGTTCTTCTCTTTTACAGATGAACATTGTGCTACACCGTCGAGGATCGGCTGCGCGAACCGAGCGCAGAGCGTGCGGTAGGGACCCGTTGCAAGATTCTTTTGATTAAGACCTGCGTAAACCTTTCTTCTGTCTCTTGTTGATACACATCCCGGCTTCTTGCTATAACGAGGAGGAGGTGGCGTTTTGGCATCGGCCGCACCAGAATTTTTGCGGCGTGCACGGACACGGGGCTTAGGGCATTATTCTGCCCGTTTTCATAAATACCGAATACCTTAGGGAGTGTTCGGCGTCTCGAGATTAGGCCTTATATGCATCAGCTCGAATCATGTCTTTGGTCAAATGTTGGGTTTGCCCGGCTCCCATGTTTTGGTACCTTACGTTCCGTTATATTGGCTAAGGTAGCGTTGGGAGAACCACTGCGATTGTGCCCGGTTGAGCTGGGTTGAGCACCTCGATGGAAAGCTAAAACTGGTGTCATGATATAGCGTGAGACTGGTCAACCACTCGGTGACCCACAGGAATGTTTAGAATTCCCCCGCATTGACGAAGGACCGTTTCCCGGTCAGGCACATCTGCGCCCGCATTGGGAGGCGCGGTGCCCCTAGGGGCTATATAGTAGCCCCACCATCAAACTCCTATGGCTGAGTGAAAGTGATAAAGCATTATAGTCCGGTTGCCTAGTTTGCTCGCTATCACCTCCTTCACAGGACCAAGGCGTTGGATTAAGTGTGAAAATCGCCTTTTTGTAAACACCCCACACTATTTACACAGGAGCTGAAGCGAAGACTGCCATCTTTCGGGTTATATACATATATACATCAGCGGCGCACGGAGGCATTTTAATACTTGAGCAGCACAAGTATAAAAAGCTCTTATATTATATTGAAACATTGTTTTCACAAATCATACATGTCATTAAAGCATAACATCCTTCGAGCACTGCGTCTCTATTACATGAGCGCCCTGCAGGACTTCCCCAAAATAGTGCTCGGAAGGTACTCGGCTTCTGTCCGAATCTTGGGATGCAACTTCGGTGGCCTTCATCTCCGCCCAGTATGCCTTGACATGGGCAAGAGCCATCCACGCACCCTCTATGCATGCTGACCGCGTCATTGCATCGATATGCGGCACCGCACCAAGGCTGTTGCACAAGCCAAAATAACTCTTGGCTTGGGGCTTTTGACCACAAATGAGTCCGACAGCCTTCATGGCAAGTCCGGACAACCTATTCAGCTCAGCCCATTCGGCCAAGCGAAAGGTTAACGAAAGTGGGCGCTCGGACTATGGAACTGCGACCAAAAAGCTCTTCCATTCCGTGATCCTTCGACCTCGGAAGTGTTGACGCGTCTGCGGCTTTTCGCCGCCAAGTCGAGATAAGCATCCTCTGCACCCCACAGCCGGTCCAAGCGGCGTACCAGGATCCGTGAATTTCCTCCGCAGCGAAAAGGGCTTTCCGGCCGCAATATCTTGACTGGCGTAGCTCCTCCTTCATAGCTCTCATCGCGAGCGAGTATCCTTAACCTCGGTGGTGGCCTTTTTCAGGTCCTCTTGTTTCGCTCGATCTTCTTTTTCAAAGCTCGCAATGGTCGATAGCATTCTTCAATTTCACGGCCATCTCGGCCATTTCTTTCTTAGCCGGCGGTGAGCAGCCTGTTAAACTTCAAGCTCTGCGGCCGCCTTTAAAACAACCGCATCACTTTTTACGGCTTGCTCCTTGGTCGGGCAAGCTCCGCCGAAGGCTCTCCATAGCAGTGGCACCATCTGCATTAAGCATACATGTCGTAAGGCATGGGCATCAACTCCCTTACCAGGTTTCCGCGGAGAAGTCACATACCTTGTGACTCGTCAAGCCGCTTATTAACAAGCGTGATGTCCGCATCCGCCACGTCAAGTTGCCGCTTGATTCGGCAAATTCATCAACCCGGCTAGCCACGGACGCCGCCACCTACATAGGAAGGCGCATATTATACCTGGGGTTATGATACTCGGCGCGCCGTCATTTTGACACCGCACCAAGTCTCGGGGCTACTATCTATCTGGCGCATTTTATATGCAAAAGCTGTCGGAAGGTACATCATTTTCGTACCTCAAAACCCGTCGATAAACTTCTGCGGCTTCATACAACCCGCTCTCAGCGGATGAAATCCTTTCAATCACCGTACTCATTAACGTCACGGTGATCTTCCGTGATAGGCGCTTCGCCCGAGCAGATCCTTGAGTCCTCCGACCGTACACTGTTAGTGCGGACTCGTCCGGTGGCCTTTCGGTCGGACACGAGGGCTTTGAGGGACATCTGGCTGCCTTCGGCCCGCGGATTCGGAGAAGCCCTCGCGGCGACACCTCGAGGTCGCCCGCCTCGCATGTGATGCGGCGGCGGAGGCGTTCGCTCTCCATCATCTCGGATCAAGATCCCACGAAGGCGAGCTCTGCTGTGAAGGTTGAGATCGAACTACAAATAAAACTTTCGGTTACCTTGAGAAATAAAACAGGGATGTCTTTTATTTTATAAATTCCCCCTTTTTACTTACGGCTCGTTGGAGGCTGATCTCCTTGGGAAATAGTGCGGCGGGGTATCTCCCGCCGCAGACCCTCTGGTGAAGATTTCTTCCCCGCTTGAGGCTTTGGTCTCCGGATCTTGAGCGGTCCTCTTCTCCCCTCGGAGGAGGATTCTCGATCCCCCTTTCTTGATAGCCTCCTTCATGGAGTAAGTAGCTTCCTCGTTCCCCCTTCGCCTTCTTCAAAGGCACAGCCTCTAACATCTTAGTTAATACGGATCGGCGTGGTCTCGGGGAGGGCGGACACTGATCAGTTTTGCTTTGCTGTCCACTCCTGTTTAAAGGATAGCTCTTTTAAGGGAAAGTTTATGATAAATATCGGATAGCATGTCCGGTCTGGGACTACTTACTTGAGTATCCGGGCGATTACAGCTCAATCCTGCGTCCTCAGTCAAGTCCGGACACATTGCTTGTGATCCGAAGAACAGTTTGTACATCTCCGCAGGCGTTGCGCCCATAAAATGTTGAAGAGCTCGTGGTCCCTCGGATTGAACTCCCACAGGCGGAGGGGCGAAGTTTGCAGGGCAGGATCACGATGAAGCAGCATGACCTGCGCTTCTCTGACCAGATTGATCTCTCTCTCGGAGGTCTCGAATCGGCCTGCAACAAGGACCGTCCTTGGGCGGCCCCAGTCAAGCCTGTATTGACCCATGGCGCCAGCCAGCGGTGGAGGACCCAGCGAAAGGCAGGTGGCGCCCGCATTTGGTGCCCACAGGGCGGTGATATAAAACCACTCCTGTTGCCATAAATTGAGCTCCTCTTGAAAAGAGCCCTCGGGCCATGGGCGTCTGCATTCTTGCTTATAACAGCCCCTCCGCTTTCTGCTGATGCCCTTGATCATCTTGGCTCCACTTTGAAGGTCTTGAGCCACAATCCGAAGTGAGGGTAATGCGGAGGAAGGCTTCACATCGACAATGAGCAGCGAGATGTGGAGGATGGACTCGGATCAAAGTCGTGGAATTCCAGCCCATAATAAAACATAGGCCCCCTCACAAAGGGTCCGTCGGAAGCCTAAACCCGAAGGAAGTGAGACCACGAATACCACGCTCTCATCGAGCTCGGGAGTGGGAACAACCTGCCCTTGAGCAGGCAGCCTATCTGAAATTTCGCGGTTAGATACTGGCGTCTCTCGGCTTTAGCACATCTTCTTCCGTGATGGAGAAGACATCCACCGGCCGTGCAGGTCGGATCGGACATCGTTGAAGGTCGGCGCCTAACTCTGGAGCTTTGGGTGTTGGAACTTCGAGTGAGGCGGATTCGGTTGAGATTGAAAGAAAGGCGGGCCTTGGTCTCGTTATAAAGAGGTTGAATACCAAGGCCCACCTCGTGACCGTTCGAGACTGCGCCGATGGAGGCGTGCCAGCGAACACGGCGATGGGTTCTACGCCCGTATTGATGAGAATCCCGGAATAAGGGGCACGATCTCCGTTTTGATAAGGCGTGCCAAGAAACCGCCTCGCTAAGCGCTGAGGTGGAGCAGTAAAAGCGATTCGTATAAAGGCCTGGCCGTGGTGTGATGTCACGCCGCGGAATCGTCGGCGAATCTGTGCAAAGTTATTCTCTCTCGATGGTATGTGGAACTTGTTTTGCGAGCGGACACTATCCTTGTGTTCAAAATCTTCTATAAAGTATTCGGAGAGAACCCTCCTTGCAATGCGAAGACAATATCTTGCCGGACTAAATCGTCATTGAAGCCTGGTTCAGGGGCTATTGAGGAGTCTGGATTAGGGGTGTCGGATAGCGAACAATCACCGTTGGCGGACTCTGGACTATGAAGATACAAGATTGAAGACTTAGTCCCGTGTCCGGATGGGACTTTCCTTGGCGTGGAAGGCAAGCTTGGCGTCTGGATATGTAGATCTCCTACCATTGTAACCGACTACTGTGTAACCCTAAACCTATCCGGTGTCTATATAAACGGAGAGTTTTAGTCCGTGGGACAAACAACAATCATACCATAGGCTAGCTTCTAGGGTTTAGCCTCTTTGATCTCGTGGTAGATCTACTCTTGTACTACCCATATCATCAATATTAATCAAGCGGGGTAGGGTTTTACCTCCATCAAGAGGCCCGAACACAGGTAAAAACATCGTGTCCCTTGTCTCCTGTTACCATCCGCCTAGACGCATGCAGTTCGGGACCCCTACCGAGATCCGTCGGTTTGACACCAACAACCCTCGCGAGGCCAAGCCTCATGAAGCGGACGACGAAGCTTCCTCGAGCCGCAGCCTCGTCAAGCTGGCTCGCGAGGCGGAGAGATCAAGCGGGGTACCTCACGAGGTGCCCATGACGCAAGCCATGACGACCAAGGGCGCCCGGTGAGCGCCAGCCATTGATGTCCTCGTTCCTCTTTGGTGCAAAGGGGCAAGCGCAGCGAGAGCATCAAGCAAAGGCATCCATTTCGGTGCAACAAGACCAAGACCGTCGCAACGGCAGGAAGGAAGTCATCGTGGAGCCCAAGCCGGCATCACCACCAGAGCCTTTGACAGGCAAGGACCAACTTTAGTCAGGATAAGTGTACTAGATGTTCCCCTTCAAAATGGCCAATTGTTGGCGCCCTTCCCGCTCAATATTTGGGAAGAGGCCCAAGGCCTCTGCCTATAAATAGAACTAGCCACCCACAGGGTAGAGGCAGCTAGAGCTGGATCCGCAGCTTGATCACATCAAGAGATCAATCGCAGAGAGAGAGAGAAGCGACTGAACTGCCCCTAGCAGTTCATCGCACTAGCCAAGAGCAGACCCTCGCGAGGCTGTTCTTCCTTGTATTGTTCATCATCATCCCAAGAGGCAATCAACCACACCACACACTGGAGTAGGGTGTTACACCACAATGGTGGCCTGAACTAGTATAAACCATGTGTCTCTTGTGTTGTTCCTTTCATAGTTTAGATCCTAGTGAGGCGGCGAGGTGCAGGTAGGTAGAGGGCGAGATCTCCGCGCGCACCCCAGAGTTCGAACCTAGAGGGTCTGCCGGAACCCGAAATCCGACAATTTTCAAAAATTAGTTTTCCAAAAACCCCTGAATTGAGGTTTGCACTGCAAGTACTTAATTGAGGGCAGTAAAAATCTTTCCAAAAGTATATTTGATTCCTATTAGAAATAGGATACCCAGAAACCACAAAAATATATTTTTAAAAGTTATTTTCCTATTTTATTTACAGGCTTTTTCTTAAGGCCAGAAATGGTCTTTAATAGGTTAAAATTATTTTAAAGCTTCACAATCAGGGAAACTCAATGGACATATATTTTCCATATATAAGAGTTTAAACACATGGTCATGTTCAAATTATTGGTCAAATCCCTCAAAAACCCTTTCTGGATATTTCAAGATTTTGAAATATTTACACAGGAAATGTTCTCCATTAAATCCAGGAAAATTCTACCTTGTCAAAAATGTCCAGCGTGATGATATTGCCAAGTCTCATGTCATGGAGAATAGTATAACCCCATGAAACCCTCTAAAAACCACTTCTGTCCTTTTTCAAGTTTGAACAACTTTGCACTGTCAAACATGTCCAAATGCTCTCAAACTTGGTGGACATGCTCAAATGGTCTAATAATTCATCTATACCAAATGGCGCAAGTTGGAGAAAATGTTATCTTGATCAAGTGCCCCAAAACCCTCTCTGTCCAAAACCAAATTTGAACAACTTTACATTGGCAACTTTCTCCTTTTGATCTCAACTTTTGTGGACATGTTCAGAACCTCAAATGATGACACTACACTAAGTGGTGCATCAAGGACAATAGATTTGCATGACTAAATCTTGGAAAGTCCATTTCTGTTGATTTCTAGGGCTTACCAAAGTTACATTGGCAACTTTGCCCAAATGAGCTCAAACTTGGTGAAAAACCCTATTTCTATTGTCCATTTTGTCATGTTAAGTCTCATGCCAAATGGAATCCTTTTCCTTTCCCAAACAAGCATCAAACACCTTCTGCCATATTTCCAGAACCACTATTTTAACCACTTCAACCAATATCCATGACTCCGTATTTTTACCATAGCTACTCCTAGTTACCTTCTACCTCTATCAAGACTTGCCAGCCCATAGCTCAATGATTCAGGGGTGAAACATCACCATTTACCCTTCTCGACAGCAGCATTCTTCTCCTTTCCCACCTCCCTCATCACTTCAGTGGCCATCCATGGCATCCAAGGCCCCCTCCCCATTCTTTACTCTCCCCTAGAGCTGCCAGACATCAGTGGCCGCGCCCACAAGGCATATAATATGCCATGGCATGCTAAATGCACGCTCCAGAGCGCGGTGTGGCCAGGCACTGTGGCCGCTCTCTGCCCAACGCCTCCGACGACCTCGGCTCTCCCCCACGCGCCAGCAGGACCACCTCGGCGTCCGCAACACGGCAAGCTGCCAGCCCCCTCCTTCCTCTCTCTCCCCTTCCCGACCCACGCATGGACAGAGCGCTGCCCAGCTCCGGCACTCTCTGCTCAAGCATGTGTCCCTCCCCGAGCTCGCTCCGCTCCTCCTCTACCTCCCGAAAACCATGCACCATCCCCACGAGCGCCGCAGAGCCCTCCACGCTCGCTCCCTTGGCCACCAGAGCCATCACCGCGGCCGCCCGTGCGCCCCGTCCATGGTGCACCATTGCCCCGCCATAAAAGGCCACCCCGAGCCCTCTCTGGCCTCCGTTCGCTCCCTCTCCCTCCTGTGCATCACCTCGACCAGCTCACTCCTCTCCCCGCGCCCTCCTTGCACCTCTATGGCCGGAGCCGAGCCACCGACAGCCGCCAAAATTCCGGCGCCTTAACCCCTCTCTCTTTCCCCTAGCCATTTCAGAACCCTCTCCTCACCACCGTTGATCCACCCCGGGCTCCATTTCATCCCATCCCTCGCCACATCGCCGTGCACATCTTCACCGTCGCCGGCCTTCGCAACGGCCGATGTTGCGCTCACAACCGACCGCCCCCGAGGTCGTGGCGCACCTCTATGGATGCGGCGTGACCCCCTGAACCCGCCGGTGTGCTGGGCGTCGCCGGAGGTAGCCAGGACCGCCGGGGGGAAACGCTGGCGCCCGCTCGGGCTCTCCTCCCCTGCCTCTGCTCTGTTCGAGCAGGAGGTTGGCAATGGCCTGAGTGCTGGGCCCCGCGCGTCATTGACCCAGCGGGCAGGCCCCGCCCGTTTGAGTGGAAACGACGTCAGGTGAACCCGTTTCCCCCGCGCGAAGGCGTACTTGTGGGAAGCCGCTTTTGACGTCGCCCGAGCGCCGCGCGGCTGAGCCACTAGGCCGGCCTAGTGGCTATCCTGCGCCCTGTGCACGCTTTGGGTAAACCCTAAACCCTTTTCCTTTTTCGTTTCTAGTGAACTTCTAAAATCCATAATCAAATCATTTGAACTCCAAATTTGATGATACAAATTTCTGCTAACCTAATAAATCAAGATCTATTTAATGAGCCATAGTGAAATTTTTTACCATGCCTAGTTTCCCTTGGATCTATAAAAAGGTCATTTAGCCACATAAGTCCACTTCAAAAATCCATTTCAACTCCAAATCCAGTGAAACCAATTTCTAAATGTTTCTACAATCATGCCTGATTTAATGGTACTTTTAGTCATTTTTATAAAAAGGCATTCTGTAGACAACTTGCAGATCCATTTAAATCCCTTATATCCTTCATATTGGAATGTTCCAAAATATTTACTTATCCAATTCCATTGAAATCACTTTGGTCATTCCTCATATGACCAGAGGTATCCTAGAAAAGTCCAACTCACATTTTTAGAGCACTTTTATTTTGCCTTGTTGTGTTGCTTATTGTGATTGTTTCCGACGTTAGTTGACGAAGTAGACGGAATACTCGGAGATGGACCAGAAGACTTGAAGACTCTGATGAACCAGGCAAGCAGCCCTTTGACCATGTCTAAGAAACCCTTTTTATGCATGTCATATAACACTTTTATTGCTTGCATCGGAGTCATGATGATGAGGTGACCACTTGGGGTGGTTTGCCTCTGTTACTTCCTTGTTGACACTTGCATGATGCATGACCCTACCTTTCTATGAGGGTTATGCGAGTGGGTGTAGTTAGGATGCTAAGGAGCTGCTACGCAAATGGGTTGGGTATATGCATGGTGATGGAAGCAAGATTGTTTTCAAAAACTTTTCGAAAACCCCATCGGGTGCCACTTATGCCTGAGGGATATAATGAGTTGGGTAACCACTTGATGACGAAGGGGTGCACCGAGGCAAGTGTGTGTTTTGATTTCAAAACGGATTGGTTTAAGTTGCGACCGTTATTCCAACCTTATATGCGCAACCACTCTACCCTTATATGGGAAAGGGCATTATTGATTACCTAGGCCAATAGTACCTTGGAGCCCGCATTACTAGTGACGGGAGAGTTGTTATTGCGCTCTCTCGGGACGGGGTCGTGCCAGGTAGGGCGGCCATGACTGTTTTCACAGGGCACCGGAGACACCGTTGGTACCCCGTGCTTGTGGTATGTGATGAATATGGGAGCGAGGCTCCACAATTTTAAGATGTGAAATGTTGGGCACGGGGGTTACTACCAATCGAGTGGATTCTATGTTAGTGTCATCTAGGGAAAGATAGTGATCGGGTGCTTACCCCGGGTAATTGAGGTACCGCGGGTCGTGGATGACACGGATGTTCCCCGGATCTTGTGGGTAAAGTGTGCAACCTCTCCAGAGTGTAAAACTATTCGAATAGCCGTGTCCACGGTCAAGGACAGTTGGGTAACCGCTCTTGGGCTACATCCACATGTTTGCAAACCAGTGTGTGTGTTTGGATAAGTGTGAAGAACTACTTGGGTCAAGTCAAAGGACTTGACATGATTGAGTTGGGTTGATGCTCACCCCATTTATGTTGATATCTGTAACCAGTCCCTATGGTTACTTGAATTTGTATGATGCATGTTTTACCAATTGTTGAACATGTCATAGCACAAAAAAACTAGCTTTCTGCAAAAAAATTACCTATATCATGCATTGTTGTATCTTGAACCAAAACATGGGTTGCTTGCGAGTACATTCAAAGTACTCATTGGCTTGCCACTGGTTATTTTATTGGCCAGGCATGAAATGACAGGATATGATGAACAATACTTCAGTGACATACATGCGAGCTAGGACGCTTCCCAGTCAGAATGCCTGTAGGGTTAAGGCAGATGGCATGGGTTCACTTTTCGACGAAGATTTCTGCTGCTTAAGTTTATTTGGTATTCAGCCCTTGTGGCTTTATCTATGTAAGACTTGACTATAATGGTCATAATTTGTGTAATACGATATGTATGGATGTAAGACTCTTGTTATCCAGCTTATGTGTGTTCGGTGAGCATTGATCTCTGGGATCACTGTACACGTGCATTCGGTGATCACGACTTATGAGTCGGGGTCCCCACATTACCTCTGTAGTAATTGTGTTTTGGTGTTTTAATTAGTGTTTGAGCAAAGTAAGACCTTTGGGATGGTCTATGGTGATAGTTGATTTGATCTTGCTGAAAAACTTAAACTTTTGCGCTCATTGACAGAATTTTAAAACATCACGGAAACATGCTTTTGATCTGAAATTTTTACATAAGATTGATATGCAAATTTCCTAGATCTTCCTAATTTTTTCAGAATTTTGAAGTTACGAAGTATACAAAATTTCCAGATTGCTACAGGTTGTTCTATTTTTGACAGATTTTGTTTTCTATGTGTTGTTTGCTTATTTGATGAATCTATGGGTAGTATCGGGGGGTATGAACCATGGAGAAGTTGGGATGTATTAGATATAACACCAGTATAAATTTAGAATGAGTTCACAACAATACCTAAAGTGGTGATTTATTTTATTATACTAACGGATCTTACGAGTTTTCTGTTGAGTTTTGTGTTGTGAAGTTTTCAAGTTTTGGGTAAAGATTTGATGGACTATGGAATAAGGAGTAACAAGAGCCTAAGCTTGGGGATGCCCACGTCACCACAAGGAAATATTCAAGGACAACCAAGCATCTAAGCTAGGGGATGCCCCGGATGGCACCCCCTCTTTCGTCTTCAATCCAACGGTAAATTTACTTGAGGCTATATTTTATTCACCACAAGATATGTGTTTTGTTTGGAGCGTCTTGTATGATATGAGTCTTTGCTTTTTATTTTGCCCCAATCATCCTTGTTGTACACTCCTTTTTAGAAGGACACACTTTAATTGTGAATTTATTAGAATACTCTATGTGCTTCACTTATATCTTTTGAGCTAGGCAGTTTGCTCTAGTGCTTCACTTATATCTTTTTGGAGCACGCCGGTGGTTTTATTTTATAGAAATTGTTGAACTCTCATGCTTCACTTATATTATTTTGAGAGTCTTAAACAACATGGTAATTTTCTTAGGTTATGAATTTAGTTCTAATATGATGGGCACCCAAGAGGGATATAATAAAAACTTTCATATAAAGAGCATTGAATAATATGAGAAGTTTGATTCCTTGCATTTGTTTTCAGATACAAAGATGGTGATATTAGATTCATGCTAGTGAGTAATTGTGGATTGGTAGAAATACTTGTAAAAAAGTTTGTGATTCCCGAAGCATGCACATATGGTGAACAGTTATGTGATGAAGTCGAAGCATGATTTATTCTTTGATTGTCTTCTGTATGAGTGGCGGTCGAGGACGAGCGATGGTCTTTTCCTACCAATCTATACCCCTAGGAGCATGCATATTAGTACTTTGTTTTGATGGCTAATAAACTTTTGCAATAATTATGTGAGTTCTTTATGACTAATGTTGAGTCCATGGATTATACGCACTCTCACCCTTCCACCATTGCTAGCCTCTCTAGTACCGCACAAATTTCATCAGTGCATTAAACCCAACATACATCCTTCCTCAAAACAGCCACCATACCTACCTATTATGGCATTTCCATAGCCATTCCGAGATATATTGCCCTACAACTTCCACCGTTCCGCCATATCTTTGTTCTAGTATCATGTTGTAATTTTTGAGTTGTAAGCAAATAAAAGTGATGACCATCATTATTAGAGCATTGTCCCATGTGAGGAAAGGATGATGGAAGCTATGATTCTCTCACAAGTTGGGATGAGTCTTCGGACTCTAAGAAAATAAAAGTGGCCAAAGAAGCCCAAATAAAAAAAGAGGCCATAGATGCCCAAGAAAAAAATGAGAGAAAAAGAGAGAAGGGACAATGTTAGTATCCTTTTCCACACTTGTGCTTCAAAATGGCACCATGTTCTTCATGATAGAGAGCCTCCTATTTTATCACTTTCATATACTAGTGGGAATTTTTCATTATAGAACTTGCTTGTATATTCCAATGATGGGCTTCCTCAAATTGCCTTAGTTCTTCATGAGGAAGCAAGTTGGATGCACACCCACTTAGTTTCTTTTTGAGCTTTCATAGACTTATAGCTCTAGTGCAACCGTTGCATGGCAATCCTGATGACCCACAAGTGTAGGGGATCTATCGTAGTCCTTCCGATAAGTAAGAGTGTCGAACCCAATGAGGAGCAGAAGGAAATGATAAGCATTTTTCAGTAAGGTATTCTCTGAAAGCACTGAAATTATCAGTAACAGATAATTTGGTGATAAGGTAATTTGTAACGGGTAACAAGTAATGAAAGTAAATAAGGCGCAGCAAGATGGCCCAATCCTTTTTGTAGCAAAGGACAAGCCTGGACAAACTCTTATATAGAGAAAAGCGCCCCCAAGGACACATGGGAATTATCGTCAAGCTAGTTTTCATCACGCTCATATGATTCACGTTCGTTACTTTGATAATTTGGTATGTGGGTGGACCGGTGCTTGGGTGCTGTCCTTTCTTGGACAAGCATCCCACTTATGATTAACCCCTATTGCAAGCATAAACAACTACAAAATAAGTCTTAAGGTAAACCTAACCATAGCATGAAACATATGGATCCAAATCAGCCCCTTACGAAGCAACTCATAAACTAGGGTTTTAGCCTCTGTCACTCTAGCAACCCAGCATCTACTTATTACTTCCCAATTCCTTCCTCTAGGCCCAAACAATGGTGAAGTGTCATGTAGTTGACGTTCACTTAACACCACTAGAGGAAAGACAACATACATCTCATCAAAATATCAAACGAATACCAAATTCACATGACTACTTATAGCAAGACTTCTCCCATGTCCTCAGGAACAAACACAACTACTCACAAATCATATTCATGTTCATAATCAGAGGAGTATTAGTATGCATAATGGATCTGAACATATGATCCTCCACCAAATAAACCAACTAGCATCAACTACAAGGAGTAATCAACACTACTAGTAACCTACAGGTACCAATCTGAGGTTGGGATACAAAGATTGGATACAAGAGATGAACTAGGGTTTTGGAGGAGATGGTGCTGGTGAAGATGTTGATGGAGATTGACCCCCTCCCGATTAGAGGATCGATGGTGATGACGACAGCGATGATTTCCCCCTCCCCGAGGGAAGTTTCCCCGGCAGAACAGCTCTGCCGGAGCCCTAGATTGGTTCCGCCTCATGGCGGCGGAGTTTCTTCCCGAAACCTTGCAAATGATTTTTTTTCCAGGGTAGAAGACACCATATAGCCAAAGATGGGCACCGGAGGCCTGCCAGGGGGGCCACGAGGAAGGGAGGCGCGCCCAGGGGGTAGGGCGCGCCCCCACCCTCGTGGCCAGGGTGTGGTCCCCTCTAGTATTTTCTTCGCTCAGTATTTTTTATAACTTCCAAAAAATGACTTCCGTGAAGTTTCAGGACTTTTGGAGTTGTGCAGAATAGGTCTCTAATATTTGCTCCTTCTCCAGCCCAGAATTCCAGCTGCCAGCATTCTCCCTCTTCATGTAAGCCTTGTAAAATAAGAGAGAATAGGCATAAGTATTGTGGCATAACGTGTAATGACAACCCATAATGCAATAAATATCAATATAAAAGCATGATTGTCGGTGTACTAGAGTAGGGTACCCTAGTATCCCGAACTTCGTGCCGGGCGATTCAGACACCAGCGGCAAGGCTTGCACGGTGGCCGCCAAGGTCCTCCGTGGCTCCTTTGGAACCAGTCAAAACGAAGTATTCAAGGCCCCGGCAAGAGGAGCTTGCCGGGAAGGCCACTCAAGGCACGAAGGAAACAAGACCCCGGCAAGAGGAGCTTGCGGAAGGCTTGGCGGCGACAAGCTCCGAGCACGACAAGGGTTCAGCAGCGGCAAGATGCTTGCAGCGGCGAGCAACCTCTCTTCATCTCCGCTCCAGCTCATCCGCCAGCGATGTCGCCGTGGGGCTACTCCGAACGCAGCGTGTCGAAGAACTGTGCAGCCAGCGGGAGCAGCGATAAGCGGCGCCGACAAGCTTACCATCGTGGAAAGCGGTGGTGCGCCAGCGGTCCTGTTGCACTATTCAGGCGACGAGGGCGGGCATTATTGATCTTGTCCCTTGCCGTCGAGTTAGGTATAGAGCACTGTACACTGTACAAGTCGGTGTACCAACTACTGTTTTTCCATTTGTACCCTCATCTGCGTTGCCACCTGTCGGTGACCCCTTGTGCCTATAAAAGGAGGCCCAAGTGCAACGTAGAAAGGTTTCAGCTCCGTTCGGTTCATTCAACTCATTCGATACTACACTCACTCAGGCTAGGTTTTGTAGCTCTCATTGCTCCCTAGCAAGAACACAATACAATCAACCAAGCAGCAGTAGGAGTATTATCTCTCCGGAGAGCTCCGAAGCTGGGTAAAACTGCTCGTGTGCATCACCTCGATCTGCTCTTTGTGCAATCTCCGCCCCCCTCCGAACCACAAGGGACTCGGTCCGCCAGGTCCCATAGGTGTTCGTGGGTCACGATCAGCTTCCTCGACATCTTTGGTGCGCCAGGTAGGGGGCGTCGAGACTGTGTGAACCTGATCCAGCGGTCACACGAGCAACTTCTTCATCATCTTCGTCAACATGCCACCGAAGAAGAAGGCTTCGGCGGCAGCAGAGCCGTCCGCGTCAAACCCACCACCATCGGAGCTGACGAGTGGTGGGGAAGACGCTGGCGGAGGAGCGGGCGTCGTCAAGGGAGCCCACGACGCCGCCAGGTCCAAGGGCAAGGCGGCGCATGCTTCAGCGTCCGAATACGTACCGCGTCCTTCTCAAGAGGAGCGGGACCGACAGCGTCATGGTGCTCGCAGCGCCATACGCTCGTTGGATCAAGGCCAAGCTAGAGGATCCCGAGGCCCTCGAGACCCGCATGCACGCCAGCATGCTGGTACGAGTGGAGTACGATCGCCTGGACAGGATGCTGCTCCTTCTAACTTGGTTAGAAGTTCGAGCACATCTCGTTCCTCGCGCCGTACGCCATTGCCACCCACCACTCTAGCGGAAGCCTTGGTGAGAGCTCAACTCCTTCTAGACTACCCTCCAACGGCCGGCAAGGTCGACGAATGGAAGGCCACCATCCAAAGCCTCATCGGCTTTGCCAACGGCGACACTCTGCGGCAGCCAACTGCGTCCTTGCCGCGGCGAGACGACAAGGCACGAGCGGTGGCGGCGAGACCTGCGAGTGCAACCACCATGCACTCCCCTTCCGAAGGCCAAAATCACCAGCTCCTCGGATCCACCTCGACAGCGACTCCACGCGTCGCCGGATCCACGAGCTCGCCGTGATCAGCGCCAAGTTCTTCAAAACGACAACAAGAAGACGCTTCGAACTCGCGCCGAGTGCGAAGAAGAAGCGGCGTCAATCCGACCAGCGCTGGGCTCCTTTGTCGACATGCAAGCGCCGAAGAACCAGGTGATTTGCCGTATCACGGTAGGTTGCCTTGCGTTCACTCGTGAGCTGCGGCAAGTCCAGTGGCCCGACAAGAAAAACTTCAAGCCAGATGTGCCAGAGAAGTACGACGGCAGGACACACCCATCGGAGTTCCTCAGCATCTACACCATTGCGGTGCAGGCTGCGGGGGGACGAGACGACAAGATCCTCGCCAACTACTTCCCGGTGCTCAAGCCAAATGTCGATCTTGGCTCATGCACTTGCCGGACAGTTCCATATCTTCTTGGGCAGATTTGTGCCATCAGTTTGTCGGCGCCTTCACGGTGACCACAAACCTCATGGCCAAGAGAGTGACCTTCACCTGCTCGCCCGAAGGAAGGAGAGTCCTGCGCAAGTTCATTCAAAGATTCAGCCGTGTGCACTACAACATCCCGATGTCCACCCCGCCGCGGTGATCAGCGCGTTTCATCGAATCTGCGGAACCGCGGGATGAGGAGGAGATGGCGATGTGCAAAGTCAAGGACGTCGATGAGCTGTATGCCTTGGCGACAAGTGTGCACGTCTTTGAAGAGGAAAGAAGACTCGAGAGAGAATGTTGGAGCAGGATCGGCGGTGAGGAGACCGCCCGGCAAAGAAGAGCGGCGGAACAACGAAAGAAGAAAAGCAAGGAGGTACTAGTTGTCGAGCAGTCCGGCAATGGAGGTGGCGCCAAGAAGGCCAAGGTTGGTGGCTCCGGCAAGGAGGTTGCGGCGACACTGAGCGTCAAGCTGTGGCTGGCGCCGACAAGCGAGATAGCTCCAACAAGCGATCTTGCAAGATTCACGCACCAAGGGCCACGACCTCGAGAGCTGCAAGAAGGTCGAGCAGCTTGTAGAACAGCGAAGGCTGAGTGCGAGTGGCGAGACAAGGAGAAGGCCCAGGAAGGTGCGGGGCAGCTAGCAAGAAGAGACCGGCGGGGGACGCCGCGGCAAGGCCAAGCAGCGGCAAGGAGACAGACCTCCCCGCGGCCGCGACAAGGATGAAGAAGAAGATGATGATGAAGACATGGAAGACGACGAAGCTGATGAGCAGGAGTTTCAGAAAGCCACGGAGGTTCTCTGCGTTGACGGTGGTGCTTCTCTGCATACCTCACACCGCCAGCTCAAGCAATGGATGCGGGAGGTTAATGCAGCAGAACCATCTGTAGAGTCACGCAGGCCTCTGAAGTGGTCCAGCACGCCCATCATCTTTGATATTGAGGACCACCCTGATCACATAACTGCGGTCGGGTGCTTGCCGATGTTGGTCTCACCAACTATCCGCAACCTCAAGGTCACTAAGAAGTTGGTTAGCGGCGGGGCGGCTTGAACTGATCTCCTCTGCGGTGCTCGAAGCTTCAAATCCACGACAATGAGCTCGAAGAGACGGCACTTTCAAGGAATCAACCCAGGAAGGAGCAAGCGAAAGGGAAGATCACATTGCGGTAACATTTGGCGGTGAGCTAAACTTCAGGACTGAGAGGTCACATTCGGCGTTGCTGATTTCCCATTGCCCTACAATGGAATACTTGGCCGTCCAGCACTCGCCAAGTTCATGGCAGCCTCTCATTATGCATATAATCTGCTCAAGATGCCCGCCCGATAAGCGTCATTTCGGTCCATGGCGACAAGAAGGATGCGCTTATCTGCGCCGACAAGATTTACCGGGATGCAGCAGCTGTGACAGATAGCAAATCACTTGCCGCTGAAGCTCCCGGGGGGAAGAAGAAGACCAAGTCCGGCAAGAGCTCTGATGCCCACTCCGGCAAGCGCACCTCTTGGTGCTGCGCTACCGTCGAGGGCCTTACCGTCGAGCTCCACCGGCAAGTGCAAGAAGATGATGGCAGCTCCACTGAAGACCAAGAAGGTGCCCGCCAAGGAGGATGGCACTGGTGGTACCTTCACCATCAGTGCCTCGCTTGACCCTAAATAGGAAGGCGAGCTCGTTGCTTTCCTGCGGGCGAATGTCGATGTGTTTGCATGGCAACCGTCTGACATCCCCGGTGTTCCCAGGAAGGTAATTGAGCACCACCTAGCTGTCTGTCCTCATGCGCGGCCCGTCAAGCAAAAAGTCAGGAAGCAGGCAGTGGAGCGCCAAGAGTTCATAGCAGAAGAGATCAAGAAGTTGGAAGCAGCAGGCCTTGTTAGAGGAGTACTCCATCCCACGTGGTTGGCCAATCCGGTAGTTGTACGAAAGGCAAATGGGAAATGGAGACTTTGTATTGACTTCATGGATGTTAATAAAGCTTGTCCCAAAGACCCATTCCCCTTGCCGCGTGTCGACCAGATTGTTGACTCCAAGCTAGATGTGATCTGCTTTCATTTCTTGATGCATACTCAGGATATCATCAGATCTTCATGGCAGAAGAGGATGAAGAGAAAACCGCATTCATTACACCGTGTGGCACATACTGCTTCATACGGATGCCCTTCGGTTTGAAGAATGCTGGTTCAACGTTTGCAAGAGTAGTCCATGACGCTTTTGAGCCACAAATGCACAGAAATGTAGAAGCCTACATGGATGACATAGTGGTCAAGAGCAAAGACAAAGCAACTCTGGTTCAAGATTTGGATGAGACCTTTGCAAATCTGCGCAAGATCAACCTCAAGCTCAACCCTGAGAAGTGCGTGTTTGGAGTTCCTTCCGGCAAGCTTCTCGGGTTCTTCGTGTCTCAGCGGGGAATTGAAGCCAACCCCGACAAGATCAAGGCCATTGAGCAGATTGAAGCACCAAAGCGCGTCAAGGATCTAAGAAGGCTTGCGGTTGCGTGGCTGCTCTCGGCGAGGTTTATCTCTAGGTCAGGTGGCGCGCCCTGCCATTTTCAAGATTTTGAAAAAGGCAGGTCAATGAAATGGACTCGAAGCGGAGGCTGCGCTGCGAGACTTGAAGAGGTACGACCTCCACTCCAATACTTGTCGCACCTAGGCCACAAGAGAAGTTGCTGCTATACATAGCGGCAACCAATCAAGTGGTTAGTGCTGCATTAGTAGCGGAGAGGGAGGCGGACGACGAGCCGGGCAACCATGGCAGATGCATCCAGCGACAAGCGGGGGCTTCTCCGTCAAGCTCTGGTCCCGACAAGGACGGATCTGCGCGAGGATTGCGAGAAGATGCGAAAAAGGATGGTGCAGCGCCAGATCTACTTTGTCGGTTCCCTTCCGCGGGGGCCAGGTCAAGGTACTGGTGTGCGAAGTTGCTTTTCGGCCTCCTCATGGCCTCGAGAAAGCTGCGCCATTACTTCCAAGAACATGAGATAACAGTTGTCACTCGCTTTCCCCTGAAGAGGATATTGCAAAATCCAGAAGCAACAGGCAGGATTGTCGAGTGGGCACTGGAACTGTCAAGCTTTGGCCTCAAGTTTGAAAGCACTTGAACTATCCAAAGCAGAGCATTGGAAGAATTTATAGCAGAATGGATGCCAACGCAAGATGAAGAAATTCCAGAGACGAGCATCCCCGTCAAGGAAACAAGTAAAGAGTGGATGATGTATTTTGATGGTGCCTTCTCGCTGCAAGGCGCCGGTGCCGGCGTGCTGCTTATCGCACCCACCGGAGAACACCTCAAATACATAGTCCAAATGCACTTTCCCAAGGAACAAGCAACAAATAATACTGCAGAGTATGAAGGTTTGCTTGCCGGTCTAAGGATTGCAGTGGACCTTGGGATCAGGAAGCTTATTGTAAGGGGTGACTCGCAGCTTGTCGTCCGCCAAGTAAACAAAGATTATCAGAGTCTGTTGATGGAAGCCTATGTTGATGAAGTGAGAAAGATAGAAGAGCACTTTGAAGGCCTGCAAATGGAACATGTTCCAAGAGCTCAGAATGATATTGCTGATGGCTTCGTCAAAGTGCGCTGCACTAAGTTACACATGGAACCAGGGATTTTTGTGCTCAAGCTGACTCAACCAAGCTGTAACACCATCAACTGGATAGAACAAGAAGAGGAAGTTGGTTTCGGTGACTACTTTCGGCGAGCTCCACGAAGCCGCCGCCAAGAAGGTCCCCAAAATCAACACAGATATCGCTGAGGAGCAGTCTGCTCCGACAAGCCCTAGGGTTTGTTTCGTTGAAGCAGACGCTCCTGACAAGTTTTGCTCCGGCAAGCTTGCGGGGGATCATCAAGCTCCGGCTGAGCCACTGGTTCTTGCCGTAGAAGCTGATGTTCCCGCAGCGGCAGATACGCCTTTAGTCCTTGTTGTCGAGCCACAAGCTCCAACATGGGTGCAGCAGATCGTCCATTTCCTTCAGACAGGAGAACTTCCCAAAGAGCAAGAAGAAGCGGAAAGAGTAGCCCGGCAGTCAAGTATGTACCAGTTTGTTGACAACATCACATGCATGAAGAAGACTCAGCGAGTGAAATTGAAGTGTATTTGCACGGAAGATGGATGAAGCTGTTGCGAGAGATACACGGAGGCATATGTGGTCACCACATTGGCGCAAAACACTTGCGGCAAAGCTTTCCGGCAAGGTTTCTTCTGGCGGAAGCCCTCCGGGATGCAATTGCACAAGTAACCAAGTGTGAAGCGTGCAGTTCCATTCAAAACAGATACACCAGCCAGCTCAAGCTCTCCGACGATTCCTTTATCCGGCCATTTTCGGTGCAGGGGCTCGATATCCTCGGCCCCTTTCCCGAGCTGTCGGGGCTTTGAGTACTTATGCGTGCAATCGACAAGTTCACAAAGTGGCGGAAGTGGAAGCGATGAGGAAGGTGACAGACGGTCGTGATCAAGTTCTTGGTCAATTGTTTGCCGTTTTGGGATACCTAACGGATCATCACCGACAATGGCACACAATTCACGAGTCGCACCTTCATGCAATCGTCCAAGATCTTGGCGCCAAGGTCTGCTTTGTACATTGCTCATCCAAGGAGCAGCGGTCAAGCGAAGGGCAAATCTGAAGTGCTGCGAGGACTCAAGACCGAACTTTCGGCAGGCTGCGCAAGTGCGGAAGAAACTGGATTGAGGAGCTGCCGATGGTTCTTTGGTCGATCGAGCGACGCCAAATCGAGCCAGCGGCGGACACCTTTTCTCTAGTCTATGGAGCAGAGGCAGTTCTCCCCACGGAACTTCGTATACGGGTCACCTCGAGTGCTCGCTTATGATGAGCTTGAGCAAGAGCAGCTGCGACAAGATGACGCTGCTCCTTGAGGAGGATCGTCTTTAGGCATTGTCTGAGCTGCTCGTTACCAAACAAGCTTTGCGTCGCTACCATAGCCGCAAAGTTAGTGCGAAGCTTCGAGGAAGGCGACCTTGTTCTTTAAGCGAGTTCAATCCGCCAAGAATTCCAACAAGTTGGCGCTTGAAGTGGGAAGGCCCTTATCGGGTGAAAGGGGTCCCTAGGCCCGGCGCTGTCCGCCTTGAGACTGAAGATGGCATTCCGGTGAGCAACTCCTGGAATATAGAGCATCTTCGCAAGTTTTACCCATAAGGCACGGTTGCCGGAACCCGTTCCGGCAACCACCCTTTTGTACAAGTCTTGCCGATGTTGCATGTAATCCTTTGTACAAAGCCGGGCGCAGACCCCGTGCATCAGTAAAGCTCATGTGTTGCGCACAACTTGTCAAATGCATGATTTCATAATCCTTTATGCATGTGTTATCTAACATTTTGTGCAGCATCCACACCCGGTAAGCAATAACGAGCCACTAGGCTCCATAACTTTATGTTCTCTTCTTTCTTCTCAAAGAAAGGAAGGTTCCTTCGCCCACAAGTTAGCCGGGGGGGGGGGGAGGAGAAGATAATGGTGTGGGCCGCCAAGTGTCGCTCGAGGAAGTATCGCCTTGCCGTGAAGCAAACGACAGAAAAGCTAAGTTGCCAAAGTTTGAGCAATCAGTTTTTAAATTTTTAAGTTATCTTCCTCGAACGATAGTACTTTGTATGGAAAACCTGTGCGCGAAGGAACCAACTCGCGGCTGGTTTGCGCCTTACTTTGTTTCGAGTCCGCTCAACAACTTAAGTGAGCTGCAACCAGTTGCGACAAGGTTGCTTGTCGGGGCGGCATCGCCAAGAGGCTCTTGACGCCCGCACTCGGCCTTCATGACAAAGGTGCCCGCACCGACAAGTTCCCTAAGCGTAGGGCACAAACATACAAAGGAAAGAAATCGAGTAAAGGAAATAACATTGCGATCGTTTGCCTAAGATAGAGTATATTACAAAATGACTTGTCGCAGATCTAATAATTTGTTCTCTGAACATGGTGCGCAGCGACAAGGGAAAGATAAACTTAGCGGCCTAGTCTCGCGGTGGCCATCAACTCTCTTCACTCCGCTCACCCTGTCCCGATGGAGTGCGACAAGGGCCTTGGCGCTTCAACATCAGCAGTTGGCGGCAGGGACTTGAGGACGTTGGCGAAGCTGACGCCTGGATTGCGGAAGGCCACCTTCATCAGGACCTTCTGAAGAGCCCCGACACAGATTTGGCGCGACTCGTCGGCCAGCTGCTTTGGGATCTCTTCCCGGAGCCGCTGGAGAGCCGTCAACACGCTCTTGAAGAATAGGCTGAGCTTGGCGCTGGGCTGGAGATGCTCGTAGGTGGAGTACCCGAGATCCACCATTCCCATCTCCATCAGCTCCTTGTCAATGGCGGCGGCAGTATCCACAAGGCCCTCCGTCCAGTGCATCACATTATCTTTGAAGGTGGTATGGGCGTTCGTGGCGGTCACCAACAGCTCCTCGTTGGCCTTGATCTTCTCCAGCAAACCCACTTCCCGCTCCTTGGCGCCGTCCAGCGTCTCTGTCAGGGTGGACAGCTTCAGCTCAAGATCCGCTTTGGCATCCTTGGCGGCGTCGATCTCTTTGATCTTCTCAGTGAGACGGCCCTGCAACTCACCAAGAGTGTAGGCGTCCTTCTCGCGCTCGTGCTTCAGCGCGGTGACCTCCTCGCCGCTCTTCTAGAGGGTGGCCTCCAGCTGCGCCACCCTCGTCTCCAATTCTTTCTTGGCAGCCTCGGCAGCTGCGGCGGCGTCCTTTGCCTCCTTGAGTGCTCCGCCAACCGATTGCTCGCGCGCGGCAAGATCTTCCTCATAGCTATCGAGGTTGATCTTCCGCTGCGCCAGCTCACCTTCTTGCGCAGAGAGCTTCTCGCCGGCAAGCCTTTGCTGCTCTTCGACCTCGGCCTTCTCAAGGATGAAGGCCGTGCGCTCCTCAGCAAGTTGCTCCCGCGCTTCTGCTACGTCCCGGAGAGTTTCCTTGTTGGCGCGCCGGAGCTCTTCTGCGCGCTTCTCCATGTCAGCTCCCGCCCTCGCGACAAGTGCTTCCCTGGACTCCAGCTTAGCTTGTCGGGCGCGGTAGAGCGACAATAGCTTCTTCAGCAGCTGCTCTTCCTCAGACTCGCCACTGCTGCTGCTTGGCGCGTCAACCAGCGACAGCCCAGCAGAGGCGAGCAGCTCCTCGTCGAAGGTCTCTCCCTCGACCGGCGCCCTGGAGCTCGACGCCCATGGAAGCTTGATGAAGACACCGTCGCCGGCCTTCAGATAGGCGCCGGGCTGGGGCTCTTCGGAGCCTGGTGCTGCATCGGTGGCGGAGAGATCGGCGGTCGGCGTAGCGCCTGGCGCTCCTGCGGCCTCAGGGCCGTCAGTGCGATCGCCAGACCCCTCCCCAGCCTCCGCGCCAGCAGCCTTGGCTGCCTCCTCGCCGCCGGCGGACCCATCGGCGCCGGCCTCCTCCTCCATGTTGGCGGCGTCGTCATTGTTGCCGCGAGCGTCCTCCTCACCGGCAACCTCAGTCTCCATCGTCTCTCCGGCGGATGGATCTGACGATCAGAGAAAGAAAAGAACAAGTCAAGTAAATGTTCAAAAAGAAGAACAGAAGAAAAAGAACCCAAGGGAAATTTTTAAGAAGATTACCTGCAATGGGATCTGTAGCCGCGGTCTCCACCACCGGAGGGTCGTCGGCGCTTCCCCTTGTCGGAGAAGCTCCCCTTGTCGGAGAGGCCTCCCTTGCCGGAGAGCGCTCCCTTGGTGGAGAGTTCTCCCTTGGCGGCGTGGTTGAAGCAGACAGAACTTCGGGAGTGACCTCCGGGGCCTCCTGATGAGGCTGCTATGCTCCTGCACAATTCAACAAGCCAGATATCAGTAAAGAAGGAGCACCCAAGCACACCTAACCGTAAGAAACAAATCAAATACTTACGCTGGGGGCTGTGCTGGGGGCTGCTCTGATGAAGGGTCGCCCGGATCCGGCAAGGAGTCTCAGACGCGCCTCCAGTCAGCCCTGGGGATCGTCTTGATGACAACCACCGGAGTCTTGGCCCTCTTCGACGCCCTCTGAGCCAGCGTCCTAAAGAAGGAAAAGGTTCAGAACGAAGCAAGTCAGATGCAAGACAAAGAAGAAAACTGAAGGATTACAAGTACGGCGACAAGATCTTACTCTTCTTCCTCTTCCTCGGAGCTGAGAGCGGAGAAGTCGAATTCCGCTCCGCCTCCGGTGCGACGGGCTGGAAGAGTAGGCTCCCTAGGACGCTTGGCGGGTGCTGGAGCCGTGGTCCCCGAAGGCCCTGCTCCGGTTGCTGTAGCGGCGTGAGGCGCTCCCGCGGCAACAGAGCTTGTCGCGCGGCGAGACGGCTGTTGGCCCGGTTGCCGCCCCGCCACTTCTCCAGTCCTGCGGAGACGCCTTCTTGGCGGGGCCGTGGGTTCCTCCCGCGGCAAGCTATCTGAAGGCAGAGGGGAGGCGCCCCCGGTAGGCTCGCTCGGCTCAGCATCAGGCTCGGCCTACTCCTCCACGCCGGCAAGCTCTTCTCGGTCGGCAAGGCTTGCCGCCTCGGCTGCCTCTGCTTCCTCCACAGTGAACCCAAGCACGCCAGCGGCAGCAGCTGCTGCCGCCTCCTCCAACCTTGTGGCGATGCGCGCCATCTCTTGCTCGGTGGTGTCGCGGGTGAGCCACCTCTGCTCGTCGGCGCGGATCGGCACCTCTTCCAAGCTATCGAAGAATTGCTGCACGATGTCGTCGGCGGGCTCCTGCCAAGTTGGAACGATTCCATGGGAATTGCACAACGGCATCATCGCGCGGATGCGGTCAAGCGACGAGTTGTTGCACAAAGGCACGACCCCCCTCGGCAGCATGAACCACTCGGGCGATCTGGTCGAGCTTGAACAGCTCCAACAGCATCGCATCCAGCTCCAAGACAGTGAAGTTCCAGTTGAGGCCCGGACGCAGCCTCATGATGTCCGCCGCGTTTTGGAATTCCCAAGCAGGCCTCCCCCTCTCCTGCAAGGGCGCAATGCGGCGGCGAAGGAAATCCGCGCCAACAGCGCCTACGGTGAGTCCAGCATGCCAGAGACGCAAGATCCGGGTCACGGCAATCTTCAACTTGGCATCTTCCGGCGCCAAGTTGCTCCAATCGTTGTCGCGCACTATGGGAGTTTGGCGCAGGGCAGTGAAAGGCTGTGGGTTCTCCTCTATAATCCAACACCAATCGGCTCTCCACTCCTCCCACTTGCTGCGAAGCTCTCCTTCCAGATACGCTTCTTTCTTGCCGATCCTGGAGATTCAAGCGATCCCTCCGGCAAGCGGCTCTCCTCTCTCAACCCGGGGCATGAAGTAGTGGCGGAAGAGGGCTACATTTGGGTGGACTCCGACAAAGTTCTCGCAGAGGTGTGCGAAAACTGCCATGGTGAGGACGGCGTTGGGGGTGAAATCAAGGAGGCGGAGGCCGTATGTGTTCATGATGTCACAAAAGAATTGGAAAAAGGCGGGCAGAGCCCGCAGATGAAAAGCGAAGAAGGATACCCGACGGAAACCTTCTCGGATGTGGCGGCGGAGATCACCCTCGTGCGCTGGTGCGCCGTGTCTCCGTCGACGAAGAGGTAGTACAGCTCCGCAGCTCTGTCGGCCGAAAGCAGGGGTCGAAGGTGGCCCACCTTCCGCAGCGCCATGAGCCGCTGCGCCTCGGCCGACTTCACGCCTTTCCCCTTGTCGCCCTTCGGGCCCATGGCGGATGTGGTGGAGGAGTCCGACGGCGTTGATGGCACCGGTGGCAATGGGGGGGGGCAGGGCGTCGCTCTCTTCGGATTTGAGAAGAAGGGGGGAGCGGCGGTGGTTTTGAGATGTGACAGCAATGGCAAGTGGGCGTCCTGCCCCTGTTTCCCCTGCTTATAAAGAGGGAGAGGGGGTGGGCGTTCCGTTTTTCCGATTAAAGAAGGCCCCCACGATCTCTCCCACGACGCCACGTTCGACGCGTGCTGTTCGTGGGAGACGTGGTGGGTCCGGAGCGAGTAACGGCGTTCTCCAGGCCGCGCGTGCCCGTGCACTGTTTTGGGCCTGGCCCAACAGCGCTCTGCACCGTGTGTGGCCCAGGCCCGGGGGCTCCTGTCGGTGTACTAGAGTAGGGGTACCCTAGTATCCCGAACTCGTTCACGGGCAGTTGCAGCACCCCGCGGCAAGGCTTGCCTGGTGGCCGCCAAGGTCCTCCGCGGCTCCTTTGGAACCAGTCAAGAACGAAGTATTCAAGGCCCGGGCAAGAGGAGCTTGCCGGGAAGGCCACTCAAGGCACGAAGGAAACAAGACCCCGGCAAGAGGAGCTTGCCGGGAAGGCTTGGCGAGCGACAAGCTCCCGAGCATGACAAGGATTCAGCCGCGGCAAGATGCTTGCCGTGGCAGGCAACCTCTCTTCATCTCCGCTCCAGCTCATCCGCCAACGTGTCGCCGTGGGGCTACTCCAGGCACGCGTGTCGAAGGGCTGTGCAGCCAGCGGGGAGCAGCGATAAGCGGCGCTGACAAGCTTACCATCGTGGCAAAAGGTGGTGCACTTGACGGTCCCTGTTGCACTATTCAGGCGACAGGGACGGGCATTTATTGATCTTGTCCCTTGCCGTCAGAGTTAGGTATAGAGCACTGTACACTGTACAAGTCGGTGTACTAACTACTGTTTTTCCATTTGTACCCTCATCTGCGTTGCCACCTGTCGGTGACCCCATGTGCCTATAAAAGGAGGCCCAAGTGCAACGTAGAAAGGTTTCGGCTCCGTTCGGTTCATTCGACTCATTCGAGACTACACTCACTCAGGCTAGGTTTTGTAGCTCTCATTGCTCCCTAGCAAGAACACAATACAATCAACCAAGCAGCAGTAGGAGTATTATCTCTCCGGAGAGCTCCGAAGCTGGGTAAAACTGCTCGTGTGCATCGCCTCGATCTGCTCTTTGTGCAATCTCCGCCCCCCTCCGAACCACAAGGGACTCGGTCCGCCAGGTCCCATAGGTGTTCGTGGGTCACGATCAGCTTCCCTGACAATGATGCAAAATGGACATATCAACTCCCCCAAGCTTAGACTTCGCTTGTCCTCAAGCGGAAGCCGATAATGATAAATGTGTCCACATGTTTAGAGATAGAGGTGTCGATAAAATAAAATACGGACCTGAAGGCATCATGATCATTCTTATAACAGCAACATATATATATATATATATATATATATATATATATATATATATATATATATATATCGTCATATGATTGCTTATGCTCAAGTAATAATCTATTCACAATGTCAAGTATGAATCAGAAACTTCATTGAGAACTAACAAACTATAATCTCAGTCATCAAAGCAATTGCAATTTATCATAACATCGGAAAGAGTCAATATAAGAGCATTTCAGCAAGTCCACATACTCAACTATCATTTAGTATTTCACAATTGCTAACACTCATGCAATACTTATGGGTATGGAGTTTTAATCGGACACATAGAAAGATAGGGGCTTATAGTGTTGCCTCCCAACCTTTTACCTCAAGGGTAATGTCAACAATAATGATTCATGTTAACTTACATCCAATTGGATATATATATATATATATATCACGATCTTTCCAACACAATGTGCTTGCCAAAGGATAAAACGTAAAGAGGAAAGGTGAAGATCACCATGACTCTTGCATAAGGAATAAGACAAAAGTAAAAGATAGGACCTTCACAGAGGAAATTCTCATGCGCTTTCATGGTTGGATGCACGAAATCTTAATGCAAAAGAACGTCACTTTATATTGCCACTTGTGATATGGACCTTTATTATGCAGTCCATGGCTTTTATTTTTTCCACATCACAAGATCCTATAAAGTTTATTTTCTCCACATTAATAAATCATACATATTTAGAGAGCAATTTTTATTGCTTGCACCGATGACAACTTACTTGAAGGATCTTACTCAATCCATAGGTAAATATGGTGGACACTCATGGCAAAACTGATTTTAAGGGTATTTGGAAGCACAAGTAGTATCTCTACTTGGTGCAAAGAATTTGGCTAGCATGAGAAGGAAAGGCAAGCTCAACATGTTGGATGATCCATGAAAATATACTTTATTTCAGATATAAGAGAACATAACCCATTATGTTGTCTTCCTTGTCCAACATCAACTCTTTAACATGTCATATTTTAATGAGTGCTCACAATCATAAAA
Organism: Aegilops longissima; assembly: GCA_021605205.1. Taxonomy (NCBI): domain Eukaryota; kingdom Viridiplantae; phylum Streptophyta; class Magnoliopsida; order Poales; family Poaceae; genus Aegilops; species Aegilops longissima. Next base: position 536,848,983 of record CM038682.1, on the reverse strand, counting down.
GATGTCCAAGATAGTGTATTTATATGTGAAAACCTCTCTTTCTTTATTACTTCCTATTAATTGCAACGATGACCAAAACTGGGTTTGTCAACTCTCAACAACTTTTATTCATCATACTCTTTATATGTGAAGTCATTACTCTCCATAAGATCCACATGCTCTCTCTTATTTCTTTTTATTCTTTCTCTTTTCTTTTATTCCCTCGAGATCATAGCAAAATAATCAAGCCCTTGACTCAACACTAATCTTTATTATATATAGCTCATGGACTCGATTACATAAAGGGATCATAAAGAAAAACTCAAAACTAAATCATACTAAAACTTTATTCTACTAGATCAAGATATTACTAAAAGGATCGAACTAAGAAAAATGGTAAAGATAGGAGTGTGATGGTGATACGATACCGGAGCACCTCCCCCAAGCTTGGCAGTTGCCAAGGGGAGTGCCCATACCCATGTGATTATGTCTCCTTCCTCGGGGGTGGTGATGATGGAGTTGTTGATGATGTAGGCTTGTTGTCCATCTTCCAAGGCATAGGCTCACCATCATAGAAAGATGATCGAGTCTCCGGAATCCTCAAATCTGTAGCCAAACTCATCCTCTTGAATCTATATTCATACTCACCGTTTTGGTTTTGCAGGTCATAGATCTGGGCTTGGAGGTGCTCGATTTTCTCGTGAAGCCTGAAGATGGCCTCCCCAATGTCCTTGGCGTCCAGCTTGTGGTTGTTGGTGAACTCCGTGATCATTATGTGATTGGTGTCGAGTCCACGCTCCACCATCTCCTGACACTTGAAGACTTGTTGCTCCATTGCTTCAAGCCTTGTCTCCACGCTTCCGGTCCTCCTTGGTCCCTCAACATCGCGGATCTGCAGCAACCCATCACGCATCTCAATGGTTTGAGGGTGTTGCAACACTTCCGCGAGGTAGGGGTTGATGACCTTCTCGAAGAACTTGTCCTTGGGGGCGCTTGGAGACGTCATGGTGACCTAGATCCTTCAGAAAAATAGCTCGAAACAAAAACAGAGGATATTTGCGTGATACATTGGTCAAAACCTTCGGGAGATTATATAATGAATTTTTACCGACAAAATAAGTATCGTTCAAGAAAACGGAGTCTGGAGAGCGCACGGGGTGCCCACGAGGCAGGGGGCGCGCCCAGGGGGTAGGGCGCGTCTCCCACCCTCGTGGAAGCCTCGTGTCCTTCTCGGACTACTTCTTCTTTTCCTATTTTCTTAAATATTCCAAAATAGAGAAAAATTGCCATTAGAACTGTTTTGGAGTCGGTTTACTTACCGTACCACGTACCTATTCCTTTTCGGAGTCTGGAACGTTCTGGAAAGTGTCTCTTATGTATTCCTCTGGGGTTACGGTTTTGATAAAATTAGTTTCAACATTTATAGGATTACCTGAGATATAATGTTTGATTCTTTTACCGTTCACCACCTTTGGATTTGTGCCTTCAAAGTTGTTGATTTTTATGGCACCGAAACGATAGACCTCCTCGATAATGTAAGGACCTTCCCATTTAGAGAGAAGTTTTCCTGCAAAAAGTCTTAAACGAGAGTTGTATAGCAACACATAATCACCTATATTAAATCACGCTTTTGTATCCTTTTGTCATGCCATCTTTTAACTTTTTCCTTAAATAATTTGGCATTCTCACAGGCTTGGGTTCTCCATTCATCAAGTGAGCTAATTTCAAATAGCCTCTTCTCACCGGCAAGCTTGAAATCATAGTTGAGCTCTTTAATAGCCCAATATGCTTTATGTTCTAGTTCGAGAGGTAAGTGACATGCTTTTCCATAAACCATCTTATACGGAGACATATCCATAGGATTTTTATATGCAGTTATATAGGCCCATAATGCATCATCAAGTTTCTTGGACCAATTATTTCTAGATCTATTAACAGTCTTTTGCAAAATTAATTTGAGCTCTCTATTACTCAATTCTACTTGACCACTAGACTGCGGGTGATAAGGAGATGCAATTCTATGATTAACATCATACATAACAAGCATTTTACGAAAGGCACCATGAATAAAATGTGAACCACCATCGGTCATTAAATATCTAGGGACTCCAAACCTCAAAAAAATAACTTCTTTAAGCATCTTAATAGAGGTGTTATGATCAGCACTAATAGTTGGAATAGCCTCTACCCACTTAGTAACATAATCAACAGCAACTAAAATATGTGTATACCCATTAGAGGAAGGAAACGGTCCAATGTAATCAAAGCCCCAAACATCAAATGGTTCAATAACAAGCGAATAATTCATAGGCATTTCTTGACGTCTACTAATATTACCAATTCTTTGACATTCATCACAAGACAAGACAAACTTCCGGGCATCCTTGAAGAGAGTAGGCCAATAAAAACCGGATTGCAATACCTTATGGGCAGTTCTATCTCCAGCGTGGTGCCCTCCATAAGCCTCGGAGTGACACTTGCGTAGGATTTGTTCCTGTTCATGCTCAGGTACACAACGTCTAATAACGCCATCTACTCCTTCTTTATAAAGATGCGGGTCATCCCAAAAGCACTACAAAAAAATACACTTTCGTGATGATACGTGTTTGTCACAGTAGGTCACGTTTTTTGTCATGCATGTACATCCATGACGATTTTATGACAGAATCAAGATAGTCATACCCGTGTTGTCGTAGAAGTGTTCCATGACATTACCAAAATTATCATCATGGAAGTGTCCACTTCCATGACGATAAATCGCGCGTCACATAAGTGCTTTCGTCAAGGGTGACCGACACGTGGCATCCACCGTAACGGAACGCCGTTAAGCTACCGGGTCGGGTTTTGGATCCGATAACCCGTTAACAGCCCCGACCAATGGGGATTTTCCACGTGTAAAATCATCATTGGCTGGAGGAAACACGTGTCGGCTCATCGTTGGGACAGATGTCATCCACTCATTGGACAAAAGGCGCCTATGATATGTCGACACGTGGCACGGCCCAACAGAGGCCCATTCCTGTGAAAAGGCTGGCCCGTTTGACTTGGTAAAAAGGTGGCGGGCTGGCCCATGGAAAACCTGTTAACGGCCTATTCGCATATAGCCCATTTATAGCCTGCTAACCCAAGGCTCGTTACGCCCTATCCGAATTAGGCCCAGTAGCGTCATCTGGGCCATCCAATATGATTCCAGCCCGTTTTCACTTCTGGACCATGTATGGCCCATGACTTCTTTCAGCCCATATGAAGCCCTATGTAACTCTTGGCCTATTAACGGCCCGTGGTAAAACTGGCCCATAATGAACAGTGTATCACTTTACACCCATTAACGGCCCGTGGTGAACTCGCCCGTAATGAACAGTGTATCACTTTATACCCATTAACGGCCCGTTATTCCGTTGGGTCGTTTCCAGCCCATGTTATCTTTCGGCCTTCTCAGAGCCCATTTATTCTTGGGCTCATTTCCAGCATTCGTTTACTTACGGCCCGTTACTGTCATTTTCTACTTGTGGGCCAAATTCAGCCCGTGGTTACAGTCGGCCTGTTTGTGGTCCGTTAATACGTTGGGTCGTTTTCATAGCGTCATCAAATACGGCCTATTAACAATAGCCCGTTATGGTCGGCCCATGAACAGACGATTCCAACTCTAGCCGTTACGGCCATAATCTGACTGTTATTGGCCCATGTTTGTGTCGATCATCTGACCCGTATAAGGCCCATTGATGATACGGCCCGTAGAAGGCCCATTGTTTGTACAGCCCATAGAAGGCCCATTGTTTCTACGGCCCATAGAAGGCATACTGTTTCTACGGCCCGTAGAAGGCCCACTGTTTCTACGGCCCGTAGGAGGCCCAGTGTCACTATAGTAAATATTAGCCCATGGTTATTGTGGCCTAGTTTTAAAAAATAGGTTATTGAAGCCACTAGCAAACCGCGGAAAAAGAACTGCACTGACTACAAGCAAACAAATAAACAAGACAACAAGAAATAAATAAGCAAGCAACTTATGCTAGGCTATCACGGCTATTACACATATTACATCCACTGGGCATCAAAGTTCTTCCACCAGTGCAAATATAGGGAACAAAGCAGCATATAAACGCCGCAACAAAACAAGTCCAGAACTGAAACCACTTCAGAAGAGTTCAAGAAACAATATCCTGGGTACCCATAATGCTGGAAAGATGCTTAGCAAGCTTATTAACTTTCTCATGTTTGGCGCTTAAATTCTCCAGCTCTTGCTGTTGCACAAGAAAGTACGCATCTGAATTCTGCAGGGACTTCCTCGGTCCTTGACTTCTTGCCGCAAAGACAGTGATCGATGCCTTTCACTTGTAGCTGAGGCGAAGAAGCGAAGTGATTCAGCAATGAGTTCGAAGAGCTTGTGCCAAGATCTTGCCAATAACTTCGAACACTACATCAACGCAGGACTGTGGGGTTTTCTCACTATCTACAAGATCGTTTTTATCACCTTTCTTGGAGACCAACAGGGTTGTCTCACTATCTTGAACCTTATCTCATTACTTTCTCTACCATTGCATAGTGGGGTGCTCTTCTCCAATATTCTGTTTGCATACTGCAAGAGAAACAAGCAGACACATCACAGGTTTAGCTTGTAGTATACGAAATTCATTTTGGTAAACCGGTTCAGTAGTAAGGTGGACAGGATAACAACATGAAACAAACATATATCTATGTACTATGGTCCTTTATATTGTCCATACCATTCTAGTTTATGTTCCCTAATCAAGATAGAGACACAGTTCAACTCATATATTTTTAAGACACAAAACATAGACAGAATATAAGTGTGAGAAACTACACAGCATTGGTAGCACTTGTAATGTGCATCACATGAGAACATAACTGTTTATACAACTTAAACTGAAATCAACATAGAGCAAGAAGTTAGAACAGCAATCCAGCTTAAAGAAATAGGTTTAAAACATACCTGCTATGCCCATTGGAGTTTCAATTGGATCCTTCAAATTCGAAAGTAGTTGGTATGAGTAAATACATTGATGCAACAACGAAGGAGTATGGACCATAGCTACGGAATCTGACCTGAGAACAGTTGCTCTTCTGCTTTAAACGTGGAGTTTGGGTTAGTTGTGGTGGTCTTCGTGCTTTGAGCACTGCAGTAGCTTTACAAACTGCTCGTGTGGGGGTACTCTGTGGTGGACATGGTGCTTTGTCAACTATAAGTGGGTTACTATCCGCTGGGGTTGCGGTTAGATGGGTTGTAGCTGGTTCTCTGCCCAACGGTGTAAGTGTGCAATCTGGAGGAGTCTCGATTATGTGTTGTGGGGCTAGTTTGTGGGCCAGTACAACCATGGTTCTATCTGCATCGACGGGTAGCACTGTCTAGCCTAAAAAATAATAATACCCCACGTACTATTAACTCATCAAATTAAAATAATATTTTATTTTGTAAGTTGAAAGTTCTTACAAAATAATAATAATATTTTTTTATATATAACTTGGCAAGTTAACTCCTAGTGATTACGTAAATAAGCTTGCAAAGATTTTACTGGCGTGCAATCATGTGTTTATGTTTTTATAACATTTCTCCTTCTAGCCCAACATGATATTTTCACCCAGCCCAGCAAGTCCGTGGATTTCGAGAAAAATGCAAATGGGATTTAAACGGGCTGCATAGATGCTACATCATTGTTTCACCCAGCCCACCAAATGGAGTAAAAAAACAAATGGACTGGCTGACATGTGGGCCAGTAGGTCGAAGCCTAAGAAGGCGTTGGATTTATATCCAACGGCCGGCATTCTTCTTCAATCTCTTGTCTTCTTCCCCCAGCGCTGTCGGAACCTCCTGCTCCAGCCTTCGGCGTCCAGCGGCATTGTTTTGCGCTCCTCAGCGAAACGCTACCCCGCCGATGGCCAGGCCATCCCTCCACTCCGCAGCTCTTGTTATTCTCTGCCGAGTGTAGGCCCACCCCGCACCCGAACCAGTCAAGTTTCCTGCTCCTCTCCGTCTGCGACTCCACTACCGCGTCTTCCCCATCTCCGGGTCGTTCTAGTCTGGGGCCTCGCCCTCGTCCATCGCCTCCGTGCGCTCGGCGCGGCGTGGTCAACATACGAGAGTCATCGGAAGAGGACTGTACATGGAGAGCCTGACGGCTGGGACCCACGAGGTCCATGGTCGCACGCAAGGAAAGTTCCTCCTTATTATGCACTGTACATGCACTGTACGTGGGACGGGCTTCTGTATTTCGTGAAAAAAAACGTTCCCCCCGCTGACAGGTCGGACCCACCAGCTATATCTTCGCACGCAAGGAAGTGCCTCCTTATTACACACCAAAAAATGAATACCCCCTGCTAGCTGGGACCCACCATAGTGGGTGGCTGACTTGTGGGCCTACTAAGTTGACGAGGACGGAGGGCTTTATCAACTTAGTCAATATGAACGATTCTAGCTCCAGTGACCGTACGATGTCCATCCAACGGCCATAGTGCTTCTTCAACCTCTGGTCTTCTTGCTCCAGCCGCCCAAAGCAGCGCCGGTCGTGCCGCGTGCTCCTGCCTCTCGTGTCCGGTTGTGATGCCGCAGAGGCCTCACCGCCCCCTACTACTCCCACCACTGGCCCAGGGTATCCATCTACTCACCCACACCCCCTGTTATTCTGCGGCGACGGCAGCCTCATGCCGCAGCCGAACCAGTGAACCCTCGTACTCCTCTCCGCGTGGGCATCTACTACTGCATCTTCCCCGGCTCCGCGTTATCCCCTTCCTAGGCCTCGCTATCTTCCACCACCTTGGTGCTCTCGGGGCGGCGTGGTCAATGTGGTCAACGAACGACTTACATCGGAAGAGTACTGTACGTGGAGAGGCTGACAGCTGGGTCCACGGCCGCAGCAAGGAAGTGCCTCCTTATTACGTGCAAAATAATTATTCCTCCACCTGACAGCGGGGACCCACCGGACGGGCCACCGTATTTCGTGAAAAAAAACGTTTGCCCCTGACTGCTGGGACCCACCAGCTACATCTTCGCACGCAAGGAAGTGCGTCCGGAAAAAAAAAACGATTCGCTCCCCTGACTGCTGGGACCCACCAGCTACATCTTCGCAGGCAAGGAAGTGCCTGACAGTAGGGACCCACCTGGTCGAAGCGTACATAGCGTTGTCATTTTGGTCGCGAACGTGTACGTATATATATATACTGGTGGATGTCGAGGCGCGCATGTGTCGTAGTAGAGGCTTGTACTTGTCATAGTAGAGGCACGCACGTAGCATGTATACGTACGTACAGCGGCCAGGGTGCAAGAAAGAAAATACGGCCATGTATGTGTACATACGGGCGGGGTTTCGAACGCCTACTCGCGCATACGTATGGCCAGGGCTCGTGTACATGGCTGGGTCGGAACGGAGAAACAGCGTCGTTGTCGTGTTCACTGTGAGGCAATGGAATGCGTCGTGTTCATCGGGAGGCAACGGAATGCGTTGTGTTCATTGGGAGGCAACGGAACGCGTGGGAGCCAACCGGTTGGGTCGGAACGGAATGCGTGGTCGTGTTCATTGGGAGGGCTTGGACGGAACAGCCGATGGAAATGAGGCCTGGCGTACCGCACAACGGAGGAAACGGACCTCCTACGTTCGAACGGGTCCCGTTGATCGAGGGTCAGCGTGCATCGCAAACGCGGAAACGGACCTCCTACGGTCGAAATGGGGGTCCTGTTGATCGGGAGGGTGTGGCGTATCGCAAAATGGGCCAAACGGACCTCCCACCGTCAAACGGGGTCTGTTGATTGGGAGGGGTGTGGCGTGCAAAACGGACGAAAACGGAGTTGTGTTGGGCGCTATGGTCAAAACAGGGGTCCTGTTCGCCGGGAGGGTGTGGCATACCGCAAAACGGACTCCACGGATACTGTTCATCTCCACCGTCGACCTCCTCCAGCCTCCACGGGCTCTGTCGACCTCCTCCAGCCTCCACGGGCTCCGGTCATCCAGCCTCCACCGCGCTACTCCACCGCTCTCGTTCAACCACCCTCCACGGGCACCCCTCGACCGCTCTCTGCTCATCCAGCCCTCCACACCACGGGTCTGTTCAACCACCCTCCACAGGCACCCTCCACCGCTCACTGTTCATCCAGCCCTCCACCACACCACGGGTCATGTTCATCCGAGGCAACGCCACCGCTCACTGTTCATCCAAACCCCCCCACAACACTCACTTCTCATCCCGAGGCAGCATCGATCGGCTTGATTAGCGCGAAGCGAAGAATCGCTCGATCGGGTTCGATTAACAACCATCGATCGATTGCTCGGGTTCATGTAGCGTAGCTGCAGGTAATCGCTCGGGTTCAGTTAGAGCCCAACGCCTCTCTCGCGTTCAGTTAGAGCCAACGCCTCGCACACACGCGCGTACGTGTACGAGAGAAACACGCATTGCTCGGCCCCCGACCTCCCACTGTAACCGGGAACTTGCCGAAATTTTCCTCACCCTCGCTTCTACCACAGCTTTTTCCATCATGGACGGCCCAAAGAATGTCATGCAGCTGCGTCTCCGGCCCACCCAGGACGAAAAGCCCATTTTCTGTCATGATTTTTTTTCATAGAAGTAGGAGCCCACCACATCTATGATGATACCGGGTTTTGTCACAATTATCGTCATAGAAGTGTCATATGTATGACAGAAACAAATTTCGTTCGGCCCAAAATGTCACGGATGTGTCTTTTTTTGTAGTGAAGTGATGTCTCAGATCATAGAAAAACTTCTTCTTTTGCTGGTATGTGAAACTAGGTGGTATAAATTTAGCAACAATGTAATTAGCATAATCAGCATACCACGGAGCAGTACGAGAAGCATTTATGACAGCTAATTGTTCATCACGAAAGCTATCATCAATGGGTATTGGGTCATCAAGAACATTCTCTAACCTAGACAAGTTGTCTGCAACGGGGTTCTCAGCTCCCTTTCTATCAATAATATGAAAATCAAATTCTTGTAGTAGGAGAACCCATCTAATTAGTCTAGGCTTAGCATCTTTCTTTTCCATAAGGTATTTAATAGCAGCATGATCTATGTGAATGGTTACTTTAGAATCAACAATATAAGGTCTGAACTTATCACAAGCAAAAACAACTGCTAAAAATTCCTTTTCAGTAGTAGAATAATTTCTCTGGGCATTGTCTAGAGTTTTACTAGCATATTGAATAACATTTAATTTCTTATCAACTCTTTGCCCTAGAACAGCACCTCTGAAAGATAATCACTAGCATCACACATAATTTCAAAAGGTAAATTCCAATCAGGTGGCTGAACAATAGGTGCAGAAATCAAAGCTTTCATAAGTATTTCAAATGCCTCTACACAATCATCATCAAAGACAAAAGGAATATCTTTTTGTAATAGATTAGTCAAAGGCCGAGAAATTTTTGAGAAGTCCTTAATGAACCTCCTATAAAAACCGGCATGACCCAGGAAACTTCTTATACCTTTGATTTCCTTAGGACACGACATCTTTTCAATAGCATCAAATTTAGCTTTATCAACTTCAATGCCTCTCTCAGAAATTTTATGCCCCAAGACGATGCCTTCATTAACCATAAAGTGGCATTTCTCCCAATTCAAGACGAGATTAGTTTCTTCACATCTCTGCAAAACTCGATCAAGGTTGCTCAAGCAATCATCAAAAGAGGATCCATAAACGGAGAAATCATCCGTGAAAACCTCACAAATCTTTTCACAAAAGTCATAGAATATAGCCATCATGCATCTTTGAAAGGTAGCAGGTGCATTACATAAACCAAAAGGCATACGTCTATAAGCAAAAGTACTGAAAGGGCAAGTAAAAGTGGTCTTTTCTTGATCCTCAGCTGACACAGGTATTTGAGAAAAACCAAAGTAACCATCTAGGAAGCAAAAATGTGTATGTTTGGATAATCTTTCTAGCATTTGATCAATATAAGGCAAAGGGTAATGATCTTTTTAGTAGCTTTATTTAATTTGCGGAAATCAATTACCATCCTATAACCTGTAACAATCCTTTGTGGGATCAATTCATTTTTATCATTAGGAACGATAGTAATACCTCCCTTCTTAGGGACACAACGGACAGGACTTACCCACTGACTATCAGCAACGGGATAAATTATACCTGCCTCAAGGAGCTTTAATATTTCCTTTCTTACCACTTCTTTCATCTTAGGATTTAGCTGTCATTGGTGATCAATAACTGGTTTGGCGTCTTTCTCCAAATTTATTTTGTGTTGACATAGAGTGGGACTAACGCCCTTAAGATCATCAAGAGTATATCCAATAGCAGCACGGTGCTTCTTCAGAGTTTTAAATAATTTCTCTTCCTCCTTCTCTGTAAGGTTAGCACTAATAATAACAGGATATATCTTTTTCTCATCAAGATAAACATATTTAAGAGTATCATGTAATGGTTTAAGCTCAAACACGGGATCACCCTTGGGTGGAGGAGGATCCCCTAGGATTTCAACAGGCAAGTTGTGTTTCAAAATAGGTCCCTGTTTAAAAAATACTTCATCTATTTCCCTTCTTTCATTCATGAACATATCATTTTCATGGTCAAGCAAATGTTGTTCTAAAGGATCACTAGGAGGCACAGCAATAGAAGCAAGACCAATAATTTCATCTTTACTAGGCAATTCCTCGTCACGGGGTTGTCTACGAAATTTAGAAAAATTAAACTCATGAGACATGTCACCCAAACCAATAGTAACAACATCCTTTTCGCAGTCTATCCTAGCATTAACAGTGTTCAAGAAGGGTCTACCAAATATAATGGGACAAAAGCTATCTTGTGAGGAACCAAGAACAAGAGAATCAGCAGGATATTTAACCTTCCCACACAAGACTTCAACATCTCTAACAATCCCAATCGGTGAAATAGTATCTCTATTGGCAAGCTTAATGGTAACATCGATATCTTCTATCTCAGCAGGTGCAATATCATGCATAGTTTCTTCATATAAAGAATGAGGTATTGCACTAGCACTAGCACCCATATCACACAAGCCATGATAACAATGATCTCCTATTTTAACAGAAATAACAGGCATGCCCACCACAAGTCTATGTTTATCTTTACCACCAGGTTTAGCAATTCTAGCAGTTTCCTCACATAAGTAAATAACATGCCCATCAATATTATCAGCCAAGAGATCTTTAACCATAGAAATACTAGGTTCAACTTTAATTTGCTCAGGGGGTTTGTGTGTCCTAATATTACTTTTGTTGACTACGGTTGAAGCTTTAGCATGATCATTTATTCTAACAGGGAAAGGTGGTTTCTCAACATAAGCAGTAGGAACAATAGGATCACTATAAGTGATACTCTTTTCTTCAACTTTAATAGGTGCAACTACTTTTACTTCAATGGGAGGATTATATTTAAACCACTTCTCCTTAGGGAGATCAACATGAGTAGCAAATGATTGACAGAAAGAAGCCACTATCTCAAAGTCAAGTCCATATTTAGTGCTAAATTCACGGAAAGCATTGATATCCATAAAAGATTTAACACAATCAAACTTAGGTGTTATACCTGACTCCTTACCTTCGTCGAGGTCCCAATCTTCAGAGTTGCGTTAATTTCTTTCCAATAAATTCCATTTGAATTCAATAGTCTTCAGCATAAAAGAGCCAGTACAAGAAGTTTCGAGCATGGAGCGACTATTGAGAGAAAGTCGAGCATAAATTTTTTGAATAATCATTTCTCTTGAGAGCTCATGATTGGGGCATGAATATAACATTGACTTAAGCCTCCCCAATCTTGAGCGATGCTTTCTCCTTCGCGAGGCTAAAAATTATATATATAATTACGATCACGATGAACAAGATGCATAGGATAAACCTTCTGATGAAATTCCAATTTCAATCGCTTGTAGTCCCATGATCCCATATCATCACATAGCATATACCATGTCAATGCCTCTCCCTTCAAAGATAAAGGGAAAACCTTCTTCTTGATAACATCATCGGGCATACCTGCAAGCTTAAATAATCCACAAACTTCATCCACATAGATTAAGTGTAAATCGGGATGCAATGTTTCATCTCCTGCAAAAGGATTAGCTAGCAGTTTCTCTATCATACCCGAAGGAATTTCAAGGTAAACATTTTCAGTAGGTTCAGTAGGTTGAGGGGTAGCTAATTGTGGTTCCGGACGAGGTGAAGATACCCCGAACAAACCCCTCAAAGGATTGTGTTCCATAGTAACAAGTGACAGTAAATTTCAGCACACTATATAAATTTTTCCTTACCAAATTTCACCTACCAAAGCCGCTTCACTCCCCGGCAATGGCGCCAGAAATTAGTCTTGATGACCCTGATACGTCTCCAACGTATCTATAATTTTTGATTGCTCCATGCTATATTATCTACTGTTTTGGACAATATTGGGCTTTATTATCCACTTTATATTATTTTTGGGACTAACCTATTGACCGGAGGCCCAGCCTAGAATTGTTGTTTTTTGCCTGTTTCAGTATTTCAAATAAAAGCAATATCAAACGAAGTCGAAACGGAATGAAACCAACTGGAGAAGTTATTTTTGGAAGGAAAGCTACTGGAAAAACTTGGAGTGCATGTTAGGAAAGAGACGAGGAAGCCACGAGGTAGGGGGCGCGCCCTGCCCCCCCCCCCCCAGGCGCGCCCTCCACCCTCGTGGGCCCCTCGTGGATCCCCTGACGTACTTCTTCCTCCTATATATACCCATATACCCTAAAAACTTCGGGGAATAGAATAGATAGGGAGTTCCGCCGCCGCAAGCCTCTATAGCCACCAAAAGTCAATCGGGACCCTGTTCCGGCACCCTTCCGGAGGGGGGGAACCCTCATCGGTGGCCATCTTCATCATCCCGGCGATCTCCATGACGAGGAGGGAGTAGTTCACCCTCGGGGCTGAGGGTATGTACCAGTAGCTATGTGTTTGATCTCTCTCTCTCTCTCGTGTTCTTGATTTGGCACGATCTTGATGTATCGCAAGCTTTGCTATTATAGTCGGATCTTATGTTGCTTCTCCCCCTCTACTCTCTTGTAATGGATTGATTTTTCCCTCTGAAGTTATCTTATCGGATTGATTCTTTAAAGATTTGAGAACACTTGATGTATGTCTTGCCGTGCGTATCTGTGGTGACAATGGGATATCATGTGATTCACTTGATGTATGTTTTGGTGATCAACTTGTGGGTTCCGCCCATGAACCTATGCATAGGGGTTGGCACACGTTTTCGTCGTGATTCTCCGGTAGAAACTTTGGGGCACTCTTTGAGGTTCTATGTGTTGGTTGAATAGATGAATCTGAGATTGTGTGATGCATATCGTATAATCATACCCACGGATACTTGAGGTGACATTGGAGTATCTAGGTGTTAGGGTTTTGGTTGATTTGTATCTGAAGGTGTTATTCTAGTAAGAACTCTAGGGCTGTTTGTGACACTTATAGGAATAGCCCAACGGATTGATTGGAAAGAATAACTTTGAGGTGGTTTCGTACCCTACCATAATTTCTTCGTTTGTTCTCCACTATTAGTGACTTTGGAGTGACTCTTTGTTGCATGTTGAGGGATAGTTATATGATCCAACTATGTTATTATTGTTGAGAGAAATTGCACTAGTGAAAGTATGAACCCTAGGCCTTGTTTACTAGCATTGCAATACCGTTTACGCTCACTTTTATCATTAGTTACCTTGCTGTTTTTATATTTTCAGTTTACAGAAACCTATATCTATCATCCATATTGCACTTGTATCACCATCTCTTCGCCGAACTAGTGCACCTATACAATTTACCATTGTATTGGGTGTGTTGGGGACACAAGAGACTCTTTGTTATTTGGTTGCAGGGTTGTTTGACAGAGACCATCTTCATCCTACACCTCCCACGGATTGATAAACCTTAGGTCATCCACTTGAGGGAAATTTGCTACTGTCCTACAAACCTCTGCACTTGGAGGCCCAACAACGTCTACAAGAAGAAGGTTGTGTAGTAGACATCAAGCTCTTTTCTGGCGCCGTTGCCGGGGAGGTGAGTGCTTGAAGGTATATCTTTAGATCTTGCAATCGAATCTTTTTGTTTCTTGTTTTAGCACTAGTTTAGTTTTTAAAAGAAAACTACAAAAAAATGGAATTAAGGATGCCTCATATGCTTCATCTTTTTAATATCTTTCGTGAGTATGATGGGAAGGAAAATTGTGCTCAAGTAATAGAAGAAGAATTACATAGAATTCTTGGCATAAAATATGTGAATGATGAGCATGATTGCAATGTTGTTAGTGTCAACTCTTTGAATACCCATGATGCTAATGATATGCAAAGCCACAAGCTTGGGGAAGCTATGTTTGATGAAGATGATATGTTTTGTCCCCCAAGCTTTGATGAGCAAATTTACTATGATGAAAGCATGCCTCCTATCTATGATGATTATTGTGATGACACGTATGCTATAAAGAATAATGATAACCATGAAACTTGTCATCTTGATCTTAATTTTCAATTACATGATAGTTATTTTGTTGAGTTTTCTCCCACTACTATTGATGAGAATAAATTTGCTTATGTGGAGAGTAATAAAAATTCTATGCTTGTAGATCATGAAAAGAATGTTTTAGGTGCTGTTTATATTGTTGAATTCATTCATGATGCTACTGAAAATTATTATGAGGGAGGAATATATGCTTGTAGGAATTGCAATAATATCAAGTTTCCTCTCTATGTGTTAAAAGTTTTGAAGTTATGCTTGTTTTGCCTTCCTATGCTAGTTGATTATTGTTCCCATAAGTTGTTTGCTCACAAAATCCCTATGCATAGGAAGTGGGTTAGACTTAAATGTGCTAGTCATATTCTTCATGATGTTCTCTTTATGTTTCAATTCTTATCTTTTTGTGAGCATCATTGAAATCATCATGCCTAGCTAGGGGCGTTAAACGATAGCGCTTGTTGGGAGGCAACCCAAGTTTATTTTAGTTTCTTGCTTTTTGATTTTGTTTAGGAATAAAAAAATCCATCTAGCTTCTGGTTAGATGTTTTTTCATGTTTTAATTAGTGTTTGTGCCAAGTAGAACCTTTGGGAAGACTTGGGTGAAATCTTTATGATCATGCTGTAAAAAACAGAAACTTTAGCGCTCACGAGATTAGCTAAAACTTTTTAATGGAGAGTGCTATTTATTTGATTATTTTTGAACATGATTACTAGACAAATTCCTCAGGTACACCAATTTATTTTAGAATATTTGGAGTTCCATAAGTATACGTTTGATACAGATTACTACAGACTGTTCTGTTTTTGACAGATTCTGTTTTCATTGTGTTGCTTGCTTATTTTGATGAATCTATGGCTAGTAAAATAGTTTATAAACCATAGAGAAGTTGGAATAAAGTAGGTTTAACACCAATATAAATAAAGAATGAGTTCATTACAGTACCTTGAAGTGGTGTTTTGTTTTCTTTCGCTAACGGAGCTCATGAGTTTTCTGTTAAGTTTTGTGTTGTGAAGTTTTCAAGTTTTGGGTAAAGATTCGATGGACTATGGAATAAGGAGTGGCAAGAGCCTAAGCTTGGGGATGCCCAAGGCACCCCAAGTTAATATTCAAGGATAACCAAGAGCCTAAGCTTGGGTATGCCTCGGAAGGCATCCCCTCTTTCGTCTACTTCCATCGGTAACTTTACTTGGAGCTATATTTTTATTCACCACATGATATGTGTTTTGCTTGGAGCGTCATTTTATTTTCTTTAGTTTTGCTTGCTGTTCGAATAAAATACCAATATCTGAAATTCTTAAATGGGAGAGTCTTCACATAGTTGTATAATTATTCGACTACTCATTGATTTTTACTTATATCTTTCGGAGTAGTTTGTCATTTGCTCTAGTGCTTCACTTATATCTTTTGGAGCACGTGGTGGATTTGTTTTATAGAAACTGCTGGTCTCTCATTCTTCACTTAGATTATTTTGAGAGTCTTAAATAGCATGGTAATTTACTTAAATAATCCTAATATGCTAGGCATCCAAGATTTGTAAGAATTCTTATGAGTGTGTTGAATACTACGAGAAGTTTGATGCCTGATGATTGTTTTGAGATATGGAGGTAGTGATATTAAAGTTGTGCTAGTTGAGTAGTTGTGAATTTGAGAAATGCTTGTGTTGAAGTTTGCAAGTCACGTAGCATGCACGTATGGTAAACGTTATGTAACAAATTTGAAACATGAGGTGTTCTTTGATTGTCATCCTTATGAGTGGCGGTCGGGGACGAGCGATGGTCTTTTCCTACCAATCTATCCCCCTAGGAGCATGCGCGTAGTGCTTGGTTTTTGATGACTTTTAGATTTTTGCAATAAGTATGTGAGTTCTTTATGACTAATGTTGAGTCCATGGATTATACGCACTCTTACCCTTCCATCATTCCTAGCCTCTTCGGTACTGTGCATTGCCCTTTCTCACATTGAGAGTTGGCGCAAACTTCGTCGGTACATCCAAACCCCGTGATATGATACGCTCTTTCACACATACACCTCCTTATATCTTCCTCAAAACAGCCACCATACCTACCTATTATGGCATTTCCATAGCCATTCTGAGATATATTGCCATGCAACTTTCCACCGTTCCGTTCGTCATGACATATTCATCATTGTCATATTGCTTAGCATGATCATGTAGTTGACATAGTATTTGTGGCAAAGCCACCATACATAATTCTTTCATACATGTCACTCTTGATTCATTGCATATCCCGGTACACCGCCGGAGGCATTCATATAGAGTCATACTTTGTTCTAGTATCGAGTTGTAATAATTGAGTTGTAAATAAATAGAAGTGTGATGATCATCATTTAATAGAGCATTGTCCCAAAAAAAAGAAAGGCCAAAAGAAAAAAAGGAAGGCCCAAAAAAATGGACAATGCTACTATCCTTTTTTCCACACTTGTGCTTCAAAGTAGCACCATAATCTTCATTATAGAGGGTCTCTTGTTTTGTCACTTTCATATACTAGTGGGAATTTTTCATTAGAGAACTTGGCTTGTATATTCCAACGATGGGCTTCCTCAAGTGCCCTAGGTCTTCGTGAGCAAGCAAGTTGGATGCACACCCACTAAGTTTCTTCTGTTGAGCTTTCATACATTTATAGCTCTAGTGCATCAGTTGCATGGCTATCCCTACTCCTTGCATTAACATCAATCGATGGGCATCTCCATAGCTCATTGATTAGCCTCGTTGATGTGAGACCTTCTCCTTTTTTGTCTTCTCCACATAACACCCATCATCATATTCTATTCCACCCATAGTGCTATGTCCATGGCTCGCGCTCATGTATTGTGTGAAGGTTTATAAGTTTGGGATTACTAAAGTATGAAACAATTGCTTGGCTTTTCATCGGGGTTGTGCATGATGAGAGCATTCTTGTGTGATGAAAATGGAGCATGACTAAACTATATGATTTTGTAGGGATGAACTTTCTTTGGCCATGTTATTTTGAGAAGACATAACTGCTTAGTTAGTATGCTTGAAGTATTATTACTTTTATGTCAATATGAATTTTTGTCTTGAATCTTTTGGATCTGAATATTCATACCACAAGTAAGAAGAATTACATTGAAATCATGCCAAGTAGCATTCCACATGAAAAATAATCTTTTTTATCATTTACCTACTCGAGGACGAGCAGGAATTAAGCTTGGGGATGCCTGATACGTCTCCAACGTATCTATAATTTTTGATTGCTCCATGCTATACTATCTACTGTTTTGGACAATATTGGGCTTTATTATCCACTTTTATATTATTTTTGGCGCGCCCTCCCCCCCTAGGCACGCCCTCCACCCTCGTGGGCCCCTCGTGGCTCCCCTGACGTACTTCTTCCTCCTATATATACCCATATACCCTAAAAACTTCGGGGAACAGAATAGATCGGGAGTTCCGCCGTCGCAAGCCTCTGTAGCCACCAAAAGTCAATCGGGACCCTGTTCCGGCACCCTGCCGGAGGGGGGGAACCCTCATCAGTGGCCATCTTCATCATCCCGGCGATCTCCATGACGAGGAGGGAGTAGTTCACCCTCGGGGCTGAGGGTATGTACCAGTAGCTATGTGTTTGATCTCTCTCTCTCTCTCGTGTTCTTGACTTGGCATGATCTTGATGTATCGCGAGCTTTGCTATTATAGTTGGATCTTATGTTGCTTCTCCCCCTCTAGCCTCTTGTAATGGATTGAGTTTTCCCTTTGAAGTTATCTTATCGGATTGAGTCTTTAAAGATTTGAGAACACTTGATGTATGTCTTGCCGTGCGTATCTGTGGTGACAATGGGATATCATGTGATTCACTTGATGTATGTTTTGGTGATCAACTTGCGGGTTCCGCCCATGAACCTATGCATAGGGGTTGGCACACGTTTTCGTCATGATTCTCCCGTAGAAATTTGGGGCACTCTTTGAGGTTCTATGTGTTGGTTGAATAGATGAATCTGAGATTGTGTGATGCATATCGTATAATCATACCCACGGATACTTGAGGTGACATTGGAGTATCTAGGTGACATTACGGTTTTGGTTGATTTGTATATTAAGGTGTTATTCTAGTACGAACTCTAGGGCTGTTTGTGACACTTATAGGAATAGCCCAACGGATTGATTAGAAAGAATAACTTTGAGGTGGTTTCGTACCCTACCATAATCTCTTCATTTGTTCTCCACTATTAGTGACTTTGGAGTGACTCTTTGTTGCATGTTGAGGGATAGTTATATGATCCAACTATGTTATTATTGTTGAGAGAAATTGCACTAGTGAAAGTATGAACCCTAGGCCTTGTTTCCTAGCATTGCAATACCGTTTACGCTCACTTTTATCATTAGTTACCTTGCTGTTTTTATATTTTCAGTTTACAGAAACCTATATCTATCATCCATATTGCACTTGTATCACCATCTCTTCGCCGAACTAGTGCACCTATACAATTTACCATTGTATTGGGTGTGTTGGGGACACAAGAGACTCTTTGTTATTTGGTTGCAGGGTTGTTTGACAGAGACCATCTTCATCCTACGCCTCCCACGGATTGATAAACCTTAGGTCATCCACTTGAGGGAAATTTGCTACTGTCCTACAAACCTCTGCACTTGGAGGCCCAACAACGTCTACAAGAAGAAGGTTGTGTAGTAGACATCAGACGCACAAGTGTAGGGGATCTATCGTAGTCCTTTCGATAAGTAAGAGTGTCGAACCCAACGAGGAGCAGAAGGAAATGATAAGAGTTTTCAGTAAGGTATTCTCTGCAAGCACTGAAATTATCGGTAACAGATAATTTGGTGATAAGGTAATTTGTAACGGGTAACAAGTAATGAAAGTAAATAAGGTGCAGCAAGATGGCCCAATCCTTTTTTTAGAAAAGGAAAAGCCTGGACAAACTCTTATATAGAGAAAATCGCTCCCGGGGACACATGGGAATTATCGTCAAGCTAGTTTTCATCACGCTCATATGATTCGCGTTCACTACTTTGATAATTTGGTATGTGGGTGGGCCAGTGCTTGGGTGTTGTCCTTTCTTGGACAAGCATCCCACTTATGATTAACCCCTATTGCAAGCATCTGCAACTACAAAAGAAGTAGTAGAGCAATCAGAAAGTTTTGCCCCAGATGTTTTGATAAATTTGTGTACTCACCCTCTGTTGGGGCCTCGGGTGGCATTCTTGTGTTGTGGTGTTCCAGTGTTTTCTCTGGCATACTGGTGGATACAAAACCCTATGGTGTTATTGTTTCGTTTACATCTGTACACAATGCAGGTAGTTGGACTTTGGTTAATGTCTATGGACCCTGTCAAGGACCAGCTCAAGATGATTTTGTGCAGTGGCTTTACAACTTGCAGACCCCAGTGGATGATAATTGGCTTCTCGTGGGGGACTTTAATTTCATACGATCCCTTGATAACAGAAATTTGCCAGGTGGGGATATTAATGATATGTTCCTCTTTAATGAGATAATTGGTCATCTTGGACTTCTGGAGTTGCCTTTAAAATGAAGATCTTACACTTGGTCCAACATGCAAGAAAATCCACTGTTGGAACAGCTGGATTGGTTCTTTACTTCCTCCACTTGGATCAATGATTATCCCAACACAATGGTCCATCCACTTGCAAGAACTGCCTCTGATCATGTCCCCTGTGTAGTTTCAATTGCAACAACTATACCCAAGGCAAAGATCTTTAGATTTGAAAATTATTGGGTGGATTTACCTGGCTTCTTTGATTGTGTGGAGCAGTCATGGAATGCTCCCACAATGAAATCTAATTCTGCTGCCAGGTTAACTGAAAAGTTCAAACGGCTGAGATATGCTCTTAAGCATTGGTACATCAGTCTGTCTAAGCTCAAGAAGGCCATTCAAGCTTGCAATCAGGTGGTTCTGTTTTTTGATAACATGGAAGAATTAAGGGCTCTAACCAGACTTGAGTTTAATTTCAGGAAAATTGTGAAGCTCCATGTTGAGGACCTTCTCCACTTGCAGTTTATTTACTGGAAACAACGATGCACTATCAGATGGATCAAAGTTGGGGAGGAGAACTCCAAATTCTTCCAAGCAATGGCCACTGAAAGGTTTAGGAGAAACTCCATTTCTTCACTGCAAGATGATGATGGAAATGTTGTCTCTGATCATCAACAAATGGTTGGTATGTTATGGGGCACTTTTAAAGAGTGAATGGGTGTTTCTACAGGGATTGATATGAAATTTGATCTTGATTCTTTGATTCAGCCTGTGGAAGGTCTGAACAACTTGTCTGCCCCCTTTTTCTGAGGATGAAATAAATTAAGTTCTCAAATCTCTGCCCACTGATAGAGCACCTGGACCTGATGGTTTTACAGGTTTGTTTGTGAAGAGATGTTGGCACATTATCAAGCATGATTTTTTGCAGCTCTTCCAGGATTTTTATGATGGCAAGATTACAATTAGTAACATCAATGGGTCTTTGATCACTTTAATCCCCAAGAAACTTTCACCTGAGGGTCCCAATGATTTCAGGCCCAATTCTCTGACAAATACCTGCTTGAAATTCCTGACGAAGCTCCTTGCCAACAGGTTGCAGCAGGTTATCCTCTGATGCATTCACAAAAATCAATATGGGTTTCTTAGGCCTAGATCTATACAGGACTACATTGCTTGGACTCTGGAGTACATCCATCAGTGCCATAAATCCAAAAAGCCCATTTTGATTCTCAAACTGGATTTTGCAAAGGCCTTTGATACAGTGGAGCATGACCTTATCCTCAAACTTCTGAAACACAAAGGTTTTGATAGTAAATGGATTGGCTGGATTAAAGAGCTCTTGTCATCTGGTACTTCTTCTGTTATCTTGAATGGAGTTCCTGGAAAACAATTTATCTGCAAAAGGGGTGTGAGACAAGGGGATCCTTTATCACCCCTCCTTTTTGTTCTGGCTGCCGATTTATTGCAAACTTTGATGAATGATATGCTGAGAAATGGAGTGATTTCTTTACCCATTGAAACACATGATAAATAATTTCCTATTGTTCAGTATGCGGATGATATTCTCCTCATTGTTCCTGCGGTTGATTCTCAACTCCTGGCTCTTAAAGATATGCTACATGATTTTCATGCCTCCACTAGGCTTAGAGTCAATTTCCACAAATCATGTATTCTGCCCATTAATGTGGATGAGGTAGAAACTGCACGCTTGGCTGTTGTTTTTGGTTGTCAGGTTGGAACCCTCCCTTTTACCTATCTTGGGCTTCCTGTGGGCACTTCCAAGCCAACAATTCAATAATTGTTCCCAGTGGTGGACAGGGTTGAAAGAAGATTGTCTGCCAGCTCCTGTCTCCTTAATCAGGGAGCAAGATTGCAATTGCTCCAATCTGTATTATCCTCTTTGCCTATATACTTCCTTTGCAGTTTATGTCTGCCAGCTGGTATCATCAAGCAGCTAGAGAGAATTATGAGACAGTGCTTATGGAGGGGAAACTCTGACACTCCCAGACAATCCTTGGCAACTTGGCCTTTAGTTTGTAGGCCTAAAGACAAAGGTGGCATGGGGATTATTAACTTGAATATCCAAAACAGAGCACTCCTTACCAAACATCTGTTCAAGTTTTATAATAAAGCTGATATCCCATGGGTATCTCTCATATGGAACACTTATTATGATGGAGTTGTGCCCCATGGAACTGTTCTGTGTGGCTCCTATTGGTGGAGGGACATAATTAAACTGAATGAAATTTTCAGACAGCACTATGAGGTGATGATCAACATGGGGGACTCTGTTCTCTTCTGGTTTGATGCTTGGGTTGTTTTAGGACCCTCTACTCCTCTCAGAGAAAGGTTTCCTAGGCTTTTATCTTTTGCAATTGATGATAAGGTTTCTGTCAGAGATGTCCTCAACACCTTTGATATGTCTGAGCTCTTCCATTTGCCTTTATCACCAGAAGCAATGGAGGAAATGATCACAGTGCAGAATGGCTTGGCTCATATGGAAATAGATGAAAGTCTCAATGATTCTTGGTCATGGATCCCTGGCAAAGGAAAATTTTCTTCCAAAAGTTACTATGTAACGATGCATGCCCATATTCTTGTTGATATGCCAGCCAAATGGATCTGGGAGAGTAGATCAACAATGAAGATCAAGGTGTTCGCGTGGTTGATGCTTAATGATAGACTAAACACCCATGATCTCCTGGTTAGGAGGCACTGGAGATCGCGACAGGAGGACAATACATGTCCCTTATGCCCTGCACAAGCCCATGAGGACAGAATGCACCTTTTCTTCACCTGCCAATTCAGCACAAGAGTCTGGAATTATTTGCAAATTCAATGGCTTGCTGGCCTGTCTCCTTCTGAGTGTCTCATTGCTGCCAGGAAGAGTTTTAGTCAGCCTTTTTTCAGGGAGGTTTTTTATCTTGCTGCTTGGAATGTCTGGTTATTGAGGAATGGAAGAATCTTCAGAAATGAGAGACATACCTTCGCAGCATGGAGGAGAAATTTCATCCATGATATAACTCTGCTCTCCCACAGATTTAAGCCTAGTTTAAAACCTTTGCTACTACATTGGATTAATTCTCTGCCCTAGCTGGCTGTTTGTATTATATTGCCCACATTGTAAATTTGTACATAGGGCCATAGGTAAGTAGCCTAGGTGAGTAGCTTTTCTCTTTTCTTACTAGAACCTTTTGTACCTTGTTTGTTTGCTTGAGTTTTAATAAAGTACCGTGGGGCTGTTGCCTCACAGTTTCCAGTCGAAAAAAAACATATGGATTCAAATCAGCCCCTTACAAAGCAACTCATAAACTAGGGTTTAAGCTTCTGTCACTCTAGCAACCCATCATCTACTTATTACTTCCCAATGCCTTCCTCTAGGCCCAAACAATGGTGAAGTGTCATGTAGTCGATGTTCACATAACACCACTAGAGGAAAGACAACATACATCTCATCAAAATATCGAACGAATACCAAATTCACATGACTACTTATAGCAAGACTTCTCCCATGTCCTCAGGAACAAACGCAACTACTCACAGATCATATTCATGTTCATAATCAGAGGGGTATTAATATGCATAATGGATCTGAACATATGATCTTCCACCAAATAAACCAACTAGAATCCACTACAAGGAGTAATCAACACTACTAGTAACCTACATGTACCAATCTGAGGTTGGGATACAAAGATTGGATACAAGAGATGAACTAGGGTTTTAGAGGAGATGGTGCTGGTGAAGATGTTGATGGAGATTGACCCCCTCCCGATGAGAGGATCATTGGTGATGACGACGACGATGATTTCCCCCTCCCGGAGGGAACTTTCCCCGGCAGAACAGCTCTGCCGGAGCCCTAGATTGGTTCCGCCTCATGGTGGCGGAGTTTCTTCCCGAAAGCTTGCTTATGATTTTTTTCCAGGGTACAAGACACCATATAGCCAAATATGGGCACCGGAGGCCTGCCAGGGGGCCCACAAGGTAGGGAGGCGCGCCCCCACCCTCGTGGCCAGGGTGTGGGCCCCCTCTAGTATTTTCTTCGCTCAGTATATTTTATAAATTCCAAAAAATGACTTCCGTAAAGTTTCAGGACTTTTGGAGTTGTGCAGAATAGGTCTCTAATATTTGCTCCTTTTCCAGCCCAGAATTCCAGTTGTCGGCATTCTCCCTCTTCATGTAAGCCTTGTAAAATAAGAGAGAATAGGCATAAGTATTGTGGCATAACGTGTAATAACAGCCCATAATGCAATAAATATCAATATAAAAGCATGATGCAAAATGGACGTATCAAATCCCTACTCACTTGCATCGATATCGATTGATGGGCATCTCTATAGCCTATTAATTTGCCTAGTTGATGTGAGACCTTCTCCTCCTTTTTGTCTTCTCCACAACCACCATATTCTATTCGACCTATAGTGCTATATCCATGGCTCACGCTCATGTATTGCGTGAAAGTTGAAAACGTTTGAGAACACTAAAAGTATGAAACAATTGCTTGTCTTATTATCAGGGTTGTACCTGATGAAATATTTTGTGTGATGAAGATGGAGCATATCCAGACTATATGATTTTGTAGGGATAACTTTATTTGGCCATGTTATTTTGAGAAGACATGATTACTTTATTAGTATGCTTGAAATATTATTGTTTTTATGTCAATATTAAACTTCCGTTTTGAATCCTATGGATCTGAATATTCATGCCACAATAAGAGAATTGCATTGATAAATATGTTAGGTAGCATTTCACATCAAAAATTCTTTTCTACCATTTACCTACTCGAGGATGAGTAGGAATTAAGCTTGGGGATGCTTGATACGTCTCCGACGTATCTATAATTTTTTATTGTTCCATGCTATTATATTATCTGTTTTGCATGTTTTATATGCATTAATATGATATTTTATATTATTTTTTGGACTAACCTATTAACTTAGAGCCCAGTGCCAGTTTCTGTTTTTTCTTTGTTTTTGAGTTTTATAGAATAGGAATATCAAATGGAGTCCAAACGAAATAAAACTTTACGGTGATTTTTCTTGGACCAGAAGAAACCCACGAGACTTGGAGAGGAGGCCAGAAGACCCACGAGGTAGCCACAAGCTGTGAGGGCGCGCCCTAGGGTGGGCTGGTTTGTGGGCCTCTCGTGGATCGTCTTTCCCAAATCCTTGCACTATGAATCCTCAAATATTCCCCTATACCATAGGGCACACAAAAAATACTTTTCCACCGCCACATGCTTCTGTTCTGTGAGATCCCATCTTGGGGCTTTTTCGGGCAATCCGTCGTAGGGGGATTCCATCACGGAGGGCCTCTACATCAACCTTGCTACCCTTCCGATGAAGCGTGAGTAGTTTACCACAGACCTAAGGGTCCATAGTTAGTAGCTAGATGGCTTCTTCTCTCTCTTTGATCTTCAATACAATGTTCTCCTCGATGTTCTTGGAATTCTATTCGATGTAATACTCTTTTGCAGTGCATTTGTTGAAATACGATGAATTGTGGATTTATGATCAGATTATCTATGAATATTATTTGAGTCTTCTCAGAACTCTTTTATGCATGATTAAGAAATCTTTGTATTTCTATTTGATCTATCAGTTTGGTTTGGCCAACTAGATTGGTTTTTCTTGCAATGGGGGAGGTGCTTAGTTTCGGGTTCAACCTTGCGGTGTCCTCACCTAGTGAAAGAAGGGGTAGCGAGGCACGTATTGTATTGAACGAAATATGCCCTAGAGACAATAATAAAGTTATTATTTTGTTTCCTTATATCATGATAAATGTTTAATATTCATGCTAGAATTGCATTAGCCGGAAACTCGATACATGTGTGAATACATAGACAAAACAAAGTGTCCCTAGTATGCCTCTACTAGACTAGCTCGTTAATCAAAGATGGTTAAGTTTCCTGACCATAGACATGTGTTGTCATTTGATGAACGGGATCACATCATTAGAGAATGATGTGATGGACAAGACCCATCCTTTAGCTTAGCATTACGATCGTTGAGTTTTATTGCTATTGCTTTCTTCATGACTTATACATGCTCCTCTGACTATGAGATTATGCAACTCCCGAATACCGGAGGAACACCTTGTGTGCTATCAAACGTCACAACGTAACTGGGTGATTATAAAGATGCTCTATGGTGTCTCCGAAGGTGTTTGTTGGGTTGGCATAGATCGAGATTAGGATTTGTCACTCCGAGTACCGAAGAGGTATCTCTGGGCCCTCTCGGTAATGATCATCACTATAAGCCTTGCAAGCAATGTGACTAATGAGTTAGTTGCGGGATGATTCATTATGGAACAAGTAAAGATACTTGCTAGTAACGAGATTGAACTAGGTATGAGGATTCCGACGATCGAATCTCGGGCAAGTAACATACCGATGACAAAGGGAACAACATATGTTGTGATGCAGTTTGAGCGATAAAGATCTTCGTAGAATATTTAGGAGCCAATATGGGCATCCAGGTTCCACTATTGGTTATTGACCAGAGATGTGTCTGAGATGTGTCTTGTCCATGTCTGCATAGTTCTCGAACCCGTAGGGTCCGCACGCTTAACATTCGATGATGATTTGTATTATAAGTTATGTCATTTGATGACCAAAATTTGTTCGGAGTCCCGGATGAGATCATGGACATGACGAGGAGTCTCGAAATGGTCGAGAGGTAAAAATTCATATATAGGACGATGGTATTTGGACACCAGAAGTGTTCCGGTGATACCGGGTCACCGGAAGTGGTTCCAGGAAACCCCCGGCAAACATATCGGCTTAATGGGCCAAGTAAGGGAACACACCAGCCCACAAGGGGCTGGTGCACCCCCTATAAGGCCAGCCACGTGGGGAGAAATGGAAAGGAGAGGAGGAAAAGGAAAGTTTGAAGTAGGACTCCAACTTCCTTCCCCTCCCCCCTCCTTCCTTTCCCCCTTGTCCAAATATGGTAAGGGGGGCGAATTGGACTAGGGGCCCAAGTAGGATTCCTCCTACTTGGGCGTGCCCTAGGCTGCCTCCCTCCCTCTCCCTCATTTATATACGTGGGGAGGGCACCCCTAGAAGACACATCAATTGTTCCTCGTCGTGTGTGGTGCCCCCCTCCACAGTTACACACCTCGGCCATATCGTCATAGTGCTTAGGCGAAGCCCTGCGCCGATAACTTCAACATCACCTTTACCACGCCGTCGTGCTGACGAAACTCTCCATCTTCCTCAACTGGATCAAGAGCTCGAGGGACGTCATCGAGCTGAACGTGTGCTGAACGCGGAGGTGTCATACGTTCGGTGCTTGGGTCGGTTGGATCGCGAAGACGTTCAACTACATCAACCGCGTTACTAAACGCTTCTGCTTATGGTCTACGAGGGTACATGGACACACTCTCCCCACTTGTAGCTATGCTTCTCCTAGATAGATCTTGCATGATCGTAGGAATTTTTTTGAAATACTACGTTCCCCAAAAGTGGCATCAGAGCCAGGTCTATGCGTAGATGTTATATGCACGACTAGAACATAATGAGTTGTGGGCGATAATAGTCATCCTGCTTAGCAACAACGTCTTACTTTGATTTGGCGGTATTGTTGGATGAAGCGGCCCGGACCGACATTACATGACCACGTTCATGAGACTGGTTCTACCGACGTGCTTCGCATAAAGGTGGCTAGCGGGTGTCAGTTTCTCCAACTTTAGTTGAATCGAGTTTGACTATGCCCGGTCCTTGTCGAAGGTTAAAACAGCACACTTGATGAAAAATCGTTGTGGTTTTGATGTGTAGGTAAGAACGGTTCTTGCTATAAGCCTGTAGCAGCCATGTAAAACTTGCAATAACAAAGTAGATGATGTCTAACTTGTTTTTGCAGGGCTTGCTGTGACGTGATATGGTCAAGACGTGATGATATATAAATTGTTGTATGATATAATCATGTTTTGTAAAAGTTATCAGCAACTGGCAGGAGCCTTATGGTTGTCGCTTTATTATATAAAATGCAATCACCATGTAATTGCTTTACTTTATCACTAAGCGGTAGTGATAGTCATAGAAGCAATAGTTGGCGAGACGACAACGATGCTGCGATGGAGATCAAGGTGTCAAGCCGGTGACGATGGTGATCATGACGGTGCTTTGGAGATGGATATCAAAGGCACAAGATGATGATGGCCATACCATATCACCTATTTTGATTGCATGTGATGTTTATCCTTTATGCATCTTATTTTGCTTAGTACGGCGGTAGCATTATAAGATGATCCCTCACTAAATTTCAAGGTATAAGTGTTCTCCCTGAGTATGCACCGTTGCTACAGTTCATCGTGCTGAGACACCACGTGATGATCGGGTGTGATAAGCTCTACGTTCACATACAACGGGTGCAAGCCAGTTTTGCACACGCAGAATACTCTTGTTGAACTTGATGAGCCTAGCATATGCAGATATGGCCTCGGAACACTGAGACCGAAAGGTCGAGCGTGAATCATATAGTAGATATGATCAACATAGTGATGTTCACCATTGAAAACTACTCCATCTCACGTGATGATCGGACATGGTTTAGTCGATATGGATCATGTGATCATTTAGATGACTAGAGGGATGTCTATCTAAGTGGGAGTTCTTAAGTAATATGATTAACTGAACTTAAATTTATCATGAACTTAGTCCTGATAGTATTTGCATATCTATGTTGTAGATCAATAGCTCACGTATAGCTCCCCTGTTTTATTTTTGATATGTTCCTGGAGAAAACTAAGTTGAAAGATGATAGTAGCAATGATGCGGACTGGGTCCGTGATCTGAGGATTATCCTCCTTTGCTGCACAGAAGTATTATGTCCTTGATGAACCGCTAGGTGACGGACCTATTGCAGGAGCAGATGCAGACGTTATGAACGTTTGACAAGATCAGTATGATGACTACTTGATAGTTTAGTGCACCATGCTTTACGGCTTAGAACCGGGACTTCAAAAGCGTTTTGAAAGCCACGGAGCATATGAGATGTTCCAAGAGATGAAATTGATATTTCAGTCTCATGCCCATGTCGAGAGGTATGAGACCTCTGACAAGTACTTTGCCTACAAGATGGAGGAGAATAGCTCAATGAGTGAGCATGTGCTCAAAATGTCTGAGTACTACAATCACTTGAATCTAGTGGGAGTTAATCTTCCCGATAAGATAGTGATTGACAGAGTTCTCTAGTCACTATCACCAAGTTACTAGAACTTCGTGATGAACCATAATATGCAAAGGATAACGGAAAAGATTCCCAAGCTCTTCGCGATGCTGAAATTGGCGAAGGTAGAAATCAAGAAAAAGCATCAAGTGTTGATGGTTAACAAGACCACTAGTTTCAAGATAAAGGGCAAGGGAAAGAAAGGGAAACTTCAAAAGGAATGATAAGAAAGTTTCCACTCCCATGAAGAAGCCCAAAGCTAGTCCCAAGCCTGAAACTGAGTGCTACTACTGCAAAGGAAATGGTCACTGGAAGTGGAACTGCCCTAGATACTTGGCGGATAAGAAGGATGGCAAAGTGAACAAAGGTATATTGGATATACATGTTATTGATGTGTACTACTAGTGTTTATAGCAACACCTCGGTATTTGATACTGGTTCAGTTGCTAAGAGTAGTAACTTGAAACGGGAGTTGCAAAATAAACACAGACTAGTTAAGGGCGAGGTGATGATGTGTGTTGAAGTGATTCCAAGGTTGATAATATAACCATCGCACACTACCTTTACCTTTGGGATTAGTGTTGAACCTAAAATAAATGTTATTTGGTGTTTGCGTTGAGCATGAATATGATTGGATCATGTTTATTGCAATACGGTTATTCATTTAAGTCAAAGAATAATTGTTGTTCTATTTACATGAATAAAACCTTCTATGGTCATACACTCAATATAAATGGTTTATTGAATCTCAATCGTAGTGATACACATATTCATAATATTGAAGCCAAAAGATTCAAAGTTAATAATGACAGTGCAACTTATTTGTGGCACTGCCGTTTAGGTCATATTGGTGTAAAGCGCATGAAGAAACTACATGCTGATGGGCTTTTGGAATCACTTGATGCTTGCGAACCATGCCTCATGGGCAAGATGACTAAGACTCTGTTCTCAGAACAATGGAGCGAGCAACTGACTTGTTGGAAATAATACATACTGATGTATGCGGTCCGATGAGTGTTGAGGCTCGCGGCGGGTATCATTATTTTTTGACCTTCACAGATGATTTGAGTAGATATGGGTATATCTACTTGACGAAACATAAGTCTGAAACATTTGAAAAGTTCAAAATGGATCAGTCAAAGAAGGAGTTCTTGCCTGAGTTGTAAGGTATGAAATTGAGTACGACTCAAAAACCCGACCACAGCAGAAGATAGAGAGAGAATGAAAGTCATTCCCCATGCCTCAGCCATAGGTTCTATAAAGTATGATATCCTATATACCAGACCTATTGGGTACCTCACCATGAGTTTGGCAAGAGGATACAATAGTGATCCAGGAGTGGATCACTGGACAACGGTCAAAATTGTCCTTAGTGGAATAAGGATATGTTTCTCGATTATGGAGGTGATAAAGAGTTCGTCGTAAAGAGTTACGTCGATGCAAGCTTTGACACCGATCTGGATGACTCTGAGTCGCGATCTAGATACATATTGAAAGTGGGAGCAAATAGCTAGAGTAGCTCCATGCAGAGCATTGTAGACATGGAAATTTTCGAAATACATACGGAACTGAATATGGCAGACCCGTAGACTAAAACTTATCTCACAAGCAAAACATGATCACACCTTAATGTTCTTGGGTGTTAATCACATAGCTATGTGAACTAGATTATTGACTCTAGTAAACCCTTTGAGTGTTGGTCACATGGCAATGTGAACTATAGGTGTTAATCACATGGTGATGTGAACTATTGGTGTTAAATCACATGGCGATGTGAACTAGATTATTGACTCTAGTGCAAGTGGAACACTGAAGGAAATATGCCCTAGAGGCAATAATAAAGTTATTATTTTATTTCCTTATATCCTGATAAATGTTTATTATTCATGCTAGAATTGTATTATCGGGAAACTTGATACATGTGTGAATACATAGACAAAACAAAGTGTCCCTAGTATGCCTCTACTAGACTAGCTCGTTAATCAAAGATGGTTAAGTTTCCTGACCATAGACATGTGTTGTCATTTGATGAACGGGATCACATCATTAGATAATGATGTGATGGACAAGACCCATCCGTTAGCTTAGCATTATGATCGTTGAGTTATATTACTATTGCTTTCTTCATGACTTATACATGTTCCTCTGACTATGAGATTATGCAACTCCCGAATACCGGAGGAACACCTTGTGTGCTATCAAACCTCACAATGTAACTGGGTGATTATAAATATGCTCTACAGGTGTCTCCGAAGGTTTTTGTTGGGTTGGCATAGATCAAGATTAGGATTTGTCATTCCGAGTATCGAAGGGGTATCTTTGGGCCCTCTCGGTAATGATCATCACTATAAGCCTTGCAAGCAATGTGACTAATGAGTTAGTTGCAGGATGATGCATTACGGAACGAGTAAAGATACTTGCCAGTAACGAGATTAAGCTAGGTATGAGGATACCGACGATCGAATCTCAGGCAAGTAACATACCGATGACAAAGGGAACAACGTATGTTGTTATGTAGTTTGAGCGATAAAGATCTTCGTAGAATATTTAGGAGCCAATATGAGCATCCAGTTTCCGCTATTGGTTATTGACCAGAGATGTGTCTCGGTCATGTCTGTATAGTTCTCGAACCCGTAGGGTCCGCACGCTTAACGTTTGATGATGATTTGTTTTATAAGTTATGTCATTTGATGACTGAAGTTTGTTCGGAGTCCTGGATGAGATCATGGACATGACGAGGAGTCTCGAAATGGTTGAGAGGTAAAGCTTCATATATAGGACGATGGTATTTGGACACTGGAAGTGTTCCGGGTGATACCAGGTCAACGGAAGTGGTTCCGGGCAACCCCCGGCAAAGATATGGGCTTAATGGGCCAAGTAAGGGAACACACCAGCCCACAAGGGGCTGGTGCGCCCCCTATAGGGCCAGCCACGTGGGGAGAAAGGGAAAGGAGAGGAGGAAAAGGAAAGTATGAAGTAGAACTCCTACTTCCTTCCCCTCCCCCCTCCTTCCTTTCCCCCTTGTCCAAATATGGTAGGGGGCGAATTGGACTAGGGGCCAAAGTAGGATTCCTCCTAGTTGGGCGCGCCCTAGGCTGCCTCCCTCCCTCCCCCTCCTTTATATACGTGGGGAGGGCACCCCTAGAAGACACATCAATTGTTCCTAGCCGTGTGCGGTGCCCCCCCCCCCTCCACAGTTACACACCTCGGTCATATTGTCGTAGTGCTTAGGCGAAGACCTGCGCCGGTAACTTCAACATCACCGTCACCATGCCGTCGTGCTGACGAAACTCTCCATCTTCCTCAACTGGATCAAGAGCTCGAGGGACGTCATCGAGCTGAACGTGTGCTGAACGCGGAGGTGTCGTACGTTTGGTGCTTGGATCGGTTGGATCACGAAGACGTTCGACTACATCAACTGCGTTACTAAACACTTCCGCTTTCGGTCTACGAGGGTACGTGGACACACTCTCCCCGCTCGTTGCTATGCTTCTCCTAGATAGATCTTGTATGATCATAGGATTTTTTTTGGAAATACTACGTTCCCCAACATGTATTGTTGCCATCAAGGATAAAAGGATGTGGTTTATACCATATTGCTTGAGTTTATCCCTCTACATCATGTCATATTGCTTAAGGCGTTACTCCAGTCTTATGAACTTAATACTCTAGATGCATGCTGGATAGCGATCGATGTGTGGATTAATAGTTGTAGACGAAGGCAGGAGTCGGTCTACTTGTCACGGACATGATGCCTATATTCATGATCATTGCCTTAGATATCGTCATAATTATGCGCTTTTCTATCAATTGCTCAATAGTAGTTTGTTTACCCACCGTATGTTATCAGAGAGAAGCCTCTTGTAACGCCCGGATAATTAAGCTACAGTAATTCTCTGCTAATGATGCCACGTCATCACTGTTACTGTTGTTAAACTCGCGTTGGTTTGAATCCGGTCCGAATTCAAAATTTAAAATAAAGTCAAAAATAAAAGTTTTTAAAAGTCAAAACAAAAATGTGCAAGCTGTGGAAAATAATTCATAAATGTTATTGGTGAAGAAACCAAGTTCTTAAAATATTTAGGTGCTCAAAAATAAATAAAACAGCGGCTTAAATAATCATCTAAATGCCTTTTGTAATTTCTAAAATATCAAACTAATTTATTTGAGTCCCAAACATTTTGTGGCAGAGGTATAAATATTAGTACTAATTTAGAAACTAGTTTTGTATTTTACTTAAACGAAGTTATTGTGGGGGTTAAATAAAAACAAAAATAAATAAAGAGGAAAAACTAAAATAAAACAAGCAAACGAAACAAAACGAAGCTAAATAGATAAGAAGAGCCCCCTCTCCCCCAGCGGGCCTTGGCCCAGCTGGCCATTAGGCCAGGCCGGCCCACCTACCCCTCCCTCCTCCTCCTGTTCACGAGGGGGGTCGTGGAGGGCATCGGCCATGGCGTCGGCCAGATGCCGCCCATCCACCGCGCCCCCTGCCTACATATGGCCGGCACCCCTCCCCGGCACCCGAACCCTAGCTACCCCACGTCACTCCCCTCCCCCTTTTTTCGCGATCTGGATCGGGAAATCCCCCTCGCGCCCGACACCGTGGCCCGTCGCCGTTCGTCCTCGCCATGATCGCCGTTGACCTCGCGCAAGCCATCAACCCCGCGCCCTGAGCCCCTCCGTAGTCGGCCTCGTCGACCCCGACCAAAGGTTCGAGCTCGCCGCCCGTTCATCAACATCGAGGCCACCGTCTTCTTCCCCTCCGTCCGCTTCGGTCGCCGGCCTTCTTCGTCGACTCCGCCTCGGCAGCTGCTAAACCCCCCACCGGACCACCGTGTGTCCCCTCGGTGAGCCCCGCGCCTATCCCCTCTCCCGTTTCCCCTCTAGCTCGCCCGCTACATCGCCGGTGCCTACCATCACTCGCCGCTGCCCACGGACCCCCCCCCCCCGCGCAGGCCTCGCGCCGCCTGCTCCCCATCTGCACAGCTGCGCCTGCGCCCGTCGCTGCTTTCGGCCACACTCGCGCCGTTGGCGCTGGCGCCCTCCCTTCCACCGGTGCGCGCCCATCCTGCGTTGTTGCCCGCTTCTACCCGAGGTCGCAACCACCCGCTGCCGCCGCTTAACGCTGTCGCCCACTGCGCGCAGCAGCCGCCGCTCTAACCCGCCTCGCTGGCCTCGCCAAGGTCAGCGCCGACGACCTCGCCTCGCCCGCACTGTCTCACCGCCCCGACCGGCGCCCGTGGCCGGCGCCCCGCCACGCTCAGGTACGCCCTTCTCGGGCATGCGCCCGTTAACCCGCCCCGGCTGGCCCCTGGGCCACGGCCAAGGAGGCCCCACGCCATTTGTTAAAAAAATTAAAAAGGAGAATTAAAAAAACATAATAATAAATTAATTAGTTAATTAATTAATTAACTTAATTAACTCGGGATTAATTAGCCTAATCACTAGATTAGTTGAAACTGTTTTAGTTAACTAGGCACAGTCAATGACAGGGGGGCCCCACCCCCTGTTGACCACTCAAACGTTGACTGGTCTACTGGGACCCCCTGGCCCACCTGTCAGCCACTGGGTATAGTTCTGTGTACCCTGTGTTGGGTGCATCTAGCATTTTAGTATTTATTTCGAATTATTAATAATTTTAGAATATTGCTAAAACTTTAGAAAATCATAGAAAATAATCCGTAACTCGGATGAAAAAGTTTTATACATGAAAGTTTCTCAGAAAAATATGACAATCGGAATACGCTCTCCGTTCGTCCGTCACATGTCCCTAGCATAGAAAACATGCAACATTTCCCCTCCGATCCGTCTGTCCGAAAATGCCTAACTCCAGGAAAACTTTCCCGGATGTTATCCCCCTTCGCCGGTGAGGGAGTTCCGGACTAGGGGGTGTCCGGATAGCCGAACTATCATCATCGGCCGGACTCCAAGACTATGAAGATACAAGATTGAAGACTTCGTCCCGTGTCCGGATGGGACTTTCCTTGGCGTGGAAGGCAAGCTTGGCGATACGGATATGTAGATCTCCTACCTTTGTAACCGACTCTGTGTAACCCTAGCCCTATCCGGTGTCTATATAAACCGGATGGCTTTAGTCCATAGGACGAGAACAACAATCATACCATAGGCTAGCTTCTAGGGTTTAGCCTCTTTGATCTTGTGGTAGATCCACTCCTGTAACACACATCATCAATATTAATCAAGCAGGACGTAGGGTTTTACCTCCATCAAGAGGGCCCGAACCTGGGTAAAACATCGTGTCCCTTGTCTCCTGTTACCATCCGCCTAGACGCACAGTTCGGGACCCCCTACCCGAGATCCTCCGGTTTTGACGCCGACATTGGTGCTTTCATTGAGAGTTCCTCTGTGTCGTCACCGATAGGCTCGATGGCTTCTTCGACCATCATCAACGACGCAGTCCAGGGTGAGACTTTTCTCCCCGGACAGATCTTCGTATTCGGCGGCGTCGCGCTGCGGGCCGATTCGCTTGGCCATCTGGAGCAGATCGAAAGCTACGCCCCTGGCCGTGAGGTCAGATTTGGAAGTTTGAACTTCACGGCTCACATCCGCGGGGACTTGATCCTCGATGGAGTCGAGCCACAGCCGAGCGTGCCGCACTGTCACGGCGAGCATGATTTAGCTCTGCAGCCGGACTGTACCCTGGAGGCCGCACTCGAACCCGCTCCGATCTTCAATTCGGAGCCGGCTGCGCAGATCGGGGACGGATGGCTAGACACCGCCTTGGGGGCTGCAACCTCTATGGAGATAGAGCCAAACACTGATCTTGTCCCTCATAAAGCTCACGACTCCGAGGTGCCGGACTCCTTGCCGGACTTCGAACCTCCCGCGCCCCCTCCGATCGAATCCGATTGGGCGCCGGTCATGGAGTTCACCGCAGCGGACATCTTTCAACTCTCACCTTTTGGCGACATCTTGAGTTCACTAAAGTACCTCTCGTTATCAGGAGAGCCCTGGCCGACTCACGGTCGGGGCGGTTGGGATGCGGACGACGAAGAAATTCAAAGCCCACCCACCACCCACTTGGTAGCAGCTGTCGACGATCTAACCGACATGCTAGACTACGACTCCGAAGACATCGACGGTATGGACGACGATGCCGGAGAGACGAACAAGAACCAGCGCCTACCGGGCACTGGAAAGCCACCTCATCATATGACATATACATGGTGGATATCCCAAAGGATGGGAATGGCGAAGGAACAGAGGAGGATGACCCTCCAAGAAACAGCCCAAGCGCCCGGCGTCGGGCGCCGCTCAAAATCCCACCACAGCAAGAATGAAGATTCCGCACGGAGATAACAATACACCGGACAGTGTCAAGACAATCCACTCCGCAAGATCCAGCGCAGGGAGGATGGAGACGCCAGCCCTCACGAGAGAGCGGCGAAGAGAGGTAGAGGATTATATGCCTCCTCCGAGACGGCAAGCCTCGACGACGATGAATTCGCTGTGCACGAGGATCCCGTCGAACAAGAGCGTTTTAGACGCAGGCTTATGGCCACAGCGAACAGCCTCAAGAAAAAGCAGCAACAGCTTAGAGCTGATCAGATCTGCTAGCCGGCGGATGGATCAAGTCCTCGCGTCAAGAGCATGAGCTCGAACGCCCTCAAAAGCTACCCTAAACGCAAGCTGCTCCCCGATTAGAGGAGGAGGCTTACGAACCCGCATCACCAGGGAGACAATACGGCTGACCGACCACCCCGTGGTCGCGACAGAGAGGCCTCTAGGCCCTTCACTAGAACCGCACTCGGCATCGCTCAAAAATCACACGGCCATAGGGGAACGCCCGACCTGCGAGATATATTGAGGACAAGGCAAGACAATCAAGATCGATCTATGGATCGCGTGGGCACCCCACGTGCGTGGCGACAACCGTCGCGCGGACACGATAAGTCCGCCGGGCGAACAAAATGATAAAGCTCTTTTGAGCTCCGTCGTGATATCGCCAAAGATCTGAGGCGCCGCACACCCACTATGCTTCACAGACGAATTAATGGATCATCAAATCCCGAAGGGTTTAAACCCATCAATATTGAATCCTATGATGGCACAATGACCCAGCGGTTTGGATCAAGACTATCTCCTTCACATCCACATGGCCCGCGGTGACGATCTTCACGCCATCAAATACCTCCCCTCAAGCTTAAAGGACCAGCCCGCATTGGCTCAACATCTTGCCAGCAGAGTCAATTGGGAGCTGGGAGGACACGAAGCCGATTACTCGATAACTTCCGGGCACTTATGTGCGACCACCAGACGCTGATGACCTAAGCCACATAATTCAGCAGCCAGACGAATCGGCCAGACAATTCTGGACACGGTTCTTAACCAAGAAAAACCAAATCATCGACTATCTGGATGCGGAGGGCCTCGCGGCCTTCAAGCATAACATCCGCGACGAGTGGCTTGCCCGGCACCTAGGACAGGAAAAGCCGAAATCCATGGCAGCCCTCACATCTTTCATGACCCACTTCTGCGCGGATGAGGACAGCTGGCTAGCACGCAGCAACAACCTCAGCAAAAATTCTGGTAGTCCGGACTTCAAGGACCGAAATGGTAGGCCGCGTCGTAACAAAAACAAACGCCGCATTAACGGCGACAATATTAAGGATACGGCAATCAATGCCGGATTCAGAGGCTCTAAACCGGTCAGCGGAAAAAGCCATTCAAAAGAACTACTCCGGGTCCGTCCAATTTGGACCGAATACCCGACCGCTTGTGCCAGATACACGGCACCCCCGAAAAGCCAGCTAACCACACCAACAGGGACTGTTGGGTATTCAAGCCGGCAGGCAAGTTAATTGCCGAAAACAATGACAAGGGGCTGCATAGAGATGACGAGGACGAGACCCAACCGCCGAACAATAGAGGATGAAGGGTTTCCCCCACAAGCGGACGGTGAACATGATATACGCAACGCACATACCCAAAAGGGAGCGGAAGCGTGCACTCGTGGATGTCTACGCGATGGAGCCAGTTGCCCAAGTTCAATCCATGGTCCTCCCGCCCGATCACTTTTGACCGGGACCACCCACCAAAGATCCGCCACGGCGGATTCGCGCAGACCGGTCTTAGACCCAATCGTCGATGGATTTCACCTAACCGAGTCCCGATGGATGGCGGCAGCAACTGAACCTGCTTTACCGTGATACGGTCGCAAAATGGGCATAGACCCTCAAGGATTAAACCTACCAAAACGACCTTTAAAGGCGTCATACCAGTGTAGAAGCCAATTGTACAGGCTCAATTACACCGAAGTGGTCTTCGGATCCCGGATAACTTCCGGCGAGGAGTTAATCTTCGACATAGTCCCGCTCTGCAGCGGCTATCATGCCTTGCTCGGACGTGCAGCGTTTGCAAAGTTCAACGCGGTGCCGCACTACGCATACCTCAAGCTCAAGATGCCAGGCCCTCGAGGAGTCATCACGGTCAACGGAAACACTGAAAGTTCTCTCGCGGCAGAAGTGCAATGCAGCCTCTTAAGGCAATTCTCGAGTCCGGCTGTTAAGCGGCGGACACAGCTAAGCGCCGCCCGAGTAACTTACAACAAGACCACAGCACGCTCCGAAAGTGCGTAGCAAAGGCGGCCCCAACCCCAGCTCTGCGAAATGTCAAAGCAGGTCCTTCACGTACACATTACACTCAAAGATACCATGGGCATGGGGAGAGGGCACGACCACGATAAACCCAGATCGCGGCTCAACCACACCAGGGCTCTCAAGTGTGTCGTTCCTTTTCTTTTCTTTTTACCTTTTACTTTTTACCCACAGACTCCGCTTGTCGAGGCCCCGTCCGTGCAGAGAGAATTCATGATGCAACAGCTAGGGAAGGATAAAGGCTACAACGAATATACAGGTGGTCTCCATTACGAGCATTTTAATACACCAATCTGCAGCCTACCCACGGAGGGGGACATGTTTAATGATCCCATACCTTGCTTATCGCACTATTTGTATCGTTCGCATTCGTAGCAGCACTTATTGAATAAAACAATGCAGCACCTTTTTGCTTATAATTGCATTTCTTTTCATACATATGTTCATTCACGGCATGTTGCATCCGTACACTTTGGTACGACTAATATACACCAGGGCTTATGTTTCCGCATTATGGTATGA
The DNA here is from genome assembly GCA_021605205.1 of Aegilops longissima. Taxonomy (NCBI): domain Eukaryota; kingdom Viridiplantae; phylum Streptophyta; class Magnoliopsida; order Poales; family Poaceae; genus Aegilops; species Aegilops longissima. The sequence continues at coordinate 536,809,738 of CM038682.1, read as the reverse complement.
TGAGTCCGAACACTTTCACAAGTGCGGCACCCCGAACTTATAGCACTATATGCATCGGCTCCGAATCATGTCTTGGGTCAATAGTTGGGTTTGCCCGGCTCCCATGTTTTGGTACCTTACGTTCCGTTATATCGGCTAAGGTAGCACTGGGAGAACCACTGCGATTCCGCCCCAGTTGAGCTGGGTTAACGCCTCAGTGGAGAAAGCTAAAACTGATCGTCATGATGAGGCGAGAGCCGGTCGTTGTTCGAGAGGTTTTTTGCGAGTCCTTAAAGACTTATGCCGCTTAGAGCGAGGAGCGGATACTGTCGGCCAAGGCGTGATAGCGCCCCAAATTGACCTTCCAAGACTAGGGGTTTTGCGAAATTTAAAATTATAGAATTCTATGACTAAGTGAGAGTGTTCAAGCATTATAAGTCCGGTTGCCTTGTTCGCTGTGTTGAGCGCCTCCCTAGATGGACCCAAAATGGGAACAAGAGCGCTCAAGTTTATCCCTAACACCCCAAAGACTCGTGGCATGGGGGCTGAAGCCGACGACTTGCCATCTCTCGATTTGATAAACAGCCGCATGAAGGTAATATTTTAAATTAACAAGCGTTGCTTGGCGCATATGAACTAATTTTTCAGCGCAGATAACAAAATGCGAGTCTACTCAAATATTACATCTTTGGAGCACTCACCCGCAATAGTGCGCGCCCTTCAAAGACACTCTTATAATACATCTCGGGCGTGCGATGCTCCTTGCCCTCCGGTGGCGGGTCTCATCACGAGCTTCGGGCATCCATCTTGCCCCAAAGCACCTTTATGCGGGCAAGGGCCCGACAGGCACCCTCAATACAAGCGGAATGCTTGATGACTTCTACCCACGGGCACGCATCCATCAGCCACCGCACCAGGCGAAGTAGCTCCTGTGCATGGCCTCCTTAGGCCACACCGAACTATGAGGCCCTTCATGGCCTGTTCGGCCACCTTGTGGAGCTCGACCAGCTGCTTCACTGGTCGCTAAGGGCACCGGATGTCCGGCCTCGAAGATCTTGAGACCGAAGACCTTCTCCGTCGAGCTCCCTCCTCGGCCCGGTAGAATGCGGCAGCATCGGACACGCTGCAAGGAAGATCTGCGAACGCTCTGGAGAGCTCCGAATCGGGTAAGCAACAGGTAATTAACACTCACATGCTTACTTTGCATGAAAATGCCTTACCGCTGCTATTTTCTTCACCGCCTCAATCTCTGGAGGGCCTTGTAGGCTTCGCCTTAGCAGCTTTGGCACTCTCAAGAGCCGTTGCAAGCTCGGACTCTCGAGTCTTGAGTCACGCTCAAGCTCTCATGTTTTTCACGAGATGCTGGAGCTCTTGCTGTACCTCTGCCACCGCGCCTCCTGCTTCTCTCGCTCGGTGCGCTCAGCGTCAAGATTACGTTCGGCCGCGGCCACCGCCTCCTTCAGTCGCCACCTCGTTAGTGGCCCCTACAATACCCACGTTATCCTTGTCATTTTCTTGCAACCAAATCCTTTTCTGTAAGGTACAATTTTCATAAGGTATTACTCACCTTCTTTTTCCTCGAGCTGCTTCTTGGCATGGCGAGCTTGTTCTCGGACCGCCGAGGTTTTCCTTCAAACTATTGACCTCCATGATCGGTCTGGCGGAGGTCAGCAGACACAACCTGCAATCCCATATTGACATATTTTTATGACTCCTGCGTTTATCTTTCTAAAGATCCTCAGTCTGGCTTTTCTTTCCGAACACCGAACCGAGCATCAGGGGCTATTGTCTATGCGGTACCATTTTACATATATTGAAATTCTTACCTCAAAGCCTGTTAGAAGGCTGCTGCAGGCTTCGGTCAGCCCGCTCTTGGCGAGCTGAACCTTCTAAATCACCGCACTCATAACAGTGCGGTGTTCCTCTTCGATGGAGGCGCCGTTGAACGCTTCCAGCAAATTATCCGGCACCTCCGGTTGGGCGGAGGCAGCGGCGTCATGATCTTTCCCTTCTTACGAAGGGTCGCCCGCCGGACTCGAGCCACCGTGGCCTCCGGGCTGAGTCTGTGCAAAGTCCGGGAGGGTGTCCTGTGACACCTCCGGGGCCTCCTCCTCCTGGTGGGTCCTTCCGGGATCCCACCTCGGCGTCGTCCGCGGCACGGGGGGTGGAGGCAGTCGGAAGGGAATCCATATCCGACGCACCCAAGGACCCGCTCGACGAAACGGGAAGATCATCCTTGGGCGGACTGCAGGGTTGTATGCGGCATTAGAAAGACATTATGTGGCGAAAAGAAAAAACCTTGAAGTTATTCGGGAGTCCGGATACTTACGATCTCGCCAGGGGCTTGGCCCTTGGAGGCCAGTCCTCGTCGTCGTCACTGGCGTTGGCGGAGCAGTCCGGGGGAAGAGTTTTTCCCTTCTTGGACCCTTCGGCCTCCCTTGTTGGGGAGGCCTTACTTTTCTTCCCTTCCCCCGCTAGGGGAGAGGCTTTATTCTTCTCCTCCTCGCCTTGGTGGGAGGAGTCGGCCTCGGATTCATCATCCGATAGCACCTGAAAACGGGAACTCTTCCGAGTCCCCGTGGTCGTCTTCTTGGCCTTCTTCTCCGGCACCACGTGGGGTGCCGGAGCCAGCAGCCCCGTTAGGCGGGCGTCCGCTGGGTCCTCTGGCAATGGGGCCGGACAGATAGTCCGTTCGGCCTTCGCCAGCCATTCCTGTCAAAGGTAAAGGGGTTTAGATCCGCATAGAGCCAAACTATGAAAACAAGTGGTGAAATCACTTACCTCGTCACCTGGGCGCTGCGGCGGAATCCGCGATCTTGATGGCGGATGCGGAGCTTCGCGCCTTGAACAGCACCTTCCGGACATCTTCGTGCGTAGTGTCAAAGAGCCCGCTCAGGGTCTGGTGCTGCGCTGGATCAAACTCCCACATGTTGAAGCCCCGTCGCTGGCATGGGAGAATCCGGCGGATGAGCATGACCAGGACTATGTTGACAAGCTTGAGCTTCTTGTCCACCAGCTTCTGGATACAGGCTTGGAGTCCGGTCAGCTCCTCCGAATCCCCCCAAATCTGGCCACTCTCTTTCCAGGAGGTGAGCCGTGTAGGGATGCCAGATCTGAATTCGGGGGCCGCTGCCCAATCAGGGTTACGCGGCTCGATGATGTAGAACCACCCCGATTGCCACCCCTTGATGGTTTCCATGAAAGTGCCCTCCAGCCACGTAACGTGGGACATCCTGCCCACCATGGCGCCTCCGCACTCCGCTTGGCTGCCCTTCACAACCTTGACTTAACATCTGAAGGTCTTGAGCCTAAGCGAAGTGGGGCTGGATGCAGAGGAAGGCCTCGCACACGACGATAAACGCCGAGATGTTGAGGACGAAATTCGGGGCCAGATCATGGAAATCTAGGCCGTAGTAGAACATGAGCCCCTGGACAAAGGGATGAAGCGGGAAGCCCAGTCCGCGGAGGAAATGGGGAAGAAAAACTACCCTCTCATGGGGCCTGGGGTTGGGGACGAACTCTCCCTCGTCAGGGAGCCGATGCACGATGTTGCTGGACAAATATCCGGCGTCGCGCAGCTTCTGGATCTGCCCCTCCGTGACGGAGGAGGCCATCCACTGCCTCCCGCTCCGGACATAGTTGGAGAAGGTTGAGGTGAGAAGTGCGGACTTAGGCGCTGGAGCTCGAGTTCATGGAGATGGATAAGCCAAGGAGGAAGAAGGTGCGGGTAAAAGGGTTGGATCTTTATCCCTTATATGGGCGGACAAAACATGTGTCCCCACCGGCCTGGTAAAACTCGCTTATCTCCCAAGCGTCGTAATCAATGGCGCGGTTGGGTTACCACGTCCGTATTGATGGGAATCCCGAATAAGGGAACACGATCTCTGCTTCGACAAGGCGTGCCAAGGAAACCGCCTCGCTAAGCGCACGGAGGTGGAACAATAAAAGCAGTAAAGGCTTGGTAATGGCATGACGTCACGCCACTAAATCGTCGGCAGATTGAACTTGTGTAATATTATTCCCTCTCACGGTGGTACGTGGAATTTATCTTTGCGAGCGGACACTATCCTGGTGTTCACAATCTTCTATAAATTATTCGGAGGAAGAACCGCCTTGCAATGCGAAGACAACATGTGCGCCGGACTCGTTGTCATTGAAGCCTGGTTCAGAGACTCTTGAGGAGTTCGGACTAGGGGTGTCCGGATAGCGAACTATCATCATCGGCGGACTCCAAGACTATGAAGATACAAGATTGAAGACTTCGTCCCGTGTCCGGATGGGACTTTCCTTAGCGTGGAAGGCAAGCTTGGCGATACGGATATGTAGATCTCCTACCTTTGTAACCGACTCTGTGTAACCCTAGCCCTCTCCGGTGTCTATATAAACCGGATGGCTTTAGTCCATAGGACGAGAACAACAATCATACCATAGGCTAGCTTCTAGGGTTTAGCCTCTTTGATCTCGTGGTAGATCCACTCTTGTAACACACATCATCAATATTAATCAAGCAGGACGTAGGGTTTTACCTCCATCAAGAGGGCCCGAACCTGGGTAAAACATCGTGTCCCTTGTCTCCTGTTACCATCCGCCTAGACGCACAGTTCAGGACCCCCTACCCGAGATCCGCCGGTTTTGACACCGACAGCCGGTATCGTGTAGCGCCGCGTTAGAACACCCCTAGCCCCGCGTATTACCCCCGTCATGCATTTGTGTTGCATCTGTTTGCATTATATTAACTGTTTCTTCCCCCTCTTCTCTCAAGTAGACCCCGAGACCGCTGCTGATGCCCCTATGATCGACACGTTGACGACGGCTGTCGGTGTCAAAACCGGCGGATCTCGGGTAGGGGGTCCCGAACTATGCGTCTAGGCGAATAACAGGAGACGGGGGACATGATGTTTTTACCCAGGTTCGGGCCCTCTCGATGGAGGTAAAACCCTACTCCTGCTTGATTGATCTTGATGATATGAGTATTACAAGAGTTGATCTACCACGAGATCGGAGAGGCTAAACCCTAGAAGCTAGCCTATGGTATGATTGTTGTTGGTTCTACGGACTAAACCCTCCGGTTTATATAGACACAGGAGGGGGCTAGGGTTACACAGAGTCGGTTATAAGGAAGGAGATCTACATATCCATATCGACAAGCTTGCCTTCCACGCCAAGGAGAGTCCCATCCGGACACGGGACGAAGTCTTCAATCTTGTATCTTCATAGTCCAACAGTCCGGCCAAAGGATATAGTCCAGCTGTACGGATACCCCCTAATCCAGGAGTCCCTCGGTAGCCCGTGAACCAGGCTTCAATGACGATGAGTCCGGCGCGCAGATTGTCTTCGGCATTGCAAGGCGGGTTCCTCCTCCGAATACTTCATAGAAGATTTTGAACACGAGGATCGTGTCCGGCTCTTCAAAACAAGTTCCGTAGAGAGAATAATATTTCCACAAATCTAATCTGCTGACGTACCCCGTAGTGTGACATCACACCACAGCTAAGTCTTTATTCAAATCGTTTTTCATAACCAGTCTCAGCGCGTTTCGCGAGGCGGTTTCCTTGGCACGTCTTGTCGAGGCAGAGATCGTGTCCCCTTTATTACGGGATTCTCATCAACACGGGCGTGGGTAACCCAATCGTGCCCATTGGTATGACCCCTCGATTGGAGGTAAGTCCCAAACGGTCACGAGGAGGACACTTGGTACTCAATCTCTTTATAAAGAGACCAAGGCTTATTCTTTTCTTTCGATCTCAATTGAATCCACCTCCCGCCTCGAGTTCCAACACCCAAAGCCCAGGTTTAGGCGCTTCGGACCTCCGATTATGTCCGGATCCAACCTACAAGGTCGGTGGATGCCTTCCTCCATCACGGAGGAAAACATAATAAAGTTAAGGGAGGCCAGGTACCTGACCGGCGAAGTCCCACATAGGCTGCCTGCTCAAGGGCGGGTTATTCCCACTCCCAAGCCCGATGAGAGCGTTGTGTTCGTATCTCACTTCCTCCGAGGGCTAGGCTTCGCGCCAGATCCCTTCGTGAGGGGGCTTATGTTCTATTATGGGCTGGACTTCCACGATTTAGCTCCGGAGTCTATCCTCCACATCTCATTGTTCATCATCGTGTGCGAAGCTTTCCTCCGTATTACCCCTCACTTCGGACTGTGGCTCAAGACCTTCAAAGTGGAGTCGAAGATGATCGAGGGGCGACACGCAGAGTGCGGAGGCGCCGTAATAAGCAAAAACGCCGACGCCCCATGGCCCGAGGGCTCTTTCCAGGAGGTGCCCAGCTTATGGCAACAAGAGTGGTTTTATATCACAGCTCCCAGGGGTACCAAGTGGGTGGCCCCACCTGTCTTTCGCTCGGGTTCCCCGCCACGACTAACGTCATGGGTCAACAAGGGGCTGGACTGGGGGCCAATAAAGTATGTGCCCACATTGCAGAGCCGCATCCGAGATCTCCTTGAGAGAGATGCCAGTCTGGTCATGGTGATGCAAGTCATGTTAATTCGCCGAGTCATGTGTCGTGGTTCTAAGTCTGACAGTAGAATGGGGGGTAGGTATGGAGAGGCAAGATCCTAGCTTTGGAGTAGTTGTATACGCAAGGGATTTACGAGTTCAGGCCCTTCTCGAAGGAAGTAACAGCCCTCGTTTGAGCCCGAGGCGGTCATTGGATTATAAGCGTATGTGTTACAGGGTGCGAACCCTTCTACTGTGGAGGGTGGCTTATATAGAGTGCGCCAGGACCCCAGCCAGCCCACGTGGCGGAGGGTTTAAGGTGCGTTAAGGCTAGGCGTTCTTGGTAGCGCCTTACATAAAATGTCATTATGACCATAAAGACTATTTAACTACTGACCGTTTGGACACCGAGTGGCTCTTGGACTCCTGGTGGTCGAGTGGGTCTTCATGGTCGAGTGTCTTTGAATCATGCCGGTGGAAACCTACCAGGTCGACCGAAGGTCGCTTCTTTCATGAGTGTCCTTGGGGAGGGTACCTTTGGGCAGGTCTATGACCCTACCCTAGGTACATGACTTCATCATTAGCCCCCGAATAGATCGAGGTTTGAGTGAGGAAGGAGTTGATAATCTTTCCGACCTGTTCTTCGTGTTGCGAGTGTGTCTTACTCGGATCAATGACCTTTCGGTGATGGTGTCAACTTCTCTTTCATCGCCTTGATCCATTCTTCACATTTGTCGAGTGAACTTTGTGAACTTGAGGATTTCGGCTGACGAATCGGAGGAAATCTGCTGTCGACAGAGTTGCTCTGCGGTTAGCGGATTTCGGGATCTGAATTTTGGGAAGCGCGGCGTAGAAAACTGCGGCACTCGGATGAGATAAGACGATGACGCCTCGATCTTTGCGCCTCCTTTTTCGCACGTATCGTGTGCGCGCCTGTTGTGGGATTTGACGGGATTGCCTGGGCCTACCAGTCAGCCACTCGGAAGCGGCCTCATATAAAGCATCGGACGGGGTATTTGAACAGTGCGACCTCAATCTTCCCCTCCCTCTGCCTCCAAACCTTCCTGCTGGGCCCTTAGCCTGCTCAGGGCCGCAGCTTAGTACTTGCTTCGCCTGCGACCATGGTGAAGGAGAAGCCCGCAGCCTTGGAGCGGGTGAAGAAGGCGGCGGCGAAGGCGAAGGGGAGAGCGCCCAGTCGGGGCGGATCTTCTTCGCGGTCCAAACTGCCGCAAGGTTGGGTCCAGGGAGATTGGATCCACTTGACCATCACCGAAAAGGACCTCACCGATCTGGCCAACGAGGGACTTATCCCCCATGGGTCGGCGAGGCTTCCGGGAACGGAGTGGCAACCGCAGCCTGAAGAGGGTGAGTGCGTTCTCCTAGCCACTCACGTAGATCGGGGATTTTCTTTGCCACCGAATCCTTTCTTCCGGGGGTTTCTGAACTTTTTTGGAGCGCAACTCCATCATTTCACTCCCAACTCCATTGTCTATCTTGCTGCCTTCGTTTCGTTATGCGAAAACTTCTTGGGCTGTCGGCCGCACTGGGGCCTCTTCAAGCATATATTCACTTGTCGCTCTCAGACGGTGAAGAAAACGAACCCGAATGACGAGAGAACCCAAGTAATCTAGATGTGTGGGGGACTCGGGGTCCAGATGAGGGGGAAGAGCGCTTTTCTGGCTATGATTCTCCCCGACTCGGTTAGAGGGTGGCAGTCGACCTGGTTCTACTGCCAAGACCAGCCGACGCCCGGGCAGTCGACTGGACTCCCTCCTTTCTCCATGAGTCGAGTGAACAAGCCATCTTCCCTGAAGGTGCTACCAGAGGAGAAGGTCCAAGTAAAATTGTTGATGGAACGCGTAGTCCAGCTCATTCGCGACGGGGTGACCGGCATGGATCTCCTGGAGGTATTCCTCCAACGGCGTATTCAGCCACTCCAATACCGAGGCCATCTGATGTGGATGTACTCCGGTACGGATGATACCACTCGGGTCCATCCAGAGGAGGTCGATGACACCACGCTAGAGAAGTGGATGACTGCCATCACAGGAAACAAAGATAACCCTCGCGGAGCTAGGAGGATTCCACCACTCGACCAGACTTATGAAGTGGACAAGGTATAACCACTTAACTCCGACTGTGATTCGGCTGCATTCATTCTGTTTAGATGCCAATTCGTCGACTGACCTTTGCCCTGTTTTGTTGTCTTCTAGGTCACCACTGAGATGTACTCGATGCCCAATGGGGCACAGGAACCAGTCGAAGAAGAAGAAGGAAGCGGAGGTGAAAGCCAGGAAGAATGGGAGTCCAAAGGTGAGGAGGATGAGGGGGACGACAACTCTGATGAAGAGGAGGAGGAGGAGGAAGAGGAGGAAGACGTCGATCCTCCCCGCTCGGAAGGAAGGTCCAAGTTGACGCATGACCCGGCGGCCGGGCGCGGTAAAGCTATTATGCCCATTGGGCGTCGACGGCGACCTCGGACAACTTCCCCTGCGCCGACTGAGAAACCGCCGAAGCAACCTCGAGCAACGTCGTCAAAGCCGGCGAAGGCCCTGCCCAAGATGGGGATGGTCATTCCCACCATCTCCGGGTAACCAGCAGAACTTGTATTTCCCTATTCAACATGAGTGTACTTTTGGTCGACTTGATGACTGATGATCCGATTCTTGAAATCTGCAGTGCTGCCACCTCCGAGACCTCAGCGAAGCACGAAGATCAGGAAATGGAAGATGCCGCCACCTCCAACCTTGGTATGATCTCTGTAGTTTCGCTTTTAGTCGATTGAATTTCCATGTTTACTTTTGAATCTTTCTTGTAGTTCCGCCTCATGTCATTGATCTCCCCGATGATGACGAGGAAGCGCCGTTGAGGAAGAGGAAAAACAAGAGGGTGCCTGCTGGCAAGGCTGCTCCAGTTGTGACGATACCTGAGACGCTGGTTTCCGAGGGAGGCAACCCCACTCGGGCTTCTGTGTCTTTTGCTGTACCGCTGACAAGTGCCCAACCCACTTCGTCATTGCTGATCCACCATCCCTTTTGCTATACACCACGTCCGGAAGATCAAGTGAGTGCTGCTAAGGAGGCTATCACGCCGCAGGGATCATGATGGAGCAAGTGAAGGCGGTCCGAGAGGCTAGCCGGGGGCCTATGATGCTAGTTCAGCTCTCGAGCAATGTCCAAGTAAGTCGATCGTTGCTTGCTCATTAGGATATGCTACCTGAAACTGCTTGCTCTGTTAGGATATGCTACCAAAAGCGCTTCTTCTCAAGATTTCCATATCTGTACACCCACCGGGTGGGTGTGTCGATTGAGTTTTTGTGGGGCACGCTGAGTGCACCCATCGGTGTAGTCCCGAGACTATGGTGGACTGCGTGCGATCGACTATAGTCTTTATACTTCACTCGGCCTGGTCGGACCAAGTCGAATGGAACCAGTAAAACCGGTGGGGCACGCTGAGTGCACCCACCGGTGTAGTCCCGAGACTATGGTGGACTGCGTGTAGTCGACTATAGTCTAAAGAACTGTTTTTTTTATCGCGGTTGACCATTGATAATTAGCGATGGTTTTAGAATCATAACCTTTTGCCTCTTTTGGTCGATGGTGAACCAAATTGGTAAAACCAGTGAGAACACGCTGAGTGCACCAGCTGGTGTAGTCCCAAGACTACCGTTGAATGTTTTGATTCGATCGTAGTCTTAGAAATGCTATGATTTTTCCTTAGTCACTCGGAAGTGATCTGTCTTTGATGTCTTTTGTTGATTGACTATTTGTAGAAATCTTGCGAGCTTGTGGCTCGCTATCTTGAGTTAGAGAACAAACAGATCCAGCTCAACCTCGACTTGAAGCTTGCTCGGAGATTTTGCGAATGCTAAGGATGAAGCAAAAGGTATGGCTGGTGAGAACTTTGACGATCTTTGTTTTTCTGTTCATTCTCAACTCTGTTCTCATTGTTGCTTTGCAGATAAACTGGAAGAGACTCAAGAAGAAGGACCTTGACCTTGCGGAGGCACGTAAGGCGGCTTTGGAGAAAACAAAGCTCGCTGAAGAAAAACTTGCCTCAGTCGACACTTGAAGACGAGAATGCCAAGCTGAAAGCCGCTCTTGATCGCCAACAAGGAAGTTAGTCGATGAAGAACGACAAGATTGCTCTGTCGACAAGGCTGGCCAACCAAGGGAAGCGAAATGACACGAGATTTATCTTGGAGGGCTCGCCAAGAAGCTGTTTCTCATGCTTGAAGGTAATCTTTTTTACCCGACTGTCTTGCTATCACCGGCTCATCGCATGATTGTTATTTTGAGTCTGAGCTGTGTTTTCAGAATTCTGTCAAAACTTCGAAGAAGAAACCAGTCGAGTGGAAACCAGCCTGGACCCCATCAACTCTCCTGTGAAGGACGAAGCTGCCATGAATGTGCTCCGACTGGAGTCTCGTGTTGCTAGCGTGGTGGATTATCTTGCTCGACTGAAAGCTGCGGTGTCACGGATCGACTCAACTCTCTGGCCAGATCAGACGCCTCAGAATGACCTTGAATCTTTAATGACTCGACTGAATGAGATTCCAAGTCGAGTGTAAGAATGGAAAAAGTCTTCTGCCAGGTGTGGTGCTGATGTTGCTCAGTCTCTGGTTCGTGTCCACTACAAGGAAGCGCAAGAAGACAAGCTGGCGTCCCTCAAAGTTGCCAACACCAGGAAGTACGACTTCAGATCTTTCATGGAGACCTTCATTGCTGCTGCTACCCGTATTGCCGACGGAATCGACCTCGACCAGTTTGTAGCACCTTCCAGTCCTCCACCGGAGGAGTAAAAAACTTCTAAGTCCCACCTTAAATTTGCCTCGGAATGCCGAGTGGTTTTTGTAACCGACAAACTTTAACAGGTTTAACGCCTGAGCACTTTTGGATCCGTAGGACGTTTATCCGAACTTGATTTATCCTTGAACATGCTTTATTTGCCTTCGAGAGAACTTTGCTCCTCATTCGGAATATATTTCATTGTTGTAAGTAGTATCCTTGAGGTGAAACTCCAGTCGACTTGTACTTCATCTATCTTGCAGGTAGGGATGGAGCACAGACTGCGACTGACCTCGTCGTTCTTGCGGATTGGGATGAACTGCATGTTGTACTTGTGGCGAAGCTCCGAAGGAGAAGGTAGCAGTCGACCTGCACCTCGTCGTCCTTGCGGATTGGGATGGGCCGCACGTTGTACTTGTGGCGAAGCTCCGAAGGAGAAGGTAGCAGTCGACCTGCACCTCGTCGTCCTTGCGGATTGGGATGGACCGCACGTTGTACTTGTGGTGAAGCTCCGAAGGAGAAGGTAGCAGTCGACCTGCACCTCGTCGTCCTTGCGGATTTGGATGAATTCCTTACTTCGGCGAACACTGGGCTGCAGCTAAGCCCCCGAGTGGGAGGTTTGCTCTCCACTCGGTAGGATTTCTATTACTTAGGCGAGCACTGGACTGCAGCTAAGCCTCCGAGTGGGAGGTTTGCTCTCCACTCGGCAGGATTTTTATTACTTAGGCGAGCACTGGGCTGCAGCTAAGCCCCCGAGTGGGAGGTTTGCTCTCCACTCGGTAGGATTTCTATTACTTAGGCGAGCACTGGGTTGCAGCTAAGCCACCGAGTGGGAGGTTTGCTCTCCACTCGGTAGGATTTCTATTACTTAGGCGAGCACTGGGCTGCAGCTAAGCCCCCGAGTGGGAGGTTTGCTCTCCACTCGGTAGGATTTTTATGGTGTAGCTTTGAAGGAGAAGGTAGCAGTCGACCTGCACCTCGTCGTCCTTGCAAAGCGTTCATTATTTTGGATGTTAAGGTGAATCCTTGGGCTGTTGCTAAACCCCCGACTGAGAGGCTGACTCTCCACCCGGTAGGATTTAAATACTTAGGCGAGTACTTGGACTGCAGTTAAGCCCCCGAGTGGGAGGCTGGCTCACCGCTCGGTAGGATTTTGAATACTTAGGCGAGTACTTGGACTGCAGCTAAGCCCCCGAGTGGGAGGCTGGCTCACCACTTGGTAGGATTTTGAATACTTAGGCGAGTACTTGGACTGCAGCTAAGCCCCCGAGTGGGAGGCTGGCTCACCACTCGGTAGGATTTTGAATACTTAGGCGAGTACTTGGACTGCAGCTAAGCCCCCGAGTGGGAGGCTGGCTCACCACTCGGTAGGATTTTTAATACTTAGGCGAAGCGGATTCGCAGCTAAGCCCCCGAGTGAGAGACTGGCTCGCCACTCGGAAAGGATTTTTTTTACAAACTTAGGCGAACCGGATTCGCAGCTAAGCCACCCACTGGGGGAAATTTCAACAAAAAGTAATAACAATCACTGGGAAAATTAGAACATTCTTGTCTTAGATAAACAAACTACAAAAGTACTTTTATTACATCTTAACCGAGTGAGTATTTATGTATAAAAGGGGCGGAGCAGCTCCGCATTCCAAGCTCGAGGCTCGTCGATCTGGCGATCAACATTGTAGAGATGATACGCTCCGTTGTGGAGAACTCTTGTGACGATGAAGGGACCTTCCCAAGTGGGAGCGAGCTTGTGTGGTTTCTGTTGATCCACTCGGAGGACCAAATCTCCCTCTTGGAAGGCTCGACTCTTCACATTTCTGGCATGGAATCGACGCAAGTCTTGCTGATAGATAGTCGAGCGGATCAGGGCCATCTCTCTCTCCTCTTCCAAGAGGTCGACTGCATCTTGTCGGGCTTCTTCCGCTTCTTCTTCAGAGTATAATTCGACTCGAGGCGCATTGTGAAGCAGATCACTCGGCAGAACTGCTTCAGCTCCATAGACCAGGAAGAATGGAGTTTTCCCAGTCGACCGATTAGGAGTGGTCCTCAATCCCCAGAGAACCGATGGAAGTTCATCGACCCAAGCTCCTGCTGCGTGCTTGAGATCACGCATCAGCCGTGGTTTCAGCCGTTTGAGAATGAGGCCGTTTGCATGCTCTGCTTGTCCATTCGACTGAGGATGAGCAACTGAAGCATAGTCGACCCACGTGCCCTGAGAGGCGGAGAAGGCTTTGAACTTGTCATTATCGAAGTTCGACCCATTGTCGGTGATGATGCTATGTGGAACTCCATATCTGAATATCAACTCTCTGATGAAACTGATAGCAGTGCATGCATCGAGGTTCTTGATGGGCTTGGCTTCGATCCACTTGGTGAACTTGTCGACTGCTACTAGCAAATGAGTGAAGCCGCTTCTGCCAGTTCTCAGCGGTCCAATCATGTCTAATCCCCAAACAGCGAAGGGCCAGACGAGTGGAATGGTCTTCAAGGCTGAGGCGGGCTTGTGTGACATGTTGGAATAGAACTGACACCCTTCACATTTGTCAACTATTTCTTTTGCCATTTCATTTGCTTTCGGCCAGTAAAATCCCGCTCGGTATGCTTTAGCCACGATGGTCCGAGAGGACGCATGATGGCCACAGGTCCCCGAGTGGATATCCTCAAGAATTATCTGACCTTCTTCTGGCGTGATACACTTCTGGCCGACTCCAGTCACGCTTTCTCTGAACAACTGTCCCTTGATCATCAGAAAGGCCTTGGATCGACGGATGATCCGTCGAGCCTCTTCTTCATTCCCCGGAGCTCTTTCCTTAGGATATATGCGATGTACGGCACTGTCCGGTCGGGAGTGATGACCACAACTTCCATAATCAGGTCGACCACGGCCGGGACCTCAACTTCACGGATCATTGGCACTCTTTTGCTGCGGGGCTTCTTCCGTGAAAGGATCCTCGTGCAATCGATGGTGCATGAATGTGCTCCAAAAATACATTCTTGGGAATAGCTTCCTCTTGGACCCTATCTTCGCCAAATCATCCGCAGCTTGATTTTTCAATCGGGTATATGATGAAGCTCTAACCCCTCGAATTTCTTCTCCAAATTTCTCAACGCATTACGAAACCTGTCATAGCTGGGCTTCGACATCCCACTCCTTCATCACTTGATTAACAACCAGATCCGAGTCGCCAGAGACCATAAGGCGACGGACGCCGAAAGTGAAATGGCCATGCGCAACCCATACAGAGTGCTTCATATTCGCTTCGTTGTTGGAAGAATCAAAGTGAATATGGAGAACATATTTGAGCTTATCTCCTCGGGGAAATCAATACAACCCCGCACTGAACCGTTCAGCATCTTGGAACCATCGAAAAACATAGTCCAAAGCTTGAGTGAACTTGAGTCGAAGCTGCTGTTCATCCACTCGGCGAGGAAGTCTGCTATTGCTTCGGACTTGATGGCTTTCTTTGCCTCAAATTTGATATCCAGGGGAAGGAGTTCAATCGCCCATTTAGCCACTCGACCAGTTGCATCTCTGTTATGAAGAATTTCCGACAATGGGGCGTCGCTGACGACTGTAATGGAATGATCAGAGAAATAATGAGCAACCTTCTTTGTGGTCATATAGATCTCATAAACAAGCTTCTGATAGTGAGGGTATCTTTGCTTTGATGGGGTCAGCACTTCAGAAAGATAATAAACTGGGCGTTGAACTTTGAAGGCTTTTCCTTCTTCTTCCCGCTCGACCGTAGTACGCAGATCGACGACTTGTCCAAAGGCTGCAATGTAAAGCAACAAAGGCTCTTTGCTGATAGGAGCAGCAAGCACCGGCTGGGTGGAGAGCAGAGCTTTTAGCTCTGCAAACGCTGCATCAGCTTCTGGAGTTGTCACGCCCAATATGCGACCCTATCCAAAAGGAACTCGAAGGTCCCACCAAGGATAGACCCGCATATTGAAACGCTTTTGCAAGGTGGATATCATTACATCAACATTACATAATAGTGGGGATACATACATAAGCCACAAATGCCACAAGAATACATCAACATCATATACAAGATCAACATCCAACTACGGATGAAACATAAACAGAAGCTCAAACGACATCCACCTGCTAGCCCAGGCTGCCGACCGAACCTATCCCCGATCGAAGAAGCGTAAGAAGAACTCCAACACAAGCAAACATCGCTCTCACGTCATGATCATCGCAAACCTGTACCTGCAACTGGTGGTGTAGTAATCAGTGAGCCACGAGGACTCAAAGAATCCCATTACCATGGGTATCAAGACTAGCAAAGCTTAAAGGGAAAGGAAGGGTAAAGTGGTGAGGTTGCAGCAGCGACTAAGCATATATGGTGGCTAACCAACGCAAATGAGAGCGAGAAGAGAAACAAAGGAACGGTCGTCAACTAGAAATGATCAAGAAGTGATCCTGAACTCCTACTTACGTCAGACATAACCCAGAAACCGTGTTCTCCTTTCGATCAACCCCGAAAAGAGACACTCACGATTCACGCTTACGTTGGTGTATTTTAATTAAGATCAACTTCGGTTTTCTACAACCGGATATTAACAAATTCCCATCTGCCACATAACCGCGGAACGGCTCTCGAAAGTTTATACCCTGCAGGGTGTCCCAACTTAGCCCATGATAAGCTCTCGCGATCAACGAAGGATATTCCTTCTCCCGGAAGACCCGATCAGTCTCGGAATCCGGCTACAAGACATTTCGACAAGAATAAAACAAGACCAGCAAAGCCGCCGGATGTGCCGACAAATCCTGATAGAGTCGCATGTACCTCGGTCTCGTGGCACACCGAATAAGTCAAGCTACGAGTAAAACCAACCCTCGAGTTGCCCGTGGTGGCCCCAGTCTGCTCGGTTCGGACCAACACTCGAGGAGCACCGGCCGGGGCTAAAATAAAGATGACCCTCGGGCTCCGAAACCCAAGGGAAAAAGGGCATAGGTGAGGCAAATGGTAAAACCAATGTTGGGCCTTCTTTGGAAAAGTCTTATTCAAAGCGAACTGTCAAGGGGTCCCATAAATCACCCACCGCGTTAGGGACGCAAAATCCGGGAACATAATACCGATATGACGGAAACTAGGGCGGCAAGAGTGGAACAAAACACCAGGCATAAGGCCGAGCCTTCCACCCTTTACCAAGTATATAGATGCATTAATTAAATAAGATATATTGTGATATCCCAACAAGTAAACATGTTCCAACAAGGAACAACATCTCCATGTTCCAACAAGGAACACACTTCATCTTCACCTGCAACTAACAACGCTATAAGAGGGGCTGAGCAAAGCGGTAACATAGCCAAACAACGGTTTGCATAGGAAGGGTGCAAAAGGTTAGGGGTTCATGGCAATTTGGGATGGCTTGAGCAGCAAGTGATAGGTAGCGCAGCATAGCGAAAGAACGAAGCAACTAGCATAGCAATGATAGTAGTGAGATCCAGGGTAGCGGTCATCTTTCCTGAAATCCCGCAAGGAAGAAGAACGAGTCCATGAAGAAGATGAACGGATGAAGCCGAACCAAGCGTAGACGAACGAATCCTCACGATCGCAACGAAACGGGAACTAACAAGAAGAAGCACACAACATAGTAAACACACCACACATGAACAAGGCATGATGCACAACAAGCATGTTGCATGACAAAGCTAGGATGAGGCTACTCATGGCAAGAGATGATGCAAACAAGAGCAACACATCAAGGCAAGTTTAAATGAGGCCGGAAACAACATATAACAATTCCGGTAAGTCCTCATATGCATATTTCGAAATTGGTCCAGATCTGAATAAACCTTAAGTTTAAGTTGTTAAACAGCAAGTTAATATGCACCACGATGATCTGCACGAAATTCTAGTCAAGTTACATATAAAGTTCATTAAATTCGGAGCTACGGCCTAGAAGATATGAGCAAAACAAGATAAGCATGGCATTGATGCAAAATGCATACAAACATCAAGCAAACACCTCAAAACATGGATCCAACATGATAATATTAAGCTACAAGCAAAATCAAGCAAGTTTCATATAGAGCACACTCAAAACGGAGTAACGGTTCAACACATACACACAATACAAGATATAGCAACAATCTGTCCAAAACAGCAACTAAGCATATTGCAAGCATCAAAACAACAAGCTACAGGACCTCAACATGAAAACAAAAGGCATGGGCATGATGTAAAGGTAAAGCATTACAAAACATGAACACTGAGCTATCTCCAGAAATCACTAAAACATGCTCAAAATGACATGGCAAGATTGCAAATAATAACAGTTTCAGGCATTGGCAGAAATAACATCAGGTTGCAATGTTGAGAGCTATCAAACAACATGCTACAGGAACTTATCATGGCAAACAAAGGCATGGCATGAATCTACTAATTGCATAGAACAAAAGTCCCTTACTGACCATAAGCCAAAAAGGATCAGAAAATATAGTAACACCCATGTCAATATAGCAAGTTTCGTTAACAGATTCAGCAACAGGGCATGTCAAAAACAGATAACCAGTAGGCATGTTTAAGAGCTTGAACCACTCACCACAGAGCAATACATGGCATGGCAGGGCAACCAAAATTAAGAAGACATGGCATAGAAGCTATACATGGCAAGAACAACATCATAGCATACACGGATCAACTACAACAACCTTGGAAAAATTGAATAACATGTAAACAATCTGCCAGGAAACATTTTATAGCAAAAGTAGAGCTCGATTGACTCAAGCTATGGCACTCCATAATTGCAAACAAGGGCATGGATGGATAGAGCAAGACATGTATAACAAAACATCCTTACTGAAGTATCTCAAAATAAGCATGGAACTCACTGTAGCATCAAGTTAACATGGCATGAAAATATCAGCAAAACAGGGGCTGAAATCAGCAACATCAGGAAGCCTAGTTTGCATGCTTGTGCTAGTCACCACAGAGATCAAAAAAATACATGTCATACACCCCTGGAAAGATGGCATGGCATATTACAAAACACATGTAGGACTCAAGCCCATAGGATGCACACATCAATCATGGCAAAAATGACAAAAGTGCAAGTTCTGTTAGGAAACAGAAACTAACATCACATAGCACACTACCAACAGCATTTCGGGCACCAATATGAGCTCAAATGAAAATGATGCAATGAGATGAAATGATCTACTCTTCGAGATGAACATTTTGAAATATTATACGCACTAAACGGAGCAACGATGACAGAGTTATAGCATGATGAAAAATGCATAAAAATATCATAGATTCGGGACTTAACAGTTTTATACCCTCCGAAAGTCAACTTGGGACGGGAAGGTGCGGGACGGAGGGATCCGATTCGGGCGCGGGACGTTTGGATCCCGGGACGGGTGGATCTCATCCACCCGCCCGGATCTCGCCGGAGCAAACGGGCGGCGGCGGGCGAGGTGACGCCGGCGAGGAGCTCGCCGGCCGGGCGGCGTCTGAACTGCTCGGGAGGCGCGGCTGAGGCGGCCGACGCCGGAGAGGAGGTCGGCGGCGGTTGGCGGCGAGGCCGACGGCGGCGGCGCTGGCCGCACCGGCGCGGTCGGGCGGAGGAGCTCGGCCAGCGGAGGCGCGCGCGCGCTGGCCGGCGGCGGCGGCCGGCGCCAGAAGCGGGCGGCGAGGGCGAAGCGGCGCGGAGCGCGCGAGGCGGCCGGCGGAGGCCTCCGCGAGGCGGGCGGGAGTTGCGTCGGCGGCCCGGCGGCGGAGGGCGCGGACTCGGGCGGCGGGAGGAGCAGCGCGGCGCGAGGAGCGGAGGCGGGCTCGGCGCCTCGGGCCCCGGCGGGGCTCAGGCGGGCTGCCCCCGGGCGGGCCGGGCAGCGCGGGCTGAGGAGAGAGAAGGAGGCGCTGGTGAGGTGGCAGATCCGGATTCGCCGGCGGGCGGCGGCTGGACATGTCCGGCCGGGCGCGGACATGTCCGGCGGCTGGAGGAGGAAGAAGCTAGGGTTAGGGGTCTATTTCATCCGCGAAAATGAAGGGGAAGGACCTATTTATAGGTAGAGGGAGCTAGGAGAGTCCAAATGAGGTGCGGTTTTTGGCCACGCGATCGTGATCGAACGACCGAGAGCATAGAGGGGAGTTTGGTGGGTTTTGGGCCACTTAGAAAGGGGTGTTGGGCTGCACACAAAAGAGGCCTTGCGGTTACCCGGTTAACCGTTGGAGTACCAAACGACCTCCAAATGGCACGAAACTTGACAGGCGGTCTACCGGTGCTATACCAAGGCCGCTTGACAAACCTCGTGGCATTCCGAGAACGTTTGACACTCGCACATGAAAAGAGGTAAAAGAGGGCGCCGGGAGACATAGGAGTGCCGGATTGTAAAACGGACAACGGGGAAAATGCTCGGATGCATGAGACGAACACGTATGCAAAATGAAATGCACATGATGACATGATATAAAATGCAGATGATGACATGGCAAAGTGCAACACACAAGCACATGACATGGCAAAGACGGCGAATAACTGGCGGACACACAGGCGCGATCGAATCCGGGGCGTTACAACACTCCTCCACTAACAAGAGATCTCGTCCCGAGATCTTAGGACCGAGACGGAAGGGAAAAGGGAAGATGCGAAACAAGAACTCAAGATAAGAAGCAAAGAATCGAGAGCACTCGAGAAAAAGAAAGGAACGACGAGAATGACAAGAATCAAAAGTTCACGGAAACAAAATAGACTATGAAAGCACTCGTTCTAACCTGAGTGGTTAGAATGAGAAAAGAAACGAATAAGACTGAAAGGATTTAGGTAGCACTCCGGCTGAAACATGGAGGGCTAGAACACGAGCTTGAGAGGATGGAATGATACTTGATGAAGACATGACACTAAACCTCTTGAAAGAATTGAAAAAGTTGAATGAAAAGAACGGATAAGAATATGACAACTTGTGCCACGAATGAAATTGAAAGCATCTATAGAAGGAAGGTTTGAACGGAGTTGTTGAGAAAATCAAAAACGAAAAGAATAAGCTTGTTGTGGACTTATGGATAACATCCCAAAATTAATGAGGTGATAACCGACCACAAACAAAAATGCTTGGATAGCTGAGAAGAACGAAGAAATACAAAACTCCATTTCAAAAGAAAACGGAGATTTAGTTGCACTTCGAAAAGCACGAAGGAAAGATACTTGAGCTCCTTCGATAAGAATCTTGATGAACCCTTGAAGAATGAATTAAATCATGACGAACCATCGTGAAGAACTCCGGTAACAAAAGGATTGCAAGATACGATTGAAGGATTAAAGGAAATAAGATTAAAGCCTTGCAATGATTCGGATGGAGCTTCGCGACGAGACAAGCGAGAAGATTTAGAACTCCGGAAAAGAAAAGATGAAAAACACTTGGAAGTAGAATTTATTCATCAAGAACAACTCCGAAGGAAAAGGATTACTCGCTTGGATGAAATAAGAATAAGATTTATTGTATGCTTATCCTTCATCAAATTAAATTGATGACAAGCAATGGATTTTGCATACTACTTATCCCTCTTGAAAAAGTATTAAGGAAGAATATAGCGCAAAACTTGAGAAAGTCTTCATGAACCACCGGTAGGATTCGAAAGAACGAATGGATTAAAATGATAATCAAGGAAAAAGAATCTTGAACGAACCGCCGTTAGAAATGAAAATGAACGAAGAGAAGAGAACGAATCGCCGGAAAGAATTAGAAACCACGAAGATACTTGAGGGAAAATTAGAGACAAGAGAACGAAGAGATCGCGAACTGATTAACGAATGCTTGAACGCAGCACCGGAAGAATATTGAGACGAACGAAGGGGCACGGATATAGAATAATTGGAGAACGACTTTGAAAACTTGGAACGAAGAGATCTTCCGAAAAGATGGCCTCCGGATGAACGAGAGCGAAAGCAACACCTGAAGTACTCCGGATGGATGAAAAGAACTGCGCAACTGGAAACAATTAGATAGGATAACACAGAGCTGGCACCATGAATCTCCGGGAGAACGGACAAGATTTGGGGAAAACTCTACTTCGGTCTTCAAATGAAGACGAGAAACACCACCAAAATTACTGAGATACTCCGGGAGAATGAAAAGCGAAGAGGTTGAGCCAACAATGAAATGGTTTGAAATCGATCTTGGAAAAGGCATGTGACTGATGGAATCCATTCTTACGTCACACTTGAAAAGAATTGTGAATGGCTCCGGAATAATTAGAAGAGTCAGGTAAGATCCTGGAGAAGACCTGTGGGTTAGGGCCCACTGAAAGAAAGCACCGTTGTGAAGGATTGTTGAAGAGATAGATGAAGCACCGGAACAACTTAAATATTTGACTGAGGTGGCAACCTCGAATTAATTGGAACACAGACGAATCTCCTGATATGTCTTCCGAACTCCGGAATGATAAACTGGCAAGAGGAGAACGAGCAAGGAAAAAACACTTGATGCAAGGAACAGAATGTGATCAACCCGAAAAAAAACTTGAATTGAGTGCTCCGGAAAAAGAAAGGGATGAAGAATGACGAACAAGACGAGAATTCACCGGTTGAAATAATTGAGGGAAGACTCCACACGAATGAAATTGATGGTCGGAAGAAACTCGAACTCCGGGAATAATAGGGTGGGAGGGCGGGAAAACAAAGACAACTTGGAAGGGGAAACCTACGAATATCTTGAAGAGAAAACACCGGTTGAAATCATTGAGGAGAGAGAGCAAAAACTTCGCACGAGTAGGATGGATACTCGATTACGGACTCCGGTCCCGAGAAGAAGGACAGGGAGGGCGGGTGGGAAAAACAAAACAACTGAGGATTGAACTTGCAAAGATGAAGATGGTCGAGTCGACTTGACGAGAAATGCATCGGATCAAAAGAGCTGAGAGCCAACGATCGGAAAACCAACTGCGTGATCCTAAAGAAAATTTTTGAAGGGGAAGAGAAGTAATTCAAAACACCTACGTCAAGATTCCTTACCAGAGCGATGAAGGGGCAAAGGAGTAAAAAGAATTCCTACTCTCCGATATAACTAGACTCTGAAAACAGTTTTCTTCTAGACTCAACAACGGCCAAACTACACGATCAACCAAGGGGGCTCCTAAGGTCGGTCGAGGCTCTGATACCAACTTGTCACGCCCAATATGCGACCCTATCCAAAAGGAACTCGAAGGTCCCACCAAGGATAGACCCGCATATTGAAACGCTTTTGCAAGGTGGATATCATTACATCAACATTACATAATAGTGGGGATACATACATAAGCCACAAATGCCACAAGAATACATCAACATCATATACAAGATCAACATCCAACTACGGATGAAACATAAATGAAGCTCAAACGACATCCACCACTGCTAGCCCAGGCTGCCGACACGAACCTATCCCCGATCGAAGAAGCGTAAGAAGAACTCCAACACAAGCAAACATCGCTCTCACGTCATGATCATCGCAAACCTGTACCACAATGGTGGTGTAGTAATCAGAGCCACGAGGACTCAAAGCAATCCCATTACCATGGGTATCAAGACTAGCAAAGCTTAAAGGGAAAGGAAGGGGTAAAGTGGTGAGGTTGCAGCAGCGACTAAGCATATATGGTGGCTAACCAACGCAAATGAGAGCGAGAAGAGAAACAAAGGAACGGTCGTCAACTAGAAATGATCAAGAAGTGATCCTGAACTCCTACTTACGTCGACATAACCCGAAACCGTGTTCTCCTTCGATCAACCCCGAAAGAGACACTCACGATTCGCACACAGTTGGTGTATTTTAATTAAGATCAACTTCGGGTTTTCTACAACGGATATTAACAAATTCCCATCTGCCACATAACCGCGGGCACGGCTCTCGAAAGTTTATACCTGCAGGGGTGTCCCAACTTAGCCCATGATAAGCTCTCGCGATCAACGAAGGATATTCCTTCTCCCGGAAGACCCGATCGTCTCGGAATCCGGCTACAAGACATTTCGACAAGAATAAAACAAGACCAGCAAAGCCGCCCGGATGTGCCGACAAATCCTGATAGAAGTCGACGTACCTCGGTCTCGTGGCACACCGAATAAGTCAAGCTACGAGTAAAACCAACCCTCGAGTTGCCCGTGGTGGCCCATGATCTGCTTCGGTTCGGACCAACACTCGAAGGAGCACCGCCCGGGGGCTAAAATAAAGATGACCCTCGGGCTCCGAAACCCAAGGGAAAAAGGGCATAGGTGAGGCAAATGGTAAAACCAATGTTGGGCCTTCTTTGGAAAAGTCTTATTCAAAGCGAACTGTCAAGGGGTCCCATAAATCACCCACCGCGTTAGGGACGCAAAATCCGGGAACATAATACCGATATGACGGAAACTAGGGCGGCAAGAGTGGAACAAAACACCAGGCATAAGGCCGAGCCTTCCACCCTTTACCAAGTATATAGATGCATTAATTAAATAAGATATATTGTGATATCCCAACAAGTAAACATGTTCCAACAAGGAACAACATCTCCATGTTCCAACAAGGAACACACTTCATCTTCACCTGCAACTAACAACGCTATAAGAGGGGCTGAGCAAAGCGGTAACATAGCCAAACAACGGTTTGCATAGGAAGGGTGCAAAAGGTTAGGGGTTCATGGCAATTTGGGATGGCTTGAGCAGCAAGTGATAGGTAGCGCAGCATAGCGAAAGAACGAAGCAACTAGCATAGCAATGATAGTAGTGAGATCCAGGGTAGCGGTCATCTTTCCTGAAATCCCGCAAGGAAGAAGAACGAGTCCATGAAGAAGATGAACGGATGAAGCCGAACCAAGCGTAGACGAACGAATCCTCACGATCGCAACGAAACGGGAACTAACAAGAAGAAGCACACAACATAGTAAACACACCACACATGAACAAGGCATGATGCACAACAAGCATGTTGCATGACAAAGCTAGGATGAGGCTACTCATGGCAAGAGATGATGCAAACAAGAGCAACACATCAAGGCAAGTTTAAATGAGGCCGGAAACAACATATAACAATTCCGGTAAGTCCTCATATGCATATTTCGAAATTGGTCCAGATCTGAATAAACCTTAAGTTTAAGTTGTTAAACAGCAAGTTAATATGCACCACAATGATCTGCACGAAATTCTAGTCAAGTTACATATAAAGTTCATTAAATTCGGAGCTACGGCCTAGAAGATATGAGCAAAACAAGATAAGCATGGCATTGATGCAAAATGCATACAAACATCAAGAAAACACCTCAAAACATGGATCCAACATGATAATATGAAGCTACAAGCAAAATCAAGCAAGTTTCATATAGAGCACACTCAAAACGGAGTAACGGTTCAACACATACACACAATACAAGATATAGCAACAATCTGTCCAAAACAGCAACTAAGCATATTGCAAGCATCAAAACAACAAGCTACAGGACCTCAACATGAAAACAAAAGGCATGGGCATGATGTAAAGGTAAAGCATTACAAAACATGAACACTGAGCTATCTCCAGAAATCACTAAAACATGCTCAAAATGACATGGCAAGATTGCAAATAATAACAGTTTGAGCATTGGCGTAAATAACATCAAAGTTGCAATGTTGAGAGCTATCAAACAACATGCTACAGGAACTTATCATGGCAAACAAAGGCATGGCATGAATCTACTAATTGCATAGAACAAAAGTCCCTTACTGACCATAAGCCAAAAGGATCAGAAAATATAGTAACACCCATGTCAATATAGCAAGTTTAGTTATGATTCAAAACAGGGCATGTCAAAACAGATAACCAAGAGGCATGTTTAAGAGCTTGAACCACTCACCACAGAGCAATACATGGCATGGCAGGGCAACCAAAATTAAGAAGACATGGCATAGAAGCTATACATGGCAAGAACAACATCATAGCATACACGGATGAACTACAACAACCTTGGAAAAATTGAATAACATGTAAACAATCTGCCAGGAAACATTTTATAGCAAAAGTAGAGCTCGATTGACTCAAGCTATGGCACTCCATAATTGCAAACAAGGGCATTGATGGATAGAGCAAGACATGTATAACAAAACATCCTTACTGAAGTATCTCAAAATAAGCATGGAACTCACTATAGCATCAAGTTAACATGGCATGAAAATATCAGCAAAACAGGGGCTGAAATCAGCAACATCAGGAAGCCTAGTTTGTATGCTTGTGCTAGTCACCACAGAGATCACAAAAATACATGGCATACACCCCTGGAAATATGGCATGGCATATTACAAAACACATGTAGGACTCAAGCCCATAGGATGCACACATCAATCATGGCAAAAATGACAAAAGTGCAAGTTCTGTTAGGAAACAGAAACTAACATCACATAGCACACTACCAACAGCATTTCGGGCACCAAGATGAGCTCAAATGAAAATGATGCAGTGAGATGAAATGATCTACTCTTCGAGGCGAATATTTTGACATATTATACGCGCAAAACGGAGCAACGATGATAGAGTTATAGCATGATGAAAAATGCATAAAAATATCACAGATTCGGGACTTAGCAGTTTTATACCCTCCGAAAGTCAACTTGGGACGGGAAGGTGCGGGACGGAGGGATCCGATTCGGGCGCGGGACGTTTGGATCCCGGGACGGGTGGATCTCATCCACCCGCCCGGATCTCACCGGAGCAAACGGGCGGCGGCGGGCGAGGTGACGCCGGCGAGGAGCTCGCCGGGTCGGGGCGGCGGCGGAACTGTTCGAGGCGCGGCCGAGGCGGCCGACGCCGGAGAGGAGGCCGGCGGCGGCCGGCGGCGGCGGCGGCGGCGAGGCCGACGGCGGCGGCGGCGAGGCCGCACCAGCGGTCGAGGCGGGCGGAGGAGCTCGGCCCGCGGAGGCGCGGGCGCGGCTGGCCGGCGGGCGGGCGGCGCCATGCGCAGCGGCGGCGAGGGCGAAGCGGCGCGAGCGGCGCGGAGGCGGCGGGCGGAGGCCTCCGGCGAGGCGGCGGGAGCCGGTCGGCGGCCCGGCGGCCGGAGGGCTTATGACTCGCGGCCGGCCGGGCAGCAGCGGCGCGAGGAGCGGAGGCGGGCTCGGGCGCCTCGGGCCCCGATGGGCTCAGGCGGGCCTGCCCCCCAGGCGGGCTGGCGGGGGCTGAGGAGAGAGAAGGAGGCGCTGGTGGGGTGGCAGATCCGGATTCGCCGATGGGCGGCGGCTGGACATGTCCGCCGGGCGCGACATGTCCGTGGTGGAGGAGGAAGAAGCTAGGGTTAGGGGTCTATTTCATCCGCGAAAATGAAGGGAAGGACCTATTTATAGGTAGAGGGAGCTAGGAGAGTCCAAATGAGGTGCGGTTTTCGCCACGCGATCGTGATCGAACGACCGAGAGCATAGAGGGAGTTTGGTGGGTTTGGGCCACTTAGAAAGGGTGTTGGGCTGCACACAAAGAGGCCTTGCGGTTACACAGTTAACTGTTGGAGTACCAAACGACCTCCAAATGGCACGAAACTTGACAGGCGGTCTACCGGTGCTATACCAAGGCCGCTTGACAAACCTCGTGGCATTCCGAGAACGTTTGACACTCGCACATGAAAAGAGGTAAAAGAGGGCGCCGGGAGACATAGGAGTGCCGGATTGCAAAACGGACAACGGGGAAAATGCTCGGATGCATGAGACGAACACGTATGCAAAATGAAATGCACATGATGACATGATATAAAATGCAGATGATGACATGGCAAAGTGCAACACGCAAGCACATGACATGGCAAAGACGGCGAATAACTGGCAGACACCTGGCGCATCGAATCCGGGGCGTTACAGGAGTCCACTCGAACTTGTCTGACTTCTTCATCAGTCGGTAAAGAGGCAACGCCTTTTCACCGAGGCGAGAGATGAATCGAATTAAAGTGGCCAAGCATCCAGTAAGCTTATGGACATCGTGCACACGCATAGGGCGCTTCATTCGGAGTATAGTGCCAACCTTTTCGGGGTTAGCATCGATTCCTCGTTCAGAAACGAGAAAACCGAGTAACTTTCCACCAGGAACTCCAAATGTGCACTTTGATGGGTTAAGCTTGATATCATACCTCCTGAGATTGGCAAATGTTTCAGCAAGGTCAGTCAACAGGTCGGAACCCTTTCGTGACTTGACCACTATATCATCCATGTACGCTTCCACATTCCGACTGATTTGAGTGAGCAAACACTTCTGAATCATCCTCATGAATGTGGCTCAGGCATTCTTGAGACCGAATGGCATGGTGACATAACAGAAGCACCCGAATGGAGTGATGAAAGCTGTTTTAATCTCATCGGGTCCATACAGACGGATCTGATGGTACCCGGAATAGGCGTCTAAAAAACACAACCTCTCACATCCCGCAGTTGAGTCGACTATTTGGTCAATGCGAGGGAGAGGGAAATGATCTTTCGGGCAGGCCCGATTGATATGCTTGAAATCGATGCACATGCACAACGACTTGTCCTTCTTGGGGACCATGACGACATTGGCGAGCCACTCGGAGTGGTAGATCTCTCGGATGAACTCTGCCGCTAAGAGCTGAGCCACCTCTTCGCCAATGGCCTTTCTCTTCTGGACGGCAGACCACCGAAGATATTCTTTAACCGGTTTGACTTTTGGGTCGACTCGTAGGCGATGCTCAGCCAGCTCCCTGGGAACACCCGGCATGTCAGCAGGCTTCCATGCAAAGATGTCCCAGTTCTCACGGAGGAACTGGATGCGCGCTTCTTCCTATTTTGAGTCAAGTGTTGTTGAGATGTTGGTCGGAGCAGCATTGGGATCAGTCGGGTGAATGTGAACCTGTTTCGTCTCACCGGTCGACTGGAATGCTGACTCCGTAGCGGGCTTCTTAGCTCGCAACAAATCACTCGGATCTGCAGTTTTCTGATACTCTTGTAGCTCTACCACTCGCCAACCGAGCATCGGCGATCTTAGAGCCTTTCGAAGCACTCTTCCGCCTTCTTCCGATTGCCGTAACGGTGATCACGCCCTTGGGACCAGGCATCTTGATTTAAGATACGCGTAACATGGTCGGGCATTGAAGCGATGCATATCTGGCCTTCCCGAAATAGCGTGATAAGCGCTCTGAAATCCACGACCTCAAAGGTCAAATTTTCTTTCCGGAAATGCTTCGAATCACCAAAAACTACATCAAGAGCAATTTGGCCGAGTGACTCAGCCTTCTTTCCAGGAATGACTCCGTGGAAGCTCATGTTACTGGTACTGAGTCTAGACATCGGAATGCCCATCCCTTTCAACGTCTCTGCGTACAATATGTTCAAGCCACTACCACCATCCATCAGAACTTTGGTCAGTCGAGTGCCTTCGACGACTGGGTCGACCACCAATGCTTGCCTCCCAGGGGTGGCAATGTGTGTCGGGTGATCGGACTGGTCGAATGTGATGGCGGTCTAGGACCATTTCAGATAATTGGGCATCGCCGGAGCGACCAAGTTCACTTCCCTATTGATAACCTTCAATCGACTTTTGCTTTCGACGTCAGCAAAAATCATCAGGGTGGAATTGACCTGGGGATATCCATCATCGCTGTCATCTTTGTCCTCAACTTTGTCTGTCTCCTTATCCTTATCCTTGGGCTGCTTCCATTGGAACTGCTGAATCAAGAGCCGACACTGTCGAGTGGTATGTTTCGGGTAAATGAGTTTACCCTCTTCATCTTTCTTCGTGTGAATGTGACATGGCAAATCCAACACGTCATTTTCATCCTGGTCTTTCACCTTCTTGGGGTTCCAAGGACCCTTGGGTTTCCCCTTGAACTTTCACAGGGTCACTGACCAAGGCCTCTCCGGAGCAGCTGGCTCGACTTTATGCTCCTTCCATTGGAATTTCCTCCGCCGCCTCATTAGCGGCTGATTTGTATTTACCACTCGGAGCCGATCCTCTTCTTCACCATTTGCATACTTGGTGGCAATCTCCATCATCCGACTCAGGGTCATATCTCGGTTCAACCGAATTTCAAACTCAACTCTCGTTCTTGACACCTTCTTTGAAGGCACTGATCGCTCACGATCGAGATACATTCTCAAGCTGTGTGGTGCAAAGTGATCCACCTCTGGATATAATCTCTCAAAGTTTCACTCGACTTCTGCACACACGATCGCAACTCCGCTAACCCTGCTGGTCGCTTGCAAGTCCCTTCAAATGTCTGACAAACACCCGGCAAGATCTTCCCAAGTGTAAATCTTTGGTGCTAACTGTTTCAACCACGCTCTGGCTGAACCCTCCAACATAAGAGGCAAATGCTTCATGGCTACCTCATCGTTGCCGCCACCGATCTGAACAGCCACACAGTAATCTTCAAGCCAAGTGTCAGGCTTGGATTCACCAGTGAACTTACTGACTCCAGTCGCCAACCTGAAGTTGGGAGGAATCACTGCGGCCCTGATGGCTCTGCTGAAACACTCTGGTCCTGAGACATGAACTCTGCTGCTGGAGGGAACATCTCTGTCATGGCCGTCTCGGTGAGCTCTGTTCCTGTCAAACAAACCTTGAACGATAATAGATCTTGCATCAAAGCCTGGTTCCACAGGATCGACCGAACTCTTCGCCCAACACCTGGCACGTCTCGTCGCCCTGCTGCCGAGGCGTATGATCCACCCCTTGGGGAGGAGTGGGCACTCGACGTCGATCATTGCGATCGAATCGGTGCTCATATTGCTCGTGGCTCTTGTACTGATCATCACGCCGGCCCCCACGTTCCTCACGGCTCGGGGGCGATCTCGGACTATGGGCCGATCGACTGAATTTGCGATGTGGATCAGCTGTGAATCCTGTTCATGATCGTGATACGACTGAGTTTTGGTCTCCTGCTGCCCGGAGCAGATCTCTGATTTGTAGCAAACCTCTACCCGCCTCCGAATGGGAAGGCTGAATTGACTCTGCTATACGGGCGGTAGCTGCTAAATTCTGAATCGGAGTTCGATATACCTGAGTTGGTGGCTGGAAGAGCTGACGTCGACTGGACTCTGGAACCTTTGGTCGCGTGCTCTCGTCGAGTACTCGCTGAAGGTTCTCCAGTCGAGTGCGCTCAGCCAGGTTGGCCAGCATCCTCCAAGGCACGAGCCTCGGGGGTTTGTCCAACGATAGGAGTGTGAAGCGCATCCATGTTCCAACGGCGAAGCTCCTCCCTCTGAAGCGAGGTGAGGGGCTCGGGCAGGTACTCTTCGTGGGCTTGCTCCGGATCGCCTCCACCGTCACCTCCGTTGGTGCGGGTGAATCCGGGTGGACTGCGTGGTCCATCGACCATCAGAACCTCTGCCGCCGGGTCACTGCTATCGCATTCGGACGCAGTCTCTCCGGAGCCAGTCGAACAGGCCGTAGAGAGATTCGTCGGGCTCGATCGCCGCGACTTGGGGGTGGCCGACTGGCGGGCCACCGCATGCCTCACCCACCGCTGAAGCCTCGACCGACCGGAACGCTTGCGCTGGCGGGAGACTGGGAGCGAGGACGGCACAGGAGCCGACCCATACTGGGTCGACGGTTGCCGCAGGAGGACGCCGCGGACACACGCGCGAAAGTGCGTCGCCCCGCGGACGGGGAGCGCGTCCAAGTCGAGTGGAGCCTCCTGAAGCCAAGCGGAGTCATCGGCGACGAACGTGAGCGCACCGAGACGGATCTCGTGGCCGTCGACCAGAACTCCACCTGAAACCATGATGTAGGAGATTGAAAGAATCCCAACTTCTCCAACAAATCGCTAGAACACCTGCCCCACGGTGGGCGCCAACTGTCGTGGTTCTAAGTCTGACAGTAGAATGGGGGGTAGGTATGGAGAGGCAAGATCCTAGCTTTGGAGTAGTTGTATACGCAAGGGATTTACGAGTTCAGGCCCTTCTCGGAGGAAGTAACAGCCCTACGTCTCGGAGCCCGGAGGTAGTCGACTGGATTATAAGCGTATGTGTTACAGGGGTGCGAACCCTTCTACCTGTGGAGGGGGGTGGCTTATATAAAGTGCGCCAGGACCCCAGCCAGCCCACGTAGAGGAGGGTTTAAGGTACGTTAAGGCTAGGCGTTACTGGTAACGCCTTACATAAAGTGTCATTATGACCATA
This sequence comes from Aegilops longissima, assembly GCA_021605205.1. Lineage (NCBI taxonomy): Eukaryota > Viridiplantae > Streptophyta > Magnoliopsida > Poales > Poaceae > Aegilops > Aegilops longissima. The sequence continues at coordinate 536,778,486 of CM038682.1, read as the reverse complement.
AAGACTATTTAACTACAGACCATTTGGACACCGAGTGGCTCTTGGACACCTGGTGGTCAAGTGGGTCTTCATGGTCGAGTGTCTTTGAATCTGTCGAGTGGAAACCTACCAGGTCGACTGGAAGGTCGCTTATTTCACGAGTGTCCTTGGGGAGGGTACCTTTGGGAAGGTCTATGACCCTACCCTAGGTACATGACTTCATCATCCAGCCCTGCAAACGTCCTCCCCTCCGCCTGTGGGAGTTCAATCCAGAGGGACCGCGAGCTCTTCAACACTTCCTCGGCATGACGCCCGAGGAGATGTACAAATTGTTCTTCCGACCACAAATAATGTGTCCGGACCCCACTGAGGATGCAGGTCTGAGCTGCAATCGCCCGGATACCCAAGTAAGTAGGCCTGCATCCGAACACATTGTCCGTTTATTTATCGCAACGTCGCCCTAAAAAAGCCGCTCTTTGACCAGGATTGGATAGCAAAGGCAAAGTTGATCAGGTGCCGGCCCCCCTCCTTGAGACCTCACCAGATCTCGTGTTAACCAGGATGTTGGAGATCGCATCTTATCAAGCGCCTTTAGGAGAATATAAAGGGGGGAACAAGGAGGCTAGCGCCTCCGCGAAGGAGGTTAGTCGGGGAGGAGGAACTAAAACTTCCTCTCCCCAGGGAAGAAAGAGGACCGCCTCCGAGGACCCGGAGACAATGGTCTCCAAACAGGGGAAGAAATCTTCGCTGGAGGGTCCTGCCCCGAGGGATACCCCGGCCTCACTATGCCCTCAAGGGGATCAGCCCTCCACCGAGCTGTAAGTAGAAGGGTACCTTAATAATGAAAATATCTTGCTTTACTTCTGAGGAAAATAACCGAAGCCTTTATTTTGCAGTTCGGATTTTCGGCAGAGCTCGTCTTCAGGGGATCTTCTTCCGGAGATGATGGAGAGCGAAACGCCTCCCCCTGCCATACCGCCTCATGAGACGGGCGACCCCGAGGTGTCGTCGCGGAGGGTTTCTCCCGACCCGGCAAGGCCAGAAGGTAATCGTATGGCCGCCCGAAGCCCTCAGTATCCGGCTCCTGAAGAGAGCAATCGAAAGAGTCCGGCACCGTCTGGTGTCTTGATCGGACATCTTGAGGATCTGTTAGAGCAAGCAGCTATCTTAGAAGAGCACTTCACATTGATGGGTACGGTGATTGAAAGGATCTCGTCCGCCGAAAGCGGGTTGCATGAAGCCTTTACGAGTCTACTGACGGGTTTTGAGGTACGCGAAATGATGTACATTTTTTACAGTACCGTGCATTTTTAGATGCACCCTGTGTAGATAGTAGCCCCTGAGACTCTGGGTGCTGTCGAAGACGACGGCGCACAGAGGATCATAATCCTAGGAATAATCTTGCCGCCTTAATATGCAGGTGGCGAAGTGTCTGGTGGCCAGCCGGATGATACGTCTCCAACGTATCTATATTTTTTGATTGCTCCATGCTATATTATCTACTGTTTTGGACTATATTGGGCTTTATTTTCCACTTTTATATTATTTTTGGGACTAATCTATTAACCGGAGGCCCAGCCCAGAATTGCTGTTTTTTGCCTATTTCAGTAATTCGGAGGAACAGAATATCAAACGGAGTCCAAACGGAATGAAACCTTCGGGAACGTGATTTTCTCACCGAACGTGATCCAGGAGACTTGGACCCTACGCCAAGGAACAAAAGAGGCGGTCACGAGGGTGGGCCCCCTGTTGCTCCACCGACATACTCCTTCCTCCTATATATACCTACGTACCCCCAAACTATCAGAGACGGAGCCAAAACCTAATTCCACCGTCGCAACTTTCTGTATCCACGAGATCCCATCTTGGGGCCTGTTCCGGAGGTCCGCCGGAGAGGGCCGTCATCACGGAGGGCTTCTACATCATCATAGCCTCTCCGATGAAGTGTGAGTAGTTTACCTCAGACCTTCGGGTCCATAGTTATTAGCTAGATGGCTTCTTCTCTCTTTTTGGATCTCAATACAATGTTCTCCCCCTCTCTCGTGGAGATCTATTCGATGTAATCTTCTTTTTGCGGTGTGTTTGCTGAGACCGATGAATTGTGGGTTTATGATCAAGTATATCTATGAATAATATTTGAATCTTCTCTGAATCTTTTTATGTATGATTGGTTATCTTTTCAAGTCTCTTTGAATTATCAGTTTCTTTTGGCCTACTAGATTGGTTTTTCTTGCCATGGGAGAAGTGCTTAGCTTTGGGTTCAATCTTGCGGTGTCCTTTCCCAAAGGATGTAAGCAAAGGCACGTATTGTATTGTTGCCATCGAGGATAACAAGATGGGTTTTATATCATATTGCATGAATTTATCCCTCTACATCATGTCATCTTGCTTAAGGCGTTACTCTGTTTTTAACTTAATACTCTAGATGCATGCTGGATAGCGGTCGATGAGTGGAGTAATAGTAGTAGATGCAGGCAGGAGTCGGTCTACTTGTCTCGGACGTGATTCCTATATACATGATCATACCTAGATATTCTCATAACTATGCTCAATTCTGTCAATTGCTCAACAGTAATTTGTTCACCCACCGTAGAATACTTATGCTCTCGAGAGAAGCCACTAGTGAAACCTATGGCCCCCGGGTCTATTCTCATCATATCCATCTCCATCACTTTATTATTGCTTTACTTTTTACTTTGCCTTTTACTTTTCACTTTGCATCTCTATATCAAAAATACCAAAAATATTATCTACCATCTCTATCAGATCTCACTCCCGTAAGTGACCGTGAAGGGATTGACAACCCCTAATCGCGTTGGTTGTGTTGAGCTATTGTTTTTGTGTAGGTACGAGGGACTTGTGTGTAGCCTCCTACTAGATTGATACCTTGGTTCTCAAAAACCGAGGGAAATACTTATGCTACTTTGCTGCATCATCCTCTCCTCTTCGGGGAAATCCAACGCAGTGCTCAAGAGGTAGCAAGAAGAATTTCTGGCGCCGTTGCCGGGGAGTCTACGCAAAAGTCAACATACCAAGTACCCATCACAATCCCTATCTCTCGCATTACATTAGTTGCCATTTGCCTCTCGTTTTCCTCTCCCCCACTTCACCCTTGCCGTTTTATTCGCCCTCTCTTTCCCAATCTCCTTCTATTTTTCCGTTTGCCTTTTTCTCGCTTGCCTTTCGTTTTCTCGTGTGTTGGATTGCTTGTTTGTCGTGATGGCTCTACCGAGATTTGGTGATCTTCACCTTAAAAGGTTAGAGGAGATCGAAAACAACGTCAGGAAGTTTATGGTTTTGCAATTTGAGCATAATAATTTCTTTAGAAATGAACTTAAGGAACAAAAATGTTTTATGAGTTATATTAATAAAGAGCTTGATGATATGTCTAAAGAATTTGATGGTATAAGATCCCAAATTACTCGTCTTGAAAAGATGACTGCTGAAATTTCGGATATGCAAGCTACCTTAGTCAATAAGATGGCCGCTAAACCGAATTCCTATGAAAATCAAGATGAAGATCTAAAAGTTATTGATGTGTCCCCTATCAAATCTTTGTTTTGCAATATGAATCTTGATGAAACTGAATATGATCTTCCTTTACCTAGAAGGCGTTCCAAAAATTCGGAGTATTTAGATCTTGTTGATGAAATTGATAAAAGTGGGATTGAAAGAAATAAAACCCTAGATGTTGCTAAACCCACTATATTGGATTTCAAGGAATTTAATTATGAAAGTTGCTCTTTAATTGATTGTATTTCCTTGTTGCAATCCGTGCTAAATTCTCCTCATGCTTATAGTCAAAATAAAGCCTTTACCGAACATATTGTTGATGCCTTGATGCAATCTTATGAAGAAAAACTTGAGTTGAAAGTTTCTATCCCTAGAAAACTCTATTATGAGTGGGAACCAACTATTAAAATTAAAATTAAAGATCATGAGTTTTATGCTTTGTGTGATTTGGGTGCTAGTGTCTCTACTATCCCCAAATCTTTGTGTGATTTGCTAGACTTCCGTGATTTTGATGATTGCTCTCTAAACTTGCATCTTGCGGATTCCACTATTAAGAAACCTATGGGAAGAATTAATGATGTTCTTATTGTTGCAAATAGGAATTATGTGCCCGTAGATTTTATCGTTCTTGATATAGATTGCAATCCTTCTTGCCCTATTATTCTTGGTAGACCTTTCCTTAGAACGGTTGGTGCGATTATTGATATGAAGGAAGGGAATATTCGATTCCAATTTCCATCAAAAAAGGGCATGGAACACTTTCCTAGAAATAAAATAAAATTTCCATATGAAACTATCATGACAGCCACTTATGGATTCCCTATCAAAGATGGCAATACCTAGATCTATCCTTGCTTTTATGCCTAGCTAGGGGCGTTAAACGATAGCGCTTGTTGGGAGGCAAACCAATTTTATATTTAGTTTTTTTGTTTTTTCTTATGTTTAGGAATAAATAATCCATCTACCTTCTGTTTGGATGTGGTTTTGTGTTTTAATTAGTGTTTGTGCCAAGTTAGACCTATAGGATCTTCTTGGATGATAGTTATTTGATCTTGCTGTAATTTCCAGAAACTTTGCGCTCAGTGCCCGAATTGTTAAAAATCACCAGAACGTGATAAAATATTGATTCCAATTGCTGCTGATCAATAAACAAATTGTATAGGTCTTCCTATTTTGGTAGATTTGTTGGAGTTCCAGAAGTTTGCGTTAGTTATAGATTACTACAGACTGTTCTGTTTTTGACAGATTCTGTTTTTCGTGTGTTGTTTGCTTATTTTGATGAATCTATGGCTAGTAAAATAGTTTATAATCCATAGAGAAGTTGGAATACAGTAGGTTTAACACCAATATAAATAAAGAATGAGTTCATTACAGTACCTTGAAGTAGTCTTTTGTTTTCTTTCTCTAACGGAGCTCACGAGATTTCTATTGAGTTTCGTGTTGTGAAGTTTTCAAGTTTTGGGTGAATTCTTTTGATGGATTATGGAACAAGGAGTGGCAAGAGCCTAAGCTTGGGGATGCCCATGGCACCCCCAAGATAATCTAAGGACACCAAAAAGTCAAAGCTTTGGGATGCCCCGGAAGGCATCCCCTCTTTCGTCTACTTCCATCGGTAATTTTACTTGGAGCTATATTTTTATTCACCACATGATATGTGTTTTGCTTGGAGCGTCTTGTATTATTTGTGTCTTTGTTTGTTAGTGTGCCACAATCATACTTGCTGTACACACCTTTTGAGAGAGCCATACATGAATTGGAATTTGGTAGAATACTCTATGTGCTTCACTTATATCTTTTGAGCTTGATAGTTTTGCTCTATGTGCTTCACTTATATCTTTTGAGCTTGATAACTTTGCTCTAGTGCTTCACTTAGATATTTTAGAGCACGGTGGTGGATTTGTTTTATAGAAACTATTGATCTCTCATGCTTCACTTAGATTATTTTGAGAGTCTTAATAGCATGGTAATTTGCTTAATAATAATATGCTTGGTATTCAAGATTTGTAAAACTTTCTTTTGAGTGCGTTGAATACTAAGAAAAGATTGATGCTTGATAATTGTTTTGAGATATGAAGATGGTGATATTAGAGTCATGCTAGTTGAGTAGTTGTGAATTTGATAAATACTTGTGTTAAGTTTTGTGATTCCTGTAGCATGCACGTATGGTGAACCGTTATGTGATGAAGTCGGAGCATGATTTATTTATTGATTGTCTTCCTTATGAGTGGCTGTCGGGGACGAGCGATGGTCTTTTCCTACCAATCTATCCCCCTAGGAGCATGCGCGTAATACTTTTCTTTGATAACTTCTAGATCTTTGCAATAAGTATATGAGTTCTTCATGACTAATGTTGAGTCCATGGATTATACGCACTTTTTCCCATCCTTCCACCATTGCTAGCCTCTCTAATACCGCGCACTTTTCGCCGATATCATACACCCACCATATAACTTCCTCAAAAAATCCACCATACCTACCTATCATGGCATTTCCATAGCCATTCCGAGATATATTGCCATGCAACTTTCCACCGTTCCGTTTATTATGACACGCTCCATCATTGTCATATTTCTAGCATGATCATGTAGTTGACATCGTATTTGTGGCAGATCCACCGTTCATAATTCTTTCATACATGTCACTCTTGATTCATTGCATATCCCGGTACACCGCCGGAGGCATTCACATAGAGTCATATTTGTTCTAAGATTGAGTTGTAAGAAAAATAAAAGTGTGATGATCATCAATTTTTAGAGCATTGTCCCAAGTGAGGAAAGGATGATGGAGACTATGATTCCCCCACAAGTCGGGATGAGACTCCGGATGAAAAAAAAAAGAGGCCATAAAAAAAGAGAAAAGGCCCAAATAAAAAAATGAGAGAAAAAGAGAGAAGGGACAATGTTACTATCCTTTTACCACACTTGTGCTTCAAAGTAGCACCATGATCTTCATGATAGAGAGTCTCTCATTTTGTCACTTTCATATACTAGTTGGAATTTTTTCATTATAGAACTTGGCTTGTATATTCCAATGATGGGCTTCCTCAAATTTCCCTAGGTCTTCGTGAGCAAGCGAGTTGGATGCACACCCACTTAGTTTCTTTTGTTGAGCTTTCATATACTTATAGCTCTAGTGCATCCGTTGCATGGCAATCCCTACTCACTCACATTGATATCTATTGATGGGCATCTCCATAGCCCGTTGATACGCCTAGTTGATGTGAGACTATCTTCCCCTCCTTTTGTCTTCTCCACAACCACCATTCTATTCCACATATAGTGATATATCCATGGCTCACGCTCATGTATTGCGTAAAGATCGAAAAAGTTTTGAAAATGTTAAAGTATGAAACAATTGCTTGGCTTGTCATCGGGGTTGTGCATGATTTAAATACTTTGTGTGGTGAATATAGAGCATAGCTAGACTATATGATTTTGTAGGGATAACTTTCTTTGGCCATGTTATTTTGAGAAGACATAATTGCTTTGTTAGTATGCTTGAAGTATTATTATTTTTATGTCAATATGAACCTTTGTCTTGAATCTTTCGAATCTGAATATTCATACCACAATTAAGAAGATTTGCATTGAAATTATGCCAAGTAGCACTCCGCATCAAAAATTCTCTTTTTATCATTTACCAACTCGAGGACGAGCAGGAATTAAGCTTGGGGATGCCTGATATGTCTCCAACGTATCTATAATTTTTGATTGCTCCATGCTATATTATCTACTGTTTTGGACTATATTGGGCTTTATTTTCCACTTTTATATTATTTTTGGGACTAACCTATTAACCGGAGGCCCAGCCCAGCTTATGGCAACAAGAGTGGTTTTATATCACAGCTCCCAGGGGTACCAAGTGGGTGGCCCCACCTGTCTTTTGCTCGGGTTCCCCGCCATGACTAACGTCATGGGTCAACAAGGGGCTGGACTGGGGGCCAATAAAGAATGTGCCCACATTGCAGAGCCGCATCCGAGATCTCCTTGAGAGAGATGTCAGTCTGGTGACGGTGATGCAAGTCATGTTAATTCGCCGAGTCCTGCCCTGCAAACGTCGTCCCCTTCGCCTGTGGGAGTTCAATCCGGAGGGACCGCGAGCTCTTCAACACTTCCTCGGCATGACGCCCGAGGAGATGTACAAATTTTTCTTCGGACCACAAATAATGTGTCCGGACCCCACTGAGGATGCAGGTCTGAGCTGCAATCGCCCGAATACCCAAGTAGCCCCGCATCCGAACACACTATCCGTTTATTTATCGTAACGTCGCCCTAAAAAAGCCGCTCTTTGACCAGGATTGGATAGTGAAGGCAAAGTTGATCAGGTGTCCGACCCCCCTCCCTGAGACCTCACCAGATCCCGTGTTAACCAGGATGCTGGAGATCGCGCCTTATCAAGCGCCTTCAGGAGAAGATAAAGGGGGGAACAAGGAGGCTAGCGCCTCCGCGAAGGAGGTTAGTCGGGGAGGAGGAACTAAAACTTCCTCTCCCCAGGGAAGAAAGAGGACCGCCTCCGAGGACCCGGAGACAATGGTCTCCAAACGGGGGAAGAAATCTTCACCGGAGGGTCTTGCCCCGGGGGATACCCCAGCCGCACTATGCCCTCAAGGGGATCAGCCCTCCACCAAGCTGTAAGTAGAAGGGTACCTTAATAATGAAAATATCTTGCTTTACTTATGAGGAAAATAACTGAAGCCTTTATTTTGCAGTTCGGATTTTTGGCAGAGCTCGTCTTCGGGGGATCTTCTTCCAGAGATGATGGAGAGCGAAACGCCTCCCCCTGCCATACCGCCTCATGAGGCGGGCGACCCCCAGGTGTCGTTGCGGAGGGTTTCTCCTGACCCGGCAAGGCCGGAAGGTAATCGTATTGCCGCCCGAAGCCCTCAGTATCCGGCTCCTGAAGAGAGCAATCGGAAGAGTCCGACACCGTCTGGTGTGCGGTCGGACATATTGGGGGATCTGTTAGAGCAAGCAGCTATCTCAGAAGAGCACCGCACATTGATGGGTACGGTGATTGAAAGGATCTCGTCCGCCGAAAGTGGGTTGCATGAAGCCTTTACGAGTCTACTGACGGGTTTTGAGGTACGCGAAATGATGTACATTTTTGACAGTACCGTGCATTTTAGATGCATACTGTAGATAGTATCCCCGAGACTCAAGGTGCTGTCGAAGACGACAGTGCCTGAGGATCATAATCCTGAGAATAATCTTGCCGCCTTAATATGCGGTGGCGAAGTGTCCGATGGCTTCACGGATGATCGTCTCAACGTATCTATATTTTTGATTGCTCCATGCTATATTATCTCTTGTTTTGGACTATATTGGGCTTTATTTTCCACTTTTATATTATTTTGGGACTAACCTATTAACGGAGGCCCAGCCAAATTGTAGTTTTTTGCCTATTTCAGATTTGGAGAAATGAATATCAAACGGAGTCCAAACGGAATGAAACCTTCGGAACGTGATTTTCTCACGAGCGTGATCCGGAGACTTGGATCCTCGCGCAAGGAACAAAAGAGGCGGTCACGGTGGGCCCCCCCTAGGGCGCGGCCCCCTGCCTCGTGGGCCCCCTGTTGCTCCACCGACGTACTCCTTCCTCCCATATATACCTACGTACCCCCAAACGATCAAAGACGGAGCGAAAAACCTAATTCCACCGCTGCAACTTTCTGTATCCACGAGATCCCATCTTGGGGCCTGTTTCGGAGCTCCGTCGGAGAGGGCCGTCATCACGGAGGGCTTCTACATCATCATAGCCTCTCTGAAGTGTGAGTAGTTTACCTCAGACCTTCGGGTCCATAGTAATTAGCTAGATGGATTCTTCTCTCTTTTTGGATTCAATACAATGTTCTCCCCCTCTCTCGTGGAGATCTATTCGATGTAATCTTCTTTTTGCGGTGTGTTTGTTGAGATCGATGAATTGTGGGTTTATGATCAAGTCTATCTATGAATAATATTTGAATCTTCTCTGAATTCTTTTACGTATGATTGGTTATCTTTGCAAGTCTCTTTGAATTATCAGTTTGGTTTGGCCTACTAGATTGGTTTTTCTTGCCATGGGATAAGTGCTTAGCTTTGGGTTCAATCTTGTGGTGTCCTTTCCCAGTGATAGAAGGGGCAGCAAGGCACGTATTGTATTGTTTCCATCGAGGATAACAAGATGGGGTTTATATCATATTGCATGAATTTATCCCTCTACATCATGTCATCTTGCTTAAGGCGTTACTCTGTTTTTAACTTAATACTCTAGATGCATGCTGGATAGCGGTCGATGAGTGGAGTAATAGTAGTACATGCAGGCAGGAGTCGGTCTACTTGTCTCGGACGTGATGCCTATATACATGATCATACTTAGATATTCTCATAACTATGCTCAATTCTGTCAATTGCTCAACAATAATTTGTTCACCCATCGTAGAATACTTATGCTCTTGAGAGAAGCCACTAGTGAAACCTATGGCCCCCGGGTCTATTCTCATCATATCAGTCTCCATCACTTTATTTTTGCTTTACTTTTTACTTGGCCTTTTACTTTTCACTTTGCATCTCTATATCAAAAATACCAAAAATATTATCTATCATCTCTATCAGATCTCACTCCCGTAAGTGACCGTGAAGGGATTGACAACCCCTAATCGTGTTGGTTGCGTTGAGCTATTGTTTTTGTGTAGGTACGAGGGACTTGCGTGTAGCCTCCTACTGGATTGATACCTTGGTTCTCAAAAACTGAGGGAAATACTTACGCTACTTTGCTGCATCATCCTCTCCTCTTCGGGGAAATCCAACGCAGTGCTCAAGAGGTAGCACCGGAATGATGAGTTTGCCGAGTTAAAGCGGCAGCTTGACGTGGCAGATGCCGACATTGTGCTCGTCAACAAGCGGCTTGACGAGGCACAAGGTATGTGGTTCCTCCGGTGACACATGGGAAGAGGAGCATGATGCTAGTATCTATAACGTGTGTGTGAATGCAGACGGAGCTGCGGCCGTGGAGAACCTTCGGGCAGAACTTGCCCAAGCCAAAGAACAAGCCAGGAAAAGCGATGCGGCTGCCCTAAAGGCAATCGAGGAGCTTAAAGCCGAACAAAGCTTCTCACTGCCAAAGAAAGGGGGAAATAGCCAGGATGGCTGTGGAATTGAAGAATGCCGCTGACTGATGTCTACTACGCAACCTTCTTCTTGTAGACGTTGTTGGGCCTGCAAGTGCACAGGTTTGTAGGACAGTAGCAAATTTCCCTCAAGTGGATGACCTAAGGTTTATCAATCTGTGGGAGGCGTAGGAGGAAGATGGTCTCTCTCAAGCAACCCTGCAACCAAATAACAAAGAGTCTCTTGTGTCCCCAACACACCCAATACAATGGTAAATTGTATAGGTGCACTAATTCGGCGAAGAGATGGTGATACAAGTGCAATATGGATGGTAGATAAAGGTATTTGTAATCTGAAATAATAAAAACAACAAGGTAACAAGTGGTAAAAGTGAGCGTAAACGATATTGCAATGATAGGAAACAAGGCCTAGGGTTCATACTTTCACTAGTGCAAGTTCTCTCAACAATAATAACATAGATAGATCATATAACAATCCCTCAACATGCAACAAAGAGTCACTCCGAAGCCACTAATAGCGGAGAAAGAATGTAGAGATTATGGTAGGGTACGAAACCACCTCAAAGCTATTCTTTCCAATCAATCCGGTGGGCTATTCCTATAAGTGTCACAAACAGCCCTAGAGTTTGTACTAGAATAACACCTTAAGATACAAATCAACCAAAACCCTAATGTCACCTAGATACTCCATTGTCACCTCTAGTATCCGTGGGCATGATTATACGATATGCATCACACAATCTCAGATTTATCCAACCAACATAAAAGTACTTCAAAGAGTGCCCCAAAGTTTCTACCGGAGAATCAAGAACGTGTGCCAACCCCTATGCATAGGTTCCCAATGTCACGAAACCCGCAAGTTGATCACCAAGACATACATCAAGTGTTCTCATAAAAGACTCAATCCGATAAGATAACTTCAAAAGGGGAAACTCAATTCATCACAAGAGAGTAGAGGGGGAGAAGCATCATAAGATCCAACTACAATAGCAAAGCTCAGGATACATCAAGATCGTGCCATAGAGGGAACACGAGAGAGAACACGAGAGAGAGAGAGATCAAACACATAGCTACTGGTACATACCCTCAGCCCCGAGGGTGAACTACTCCCTCCTCGTCATGGATAGCGCCGAGATGATGAAGATGGCCACCGGTGATGGGATCCCCCTCCGGCAAGGTGCCGGAAAGGGGTCCCGATTGGTTTTTCGTGCCTCCGGAGGCTTGCAGCGGCGGAACTCCTGATCTAATCTCTGTTCTGGAAGTCTTAGGGTACGTGAGGTATATATGGGTGAAAGAATGCGTCGGTGGAGCTACGGGGCCCCACGAGGCGGGCGCGCGCCAGGGGGGGCGCCCCCGCCTCGTGAGCACCTCTGTATCTTCGGCGTGAGTCCAAGTCCATCGGTGGGTTTCCTTCCAAAATAACTTCTCCAGTTGATTTCGTCCCGTTTTGACTCCGTCTGATATTCCTTTTCCTCGAAATACTGAAATAGGCATAAAACAGCAAATCTGGGCTGGGCCTCCGTTTAATAAGTTAGTCCCAAAAATAATATAAAAGTGGAAAATAAAGCCCAATATTGCCTAAAACAGTAGATAATATAGCATGGAGCAATCAAAAATTATAGATACGTTGGAGACATATCAAGCATCCCCAAGCTTAATTCCTGCTCGTCCTCGAGTAGGTAAATGATAAAAAAGAATTTTTGATGCGGATTGCTACTTGGCATAATTTCAATATAAATCTTCTTACTTGTGATATGAATATTCAGATCCGAAATATTCAAGACAAAAGTTCATATTGACACAAAAATAATAATACTTCAAGCATACTAACTAAGCAATTATGTCATCTCAAAATAACATGGCCAAAGAAAGTTCATCCCTACAAAATCATATGGTTAGGCTATGCTTCATTTTCGTCACACAAAGATGTTCCCAACTTCTATACCCCTGATGACAAGCCAAGCAATTGTTTCATACTCAAATAATCTCAAACTCTTTCAACTTTCACGCAATACATGAGCGCGAGCCATGGATATAGCACTATGGGTGGAATAGAATATGATGATGGGGATTGTGTGGAGAAGACAAAAAAGGAGAAAGTCTCACATTGACGAGGATAATCAACGGGCTATGGAGATGCCCATCAGTTTATGTCAACATGAGGAGTAGGGATTGTCATGCAACGGATGCACTAGAGCTATAAGTATATGAAAGCTATACAAAAGAAAACTATGGGTGTGCATCCAACTTGCTTGCTCACGAAGACCTAGGGCACTTTGAGGAAGCCCGTCATTGGAATATAAAAGCCAAGTTCTATAATGAAAAATTCCCACTAGCATATGAAAATGACAAAATGAGAGACTCTCTATCATGAAGATCTTAGTGCTACTTTGAAGCACAATATATGAGACTCACTACATGAAGAACAAGGTGCTACTTTGAAGCACAAGTGTGGTAAAAGGATAGTAGCATTGTCCCTTCTCTCTTTTTCTCTCATTTTTTTATTTGGGCCTTTTCTCTTCTTCTTTTTTGCCTTTTTTTTCGTCTGGAGTCTCATCCCGACTTATGGGGGAATCATAGTCTCCATCATCCTTTCCTCACTTGGGACAATGCTCTAATAATGATGATCCTCACACTTTTATTTTTCTTACAACTCAACAATTACAACTCGAAACTTAGAAAAAATATGACTCTATATGAATGCCTCCGTCGGTGTACCGGGATGGTGCAATGAATCAAGAGTGACATGTATGGAAAGTAATGAATGGTGGCTTTGCCACAAATACGATGTCAACTACATGATCATGCAATGGCAATATGACAAAAGTAATGTATGTCATAATAATGATGATGGAAGTTGCATGGAAATATATCTCGGAATGGCTATGGAAATGCCATTATAGGTAGGTATGGTGGCTGTTTTGAGTAAGATATAAGGAGGTTTATGTGTGATAGAGCGTATCATATCACGGGGTTTGGATGCACCAGCGAAGTTTGCACCAACTCTCAAGGTGAGAAAGGGCAATGCACGGTACCGAAGAGGCTAGCAAGTGCGGAAAGATAAAAGTGTGTATAATCCATGGCTCAACATTAGTCAAAAGAACTCATATAATTATTGCAAAAATTTAGAAGCCATCAAAAATCATGTACTACGCACAATGCTCCTAGGGGGGTAGATTGGTAGGAAAAGACCATCACTCGTCCCCGACCGCCACTCATAAGGATGCACAAGCCAGGTACACTTCATGTTTCAAATTTGTTACACAACTTTACTCATATGTGCATGCTACTGGACTTGCAAACTTCAACACAAGTATTTCTCAAATTCACAATTATAAACTAGCACGACTTTGATATTATTACCTCCATATCTTAAAACAATTATTAAGCATTAAATTTATCTTAGTATTCAATTCACTCAAAAGAAAGTTTCACATATCTTGAACACTAAGTATATTAACATTAAGAAAATTACCATGCTATTAACGACTCTCAAAATAATCTAAGTGAAGCATGAGAGATCAAGTTTCTTTAAAAAAAATCCACCACCGTGCTCTAAAAGATCTAAGTGAAGCACTAGAGCAACAACAAACTACTTTGAAAGATATAAGTGAAGATCAATGAGTAGCTAAATAATAATGCAACTGTGGGAAGACTCTCTCTCATTTAATAATTTCAGATCTTGGTATTGTATCCAAACAGCAAGCAAAACAAAATAAAACTACATTGCAAGGATAGCACAACTCATGTGAAGAAGCAAAAACTTAGGCTCAACCGATACTAACCGATAGTTGTTGGAGAAGAAAGGTGGGATGCCTACCGGGGCATCCCCAAGCTTAGATGCTTGAGACTTCTTGAAATATTGTCTTGGGGTGCCTTGGGCATCCCCAAGCTTGAGCTTTTGTGTCTCCTTAATTCCTTTCATATCATGGTTTCTCTTTTTATCAAAAGCTTCATTCACAACAAACACAACAAGAACTCGTGAGATAGGTTAGTATAAACCAATGCAAAACCTTATCATTTTCTATGTAACAAATCACTAACATTATTATTCAACATTGCATACTAAATGCCTCTGCATATTTAGTACTCCTATCCTTAAATAGAATCATTAAACAAGCAAACATATGCAAACAATGCAAACATAACAGCAATCTGCCAAAACAGTACAATCTGTAAAGAATGCAAGATTCATCATACTTCCCTAACTCCAAAAATTATGAACTAAAATTCCCACTGTAATAAATTTATCAGATCTCAATATTAAAAAAGATTCAACATTATGCCACTCTCTGACTTTTCTAAGGAATTTTTGCAACAGCGGTAAACTTTCTGTTTTCAAACAGCAACATGCATATTTGCAAAATAAGCATGGCAAAGGCTATCCTTGACATTTTTATTGAAACTAAAGATGCAAAACAATAATATAAATAACATCAAGCAAATACTAACAAAATAAAATGACGCTCCAAGCAAAACACATATCATGTGGTGAATAAAAATATAGCTCAAAGTAAAGTTACCGATGAACGAAGACGAAAGAGGGGATGCCTTCCGGGGCATCCCCAAGCTTACACACTTTGTTATCCTTGAATATTACCTTGGGGTGCCTTGGGCATCCCCAAGCTTAGGCTCTTGCCACTCCTTATTCCATAGTCCATCGAATCTTTACACAAAACTTGAAAACTTCACAACACAAAACTTAACAGAAAAC
This sequence comes from Aegilops longissima, assembly GCA_021605205.1. Taxonomy (NCBI): domain Eukaryota; kingdom Viridiplantae; phylum Streptophyta; class Magnoliopsida; order Poales; family Poaceae; genus Aegilops; species Aegilops longissima. The sequence continues at coordinate 536,763,175 of CM038682.1, read as the reverse complement.
TCGTGAGCTCCGTTAGCGAAAGAAAACAAAACACCACTTCAAGGTACTGTAATGAACTAATTATTTATTTATATTGCTGTTAAACCTACTGTATTCCAACTTCTATATGGTTTATAAACTATTTTACTAGCCATAGATTCATCAAAATAAGCAAACAACACAATGAAAACAGAATCTGTCAAAAACAGAACAGTCTGTAGTAATCTGTAACTAACGCAAACTTCTGGAACTCCAAAAATTCTAAAATAAATTGGTGGACCTGAGGATTTGTCTAGTAATCATCTGAAAAAATAATCAACTAAATATCTCCAGTAAAACGTTCTAGCTAATCTCGTGAGCGCTAAAGTTTCTGTTTTTTACAGCATGATCATAAAGACTTCACCCAAGTCTTCCCAAAGGTTCTACTTGGCACAAACACTAATTAAAACATAAAACCACATCTAAACAGAAGCTAGATGAATTATTTATTCCTAAACAGAACCAAAAAGAAAGAAACTAAAATAAAATTGGGTTGCCTCCCAACAAGCGCTATCGTTTAACGCCCCTAGCTAGGCATGATGATTTCAATGATGCTCACATAAAGATAAGAGTTGAAACATAAAGAGAGCATCATGAAGAATATGACTAGCACATTTAAGTCTAACCCACTTCCTATGCATAGGGATTTTTTGAACAAACAACTTATGGGAACAATAATCAACTAGCATAGGAAGGCAAAACAAGCGTAACTTCAAAACTTTTAACACATAGAGAGGAAACTTGATATTATTGAAATTCCTACAAGCATATATTCATCCCTCATAATAATTTTCAGTATCATCATGAATGAATTCAACAATATAACCAGCACCTAAAGCATTCTTTTCATGATCTACTTGCATATAAATTTTACTACTCTCCACATAAGCAAAATTCTTCTCATGAATAATAGTGGGAGCAAACTCAACAAAATAGCTATCATGTGATTGAAAATTAAGATCAAGATGACAAGTTTCATGGTTATCATTATTATTTATAGCATATGTGTCATCACAATAATCATCATAGATAGGAGGCATGCTTTCATCATAGTAAATTTTCTCATCAAAGCTTGGGGGACAAAAAATATCATCCTCATCAAACAAAGCTTCCCCAAGCTTGTGGCTTTGCATATCATTAGAATCATGGATATTCAAGGAATTCATACTAACAACATTGCAATCATGCTCATCATTCAAATATTTAGTGTCAAACATTTTAATGCATTCTTCTTCTAACACTTTGGCACAATTTTCCTTTCCATCATACTCACGAAAGATATTAAAAAGGTGAAGCATATGAGACAAAGTCAATTCCATTTTTTTGTAATTTTCTTTTATAGACTAACTAGTGCTAAAACAAGAAACAAAAAGATTCGACTGCAAGATCTAAAGATATACCTTCACTTACCTAGCCTCCCCGGCAACGGCGCCAGAAAAGAGCTTGATGTCTACTACGCAACCTTGTAGACGTTGTTGGGCCTGCAAGTGCACAGGTTTGTAGGACAGTAGCAAATTTCCCTCAAGTGGATGACCTAAGGTTTATCAATCCGTGGGAGGCGTAGGAGGAAGATGGTATCTCTCAGGCAACCCTGCAACCAAATAACAAAGAGTCTCTTGTGTCCCCAACACACCCAATACAATGGTAAATTGTATAGGTGCACTAGTTCGGCGAAGAGATGGTGATACAAGTGCAATATGGATGGTAGATAAAGGTATTTGTAATCTGAAATAATAAAAACAACAAGGTAACAAGTGGTAAAAGTGAGCGTAAACGGTATTGCAATGATAGGAAACAAGGCCTAGGGTTCATACTTTCACTAGTGCAAGTTCTCGATTATGGTAGGGTACGAAACCACCTCAAAGTTATTCTTTCCAATCAATCCGGTGGGCTATTCCTATAAGTGTCACAAACAGCCCTAGAGTTTGTACTAGAATAACACCTTAAGATACAAATCAACCAAAACCCTAATGTCACCAAGATACTCCATTGTCACCTCAAGTATCCGTGGGCATGATTATACGATATGCATCACACAATCTCAGATTTATACAACCAACATAAAAGTACTTCAAAGAGTGCCCCAAAGTTTCTACCGGAGAATCAATAACGTGTGCCAACCCCTATGCATAGGTTCCCAATGTCACGAAACCCGCAAGTTGATCACCAAGACATACATCAAGTGTTCTCATAAAAGACTCAATCTGATAAGATAACTTCAAAAGGGGAAACTCAATTCATCACAAGAGAGTAGAAGGGGAGAAACATCATAAGATCCAACTACAATAGCAAAGCTCGGGATACATCAAGATCGTGCCATAGAGGGAACACGAGAGAGAACACGAGAGAGAGAGAGATCAAACACATAGCTACTGGTACATACCCTCAGCCCCGAGGGTGAACTACTCCCTCCTCGTCATGGATAGCGCCGGGATGATGAAGATGGCCACCGGTGATGGGATCCCCCTCCGGCAAGGTGCCGGAAAGGGGTCCCGATTGGTTTTTCGTGCCTCCGGAGGCTTGCGGCGGCGGAACTCCCGATCTAATCTCTGTTCTGGAAGTCTTAGGGTACGTAGGTATATATGGGTGAAAGGAGTACGTCGGTGGAGCTACGGGGGCCCCACGAGGCGGCGCGCCCGGGGGTGGGCGCCCCCCCTCGTGAGCACCTCCGTATCTTCGACGTGGAGTCCAAGTCCATCGGTGGTTTTCCTTCCAAAATAACTTCTCCGATTGATTTCGTTCCGTTTTGACTCCGTCTGATATTCCTTTTCCTCAAAATACTGAAATAGGCATAAAACAACAAATCTGGGTTGGGCCTCCGGTTAATAGGTTAGTCCCAAAAATAATATAGGAGTGGAAAATAAAGCCCAATATTGCCTAAAATAGTAGATAATATAGCATGGAGCAATAAAAAATTATAGATACGTTGGAGACGTATCACTGACCATTGCAAGCTTCTTGAAAAGGAAGATCAAGTGAAGAGGACAGACCTGGAGAAGGCCACGATGGCGGCCAAAGACACCTGCTCTGCAATGAGAGCGATGAAGGAGGAGTTGCGTCAAGCCGGGGATATCGCGGCTGGGAAGCCCTTTATGCTGCGGATGAAGTTCGGAGATCCTAAGTACACCCCTTTGGACCGGCTATGGAGTTCTGCGGATGCATATCTGGACTTAGCGGCGAGTGCTGCCGACGCGGCCGAATACTTCCGAGATCAAAAAGATCGCGAAGTGGAAAAGCTGTTCTGGTCACAATTTAACGTTCCAGAGCGTCTGCTTCCATTGACTGATCGATTGGCCGAATGGGCCGAGCTGAATAGGTTGTCCGGACTCGCCATGAGGTCTATTTTGGATCATCTGTGGTCGAAAAGGCCAAAGCCGAACAGTTATTTTAGTTTGTTGCAGGAGTTCCTTGGTGCGGTGCCGCACATCAACGCGATGAAGAGGTCGGCGTGCGTAGAGGGCGCGCGGATGGCCCTTGCCCGTGTGAAGGCATACTGGGCGGAGATGGAGGCCACCGCCATTGCAGCCCAAGATTCGGACGGGAGCCGAGTACCTGCCAAGCACTACTTTCGAGAAGTTCTTGAGGGCGCTCGTTTAATAGAAGCGCAGTGCTCGAAGAAAATTATGTTTTAAGGACATGTATTCCCATTGAAAAACAATGTTTTGCTGAAATTGTAAAGGCTATTTTATACTTGTGCACTGAAACAATTATAATACCTCATGTGTGGCCGTCTATGTGTGTGTGTGTGTGTGTGTGTGTATATATATATATATATATATATATATATATATATATATATATATATATATATATATATATATATATATATATATATATATACCTGAAAGATGGCAACGTCGTCGGCTTCACCCCCACACATATAATGCGGGGTGCTTTCATGAAGAGCGCATGTTCACACTTGATCCAGCGTCTTGGTCCATTAAGGAGGTGATAGCGCAGCGAACTAGGCAATCAGACTATAATGCTTTAATACTTTCACTTAGCGGAGGAGTTTGGCGGTGGGGCTACTATATAGCCTGGTGGCTCCGCGCACATCCGATTCAGGCGCGATCGTGCTGGCGAAGCAGCCCTTCGTTAAGCGGAGAATCCGAAGATTCCGCTAGGTCATCAGTGGTTGACCAGTCTCACGCTATATCATGACGATCAGTTTTCGGCTTTCTCTCTTGAGGTGCTCGTCCGGATGAACCAGGCACAATCGCGAGTAGTTCTCCGGTGTCGCCTTAGCCGATAGAGCGGAGCGTAAGGCAGCAAAACACAAGAGCGGTCAAACCCAACATTTGACCAAAGACATGATTCGAGCTGATGCATATAAGGCCAAACTCGCGACGCGAACACTCCCTAAGGTATTCGGTCTTTATGATGTAAACCGGCGAAAGCAGGTGTCCTTTGTAACAAGCCCACGTGTCGAGTGCGTGCAATATTCGATGTGGCCACATGCCAATCGTCAACATCCTTCTCGAGTTATCTTGAGAATCCGAGGATGTGTATCAACAAGAGACGATAAAAAAGGTTTACGCAGGGTCTTAATCTGAAAAGAATCCTTGGAGCGGGTCCCTGCTGCGTCGTACTGTGTCTCCGTTATGCCGTATCACGGGCGGGTGTAGCACGATGGTCATCTGTAAAGAGAGAGAACTTAGTTGAAAAGTAGTCGTGCAAAAAGGTAGGTTATACTAAATAAACCATGTACAGTTCAAGATGAGTAAAGTTGAGCCTAATTGTCACTTGTTTACGTGTGTTGAGCCCCTTGTATTGTTGTAGGGGTATAGCCATCAAACCTGTATCAATTATGTATAGCTACACCGGACTCGTCTAACCGTGTTCGTGGTTTTAACGATCTGTCAGATGCTCTAGTTGGTGAGGCCGTCTAGTGTGCGGCTGCCAAGGCAGCCGCACGGTCTTCCGCGCGCAAGGAGCGCTCAATATTTCCATTTACTGTAATGATGCCACGTGGACCGGGCATCTTAAGCATGAGAGAACCGTAATGCGGTATTGCGTTAAAGCGGGCGAAAGCTTCGCGTCCGAGTAGTGCTTGATAGCCACTTTGGAACGGAGCGATGTGGAAGGTTAACTTTTCGCTGCGGAAGTTATCGGGAAAGCCGAATATAACCTCTAGTAGCAGGGAGCCCGTGCAATGGGCTTCTGGGCCCGGCGTTACTCCTTCAAAGGTAGTATTGCTATGGCTGATTTTTGTTGGTTCCATCCCCATTTTGCGGACTGTGTCCTGATATATCAGGTTTAAACTCTGCCGTCCATCGAGACTCGTGTAAAGTGGTATCCGTCAATTATTGGGTCTAACACCAAGGCAGCCCATCCTGCATGCGGATCTTGGCGAGTAATCCCGATGGTGAAGGTGATCGGTCGGGACGACCCGATGGCAGAAATTCATGATAGCAGGCCTGGGGCATGTGTCTCTAGGAGTGCCGCTTTGTTTCTCCCCTTCGTCACGTGTAACACGTTTACTGTTTTGACTTCTGGTGGAAATTTCTTCTGTTCCCCAGTGCTTTGTTTGCGAGGCTCGTCCTCATCTTCACTTGGTGTATCCAGTCCCATGTGTTCGGCGTTGAGTTAGCCGGACTGCTTGAAGACCCAACATTCTCTATGGCTATGATTTGCAGGTTTGTCGGGGGTGATGTGGATTTGACATATTTTTTCCAGAATCTTGTTTAGGCTGGACAGTTCGTCCCTGTTGCCTTTGGGGGGCGGCTTTTGCTGACTTGGTCGAGAGCTTCTGAATCCAGCGTTTACCGCCATGCTCTTCGGGCTGTCTTCTTTATTCCGGCGCTTGTTTTTGTTGCGTCGTGGCTTCCCGTTTCCATCCCTGACTTTGGATGTACTTGGGTCGTTGGTGCTGCATCGGGCTAACCAGCTGTCCTCGCCCGTGCAAAAGCGGGTCATGAGGCTTGTTAATGCAGCCATTGTTCTTGGCTTTTCTTGGCCGAGGTGTCTAGCAAGTCATTCGTCTCGGGTGCTGTGCTTGAAAGCTGCTAAGGCTTTGGCGTCCAGACAGTCGACTATTTGGTTCTTTTTAGTGAGGAACTTGTTCCAAAGCTTTCGGGCTGACTCTCCGGGTTGTTGAGTTATATGACTTAAATCGTCTGCATCCGGTGGTGGACGTGGGTCCCTTGAAAATTTGCCCAAAAAGCGTCCTCGAGCTCTTCCCAACTTCCAATGGTGTTTTCGGGGAGGCTTTTAAGCCAGTGCCGGGCTGGCCCTTTGAGCTTGAGGGGTAAGTATTTGATGGCATGGAGATCGTCTCCTCGAGCCATGTGGATATGGAGGATGTAGTCCTCAATCCAGACCCCAGGGTCTGTCGTTCCGTCGTATGCCTCTATGTTTACGGGTTTGAATCCCTCTGGAAATTCATGGTCCAGCACCTCATCGGTGAAACATAGGGGGTGTGCGGCACCCCTGTATTTGGGTGTACCATGGTGTTCGTATTTTTGTTGTGTTGTATTGCATGCTGGAGCGCGCTTTCTTGGCCTATAGATGGATCTGGTTGGGCCGTCCTTTTGATGCGAGTCCTCACGTGGATCGCATATTGGCTTGTGTGCGGCGTCATTTGCCGCTCTATGTTGTCCACGAGGTCGTCTATCCGACCGGATGGCAGTTTTTTTTTGATTGCGGGGGCTCTAAGGCCTCATCATCGAATTCAGGTAGTAGCTTTCGCTTCGGGTAGCTCTTTCTGTGGCGACTGCCGCCATACTTTTCCGCGGTGTTGAGTACTTTGCTCCATCTAATTCTGAGTGTATCTTGCGCAGCCTTAAGCTTTAAACGCTTTTTGAGACTCCGCGCGATGGCGACAAGCCTTTGATGGAATTCTTCGCTCCGAGAGCTTGTCGGTGTGATATCATCGGATTGTTATCTTCGTCGGAGGCAGGTTGTTCGATTTGATACTCCGTGTTGTCTTGGTGGACGGTGGTTCCTTTGTCGTGTTAAATAAATCCGCTGGCTCACCCTGCTCTATCACTAGGTCTGTATGATCGATGTTTCTGCCGAGGCAGGATTTGGAGCGGCGCTTACGCCGCCGCCTTGACTGCTTCTCGAGGGAACGATCTTTCGCTGCGTCCTTCCGTGCCTCGTCGTCGTTTTCTTTGGGTGTGTCCACCATGTATACATCATATGATGAAGTGGGCGTCCAGTGCCTTGTGGACAGTGGCTCCTGTTCGTCTCCTGTATCGTCGTCCATACTGTCGATGTCTTCAGAGTCGAAGTCGAGCATGTCGGTCAAATCATCGACAGTGGCTATTAAGTGGGTGGTGGGTGGGCGGCGAATTTCTTCGTCATCCGCATCCCAATCCTGTCGGACATAGTTCGGCTAGGATTCTCCTGACAATGAGAGAGACCTTAATGAGTTCAGTATATCGCCGAAGGGTGAGTGCTGAAAAATATCCGCGGAGGTGAACTCCATGATCGGCGCCCAGTCGACAGACACTGGCGCAGGCGGTTCGGAGTCCGTGGCCAGGGAAGAATCCGGCAGTTTGGCGTCATGGCTCTCGTAAAGGGTAAGGTTGGTTTTCGGCTCGATCGCCGCTGAGAATGCGGCCTCCGTGGCGGGGTCTAGCCACCCGTCCGTGGATGGCGCAATTGGCTCCGAATTGAGGGTCGGAGCGGTGGCCGGCGCGATCTCCTGAACACTGTCTGATGGCAGAGCTAAATCATGCTCATCGTGACCATGCGGCGCACTCGACAGGGGCTCGAATCCGTCGAAGATCAAGTCTCTGCGGATGTCGGCCGTGTAGTTTAAGCTTCCAAACCTGACCTGGTGGCTAGGGGCGTAACTCTCAATCCGCTCCAGATGTCCAAGCGAGTTGGCCTGAAGTGCAAAGCCACTGAATACAAAAATATGTCCGGGGAGAAAAGTCTCACTCTAGACTGCATCGCTATCGATGATCGAAGGGGCCATCAAGCCTGACGATGATGACACAGAGGAACACTCAATGAAAGCACCAATGTCGGTGTCAAAACCGGCGGATCTCGGGTAGGGGGTCCCGAACTGTGCGTCTAGGCGGATGGTAACAGGAGGCGGGGACACGATGTTTTACCCGAGTTCGGCCCTCTCGATGGAGGTAAACCCTACTCCTACTTGATTGATCTTGATGATATGAGTATTACAAGAGTTGATCTACCATGAGATCGGAGAGGCTAAACCCTAGAAGCTAGCCTATGGTATGATTGTTGTTGGTCCTATGGACTGAACCCTCCGGTTTATATAGACACCGGAGGGGGCTAGGGTTACACATAGTCGGTTACAAGGAAGGAGATCTACATATCCGTATCGCCAAGCTTGCCTTCCACGCCAAGGAGAGTCTCATCCGGACACGGGACGAAGTCTTCAATCTTGTATCTTCATAGTCCAACAGTCCGGCCAAAGGATATAGTCCGGCTGTCCGGATACCCCCTAATCCAGGACTCCCTCAACGACCCTTCTTCCCTTTCAGCGGAGCTTCTAGGCAAGCCCCCCTTTGATCATCCCGATATCGCCCATTCCATTCTCTCATACTTGCATTAGATTTTGCTACAATTATTGATTGCTCCTATTATGATGCATAGCCTGCTTTTGTACCTGCTATTGTTACCTACCTGCTTGTCCTAAACTGCTTAGTATAGGTTGGCTAGTGATTCATCAGTGACCCCCACCTTGTCCTTGTTGCCCCTGCTTCATCATCGACGCCTCGATCAACGCGATGGACGACCAGAGCCTGACACCTCACATCACACCACGCCCCTTTAGTTGCTCGACTCTGCAGAGCTACTATCGAGTGCCGAGGTGATCCTCATAACGCACTCGATGATAATTCGTAGTGTAGCTATTCGATTAAGTGGTCAGCGGGGTGATTCCTCTTTCAACATTCCCGATCGTCTACGTCGTGCAACACCTCAAGTGTGAACCTCGAGGGTGGTCCCTCTTACGTTCACCTTGATGATTACATTGAGTGGAATCCACCGGGGGTGATTCCTCAGGTTTTTTCCCTTGATGTTTTGGACACACGGTTACCTTGACTTTACTTGAGACCATTATTGAAGTCGGGTCAGCCCTGAGGGGTACCCGCGAGTTGATGTGAAAGCCGGGCGGAACCAGATAGCACCCGTGCGATGTGACAGTGGCGGCTGGCTGTTTAGCGGTATCACCCAAGAGGGGGTGATAGCTCCGGACTTGTCCCGACAGCCGTCACTTCTGTTAATAATGCACTAACATGTTTGGGTATTTGTTCTGAATTGGCCTTTGGACTTTATGCACTAACCACCATGCGAGAATAGTTATGGGCCTCGACGTCGCAGTATCAGCCGAAGCTTTGTCTGACGTCCAGTTCAGCATTGTGGCCGGGCCGGATCGTGCCATCCACTTCACAGGTGGTGCTGGTATCCCCTTGCGCACAACGATCCGGAGTGCAACGGGCGATGGGTCCAGACCCCGGAGTGCTTAGGATGTAGACCGGCTGGGACCTCTCTGCTGAGCCTAGGTAGGGCTGCGACGTGTTGATCTTCCGAGGCCGGGCATTGACCTAGAAAAGTGTGTCTGGCCAGAGTGATCGAGTGTGCTGGAAAATGTGGTGCACCCATGCAGGGAAGTTATATATTCAAATACCGTGTCCTCGGTATGGACATTCAGACTTGCATCCTGATCTTATACAACTAGAAATGGATACTTGATATGTGATGGATATGTTGGCTCTGGGATTGCTTTCTCGCAGGGAGTCGAGGAAGGATCTCTGGGCCTTAATGTTACAACATGCTTGTTAATTAAACTGCTATTCTTTACTCTTCTACATGCTGCAAGATGCTTGGAGTTGCTTGAAGATGTTAGTCTTCGATAGGCTAGGCCTTCCCCTATATTCTGGCATTCTGCAGTTCAGTCCACAGATACAGCCCTTCCATTTGATACCATTGCATACTTAGTTTAGATCTGATGCTTGCGAGTACTTTGGATGAGTACTCACGGTTGCTTTGCTCCCCTTTTCCCCCTTCCTTCTCTTTTCCGGTTGATGCAACCAAATGGTGGCCCCCAGGAGTTAGATGCCACCCCCGTCGACTACGACTACTACCCCGAGGGTGCCTACTACTACGTAGAGCCCGCCGACGACCAGGAGTAGTTAGGAGGTCCCAGGCAGGAGGCCTTGCCTCTTCGATCGTTGATGTTTGTGCTAGCCTTCTTAAGGCAAAACTTGTTTGACTTATGTTTGTACTCAGATATTGTTGCTTCCGCTGACTCGCTTATGTATCGAGCTATGTATTTGAGCCCTCGAGGCCCCTGGCTTGTAATATGGAGCTTGTATGTTTGTGTCTAGAGTTGTGTTGTGATATCTTCCCGTGAGTCCCTGATCTTGATCTTACACGTTTGCGTGTATGATTAGTGTACGGTCGAGTCGGGGGCGTCACAAGTTGGTATAAGAGCCAACTGCCTGTAGCAACCCCCTTTCCAACTCCTTGGCCGAAGTTGAGTCTAGTCTTTGAAAAACCGAATTACTAACATGGCTGTGTGGCTTACGGGCCCACGTCGCCATTGCGTGGTATTAGGATCTTTTACTCCTCGACCTTTACTCTGGGATTCTGATCTCTCTTCTAATCAGGTTAAATGATTTTACTAACTCCAACATTAGGATCTCGTAACCATATTCACCCGGAGAGCTGGATTATCTACAACTATTCCTTTGAATTGTATTTTGAATAATACTCACATCGTCATTTGACATCCTTGAACTTCCTTATTTCAGATGCGTCCCGCAATGCAGATCGTCCGCCAGACCATGGCGGTCGGCATGCCTGGGTTCCCGGCCATTCTGGTCGACCTCTTGACCCTGCTGGGATATCATTTGGTATCCTCGATTACCGATGTCTGAGATCTACCGCGAGTTCAACCAGGAGATGTGTCACGCTAAGGTTGATATCTATGATCGGCAGAACAACTCCACCCATGATCTGCATACCTTTGAGGGTATTGGAGTGACTATCGAGATGGCAGTACAAGAGGTTGCCTATGTTGCTATCACCAGCCTCCGTAGAGAGCATGCACGCTTGGAGGAGACTGGGTTCACATACTTCCCGTACCCACCAGCTGGGGATGATACTAGGCGCTACACTGCTGTGTGTACCCCTTATGTGAGCCATCGGTACGACCCTCAGTATATGGTTCGATACATTGAGGTTTTGGATCGCACTGTTCGAGCTTTGACTATTGAGCTGTACGCCACGCGTGCACGCCACTATGACACTCTGGAGCAGATGCGTCCCATAGGCACCGCAGCGGTTCTTCCTCCGTTCATTACTTACCCGCGCAGGACGGAGATGCCAATAGGTCTTGTGTGGCCTGAGGTTGGTGGTGATACACCTGCTCGTGGACCTCTTCTTCCGCCTGGAGATCAGCTGGTACACCAGAGCCGCCACGGCATGCAGCCTCCTTCCCTCGAGCATCGCCGTGCTTTCTTTCACCGACAGCTGCCAGACTTCAGAGGTTTTCCCCGACGTTGATGTAGCATATCGCTATGTCGCGTTGTTGTATCCCTCCACCGCGTGCCTGCACGCTGCCTAGTTGGTCTAGACTACCTTTCCTTTTCTGAACTCGTACTTATGGCTTGTAACCGAACTTATGTATGGATCTGTATGTCGTGTTTGGCTACTATGTTGTATCCATCGAACTTCTTTCAGTATGCATGTTTCATCGTGAATGATTCCTTGTCTTTGCAAAGTTCTTCATGCTGAACTACCCCTGTTACATGTCATCAGGATGGTTAGACCCGCTGGTTGTGGTCGTGGTGGCAACGCCCGACCACCGCCTGAGTACATGGCTGGTATGATCCAACAGTTTGAGCTGAACCGCCAGTTCATGGAAGGAGTGATAGCTCAGTTTCCTCGCCCCAACCTGAATCAACAGCCAACCACCGTGACACTGAATGACTTTGCACATCTCAACCCAAGCATCTACCGCAGTTCAACTCAACCACTTGATGCTGATGATTGGCTCCGTGAAATCACTTTCGAGCTCGAGTCTGCTGGTGTAGCCCCTGCCAGCTATATCACCTTTGCGGCATATTATCTAAAGGGTCCCGCTGCTCAATGGTGGGACAGCCACAGGCGTTCACTACCTGCTGGAACGGTCATCACTTGGCCGGATTTCCAAGCTGCTTTCCGTGCCCGCTTCATTCCTCAGGGAATTATGGACAGAAAGAAGCGCGATTTTCGCAATCTCACCCAAGGCAACAAGACTATGGATGCCTATCAGCGGGAGTTCCTTGACCTGTACCGCTATGCTGAAGATGACATTGCCACTGATGCACGTAAACAGGAAATGTTCTGTGATGGACTTCAGGCCGATATCAAGCTGGCGCTCCTCGTGCATGACTTTGCAGATTTCGCCACCTTGGTGAACAAGGCCATTCAGGTCGAAACTGGTCTGCAGGAGCACCTCGGATCCCTCAGGCGCAACCATGATGCGGGTTCATCTTCGGGCCCGTCATCGCAGAAGCGTAAGATATGGATCCCCCATAGCATGTATCCACCAACTGTCCCTGCACCAAGATAGACCCATGTTGCACCTCGTCTGCCTCCTCCACCACCTGGACAGCCGAGACTTCAAGCTCCTGCTCCCGGCCCCAATGATGGGCTATGCTTCAGGTGCGGTCAACCAGGTCACCATGCCAGGGACTGCTCTCAGAATCAGTACCGGCTTGCACTTCCTCCAACTGGCAGTGGTAACAATCAGCCCCGCAACAACAATGCCAGGCCTTATGGTCATGGTCAGGCCAACCACATTGATCTGAATGAAGCTCAAGGCCAGCCTGCTACTGTGTTGGGTACTCTTCTTGTTAACTCAATACCAGCCTCTATTTTATTCAATTCAGGAGCATCGCATTCATTCATATCAAAAGATTTTGCAACCATGCATGGCCTTAAGTTTGAAGAGATGAACAATCCGCTAGTGGTACACACCCCTGCGGGCCAATGTTGAACCACCATGGTTAGCCTCAATGTCCCTGTTGAAATTGAAGGGCTGGAATTCCATGTTTCCCCCATTGTTTTGAAGTCATCCAATATCGACCTCATTCTGGGAATGGAATGGTTGAAAACACATACCGCTTCTATCATTTGCCCCACTAAAACTGTGCATCTACTACATCCGTCAAGTGAGATAGTGAGCTACCATGCTCACCTTGTTCGGAATGCCGAGGCACGGATTTATTCCTTGGATGCGTGAAAAGCACTACCTCGAAGCCAGAAGTATCTGTCCGGTCCGCGTCCTCGGTCAAACTGAACATCACACCGTCAGAGGGCTTTCAAAATTTTAAAAGGTTCAGTGGTCAACTCCTTCTAAAGATGAAGCCACTTGGGAACTCGAGGGTCGTCCTCAAGATGAATACCTTGCTTATGTTTCCTTCTACCTCCTAAAATCTCGGGACGAGATTTCTTGTAGTAGGGGAGATTTGTAACGCCCAGATAATTAAGCTACGGTAATTCTCTGCTAATGATGCCACGTCATCACTGTTACTGTTGTTAAACTCGCGTTGGTTCGAATCCGGTCCGAATTCAAAATTTAAAATAAAGTCAAAAATAAAAGTTTTTAAAAGTCAAAACAAAAATGTGCAAGCTGTGGAAAATAATTCATAAATGTTATTGGTGAAGAAACCAAGTTCTTATAAAATATTTAGGTGCTCAAAATAAATAAAACAGGGGCTTAAATAATTATCTAAATGCCTTTTGTAATTTCTAAAATATCAAACTAATTTATTTGAGTCCTAGACATTTTGTGGCAGAGGTATAAATATTAGTACTAATTTAGAAACTAGTTTTGTATTTTACTTAAGCGAAATTATTGTGGAGGTTAAATAAAAATAGAAATAAATAAAGAGGAAAAACTAAAATAAAACAAGAAAACAAAACAAAATGAAGCTAAAAAGATAAGAAGAGCCCCCTCTCCCCCAGCGGGCCTTGGCCCAGCAGCCATTAGGCCGGCCGCCCACCTACCTCCTCCTCCTCCACATTCACGAAGTCGTCAGAAGGCATCGGCCATGGCGTCGGCAGATCAGCCATCCACCGCGCCCCCTACCTACATATGGCCAGGCGCCCTCCCGACACCCGAACCCTAGCTACCCCACGTCACTTCCCTTCCCCCTTTTTTCTCGATCTGGATCGGGAAATCCCCCTTGCGCCCAACGCCGTGGCCCGTCGCCGTTTGTCCTCACCATGATCGCCGTCGACCTCGCGCACGCCATCAACCCCGCGCCCTGAGCCCCTCCGTAGTCGGCCTCATCTACCCCGACCACCGGTTCGAGCTCGCCGCCCGTTCATCAATGTCGAGGCCACCGTCTTCTTCCCCTCCGTCCGCTTCGGTCGCCGGCCTTCTCCATCGACTCCGACCGCCTCGGCAGCTCCTAAACCCCCACCGGACCACCGTGTGTCCCCTCGGTGAGCACCGTGCCTATCCCCTCTCCCGTTTCCCCTCTAGCTCGCCCGCTACATCCCCGGCGCCTACCATCGCTCGCCGCTGCCCGGACCCCCCCCCCCGCGCCTTGAGCTCGCGCCTCGCCCGCTCCCCAGCCGCGCTGCGCCTTGCCTTGCAGTGTGCTGCTCGGCCACCCTCGCGCCACTGGCCGCCCCCCCCCTGCGCCGCGGCCGCCCTCCCCTTCCACCGTGGCGCCCATCCTGCGTCGTTGCCCGCTTCGCCGCTGCAACCTGCTTCTTGCTGCTTGCGCTTAACGCTGTCGCTTCGCTGAAGCCGCTGTCCCGCCGCTTTGACCCGCCTCTTTGGCCTCGCCGGGAGCAGCGCCCGGCGACCTCGCCCTCGCCCGGCGCCGTCTCACCGCCCGGCCGGCGTGTGCCGCCCCCCATGCCACTTCGGTCCGCCCTTCTCGGGCATCGCCGTTAACCCGCCGGTGGCCCACAGGCCACGGCCAAGGGTACCCGCCATTGGTTAAAAAATTAAAAAGGAAATTAAAAAACATAATAATAAATTAATTAGTTAACTTAATTAACTCAGTATTAATTAGCCTAATCACTAGATTAGTTGAAACTGTTTTAGTTAACTAGGCACGATCGATGACGGGGGCCCCACCCACATTGACGATCAACGTCGATTGGTCAGCTGGGACCCCCTGGCCCACCTGTCAGCCACTGGGTACAGTTCTGTGTACCCTGTGCTGGGTGCATCTAGCATTTTAGTATTTATTTCGAATTATTAATAATTTTAGAATATTGCTAAAACTTTAGAAAATCATAGAAAATAATCCGTAACTCGGATGAAAAAGTTTTATACATGAAAGTTGCTCAGAAAAATATGACGTATCGGAATACGCTCTTCGTTCATCCGCCACATGCCCCTAGCATAGCAAACATGCAACATTTCCCCTCTGATTCATCTGTCCGAAAATGCCTAACTCCGGGAAAACTTTCCCGGATGTTATCCCCCTTCGTCGGTATCGTGTAGCGCCGCGTTAGAACACCCCTAGCCCCGTGTATTACCCCTGTCATGCATCTGTGTTGCATCTGTTTGCATTATATTTACTGTTTCTTCCCCCTCTTCTCTCCGGTAGACCCCGAGACCGCTGTTGATGCCCCTGTGATCGACTACGTCGGCAGCGACCCTTCTTCCCTTCGGTGAGACTTCGGACAAGCCCCTTTGATCATCCCGATATCGCCCATTCCATTCTCTCATGCTTGCATTAGATTTTGCTACTGTTATTGATTGCTCCTATTCTGATGCAACACCTCAAGTGTGAACCTCGAGGGTGGTCCCTCTTACGTTCACCTTGATGATTACATTGAGTGGAATCCACCGGGGGTGATTCCTTGGGTTTTCTTCCTTGATGTTTTGGACACACGGTTACCTTGACTTTACTTGAGACCATTGTTGAAGTCGGGTCGTCCCTGAGGGGTACCCGCGAGTTGATGTGAAAGTCGGGCAGGCCCAAAGAGCACCCGTGTGATGTGACAGTGGAGGCTGGCTGTTTAGCGGTATCACCAAGGAGGGGGTGATAGCTCCGGACTTGTCCCGACAGCCGTCACTTCTGTTAATAATGCACTAACAGGTTTGGGTATTTGTTACGAATTGGCCTTTGGCCTTCGCACTAAACACCGCGAGAATAGTTATGGGCCTCGGCGTCGCGATGTCGGCCAAGCTTTGTCGACGTCCAGTTCGGCATTGTGGTTGGGCGGATCGTGCCATCCACTTCACGGGTGGTCTTGGTATCCTCTTGCGCTGCGATCCGAGTTACAGCGGGCATGGTCCCGGACCGGAGTGCTTAGGATGTAGACCGGCGGGGACCTCTCTGCTGAGCCTAGGTAGGGCTACGACGTGTTGATCTTCCGAGGTCGGGCATTGACCCTGAAAAGTGTGTCCGGCCAGAGTGATCGAGCGTGTTGGAAAACATGGTGCACCCCTGCAGGGAAGTTATATATTTGAATATCGTGTCCTCGGTAATGGACGTTCAGACTTGTATCCTGATCTTATACAACTAGAAATGGATACTTGATATGTGATGGATATGTTGGCTCCGGGATTGCTTTCTCGCAGGGAGTCGAGGAAGGATCTCTGGGCCTTAATGTTACAACATGCTTGTTAATTAAACCGCTATTCTTTACTCTTCTACATGCTGCAAGATGCTTGGAGCTGCTTGAAGATGCTAGTCTTCGATAGGCTAGGCCTTCCCCTCTACTCTGGCATTCTGCAGTTCAGTCCACAGATACAACCCTTCCATTTGATACCATTGCATACTTAGTTTAGATCTGATGCTTGCCAGTACTTTGGATGAGTACTCACGGTTGCTTTGCTCCCCTTTTCCCCCTTCCTTCTCTTTTCTGGTTGATGCAACCAGATGGTGGCCCCCAGGAGTTAGATGCAACCCCCGTCGACTACGACTACTACCTCGAGGGTGCCTACTACTACGTGGAGCCCGACGACCCAGGAGTAGTTAGGAGGTCCCGAGCGGAGACCTTGCCTCTTGATCGTTGATGTTTGTGCTAGCCTTCTTAAGGCAAAACTTGTTTGACTTATGTACGTACTCGAGATATTGTTGCTTCCGGTGACTAAACATGTATTGAGCTATGTATTGAGCCCTCGAGGCCCCTGGCTTGTAATATTGAGCTTGTATGACTTTCATTTGTGTCTAGAGTTGTGTTGTGATATCTTCCCGTGAGTCCCTGATCTTGATCGTACACGTTTGCGTGTATGATTAGTGTACGGTTGAGTCGGGGGCGTCACACCTCTAGTGAAACCTATGGCTCCCTGTTCTATTTTCCATCATATATTTTTAGATCTATAAACCAAAAAAACCAAAATACCTTGCTGCAATTTATTTATATTTACTTTATTTTGCTCTTTTATTTGTCTTTTATACCTATCTCTATTAGATCACTCTTGTTCGTGACCATGAAGGGATTGACAACCCCTTTTCCGCGTTGTGTGCAAGTGTTTGTTAGTTTGTGCAGGTGCATATATTGGAGACTTGCTTGTGCCTCCTACTGGATTGATACCTTGGTTCTTAACTGAGGGAAATACTTATCTCTACTTTGCTGCATCACCCTTTCCTCTTCAAGGAAAAGATCAACGCAAGCTCAAGAAGTAGCAGCATGTCATATTCACAGGTATAATGTGTTAACTAAGAAGATGCAATTTACCCTAATTAGAAGCAATACAAGGTAGACACCATATGCAACTTGCAACCACATATGACACTACCAAGTTAGAGCAAGCACATGCGATGGTGGTGTAGGGGAAATGCATCATCAAGTACAGAGCTACGCTGACTATCTTCATCTAGACTTGTTGTTTCTTGAGAATCATGTGGGGAGGATGACACTGCACTCTTTAAAAGAGTACCGCGTCTCACAGTAACCCACTGGCGTGATTGTCTCCTCGTAAGTGCTTGATGAGGGATACACAAGAATATTAGTTTGATATATGAACATGGTTAATAGACAGATGTAGTATGTACCAAAAAGGCGAAAACGGGAAGGCATGTCAGTATCAAATGTATATATGACACCGTGAAGTTAAAGCAAGCACCTGGGATGGTGGTGTATCGCGATTGAGATTATCAACTACAGAGCTACGTCTACTGTCTTCATCTGCTGACATTGCACCCTTTAGAGCGCTGAAACTCTTCAGGCTTATCCACAAATTAGACTGGAGCGACTTCTGTATTTTCTTTTGTGAAATTGACAACAGTGTGTTAGAGTCTGAAATACCCATCACTACGAAAAAAGACAAATCCTTGACATTATGGCTCGAACGAAAACTTTTTCTGTCATGCTTATGACACTTCTATGACGATAATTGTGACTTAAACATGTATCATCATAGATGTGGTGGGCTCCTACTTCTATGACAAAAATTATGACAGAAAATGGGCTTTTCGTGCTGGGGGGCTGGAGACGCACCTACATGACATTCTTTGGGCCGTCCATGATGTACAAAATCATTGTAGAAGTGAGGGCGAGGAAAATTTTGGGGAGTTCCCAGTTACGGAGGGTGGTCGAGGCCGAGTGATGCAGTGTGGTTTGCGCATTTCTCTCTTGTACGCGCGTGTGTGCGAGGCGTGGCTAACTGAAACCGAGCAAGGTGTTCGCTTACTGAGCCCGAGCGATCGTACTAGCTACATACTGAAGCCGGTCGATCCCTTGGCTGCTAACTGAACTCGAGCGATTCCTTCACTCCTAACTGGACCCAATCGATCCTTCTCGCTGCTTACTGAAGCCGATTAAGCCCCCGTGCAAGACATAGGTAGCCGGTTGGGTTGCCTCTCGATGAACAGTTCCCATTGCTACTGTAACACCCTGGATTTTGCCCTTTTTATTTTTCCGATGATTTTCTTGGATTTCTTGATTTGATTTGTTTTTCCGTGGCTAGGTGGTTCTGAAACTTGGGAAGATCATGTCTTCCTAGGTTTTATAGTGGATTGCTATCCTCATCATCATCCCAAGATCATGTCATTTTCATCCTTGACCTAATCCAATAATCTTTTTCTAGGGAATATACCTTTTCTGTTAAAGGAATAACCCTTTAAACCCTAGGTTGTGAATCAACCTATATTTTTGTCACACCCAAAATTCCCGAATAATTCTCATAAATTGTTTGGGTCATATATTCCACAAATATGTCAAAATCCTTCCTTGGCATCATCAAAGATAATTCACAAATATTCCTTTTCTCATTCTGCCCTAAGTGGTTGTTTGAGAAGGAAGTGTCATTTAACTTTGCTTGATTGACCCCAAAATTTTGGACATCTTTTCCTGTCCATATAATTTCCCCTTGCCAACATTGGACTCAATTTGCCTATTAAATATTCCTGAGCAATTTTTCAAAGTTCCTGCCTAAGGGAAGCCTGTGTGAAGGAAGTGCAAGCTAGGCAAATCCAAATGAGTTGAAAATTTTGCAAGGTCCTTCATTTGATAAAATCATGACTCTCCACCAAATTTGAGCTCATGTAACTCATCTATGTGAGCGCAGCTCCAAATCTTAGTTTCTGGTCAGATTTTCAGTTTGTGAAGCAACCATATATTATATTGCTTCATTTAAGCTGTAAATTTACCAGGACATTATCCTATCCATATCAACTCCCTCCACAAATTTTTGGCTCAATTCATTAATCTATTTGCCCTGTGAATTTTTCCAAGCTTCTGTCCACTAAGATGTTGTATGAACCAAGTGCTAGTTTGGTTCATCCAAATGGCATAAAACTTTTTGAGCATCTTCATATCTTTAAATCATTGGGCCATGCCCAACTTCAGCTCAAATTGCCACTTCATGTGAGTGCATCATCCAAATCTCTATTCTGGACCAGATAATGTAGTTGCAAAGCAACTATGTTAAATTTTGGTCCAAATCCCTCCAAACTTTACAGGATCATAGTCCTTCCTGGCCTAAACAGCCCAGACATCATGATTTGACATTAGAATCTCCCTGTAGATCACAGTAACTTGATTAAGTTTGCAACAACAAACTTCAGAGGATGATTCCCACCTAACCATAGTGCCCCTGGTCGCTTCATCACCTCAGTTGTAACCTACCCTGGAGGGATTACACTCCAGACATAGTCGGCCCGGGTAAAACGCACCGTTTGCACCCGTGCCCGTGGTGACCATGCTTGCATCATGACTAATTGCGTGCTATGGATCGTTCCGGCCACTGTTCCCGTTCGCTCCCTCGTCGTCTCAACGTCCAACCTTGTCCAGGAGCTCTCCCGTGCTCGCTTGCATCACCCAGTTCCCCGGCCCCCTCCCGGTTCGTCATTAATGCGCCGCTAGAGCCGTGCCCGTGACGCATCCGGCTCCTGTCCTCCATTAGAGCTTGGCTTGAGCTTATCTGTGATGCTCTAGAGTCTTCCCCGCGGCTATATAAGAGTTCCCGACCTCCTCCGCTCCTCACTCACTCCTCCCTCGCCTCAGTTTCTCACCGGAGTGCCTCTCCTCGCCGTGTTCTTTCCGGTTCACCTCGGCCATCGCCGGAGTCCGAGCTAGTCCGGCCACCTCAAGCCTCCTCTCCTCCTCCCGACCACTCCACCCTATTCCCTCGTCCCAGCGTCGCCCACCCCTCCCCTCGCGGGAGCTGCCCGTTTCGCGGAGAGCATCACCACCGCCGCCTCTGTCCTCCTCCATCGCGCGACCTCCCCTCCTCTCCGCTCCTCTCCGCTTTCCTTCGCCCCTGAATGGGCGTCGCAGCCTCAGTCCCGCCTGGTGCCCTCTTAGGGCGGGGATCGCCGGAGCTGGCCGGCCCCTTGGCCGCTTCCCTCCTCTGCTTCCCTGCTCTGTCCCGCTCGAGGACACGGGAGGAGGAAGACGACGACCCAGTCGGCCCCCCTGCGCCTGGGACCCCACGCGAAAATGGCCCAGCCACCTCTGCCCACGTGGCAAGTGGAAACAGATTTCCGAGAGTACGTCTTCCGAACCTCAAAGCATATTTCTCTGCTCGTTTATTTGGAATACGTTTCCCCAGTTCTTGAAGCGTATTCTCTTCTAACTACAGTCTAGAATACGTTTTCCTTTTCAGAAAACGTACGCTGCCGAAGGCGCTTTCAGTTTTTCCTCCCAGGGACTTGTTTGTAGTAGTTTTTATTACAGATTAGTCCCTCTCCTTCCACCCTTCGTATCTTCGCGACGTAACTCCGATTGAGGTGAAACCAATGCTCACTTCTTCGTCTCGTTGAAATCTTTCTGTTGGTAACATTTTCAATAGGTGATCCCACAATTAAAATAATCATTTTTCCCTTGCTTCTAATCAGCCCCCTCCGAGAGAGAACCGTCCGGCGTTTCGTTCCGCGGCTTCACCGCACCTCTTCCCGGAATCTCCGTCACTCCTAGGCAAACCACAACAGCCACTTGCATGATAGTCATGCAGTAGCCATGGTTTCTACTTGAATATTTAATAAAAGTTTGCCCGTTATCTGTCTGGTGTTTGCTACTACTGTCGTTGTTTTGGTTATGCTCGTGGATTCATGTTCACCTTCATGCTATGTTCCTATGCTTCTTGTTATCTTGTACTACGTGCTAGTATCATGTTCACATGTTATGCTTGGTAGTATTAGTACATGCTGATAGTAGTGATGTTTAGTCTGATGCATGTTTACTGTCTGTTATCCAATACCGTTGCTATGTGTTTTCCTTTGCATCCAGTTGGTTACATGCTTACTTGGGAGTATTCTTGTTATGTTCTTGCATGGTATTTATTTATGATGCTAGTAGTCATGCTATGTTCATGCGTAATGTTATGCTAATGCTCGTCAGTATGCCATGCTCATTTCGTTAAATGCTACAGTGTGGTTATGCTCGATGATTATGTGTCACCTCCATGCTTATGCTGATATCATGTTCATGCATTATAGTTGCATCATATTTTGTTATGGCTCAGCTCATTGCATTCAAGTTTAATCAGATAATAATGAACTTGAACAACTGTTGGCTGAGTCATGGTGCCACTAAATCGAGCTGACCAGTGCAACCACATTTGCCTTTTATGGGAAGGCCCTCATGGGGTGTATTGTCATGCCTCTCACTGGTGCCTCCAACGAGGGAAGGTTATGGGCGCGCACCTCCCTGATCAGGTAGGCGGACATAAGCCTTGTGTGCCCCTTGTTGTTGTTTTGGTACCGGGTCCCCGTTTGGGATTGTTTATGTTTGGCCACGATGGTGGCGTTGGATGTCACAGGTTGACATCGAGGCCACTCACGACTTAGCCCAAAGGGGAGTTTGTCGGAGTGGTTGCGAGAGTGTGATGGAAATGGATCGGTTTTGTCGGAATGTTGTTGGCCCACCGAATGGGAGTGCGAGGCCATGGGTTCCGTGGTGTGGGTAAAGTGTACTAACCTCTGCAGAGTGTGTGTGCTTAAATCTATCGATAGCCGCGCCCGCAGATGTGGGCCCAGTTCATAGTCGGACACACTATGAGCCAACTATAATAATAACTTCATTAATAACAACCCCGGTTCGATGATGAGAAAGAGATTGGTTGTGATCGAGAAAGGATCAGGGAGGTATCATGGATATCGAAGCTGGTTGATCTTTATGTGATCGCGAGAGGTATCATGGATACTGATGTTGGTAAGTTGATGCATGAGATGGTTACAAGGTAACCGCCGAGCAAGAGTAAGTTGGCGCATGAGAATGTTAACCTGTTGCATGTAGTATCATCATGTTCATATGCTCATGTCATGCTAATGTTATGCTAGACGTATCATGTTCACCTTGTGCATGCCATGTTATCCTGATAGTATGATGCTCATGATTGCTTTAACCTGCTAATGCCATGCTGTTGTTTGTCTTGACTGCTTTTGGTTAATTGTGAGCTTGCAAGTTGATGACCCGCAAGTATAGGGGATCTATCGTAGTCCTTTCGATAAGTAAGAGTGTCGAACCCAACAAGGAGCAGAAGGAAATGATAAGCAGTTTTCAGCAAGGTATTCTCTGCAAGCACTGAAATTATAGGTAACAGATAGTTTTGTGATAAGAAAATTGGTAACGAGCAACAAGTAACAAAAGTAAACAAAGTGCAGCAAGGTGGCCCAATCCTTTTTGTAGCAAAGGACAAGCCTGGACAAACTCTTATATAGAGAAAAGCGCTCCCGGGGACACATGGGAATTATCGTCAAGCTAGTTTTCATCACGTTCATATGATTCGTGTTCGGTACTTTGATAATTTGATATGTGGGTGGACCGGTGCTTGGGTGCTTCCCTTACTTGGACAAGCATCCCACTTATGATTAACTCCTATTGCAAGCATCCACAACTACAAAAGAAGTATTAAGGTAAACCTAACCATAGCATGAAACATATGGATCCAAATCAGCCCCTTACGAAGCAACGCATATACTAGGGTTTAAGCTTCTGTCACTCTAGCAACCCATCATCTACTTATTACTTCCCAATGCCTTCCTCTAGGCCCAAATAATGGTGAAGTGTCATGTAGTCGATGTTCACATAACACCACTAGAGGAGAGACAACATACATCTCATCAAAATATCGAACGAATACCAAATTCACATGACTACTAATAGCAAGACTTCTCCCATGTCCTCAGGAACAAACATAACTACTCACAAAGCATATTCATGTTCATAATCGAGGAGTATTAATATGCATAAAGGATCTGAACATATGATCTTCCACCAAATAAACCAACTAGCATCAACTACAAGGAGTAATTAACACTAATAGCAACCTACGGTACCAATCCAGGACTTGGAGACAAGATTGGATACAAGAGATGAACTAGGGTTTGAGAGGAGATGGTGCTGGTGAAGATGTTGATGGAATTTCCCTCTCCCGATGAGAGGAGCGTTGGTGATGATGATGGCGATGATTTCCCCCTCACGGAGAAGTGTCCTGGCGAACAGCTCTGCCGGAGCCCTAGATTAGTTCCGCCAAGGTTCCGCCTCGTGGCGTGAGTCTCGTCAGCTTTCTTGTGATTTTTCTTCGGACGAAAGACCTCATATAGCAGAAGATGGCCACCGGAGGGCCAACAGGGGGCCCATGAGGCAGGGGGCGCGCCCAGGGGGTAGGGCGCGCCCCCATCCTCGTGGCCAGGATGTGGGCCCCCTGTTGTATTTCTTCCGCTCAGTATTTTTATTATTTCCAAAAATAACTTTCGTGGAGTTTCAGGACTTTTGGAGTTGTGCAGAATAGGTCTATAATATTTGCTCCTTTTCCAGCCCAGAATTCCAGCTGCCGGCATTCTCCCTCCTTATGTAAACCTTGTAAAATAAGAGAGAATAGGCATAAGTATTGTGACATAATGTGTAATAACAGCCCATAATGCAATAAATATTGATATGAAAGCATGATGCAAAATGGACGTATCACAAGTACATTCAATGTACTGACCTAGCGTGTCATGCCAGTTTGTAGGTCGTGCCTGGATTGCTTGCTTTTTGGTGTGGCTCCTGTGTTTGCGAGCTAGGATAAACGTTCCAGCCAGAGTCCTTGTGGACTGGAGTCCATCATCGTCGTTCGTTGTTCCGCTGCCAGTAGAGGTTCCGCTGCCTCGAGTTGTTGTGCTGCTTGCATAGAGCAACTGTGGTTGGCATAGCGTCGTCGTGCCGGTGTTATTCATTGTAATATCGGAGACCTTGTATTCGTATTCATGTTGTAATAGAGAGCTGGTTTGTTCTATGCTAAGCAGTGTCGTATTCCAAAAGACTTCACCTCGATCTCTGGGCTAGAATACGGGGCGTTCCCGTTTCTCTGAGCCGGGGTGCCACAAGGCTTGGTATCAGAGCAAGTCTGGCTATAGAGCGTCCTAGTCTACTGGAACGTTAGAAAATGGTAGTGTAGGGTCTGGTTGTTACCCTTGCTTGCTGCATTTGATTGTTGCAAATGTTTGCTGCATATAGTCTTATTTCGATTACCCATATCCCCTGTTTCGTACGTAGATGGCGGTCAGCTTCCATGAGTTCAATCCCTCCCCAGAGCTCCCGATGTTGTTCCTATTGCGTTCGGTCCCACTCCTACGCCTCTCAGCTTTGCCACCCTCCTTGGCGACATGTGGCGTAGCATTTATCCCCATGGAGATCCACCCCGTTATCAAGTATTCTAGTTTTCTACCGGAGGAAGAATTCTGGAATATGTTGCTCATGTCCATCTGTCAGCCTCGATTCATGTTGGTAAGCGCACCTACAGTTTTCATGGTGGTTACGGTGCTACTCCCGAGCGTGCCGTTCAGCTCGCCGCAATGGCAGGAATCACCGGTCTTCGTCATCAAGAGAGCATGGTGCAAGAGAACCGTGCCTGTCAGTACTATCCCACCATCGTCGAGAATCCTAAGCGGATCAAGTTCCCCTTTGTCAATCCTCAAGATGACCCGGCTATCCTCGCCATGTCCCATTACATGACGGCCGAGTCTCTTCTTATTTCCGAATTAGTCCGAGACACCATTCGAGTCAGGAGATTCCTTGGTGCTTCCCTACCTCAATCTCCGCCAGCTTCTCCAACCCCTCCACCTCATCCATCTGGAGTTTCGGAGTCAGCAGTCCCACTCTCTACTCCCTTAGCTTCTTCATCAGTTCCCAAGCGTTTGCTCAAGCGTAGGGTGTCATTATTCTTGTAGTGCATGTGCATCTGCTGTAGTATCATGCTTGTGTGTGCCTGTGTGGAGTAGTTTTGTAGCTTGTTTAATGTGTGCTTTGTTGCGATCGGCCATTTTCTCGTGCTTCTTTATTTGAATCTTCGGTGTTACTCCCTGTCGGTGTCAAAACCGGCGGATCTCGGGTAGGGGGTCCCGAACTGTGCGTCTAGGCGGATGGTAACAGGAGACAAGGGACACGATGTTTTTACCCAGGTTCGGGCCCTCTCGATGGAGATAATACTCTACTCATGCTTGATTAATATTGATGATATGGGTAGTACAAGAGTAGACCTACCACGAGATCAAGGAGGCTAAACCCTAGAAGCTAGCCTATGGTATGATTGTTGTTAGATCCTCACGGACTAAAACCCTCTGTTTATATAGACACCGGATAGGTTAGGGTTACACTGAGTCGGTTACAATGGTAGGAGATCTACATATCCGTATCGCCAAGCTTGCCTTCCACGCCAAGGAAAGTCCCATCCGGACACGGGACAAAGTCTTCAATCTTGTATCTTCATAGTCTTGGAGTCCGGCCGTGATGATAGTTCGCTATCCGGACACCCCTAGTCGAGGACTCCTCGGTAGCCCCGAACCAGGCTTTAATGACGAGTCCGGTAGCGCATATTGTCTTGACATTGCAAGGCGGGTTCCTCCTCGAATACTTCATAGAAGGTTTTGAACACCAGGATAGTGTCCGGCTCTACAAAACAAGTTCCACATACCACCGTAGAGAATAACTTTTGCACAGATCTGCTGGCGTATCCGCGCGTGACATCACACATGGCCAGGTCTTTATATGAATTGTTCTTTCTTGTTACACCTCGGTAGCGTTTAGCGAGGCGGTTTCCTTGGCACGTCTTATCAAAGCATAGATCGTGCCCCCTTATTCCGGGATTCCCATCAATACGGACGTGGGTAACCCAACCGTGCCCGTCGGCACGCCTCCTCTATTAGAGGTGAGTCCTAATCGACCAAGGGGTGGGCTCTTGGTATTCAACCTCTTTATAATGAGACCAAGGCCCTCTTCTTTTACACCCTCCATCGAGTTAGCCTCGCGCTTGAGTTCTAACACCCAAAGCTTGATTTAGGCGCTTGGACCTTCGACGATGTCCGGCTCCGACCAGCACGGCCGATGGATGTCTTCCTCCATTACAGAAGAAGATGTGCTAAAGCTGCGAGACGCCAAGTATCTAACCAGCGAGATCTCGCATAGGCTGCCTGCTCCAGGGCAGGTCATTCCCACTCCCGAGCCCAGCGAGAACATGGTGTTCGTGTCTCACTTCCTTCGGGGTTTAGGCTTCCCGACGGATCCCTTTGTGCGGGGGCTCATGTTTTATTATGGGCTGGATTTCCATGACTTGAATCCGGAGTCCATCCTCCATATCTCGTCATTCATTGTCATATGTGAGGCCTTCCTCCATATTACCCCCCACTTTGGATTGTGGCTCAAGACCTTCAAGGTGGAGCCAAAGATGATCGAGGGCAACAAGCGAGTGCGGAGGGGCGGTCATAAGCAAATGTGCTGATGCTCCGTGGCCGAGGCTCTTTTCAAGAGGAGCTTGGTTTGTGGCAACGGGTGGTTTTATATCACCGCTCCCGGGGCACCAAATGGGGTGCTCCCGCCTTCGCTGAGGTCCACCACAGCGGCTGGCGTCATGGGTCAACAAGGGGCTCGACTGGGGCCGTCCAGGGCGTTCCTTTGCTGCAGGCCGTGTTCGAGACCTCCAAGAAAGGGAGATCAATCTGGTTGCGATGGCACGAGGTTATGTTGATCCGGCGCCTTCGCCTGCAAGCGTCGCCCCTCCGCTGTGGGAATTCAATCCGGAGGGACCACGAGCTCTCAAAATTTTATGGGCACGACGCCCATGGAGATGTATAAACTGTTCTTGGATCACAAGAGAGGTGTCCGGACTGGACCGAGGGCCTTGGACTAAGCTGCAATCGCCAGGATACTCAAGTAAGTAGTCCTGTAACGGACAAGCTGTTCATTCATTTATCATATATATATGCCCTTTAAAGGAGCCATTTCTTGAACAGGAGTGGATAGCCAAGGCAAAGTTAATAAGGTGTCCGCTCCTCCGGAGACCACGCCGGATCCCATGCTGACCAAGATGTTGAAGGTCGCGCCTTTTGAAGAAGGCGAAGGGGGAGCGGGAAGCAACTGCCTCTGAAGGAGGCTATCAAGGAAGGAGGATTAAAGTCCCATCCTTGAGGAGAGAAGAGGACGCGCTGGAAGATCCGGAGGTCAAGGCCTCAAAGAGGAAAGGAATCTTCGTCGGAGAGTCCGTGCTGGGAAGTAACCCAGCCGCACTATTTCCCCAAGGGATCAGCCCTCCACAAGCCGTAAGTAAAAAGAAGGGGTCTTGTAAATAAGGAACATCCTGCATTTATTTATGAAGATAACTGAAATTGTACCTTGTAGTTCGGACCTCAGCCCTTCTCGTGAGCTCGTCTTGAGGATCTTCTTCCGGAGATGATAGAGCGAAACGCCTCCACCTGTCGCACCCTCATGCGAGCGGGCGACCACGAGGTGTCATCACGGAGGTTCCCCAAGTCCGCGGGGCGGAAGGTCCAGCGCCAAGTGGTGTGCGGTTGGAGGAGCTGAAGGATCTGCTCGGGCGAGCGGCTATCTCAGAAGATCACCGTGCTCTAATGGGTACGGTGATTGAAATAATTGCATCCGTGGAGAGCGGATTGCATGAAGCCGTCAGAAGCTTACTGACGGGGTTCGAGGAACGCAAAAATGATGTACCTTCTGACAGTTATGCATATAGAATGCGCCCTGTATAGATAGTAGCCCCTGAGACTCGGTATGTTGTCAAAATTGACAGCGTGCTGAGGATCAAAATCTCAGTTATAACATATCGCCGCTCCTAAACAGGTGGTGCGGCGTCCGGTGGCCAGCCGGATTGATGAATATGCCGAACTAAAGCGGCAACTTGACGAGGCGGATGCGGACATCGCGTTGGTCAATAAACGGTTTGACGAGTCACAAGGTATCGACTTCTCGCGGACACCGGTAAGGGGCTTGACGCCCATGTCTTACTATTTGTATGCTTAATGCAGATGGTGCCGCTGCTTGTGGAGGAGCTGCGGCGGAACTCGCCCGGCGAAAAAGCAAGCCAGAAATAGTAATGCGGCCGCTTTAAGGCGGCCGAAGAGCTAAAAGCCAAACGGGCTGCTCACTGCGGAAGCAAGGAGGAAATGGCGATATGGCGAAAAGTTGAAGAATACTACCGATCGCTGCGAGGTTCTTGAAAAAGAGCGTCAAAGCGAGCAAGAGGGCCTAAAAAAGGCCGCCGCCGAATCCAAGGATGCTCGTTCGGCTTTGAGAGCTGCCAAGGAGGAGCTGAGTCAGGCCGGGGCAACTGCGGCTGGAAAACCGTTTCTGCTGCGGAGGGAATATACGGATCCAAAGTATGCTCAATTGGACAAGTTGTGGAGTTCGGAGGATGCTTATCTGGACTTAGCGGCAAGCGCCGCGGACGCGATTGAGCACTTCCGAGGCCAGAAGGGGCACAGAAGGGAAGAGCTATATTGGTCGCAATTCCATAGTCCGGAGCATCTTCTTCCGTTGACCGATCGGCTGGCCGAATGGGCCGAGCTAAATCGACTATCCGGACTTGCCATGAAGCATGTCATGACTCATTTGTGGCCGGGCGGACCCCAGCCGAAGAGTTATTTTGGTTTAGTGCAGCAGTTCCTTGGTGCGGTACCGCGTAACGACACAATGAAGCTGTCGGCGTGTATTGAGGGAGCGCGGATGGCTCTGGCCCGTGTCAAGACATCTTGGGCAGATATGAAGGCCACCGACGTTGCATCCCAAGATTCGGACGAAGCAGTACCGCGAGCACTACTTTGAGGAAGTCTGCAGGCGCTCGTTTAATAGAGACGCGATGCTCGAAGCATATTATGTTTAAATGAAATGTATGACTTGTGAAAACAATGTTTCAATATAATATAAGAGCTTTTTATACTTGTGCGTTCAAGTAGTAAACTACTCCCTGTGCGGCCGTTTATGTATATGTATATATAACTTTGAAGATGGCAGTCCTTGGCTTCAGCCCCCACGCACATAGTGCGGGGTGTTTGCAAAGAAGGCGCTTTTTCACACTTAATCCAACGTCTTGGTCCTGTTAAGGAGGTGGTAGCGTAGCAAACTAGGCAACCGGACTATAATGCTTTATCACTTTCACTTAGCCATAGGAGTTCGAGGGTGGGGCTACTATATAGCCCACAGGGCACCGCACTCTCCGAATTCGGGTGCGTGTGTGCTGACCGAAAACCGGTCCTTCGTTAATGCGGAGGAATTCTAAACATTCCGATGAGTCATCGAGTGGTTGACCAGTCTCGCTATATCATGACAATCAGTTTTGGCTTTCTCTATTGAGGTGCTCGCCCGGCGAACCGGGCACAATCGCAGAGTTCTCCGGTGCCGCGTTAGCGATAAAGCGGGCGTAAGGCAGCAAAACACAGGAGCCGGGCAAACCCAACATTTGACCAAAGACATGATTCGGAGCTGATGCATATAAGGCCTAACTCGAGATGCCGAATACTCCCTAAGGTATTCGGTCTTTATAAAAACGGGCAGAATAATGCCCTAAGCCCCTGGTGTCCAGGTACGCGCAAAAATTCTGGTGCGGCCAATGCCAAAACGCCAGCCTCCTCCTCGGTTATAGTAAGAAACCGGGGGATGTATATCAACAAGAGACAGTAAAAAAGGTTTATGCAGGGTCTTAATCTGAAAAGAATCCTTGCAACGGGTCCCTACTGCACGTCTGCGCCTGTGTCTCCATTGTGCCGTATCCTGGACGGGTGTAGCACGTTGTTCATCTGTAAAAGAGAGGAACTTAGTTTAAAAGAAAAAGGATCATGCAAAAGATGTAATTTATATTAAATAAACAGAGTACGATTCGAAGAAGTGAATAAAATTGAGCTTTATTGTCTCTTGTGATACATGCATGCAGCCCCTTGTATGGGGTAATGCCGCTAGTAAGCGCCGGACTCGTCTAGCCATGTCCGGAGTTTGAATGACCAATTCAGGTTCTTTAACTAGCGGAGCCGGATAGGTGTGGGGCTGTCAAGGCAGTCTCACGTTCCTCCGGGCTCAAATAACACTTAATACTCCCTTTTAATGAGATGATGCCGCGTGGACCGGGCATTTTAAGTGTAAGAGATGCATAATGCGGTATTGCGTTAAAGCGGGCGAAAGCTTCGCGTCCCAATAGTGCTTGATGGCTACTTTTAAACGAGGCGACATGGAAGATTAACTTTTCGCACCGGAAGTTGTCGGATGAACCGAACACAACTTCTAGCAGTAGGGAGCCCGTACAATGGGCATATGGGCCTGGCATTACCCCTTTAAAGGAGGTGTTGCTATGGCGAATTTTGGTTGGGTCTATCCCCATCCTGCGGATTGTGTCCTGATATATCAGGTTTATGTCACTGCCACCATCCATGAGGACTTGTGTAAATTGGAATCTGTCGATTATGGGATCTAATATCAAGGCAGTCCATCCTGCGTTCCGGATACTTTTGGAATAGTCCTGATGGTCGAAGGTGATTGGTTTTGACAACCAGTGTGCGGCGCGCATTCTAGTGGGCGCCGCTCTGTTTTTCCCTTTGATCACGTGAAGTGAGTTTACTGTTTTAACCTCTTGTGGGAAATTCTTTTGTTTTCCGGGGCTCTACTTGTGGTGCTCGTCATCATCTTCACTTGGTGTGTCGAGCCCCTTGTGCTCGGCGTTGAGTCTGTCGGACTGTTTCAAGACCCAACAATTTCTGTGGGTATGGTTTGCAGGCCTCCCGGGAGTACTGTGGATTTGACATATCTTGTCCAAAATTTTGTTTAAGTTGGATAGCTCATCGCTATTGTCCTTAAGGGCAGTTTTTATTGTTCTACCGTGAGCTTTTGAATCCGGCGTTGATCCGCGCGCTTTTGGACCGTTCCTTTTAATCCGCGCTGGTCCTTGTTGCGCCGTGGTTTCCCGTTCCATCTCTCGACTTGGATGTACTTGGGTCAGCTGGTGCTGCATCTTGCTAGCCAGCAATCCTCTCCCGCAAAAGCGGGTCATGAGGCTTGTTAATGCGCCATTGTTCTTGGCTTCTCTTGGCGAGGTGTCTGGCGAGCCATTCGTCTCGGACGTTGTGTTTGAAAGTTCTAAGGCTTCAAGCGTCCGGACAATCGACTATTTGGTTCTTTTAGTAAGGAACCTGTTCCGAATTTCGGGCTGACTCTCCGGCTGTTGAGTTATGTGACTTAGATCGTCAGATCCGGAGGGCGGACATAGGTCCCCAAAATTTGCCCAAACGCATCCTAGAGCTCTCCCAGCTTCCAATGGCATTTTCGGGAGGCTTTTAAGCCAATGCCGAGCTGCCCTTTGAGTTTGAGGGTAAGTATTTTATGGCGTGGAGATCATCTCCTCTAGCCATGTGTATGTGGAGGATGTAATCCTCAATCCAGACTCCAGGGTCTGTTGTTCCGTCGTATGCCTCTATGTTTACGGATTTGAATCCCGCTGGAAATTCATGATCCAGCACCTCATCGGTGAAACATAGGGGATGTGCGGCGCCCCAGTATTTGGGTGTGCCGTGATGTTCGGATATTTGGCGTGTTGCATTGCTTGTAAGAGCTTGCTTTCTCGGCCCATAGACGGACCTTACTGGGCCATCCTTTTGATGTGAGTCCTTATGCGGATCGCATATCGACTTGTGTGCGGCGCCATTTGCCGGTCTCTTTTTGCCGTGGGGTCGTCCATCCGACCGGTGGCCTTCTTACTTTTTGATTGTGGTGGCTCTAAGGCCTCCTCGTCAAATTCGGCGATAGCCTTCTTTTGGGTAGCTCTTTGTTCGGCGATCGCCGCCAGATTTGTCTCATGGGTGTTGAATACTTTGCTCCATCTGATCTTGAGTGCATCTTCCGCTGTTTTGAGCTTCCACTTCTGCTTTTTCAGGCTACGCTCAGTGGCGACGAGCCTTTTCTGGAGGTTATTTTGCTCCAACAATTTGTCCGGCGTGAGATCGTCCGGACTGTTGTCTTCGCCACGGACGGGTTGTTTATCCAAGTTGTCTTGTTCGGACGACTGCTCGATAGCATGTTCGTCGTCCACCGGTTCGCCCTGCTCTATGGCTGGGTCTCTGT
Organism: Aegilops longissima; assembly: GCA_021605205.1. Taxonomy (NCBI): domain Eukaryota; kingdom Viridiplantae; phylum Streptophyta; class Magnoliopsida; order Poales; family Poaceae; genus Aegilops; species Aegilops longissima. Next base: position 536,730,451 of record CM038682.1, on the reverse strand, counting down.
TGAGGCGGGACTTGGTTCATCGTTTACGTTGCCGTTTTGAAAGCTTTCCGAGGGATTTATCCTTCGTAGCGTCCCGTTGTTCCTCGTCTTCATTTCCTTTAGGTGTATCCACCATGTATACATCATGGGTGAGGTGGTTGTCCAACATTCTATAGGCGCTGGTTTATGGTTGTCTCCTACATCACCATTGATACCGTCGATGTCTTCGGAGTCGAAATCGAGAACGTCGTGTAAGCTTTCGACAGTGGCTACGAAGTGGGTGGTGGGTGGGCGTTGAATTTCTTCGTCGTCCGCATCCCAACCTTCCTGACCGTAGTCCGCCATGGCTCTCCGGATAAAGAGAGACTTTAGTGAATTCAGGATGTCGCCAAAGGGCGAGTCTTGAAAGATGTCCGCGAAGTGAACTCCATGACCGGCGCCCGATCGGATTCGATTGGCGGTAGCGAAGGGTTTGGAGTCCGGAGAGGAGTCCGCACCTGGAGTCAAAGTCTTCGCAGCGACAGGGATGGAGTTCGCCTCAATCGCCGAGAGATTGTAGCCCCGAGGCGGTGTCCAACCACTCGTCCTCGATTGGGAATCCGCCCGGATTAAGGGTCGGAGCGGATGTCGGTGCGGCCTCCTGTGGCAATCGCTCGCGGCAGAGCTAGATCATGCCCATCGAGACAGTGCGGCACGCTTGGCTGCGGCTCGAGTCCATCAAAGATCAAGTCTCCGCGGATATCGGCCGTATAGTTCAAACTTCCAAATCTGACCTGATGGCCAGGGGCGTAGCTTTCGATCTGCTCCAGATGGCCAAGCGAATTGGCCCGTAGTGCAAAGCCGCCGAATACGAAGATCTGTCCGGGGAGAAAAGTCTCACCCTGGACCGCGTCGTTTTTGATGATCGAAGGAGCCATCAGGCCTATCGATGACGACACAGAGGAACTCCGGCGGATCTCGGGTAGGGGGTCCCGAACTGTGCGTCTAGGCGGATGGTAACAGGAGACAAGGGACACGATGTTTTTACCCAGGTTCGGGCCCTCTCGATGGAGGTAATACCCTACTCCTGCTTGATTAATATTGATGATATGGGTAGTACAAGAGTAGATCTACCACGAGATCATGGAGGCTAAACCCTAGAAGCTAGCCTATGGTATGATTGTTGTTCGTCCTACGGACTAAAACCCTCCAGTTTATATAGACACCGGATAGGTTAGGGTTACACAGAGTCGGTTACAATGGTAGGAGATCTACATATCCATATCGCCAAGCTTGCCTTCCACGCCAAGGAAAGTCCCATCCGGACACGGGACGAAGTCTTCAATCTTGTATCTTCATAGTCTTGGAGTCCGGCCGTGATGATAGTTCGGCTATCCGGACACCCCCTAGTCCAGGACTCCCTCACTCCCTTACAGAAAATTCCTCATCAACTGACACAGATCAGAAGAAGCCATGAGAAGTAAAGATATACACCAAGGAACTCAGTTAAAAGCAATGATATTTTCAGCTGACAACGTTGTATTGCAGACATCCGGTCTGAATACAAGTTATAATCTGCTCAGACTTTCAGTAACAAGTACCCGTCAGAGATACATCTTTATTGCAGCAATGATTAAGCTAGCAGGAGAACAAAATTGGATCCAAGTCCAACATGCATTTCAAGTCAAAGCAAGAAGGACGGTCTAACATTCTTGTCATACAAGTAATCAGCATCCAGAATGTCAAGAATATGTATATATATATATGTGTGTGTGTGTGTGTGTGTGTGTGTGTGTGTGTGTGTGTCATCCCATTCGCAAAGAAAAGCGGCACAATATTTCTCAGGAAGCGTACAAGGCAATATTAGTAAGATACTGCACAAGCTTCCGGCATAAGGTACCGAATCTTCCCCAGCAAGTATTCAAGGGGGAAGCTTATGAGGTACGGTACCCAGCCTTCCTCAGCAAGATATCTGCTGAAAGCTTTGAGCACAAACCATCCAGTCTTCCTTAGCACGATATCCCGATGGCTTCCAACGCAAGCTGCCCAGTCTTCTTTAGTACGGCACTGGTACAAGAAAATAAACATTGAGTTGTCAGCATATGACAGTGTTTCCAAGTGGCAGATCTGCAACAGTTGGGTCAGAAACAAGAATCAGTCAGAACAAAGGTATGCCTCGAGAATCAGATATTTGTTCATACAATGAGTATGCTGCCAAGTTCAAGTAAGTCCTTCAAACAAGGAAGAATTCACAGTACGCATCCGACAACCTCACTGGATATGCAAGTGGCAGAAAACCAGTGGGTGATGCAAGAATTGATAAGTCTTGAAGAAATACAACATTGAGACGCCATCTCGGCAGTAATTATCGAGATCAGCCCCGCACATCCGACAAGGTGATGTTATTAATCCTATCACTGTCCAGCATAGTCAACAACAGTAATGAGATCCGTACAAACACATGTGAGCCGGATAAATATACCAAGACTAGAGACATGAATAAGACCAGGGTATGATTACAAGGTATTGCCCATGACAATACTCAGGGTCACAAAAATAATCAAGGATATATAAGGCTCAACTCTTTCATTTAAAGATCCAAATAAAGAAAATAATAATAAAGGAGCAAGGCCAACAATACCGGTATGCCGGAGTATTGTGTGAACAATTGCAGTGTGAATGCACAAGGCAGTCTTATTTCATATCAAACACCATAAAGATAGGCCTAAGAGGTCTACTCTAGTGTGGTAAGGACCTGTATCAATGCAACTAGCTCAGTCCACAATATGCTCAGAACTGTCAGCGTTGAATACCCGAATCTGTCAAGTCCGACCCAAGGACAGCTCAACATATTGACCTCAATAACCATGCTAAAGCATCACACGACCTACTATCCACATGATAATACCGGCAAAATGAAGGATGAGGGTATTAAATCACAAAGCATGTGCTCTCACATATGGGAATAGATTAAAGAATAGCCTTCCGTGAGCGGGATTCTTTGCCGAGATCATCGCCAGTCAAGTCTGCAAATGTTATCATCAGGAGATGGTTCATTTTTTTATCAATCACATCAAGCGACAGTCAAACCTCTAGTCATGATAAGTCAGAAACTCCTGCAAGATGTCAGAATCCATTAGAAGAACAGGTATGATTCACATCACAGCTTTGAACCCGGTATATATATATATATATATATATATATATATATATATATATATATATATATATATATATATATATATATGCCTCGGATAGAAGAGGTTCTTTGTTCCACGGGAAGATGTGTTCCCACTCCGTTGAATATTCTTGGTACTCGATACTGGAATAACATCTCCAGCAAGGGTCAATATCGAGAAGGACACTTATGTCAGTAAAGATAATCTTTCGGACCCCAGCTAAGCCAACAGATATGAAGGAGAAAATTTGAGTCAGTATGAACAGGAACATATGAGGTAAGTCATGTCAGAATGTCAGATACGGTGAAGCAAACCACCCCGGATCAAGGCAGCCAGTCAGATCAAATTCAGTGGGAACATTATATGAGAGTAAATAGGAGAAACCCGAGTTGGAAACAGTTTCTTCAAGTCAGAATATTTATTTATCCCTGAGCAACCAAATCTCGAGGACGGATTTCTTTAAGCGGGGAAGGTTTGTAACACCTTGGATTTTGCTCTTTTCTTTTTCTGATGATTTTCTTGGATTTCTTGATTTCATTTCTTTTTCCGTGGCTATGTGGTTCTAAAACTTGGGAATATCATGTCTTCCTAGGTTTTATAGTGGCTTGTTATCCTCATCATCATCCCAAGATCATGTCATTTTCATCCTTGACCTAATCCAATAATCTTTTTCTAGGGAATATTCCTTTCCGTTAAAGGAATAACCCTTTAAACCCTAGGTTGTGAAGTGATACGTCTCCAACGTATCTATAATTTTTTATTGTTCCATGCTGTTATATTATCATTCTTCGATGTTTTATAATTATTTTATAGTCATTTTATATCATTTTTTGGGACTAACCTATTGACATAGTGCCAAGTGCCAGCTGGTGTTTTTTGCATGTTTTTTACATCGCAGGAAATCAATATCAAACGGAGTCCAAATACTGTGAAACTTTTTGTGGATTTTTTATGGACCAGAAGACTCCCGATGGGCCAGAGCAGCACCTGGGGGCTGCCCTGAGGGGGACCCAACCAACCAGGGCGCGCCTGGGGGCCCAGGCGTGCCCAGGTGGGTTGGGACCACCTCGGTGGCCTCCCGCACCCCCTCTTCGCCCTATAAATTCCTAAATATTCCAAAACCCTTCGGGGGTAACCTAGATCGGAAGTTCCACCGCCTCAAGGCTCTGTAGCCACCAAAAACCAATCAAGACCCTTTCTGGAACCCTGCCGGAAGGGGGAATCATCTCCGGTGGCCATCTTCATCATCCCGGCGGCCACCATGATGAGGAGGGAGTAGTCCACCCTCGGGGCTGAGGGTTTATACCAGTAGCTATGTGTTTAAACTCTCTCTATCTCTCTCTCTCTCTCGTGACACCGCAAAAAGAGTAACATCATATGGATCTCCAAGAGACCATTGTATTGAGAATTCGGCGAGAGAGAGAAAGCCATCTAGCTACTAACTACGGACCCGAAGGTCTACAAAGAACTACTCACGCATCATCGGAGAGGCACCAATGGAAGTGGTGAACCCCTCCGTGATGGTGTCTAGATTGGATCTAGTGGTTCTGGACTCTGCGGAGGCTGGATGAATATTTCGTCGACGCTTCTAGGGTTGGGATATTTATAGAGCAAAGAGGCGGTCTGGGGGCACCCGAGGTGGGCACAACCCACCATGCGCACTGGCCTCCCCGCACGCCTGTTGGGTTGTGCCCCCTGGGCACTTCTGTGCAACCAGGGCCCATTGCCTTGATACGTCTCCAACATATCTATAATTTTTTATTGTTCCATGCTATTATATTATATGATTTGGATGTTTATGGGATTTATTATGCACTTTATATTATTTTTGGGACTAACCTATTGACCTGAGCCCAAAGCCGCCTTCTTTTTTTCCCTTGTTTCAAAGTTGTTTCAAAGAAAAGGAATATCAAACGAGTTTAAACGGAATGAAATCTTCTAGAGAAGTTATTTTTGGAAGGGAAGCAACCCGGGAGACTTGGAGTCCACGTCAAGAAAGCAACGAGGGAGGCACGAGACAAGGGGGCGCGCCCACCCCCCCTGGGCGCACCCTCCACCCTCGTGGGGCCCTCATGGCTCCCCTAACATACTTCTTTCACCTATATATATATATCCATATACCCTAAAACGATCGGGGAACAGAATAGATTGGGAGTTCCGCCGCCGCAAGCCTCTCAGAGCCACCAAAACCAATCGGGACCTGTTCAAGACTTCTGGGAGGGGGGAACCTCACCGTGGCCATCTTCGCTATCCCGGCGCTCTCCATGATGAGGAGGGATTAGTTCACCGGGGGCTGAGGGTATGTACCAAGAGCTATGTGTTTGATCTCTCTCTCTAGTGTTCTTGATTTGGCACGATCTTGATGTATCGCGAGCTTTGCTATTATAGTTGGATCTTATGTTGCTTCTCCCCTCTACTCTCTTGTAATGGATTGAATTTTCCTTTGAAGTTATCTTATCGGATTGAGTCTTTAATGATTTGAGAACACTTGATGTATGTCTTGCCGTATGATCTGTGGTGACAATGGGATATCACGTGATTCACTTGATGTATGTTTTGGTGATCAACTTATGTTCCGCCCATGAACCTATGCATAGGGGTTGGCACACGTTGCCTTTGATTCTCCGGTAGAAACTTTGGGCACTCTTTGAGGTTCTATGTGTTGGTTGAATAGATGAATCTGAGATTGTCTGATGCATATTGTATAATCATACCCACGGATACTTGAGGTGACATTGGGGTATCTAGGTGACATTAGGGTTTTGGTTGATTTGTGTCTTAAGGTGTTATTCTAGTATGAACTCTATAATAGATCGATCCGAAAGAATAACTTTGAGGTGGTTTCGTACCCGACCATAATCTCTTTGTTTGTTCTCCGCTATTAGTGACTTTGGAGTGACTCTTTGTTGCATGTTGAGGATAGTTATATGATCCAATTATGTTATTATTGTTGAGAGAACTTGCACTAGTGAAAGTATGAACCCTATGCCTTGTTTCAACGCATTCCAATACCGTTTGTGCTCACTTTTATCATTAGTTACCTTGCTGTTTTTATATATTCAGATTACAAAAACCTAGATCTACCATCCATATTGCACTTGTATCACCATCTCTTCGCCGAACTAGTGCACCTATACAATTTACCATTGTATTGGGTGTGTTGGGGACACAAGAGACTCTTTGTTATTTGGTTGCAGGTTGTTTGAGAGAGACCTCTTCATCCCACGCCTCCACGGATTGATAAACCTTGGTCATCCACTTGAGGGAAACTTGCTACTATCCTACAAACCTCGACTTGGAGGCCCAACAACGCTTCACAAGAAGAAGGTTGCATAGTAGGCATCAAGCTCTTTTCTGGCACCGTTGCCGGGGAGGTGAGAGCTTGAAGGTATATCTTTAGATCTTGCAATCGAATCTTTTTGTTTCCTGTTTTAGCACTAGTTTAGTTTATACAAGAAAACTACAAAAAATGGAATTGAGTTTGTCTCATACGCTTCACCTTTTTAATATCTTTCGTGAGTATGATGGAAAAGAAAATTGTGCCAAAGTGTTAGAAGAAGAATGCATTAAAATGTTTGGCACTAAATCTTTGAATGATGAGCATGATTGCAATGTTGTTAGTATGAACGCCTTGAATATCCATAGTACTAATGATGATTGCACTAGTAATGATGAAAATGTCTCCTATAAACATGTCATTTTTTGTGGAGTGCATTGGGTTTGCAAGTACACACTGAGGGAGTCCCGGACTAGGGGGTGTCCGGATAGCCGGACTATCGTCACGGCCGGACTCCAAGACTATGAAGATACAAGATTGAAGACTTCATCCCCGTGTCCGGATGGGACTTTCCTTGGCGTGGAAGGCAAGCTTGGTGATACGGATATGTAGATCTCCTACCATTGTAACCGACTCTGTAACCCTAACCTATCCGTGTCTATATAAACCGGAGGGTTTTAGTCCGTGAGGATCTAACAACAATCATACCATAGGCTAGCTTCTAGGGTTTAGCCTCCTTGATCTCGTGGTAGATCTACTCTTGTACTACCCATATCATCAATATTAATCAAGCAGAGTAGGGTATTACCTCCATCGAGAGGGCCCAACCTGGGTAAAACATCGTGTCCCTTGTCTCCTGTTACCATCCGCCTAGACGCACAGCTTGGGACCCCTACCCGAGATCCGCCGGTTTTGACACCGACATTGGTGCTTTCATTGAGAGTTCCTCTATGTCGCCACCGATAGGCCCGATGGCTCCTTCGATCATCAACAACGACGCGTCCAGGTGAGACTTTTCTCCCGGACAGATCTTCGTGTTCGGGCGGCTTTGCATCATGGGCCAATTCGCTGGCCATCCGGAGCAGATCGAAGCTACGCCCGCCATCAGTCAGATTTGAAGTTTGAACTATACGGCCGATATCCGTGGAGACTTGATCTTCGACGGATTCGAGCCGCAGCTGCTGCGCGCCGACTTGTCTCGATGGGCATGATCTAGCTCGCAGCCGAACAAAGGCCCTAGAGGCCGCACCAAAGATCCGCCCGACCCTTAATCCGGAGCCGGATTCCCGATCGAGGACGAGTGGTTGACACCGCCGGGGCTACAATCTCTACGGCGATTGAGCCGAACTCCATCCCCGTCCTTTGCGAAGACCTCGACTCAGGGTGCCGGACTCTCTCCGGACTCAACCTCCGCGCCGCCAATCGAATCCGATTGGGCGCCATATGGAGTTCACTGCCATGGACATCTTTCAAGACTCGCCTTTGGCGACATTCTGAATTCGCTAAAGTCTCTCTTTATCCGGAGAGCCCTGGCCGGACTCATGGACAGGAAGGTTGGGATACGGACGACGAAATTCAACGCCCACCCACCACCCACTTTGTAGCCACTGCCGATGATTTAACCGACATGCTCGATTGACCAAGACGCCGACGGTATGGACGACGACGCCGAGACGACCAAGACCCAGCGCCATACAGTGGCAATCGGAAGGCCACCTCGCCATATGACATATACATGGTGGACATCCCAAAAGATGGGAACGGCGATGGAACAACGGAGGATGACCCTCCAAGAAATAGCCAAGCACCGACGCCAGCCGGCGCCGCCTAAATCCCGCCACAATAAAAACGGTGATTCCGCACGGAGATAATAACACCCCGGACAAGTGTTGAAGAGAACCCTCCATCGGACTCAACGCAGGAGGAGGGAGAAGAAGTCCGCACGACAAGGCGGCAGTAAAGAGAGGTCGAGGACGATAATTATGCGCCCTCCAAGATGAGGCAAGCCTCGACGATGACGAATTTGTCGTGCCCGAGGATCCCGCCAACAGGAGCGCTTTCAAACGCAGGCTTATAGCCACGGCAAGCAGCCTCAAGAAAAGCAGCAACAGCTTAGAGCTGATCAAGACCTCGCTAGTCGACAGATGGATCAAGTCCTTGCAGCCAAGAGTATGAACTCGAACGCCCCAAAAGCTACCCCAAACGCAGGCCGCTGCCTCGATCGGAGGAGGAAGCACCCAAGTCACCAGCGCACGACATGGCAGACCGCCACCCTGTGGTCGCGACAGAGAAGCCTCTCGCCCTCCGCCAAGCCACACCCCGACGCCGCCAAAAGTACCAAGGCACGGAAAACGCTACCGGACTTGCGTAGATATATTGAGGATAAGGCAAACATACAAGATCGATCTACGGATCGCTGGGCGCCAACGACGCTGGATGATTACCGTCGCACGGATACAAAGAAAAACCGCCGGGCGAACACAAGAGACAAAGCTCATATGAGCTACGCCGTGATATAGCCCAATACAGAGGCGCCAAGACACCCACTATGCTTCACAGATGAAGTAATGGATCATCAAATCCCGAGGGCTTCAAACCCGTAAACATCGAATCATACGATGGTACCACAGATCCTCGCGGTCCGGATAGAGGACTATCTCCTCCATATCCACATGGCCCATGGTGATGATCTACATGCCATCAAATACCTCCCACTCAAGCTTAAAGGACCAGCTCGGCATTGGCTCAACAGCTTGCCAAAGAGAATCAATTGGTTGTTGGGAGGACCTCGAAGCCGCATTCCTTGATAACTTCCAGGCACATATGTGCGACCACCGACGCCGATGACCTTAGCCACATAATTCAGCAGCCGAAGAATCGGCCGATAATTCTCGACACGGTTCCTAACAAAGAAAAATCAAATCGTTGATCGTCCGGATGCAGAGGCCCTTGCAGCCTTCAAACATAACATCCGCGACGAGTGGCTTGCCCGCACCTAGGACAGGAAAAGCCAAAATCCATGGCAGCCCTCACAACACTCATGACCCGCTTTTGTGCGGGAGAGGACAGCTGGCTGGCTCGAAGCAACAACTTGGCCAAACATCCTGATAGTTCGGATACCAAGGACAGCAACGGCAGGTCGCGCCGCAACAAGAACAAGCGCCGCATTAACGGCCATAATATCAAGATACGCCGCCAATGCCGGATTCAAAGGCTCTAAACCCGGTCAGCGAAGAAGCCATTCAAAAGAAATACCCAGGCCCGGCCCAACTTGGACCGAATACTCGATCGCCAGCGATACATGGCACCCCGAAAACCAGCCAATCACACCAACAGGGATTGTTGGGTGTTCAAGCAAGCAGGCAAGTTAAGTGCCGAACTCAATGACAAGGGGCTGCATAGCGATGACGAGGAAGAGCCCCGGCCACCAACAATAGAGGATGTAAGGGTTTTCCTACACAAGTGCGGACGGTGAATATGATATACGCAACCCACATACCCAAAAGGGAGCGGAAGCGCACTAAGGGACGATATGCGATGGAGCCAGCCACCCCAAGTTCAACCCATGGTCTTCCTGCCCGATCACCTTCGATCGAAGGGACCACCCCACTAGCATCCGTCACGGCGGCTTCGCCGCATTGGTTCTTGACCCAATTATCGACGGATTTCACCTCACCAGAGTCCTGATGGACGGCGGTAGCAGCCTGAACCTGCTTTATCAGATACAAGGCGCAAAATGGGCATAGACCCTCAAGGATTAAACCTACAAAGACGACCTTTAAAGGCGCCATACCGGTGTAGAGGCCAGTTGTACGGGCTCGCCACACTCAAGTGGTCTTCGATCCCGGATAACTTCCGGCAAAGAGTTAATCTTCGACATCGCCCCATTCCGCAGCGGTTATCATGCATCGCCGGACGAACCGTGACGGTAAAGTTCAATGCGGTGCCGCACTACGATACCTCAAGCTCAAGATGCCAGCCCTCGAGGAGTAATCACGGTCAATGGAAACACCGAACGCCTTCTCCGAACGGAGGAGCACACGGCGCCCTCACGGCGGAGGTACAAAGCAGCCTCTCACAGCAATTCTCGAGTCCGCCACTAAGCCGCCCGGACACCGCTGCGCGCTACCGAGTAACCTACAACAAGACCGCCGCACGATTCAAGCACGCCAGAGTAATCCGCCCCAACCCCGCCTCGTGAAATTGCGGCTAGTATTACGCTGCATATAATTACGCCCGAGATACCATGGGCATATGGGGAGGGGCAAGACCACGCACGCCAAGAATGCGGCTCGACCGCACTGTGGGCCCCGATTGTGTCATTCTTTTCTTTTTCCTTTTTCTTCCTTTTTCTTACTTTCAGGACTCCGTCTTTGAGAAGTCCTGTCCGGCACTTGAATCGCCGAACTCACGATGCAACAGCCAGGGAAGCGGAAAGCCACGTCGAGTGTTCAGGTGGTCTCTATTACGAGCATTATACCTGTTTTACATACCATCCCGCAGCTTACCCCTGGAGGGGGACATGTTAGATAGTCCCATCCCTTGCTTATCGCACTATTTGTATCGCTCTGCTTTCATTGCAGTACCTTTTTGAATAAACAATACATAGCTTTTGCTTATTATTGCACTACTTCCTTTACCTATACATATGTTCATTTCATGACATGTTGCAACCGTACACTTTGGTACGGCCAATACACCAGGGGCTTAAGTATTCCAAAATTGTGGTGTGATAAGTCCAACACTTTCACAAGTGCGGCACCTCAACTTATAGCATTATATGAATCGGCTCAATCATGTCTTGGGTCAATAGTTGGTTTGCCTGCCCCGTGTTTTGGTACCTTACGCCCGCTATATCGGCTAAGGTAGCACCGGAGAACCATCGTGATTGTGCCCAGCTTGAGCTGGGTCGAGCACCTCAAAGGAGAAAGCTAAAACTGACCGTCATGATAGGGCGAGAGCCGGTCGCTGTTCGAGAGGTTTTTCGGTCCCTAAAGACTTATGCCGCTTAGAGCGAGGAACCGAATTGTCCGCCAAGGCGTGATAGCGCCTCAACTCGGTCTTCCGAATACTAGGGGCTTCACCAAATTTAAAATTATAGAATTCTATGGCTAAGGAGAGTGTTCAAGCATTATAAGTCCGTTTGCCTTGTTCGTTGTGTTGAGCGCCCCTAGATGGACCCAAGAATGGGAACAAGAGTGCTCAAGTTTATCCCTAACACCCCAAAGACTGTGGCATGGGGGCTGAAGCCAACGACTTGCCATCTCTCAAATTTGATAAACGGCCGCATATAAGGTAATATTTTAAATTAACAAGCGTTGCTTAGCGATATGAACAAGTTTTCAGCGACAGATAACAAATGCGAGTCTATTCAAAAATTACATCTTTGGAGCACTCATCCGCTATTCAAGGGCACCTTCAGAGGCCCTCATAGTACATTTCGGGCATGCGATGCTCCTTGCCCTTCGGTGGCCCGTCCGTCACAAGCTTCTCCGCATCCAGCTTGCCCCAAAGCACTTTAGCACGGGCAAGGGCCCGACGGACACCTTCAATGCAGACGGAGCGCTTGATGACTTCAACCGTGGACAAAGGCCCACCAGCCGCTGCACTAAGTCAAGTAGCTCCTGTGCATGGCTTCTAATGGCCACACCGCTTATAAGGCCCTTCATGGCCTGTTCGGCGACCTTGTGGAGCTCGACCAGCTGCTTCAGCTGGTCGTCAGGGCACTGGATGTCCGCCTCAAAGATACCGAGACCAGAACACCTTTTCCGCCGAGCCCTCCTTGGCGCGGTAGAACGCGCAGCATCGCATACACTATGGGGCAAATCTGCTAATGCTCCCGGAGAGCTCCGAATCCGGTAAGTAATAGGTAATTCACTTTCACATGCTTGCTTTGCATAAAGAATGCCTTACCCGCCGCTATCTTCTTTAACGACTCAATTTCTTGAGGGCTTTTTGGGCCTCGGCCTTAGCAGCTTTGGCACTCTCAAGAGCCGAGGCGAGCTCGAACTCGAGTCTCGAGTCACGCCCAAACTCTTGTGTTTTTCCACAAGAGCTTGGAGCTCTTGCCGCATTTTTGGCCAGCTGCGCCCCCTTCTCTCGCTCGGTGCGCCTGCAGCCGCTTTGTTTTCCAGCCACGGACACCGCTTCCTTCTGTGGTCGCCACCTCGCTCGTGGCCCCCGCAGCACCCATGTTATTCTTGTTATTTTTGCAACCAAACCTTTTATAAGGTATTTCTTTAATAAGGTACTACTTACCTTCCTTGTCCTCGAGCTGCTTCTTGGCTTGGCCGAGCTCGCTCTCGGACCGCCGAGGTTCTGCTTCAATGCATTGACCTCCGTGAGTCAAGGCGGCAGAGGTCAAGAACGCAGCCTGCATTCCCATATTGACATACTTATGTTAGACTCCTGCATATATCTTTTAGATCCTTAGTCCGGCTTTTCTTTCCGAACGCCAACTAAGCATCGGGGCTACCGCCTATGCGGTAATATTTTTACATATTCTAAACTTACCTCAAAGCTTGTTAGAAGGCTGGTATAAGCTTCGGTCAGCCCGCCTTGGCGGATCGAATCGTCCGGATCACCGCACTCATAACAAAGGCGGTGTTCTCCTGATGGAGGCGCTGTTGAGCGCCCAAGAAGCTATCCGTGCCTCCGGTTGGACGGAGGACACCGCTGCCTTACCCTTCTTATGCGAGGGACCGCTTGTCGGACTCGAACCACTGAAGGTTCCGCATGGAGTCCGGACAAGGGTCGGGCTTAGAGCCCCGGGGTCTTGCCCCCAGCGCTCGAGTCCGGAGGTTGCCTTGTGGCACCTCCCGCGCTACCTCCTCTTGACCAAGCCCCCTTGGGGCCCCACCGCAAGGCCGTCTGCAGCGTGAGGCGAGGAGGCGGTCGGAAGCGAAGTACTTCCATTTCGACGAGCCCAGGGACCCGCCGATGAATCGGCGAACTCGCCTTGGGCGGGCTGCACGATTGTTCGACATTAGAGAACACTCTGCAATAATAAAAGCCATGGGTATCCGGACACTTACGATCTCGCCAGGGCTTGGCCCTTGTAGGCCAATCCTCCTCCTGCCGCCGACGCTGGTGGAGAAGTCCGGAGGAAGGGTTCTTCCTTCTGACCCTCCGCCTCCCTAGCTTGGGGCGGCCTTCCTTTCCTCCCTCCCCGCTTAGGGAGAAGCTTTTTCCTCATCCTCATCCTCAGGAGAAGATTCTGCTTCAGAATCTGACAGCACCTGGCGTCGGGAGCTCCTTCGAGTTCCCGTGGCCTCCTTCTTGGCCTTCTTCTCCGGCACCACATGCGGCGCCGGAGCCAGAAGCCCCGTCAATCAAGGCCCTCCGGTCTTCTAGCAAAGGAGCCGGACTGCTAATCTGTCCGGACGTCTTCAGCCAGTCCTGTCAAAGATTAGGGAGTTTTAGATCCCACATAGAGTCAATCTATGAAAATAAAAGAGTCCCGTAAAGGGTAAATAACTTACTCGCCGCTTGACGCCATGAGCTGTATCCGCGATCCTTGTTAGCGGATGTTGGGGCTTCATCGCCTTGAACAGCACCTTCCGTGCATCTTCGCACGTAGTGTCAAGAGCCGCTCAAGGTTCGTGATGTGCCGGATCGAACTCCCACAAGTTAAAGGCCCGTTGTTGGCATGGGAGAATCCGCGGATGAGCATCACTGGATTACGACGAAGCCCGAGATTCTTGTCCACTAGGTTTCGGACGCATGTTTGGAGTCCGGATAGTTTTTCCGAATTCCCCACGCCAGGTCCGCTCTTTCCATGACGAGAGCCGTGGGGAAGCCAGATCTGAATTGGGGCCGCCACCCATTCGGGTCGCGTGGCTCGTGATGTAGAACCACCCCGATTGCCACCCCTTTATTGTCTCCACAAAGGCGCCTCGAGCCATAGGACCTTGGCCATCTTGCCGACCATGGCGCCCCGATTCCGCTTGACGGACGCCCACTACCTTCGGCCTGACATTGAAGATCTTCAGCCATAGGCCGAAGTGGGGCTGGATGCAGAGGAAGGCCTCGCACACGACGATAAACGCCGAGATGTTGAGGATAAAATTGAGGCCAGGTCATGGAAGTCTAGGCCGTAGTAGAACATGAGCCCCTGACAAATGGGTGAAGTGGAAAACCTAGTCCATGGAGGAAGTGGGGAGAAACACCACCTCTCATGAGGCCTGGGTTGGAATGAGCTGCCCTGCCGGGCAGCTCAGGCGCTGATGTCGCGGACAAGTATCCGCCTCCCGCAGTCTTGTGATGTGCCCTCCGTGACGGAGGAGGCCATCCACCTGCCTCCCGCCTCCCGACATGGCTGGAGAAGGTTGAGGTGGGATGCGGACTTGGGCGCCGGAGCTCGAAAAGCGGAAATGGATGAGCAAAGGAGGAAGAAGGCGAGGTGAAAAGGTGGATCCTTATCCCTTATATGGATGGACGGTTATGCGCCCCCACCGCCTGGTAAAACTCGCTATCCCCCAAGCGCCAGAATCAATGGCGCGGATGGGTTACCCACATCCGTATTGATGAGAATCCTGAATAAGGGGCACGATCTATGCTTTGATAAGACGTGCAAGGAAACCGCCGCTAAACGCGCTTAAGGTGGAACGGTAAAAACGATTCATATAATGGCCTGGCCGTGGTGTGATGTCACACCGCTGAATACGCCAGCAGATCTGCAAAAGGTTATTCTCTACGGTGGTATGTGGAACTTGTTTTGCGAGCCGACACTATCCTTGTGTTCAAAACCTTCGTGAAGTATTCGAGGAGGAACCCGCCGCAATGTCAAGACAATCAAAGCGCCGGACTCGCCGTCATTGAAGCCTGGTTCAGTGGGCTACCGAGGAGTCCCGGACTAGGGGTGTCCGGATAGCCGGACTATCATCACGGCCGGACTCCAAGACTATGAAGATACAAGATTGAAGACTTCATCCCCGTGTCCGATGGGACTTTCCTTGGCGTGGAAGGCAAGCTTGGCGATACGGATATGTAGATCTCCTACCATTGTAACCGACTGTAACCCTCAACCTCTCCGTGTCTATATAAACCGGAGGGTTTTAGTCCGTAGGACTAACAACAATCATACCATAGGCTAGCTTCTAGGTTTAGCCTCCTTGATCTCGTGGTAGATCTACTCTTGTACTACCCATATCATCAATATTAATCAAGCAGAGTAGGGTATTACCTCCATCGAGAGGGCCCGAACCTGGGTAAAAACATCATGTCCCTTGTCTCCTGTTACCATCCGCCTAGACGCATAGTTCGGGACCCCCTACCCGAGATCCGCCGGTTTTGACACCGACACACACCAAATAGGGAAGATAGATATTGCAATAGGCATAAGCACTTAGAAACTAAATGGTTGCAAGAAAGGCTAGATGCATGTGCTGAAAATTTAAACTTTCTTAGCCATACTTGTGAACTTTGCAATGAACGTGATCATTTCAGTACCCGATGCAAATTGTTTCATGATCATATCGTGTCCAAAAATTGTGATGACCTGATTTCCCTTGCACATTGTAATGAACTTAGTTTGCTCTTGGGTTATGAAGAAATGAAACGTATAACTAAGGATATTCCAGAATTTTCCCTTGATAGAGTTCTTCATTTTGATCTAGAGAAAATTTATATGTATTGCGTGGTGAATTGCATTGAAAATCCTTATATTACCAATTACATAAAGAAAAGAAAACAAATAGAAGGTGAAAGGAATACTAATGAAAGGGACAATATCCTCCTATTATTTCTTATGATGAATCAGGTGACGAGGAGGAGACTTCTATTCAACCAATTTCATTAATAAGGAGCTCCAAAAATAGGATTAAACCCACACATGATGTGAAGAAGAAAACAAAAAGGAAGAGAGGTAAAAAGATATCTCTCCCAAATAATGTTGCTCCTATTATTGTTGTACCTCATGAAAATGAATCAAAAATAATTGTGGAAGATGATGCACTTGATGATGATCATGTTATGCCTATTGCTTGTTGTGATGATTATGATTGGGAAGATAATGATACTTCTTTGATCTTGAAAATCTTTTTGGCACTTGCTTGGAAGAATATGATAATTGCTATACTATTGGTGCTATCCATACTATTAATGATGAGAGTGATTATGCTTATGATACGAAAAGGCCCAAGCTTGGGGATGCTATGTTTGATGAAAATGATGTTTTGAGAATATATTTGCTGCAATTAATGTTTGTCCCAAGCTTGGGGATGCTACGCTTAATGAAGATGATATTTTTAGCCTCCCAAGTTTTGATATGCAAAGTTGTTATGATGATAGCATGCCTTCTACCTATGATGATTATATTGATGAAAGTGGGTTTGGAAGAGTGTAAACTTTAGGAAGTAATGATCCCACTATTTTGGAGGATGTTGAATCTTATAATATTTATGGAAGTGGATTTGAGAGGTCATGACTTTATTTAGTAATGATTCCACTATCTTGGAAGAGGTTTCAATCGATTATGATGAGAACAAAGTTGCTACTTATGATGATTATTGTGACGAAACTTATGCTATAAAAAGTAGTGATGATTATATTTATAAAAAAGTTCATGATTATGATTACCCTTTTTCTGAACATTACTTTTTTAATGTGGAAACAATTTATAGTATTCAAGTCTCTTATGATACTCCCACTATTCCGAATGAGAAGAATTTTGCTTGTGTGGAGAGTAGTAAAATTTCTATGCAAGTAGATCATGAAAATAATGCTTTAGGTGCTGGTTATATTGTTTAATTCGTTCATGATGCTACTGAAAATTATTATGAGGGAGGAATATATGCCTGTAGGAATTGCAATAATATCAAGGTTCCTCTCTATGTGCTTAAAGTTTTGAAGTTATGCTTGTTCTGCCTTCCTATGCTAGTTGATTATTGTTCCCATAAGTTGTTTTCTCACAAAATCCCTATGCATAGGAAGTAGGTTAGACTTAAATGTGCTAGTAATATTCTTCATGATGCTCTCTTTATGTTTCAATTCTTATCTTTTATGTGAGCATCATTGAAATCATTATGCCTAGCTAGGGGCATTAAACGATAGCGCTTGTTGGGAGGCAGCCCAATTTTATTTTAGTTTCTTGCTTTTTGGTTCTGTTTAGGAATAAATAATCCATCTAGCTTCTGTTTAGACGTGGTTTTGTGTTTTAATTAGTGTTTTTGCCAAGTAAAACCTTTGGGAAGACTTGGGTGAAGTCTTTATGATCATGCTGTAAAAACAGAAACTTTAGCGCTCACGAGATTAGCTAAAACTTTTTACTGGAGAGTGATATTTAGTTGATTCTTTTTGCAGATGATTACCAGACAAATTCCTCAGGTCCACCAATTTATTTTAGAATTTTTGGAGCTCCATAAGTTTGCATTAGTTATAGATTACTACAGACTGTTCTGTTTTTGACAGATTCTGTTTTTCGTGTGTTGTTTGCTTATTTTGATGACTCTATGGCTAGTAAAATAGTTTATAAACCATAGAGAAGTTGGAATACAGTAGGTTTAACAACAATATAAATAAATAATTAGTTCATTACAGTACCTTGAAGTGGTGTTTTGTTTTCTTTCGCTAACGGAGCTCACGAGTTTTCTCTTAAGTTTTGTGTTGTGAAGTTTTCAAGTTTTGGGTAACGATTCGATGGAATATGGAATAAGGAGTGGCAAGAGCCTAAGATTGGGGATGCCCAAGGCACCCCAAGGTAATATTCAAGGATAACCAAGAGCCTAATCTTGGGGATGCCCCGGATGGCATCCCCTCTTTCGTCTTCGTTCATCGGTAACTTTACTTGGAGCTATATTTTTATTCACCACATGATATGTGTTTTGCTTGGAGCGTCATTTTATTTTCTTTTGTTTTGCTTGCTGTTTGAATAAAATACCAAGATCTGAAATCCTTAAATGTTAGAGAGTCTTCACATAGTTGCATAATTATTCGACTAGTCATTGATCTTCACTTATATCTTTCAGAGTAGTTTGTTGTTTGCTCTAGTGCTTCACTTATATCTTTTAGAGCACGGTGGTGGATTTATTTTGAAGAAATATATGAACTCTCATGCTTCACTTATATTATTTTGAGAGTCTTTAGAACAGCATGGTAATTTGCTTTGGTTATGAATTTAGTCCTAATATGATGGGCATCCAAGAGGGATATAATAAAAACTATCATATAAAGTGCATTGAATACTATGAGAAGTTTGATTCTTTATGATTGTTTTGAGATATGAAGATGGTGATATTAGAGTCATGCTAGTTGAGTAGTTGTGAATTTGAGAAATACTTGTTCTAAAGTTTGTGATTCCCGTTAGCATGCACGATGGTGAACCGTTATGTGATGAAGTCGGAGCATGATTTATTTTTTGATTGTCCTCCTTATGAGTGGCGGTCGGGGACGAGCGATGGTATTTTCCTAACAATCTATCCCCCTAGGAGCATGCGCGTAATACTTTGCATTGATAACTTGTAAATTTTTGCAACAAGTATATGAGTTCTTTATGACTAATGTTGAGTCCATGGATTATACGCACTCTCTTCCTTCCACCATTCCTAGCCTCTCTAATACCGTGCACTTTTCGCCGGTATCATACACCCACCATATACTTTCCTCAAAACAGCCACCATACCTACCTATTATGGCATTTCCATAGTCATTCTGAGATATATTGCCATGCAACTTACGACTGTTCCGTTTATTATGACACGCCTCATCATTGTCATATTGATTTGCATGATCATGTAGTTGACATCGTATTTGTGGCAAAGCCACCATTCATAATTCTTTCATACATGTCACTCATGAGTCATTACACATCCCAAAGATTTCACGGGAGGCATTCATATAGAGTCATATTTTGTTCTAAGTATCGAGTTGTAAGTAAATAAAAGTGTGATGATCATCATTATTAGAGCATTGTCCCAGTGAGGAAAGGATGATGGATACTATGATTCCCCCACAAGTCGGGATGAGACTCCGGACGAAAAATAAAAAAAAGAGAAAAAAGAGGCCAAAAAAAAGAGAAAAGGCCCAAAAAACAAAAAAAATAATATAAAAAATGAGAGAAAAAGAGAGAAGGGACAATGCTACTATCCTTTACCACACTTGTGCTTCAAAGTAGCACCATGATCTTCATGATAGAGAGTCTCATATGTTGTCACTTTCATATACTAGTGGGAAATTTCATTATAGAACTTGGCTTGTATATTCCAATGATGGGCTTCCTCAAAATGCCCTAGGTCTTCGTGAGCAAGCGAGTTGGATGCACACCCACTTAGTTTCTTTTGTTGAGCTTTCAAATGCTTATAGCTCTAGTGCATCCGTTGCATGGCAATCCCTACTCACTCACATTGATATCTATTGATGGGCATCTCCATAGCCCGTTGATACGCCTAATTGATGTGAGACTATCTTCTCCCTTTTTGTCTTCTCCACAACCACCCTTCTATTCCACCATAGTGTTATATCCATGGCTCACGCTCATGTATTGCGTGAAGATTGAAAAAGTTTGAGAATGTCAAAAGTATGAATCAATTGCTTGGCTTGTCATCGGGTTTGTGCATGATTTAAATACTTTGTGTGGTGAAGATAGAGCATAGCGCACTATATGATTTTGTAGGATAGCTTTTTTGGCCATGTTATTTTGAGAAGACATGATTGCTTTGTTAGTATGCTTGAAGTATTATTATTTTTATGTCACTATTAAACTTTTTTCTTGAATCTTTCGGATCTGAATATTCATATCACAACTAAGAAGAATTACAATGAAATTATGCCAACTAGCATTCCACATCAAAATTATCTTTTTATCATTTACCTACTCGAGGACGAGCGGAATTAAGCTTAGATGCTTGATACGCCTCCAACGTATCTATAATTTTTATTGCTCCATGCTATATTATCTACTGTTTTGGGCAATATTGGGCTTTATTATTCACTTTTATATTACTTCGTGGACTAACCTATTAACCGGAGGCCCAGCCCATATTGTCGTTTTATTGCCTGTTTCAAGATTTCAAGGAAAGGAATATTAAACGGAGTCCAAACGGAATGAAACCTTCGCAACGTGTTTTTGGAAGATTATCATCCCGGAGGCTTGAGATCAAGTCAAGATCCTCGAGGAGCCCAGGAGATAGCCCCCCTACAGTATGCTGCTGCCCTCGCCTCGTGGACCCTCGAGCACCTCCCGACCGACTTCTTTCGCCTATATAAGCCTCACGCACTGTAACGCCCGGGTGGTTATGCAACAAAGAATCGTCCCGTTAAGTTAATTAACCTCTCGTTGATTCAAACCCGACCTAAAACAAAAATCAAAATGAAACAAACGATAAAAGGTTCAAAATAAGTTCTAAAATGTTCCGGGTTTTCTAAAATACCTAACCTAATATTGGTGGGTGCAATAATATTTACAAATGTCGAGCATTTTAAATAAAATAAAACAGAAAAGAAACTAAATAAAAGAAAAGGAAAACAAAACCGAGAGGGGGAGAACCCTGCCCACCAATGGCCCCTCCCCACCTGGCCCCTCTCTCCCCTTTGGCCCATTCCTCCTCCATGGGCCGCCCACCAGCCCAACCCACCGCCGCTTAACCCCCCACCCGGTGGCTAACCCTAGCCACCGACCGCAGCCCCCCCCCACGCCGCCTCGCCTCTCCTCTCCTCGATCGGATCGGGCAGAGATCCCCTCCGCACCGAACCTCCCCGCCGCCCTCCACCTCGCCGCCAGCCCACCATGTCTGGCCTGGCCTCCTCCTCCGACGCCACCTGGACCGCTTCCACTCCTCCCTCCGCCGCCTCGAGCTCACAAGGCCTTCCGCTGGCTCGCTCGCCGCCTGCCGTCGAGCGCCCCGACCCCTCCTCAACGGCCTCCCCGACCACCGAGCCCACTGCCGAGACCCGCTTACCCTCAGAAGGCCCTCTCCTCCACCTCCCCTGCCGACGGCCGGCCCGCCGCCACCAGACCGACGCCCGGCGTCCCCTCCGGCTCTCCTCGCTGACGCCAGGTCCCTGACCGCCCTGTCCGGATCGGCACCAGCCGCAGACCGCCCCGCCTCCCTGCCCTCCCCGCTGGATCCGACCGCCCTGCCACTGCACGGCGCCGCTTCTTCTTCCCGACGACGGCGACATCGTCGGGCGACCCTGCGCCGCGACCCCTCGCGCCCTCTGCTCGGGCGCCTCGCCCCCCCGGCCGAGCCCCCTGCTTTCCCTCCCCGCATGACGCTGGCTCCGCCCGAGCCACCACCCCGCCTGCCGCCTCACTCGCCACTTCCGCCGGCCGGGCCAGCCTCAGGCCTCGGCCGCCCCAGGCCTCGGCGCCTCGGTCGCCTCGGTCGCGCCCGATCCGCCCTGGATCGGGCCCGATTCGGGCGTCGCCCGCACCCACCGCCCGTTTGGCCTCAGGCCACTGACGTGGGGGCCCCACCCCAAAAATAATGTTTTAATTAAAATAGAACTAAAAACAAAATGAAATGAATATAAATTAATTAACTAACTAATTAATTAATAAATTAATTGAGTAATTAATTAAACTAATTAATTCTGGATTAGTTAAACCTAATCATTAGTTAAATTAATTGGGTAATTAATTAAACTAATTAATTCTGAATTAATTAACACTAATTATTAATTAACTTAATTAAATAAGGTTAATTAAACTTTGATTAGGCTAATTAAATTAATTAGTCAATAGTGAATGACATGCGGACCCACATGCCGGGTTGACCTAGTCAACCCTGTTGATCGATGATGTCAAGATGACATCATGTCGATGTCATAAATGCAATTTCGAAATTAATTAAATAATTAATTAAAATTCCGAAATTAATAAAATCTTTTATAATCATATCTTTTAATCCGTAATCCGGATTAAAATAATTTCAACATGAAAGTTGCTCGTAACGACGAGACGAATACGGATACGCATCCGCTCGCCCACCACACGCCTCTAACCTATCGAACCTGCAAACTTTCCTCTCCGTTCATCCGTCTGACAGACGTCTCGAACCGGATAACCTCCTGATGTTTTCCCCTAAACCAGACCTTCTTACCACGTTAGGGCACGCCTAGCATCGCTTCTTGGCATGTCATGCATCGTTATGCATCTGTTACTTGTATTCATTGTTTCTTCCCTCTTCTCTCCTAGAGACTACGAGACCGACGCCGCGGTGCCGCTTCGACCACGGTGTTGACGACCTCTCTCTCTTGCCGAGCAACCAGCAAGCCCCCTTGATCACCGGATATCGCCTACTCTTATCTACACCGCTTGCATTAGAGTAGCATAGCATGTTACTATTTTCAGATACTCCTATATCAAGCATAGCCTGCCTTTGTAACCTCTGTTGTTACCTTACCGCAATCCTATATGCTTAGTATAGGATGCTAGTACTTTCATCTGGGCCCTACTTTCTTGTCTGTCTGCCGTGCTATATTATCGGGCCGTGATCACTCGGGAGTTGATCACGGTATATACTATATACTTATACATGATACATGTGAGACTAAAGTCGGTCGGCCGATGGAGCACCATGAGTGGATCATTGTGGCGAGCGGCAGGCAGGTTGAGACCGCTTAGGAGAGAGGTGGGCCTGGCCTCTGTTCGGGCGCTCATGTTACTTAACACGCTTAACGAGGTCTTGGTATTTGATCCGGGTTGGCTACGAGCTTATACGCACTAACCATCTACGCGGAGTAGTTATGGGTATCCCGCGCCGTGGTATCACCGGCACTTCAGACGTCACGACGGAGCGGCGCGCGCGGATTGGATCGAACGCTGTTAGGCTAGGTCTGCTGCCGCCCTCGAACGCAGTGTGTGCTCAGGCGATGGGCCTGCACTGCTGCGCTTAGGTTTAGACCGGCGTGTGGCCTCTCTCACAGCCTAGGTGGGCTGCGACGTGTTGATCTTACGCGCCGGGCATGACCCCGAAAGTGTGTCCGCCAAATGGGATCAAGCGTCTGGGTAAGATGGTGCACCACCGCAGGAAGTTAATCTATTCGGATAGCCGTGATCTTCGTAATGGGACGACTTGGAGTTGTACCTTGAGCTTATGACAACTAGAACCGGATACTTGATAAAACACACCTTCCAAGTGCCACATACAACCGGTGGTCGCTCTCGCTCGTGGTTATGAGCAGGGATTGCCGGTAGGATTATTTCTATATGATGTTACTTGGAGGACTTCCGTTGTCCTCTTCTCGTCTGCAGCAAGACAGTGTCCGTGGTTTAGTCTTCGTTAAGACTAGCTATCCCCTCTTAATTTGGCATTCTGCAGCTCAGTCCACCGATATGGCCTTTACACATATATCCATGCATATGTAGTGTAGCTCCTTGTTTATGTAGTACTTTGGATGAGTACTCACGGTTGCCTTGTTCCCCTTTTCCCCTACCTCTACTCGATTGCTGCAATCGCACGATGGAGCCCAGAGCGACGCCGCCGCCTATGACGACTACTACTCCGGAGGCGCCTTACTACTACGCAGCAGCCCACGACGACGACCAGAGGACCTAGGAGGATCCTGCAGAGGCCTGCTCTCTCTTCGATCCAGATCCTGCTTTGTGCTAGCCATCTTATGGCACCTTGTTTAACTTATGTCTCAGATTCAGATATTGTTGCTTCCACGACTCGCCTATGATCGAGCACTTGTATTCGAGCCCTCGAGGCCCTCGGCTTGTATTATGATGCTTGTATGACTTATTTTATTTGTAGAGTTGTGTTGTGATATCTTCCGTGAGTCCTTGATCTTGGTCGCATACATTTGCGCATGATTAGTGTACGATTGAATCGAGGGCGCCACAAGTTGGTATCGAGCCGATCGCCTGTAGGAATCCCCTTCCACACTCCTTGGCCAAGTCGAGTCTAGACATTGCAAAACTTTTACTAACTTGGCTGTGTGCCTTACGGGCCCACGCCGCCATCGGGTGGTATTAGGATCTTTTACCCTCGACCTTTACTCGATTCTCGACTCTCTCTACTCGGGTTAAACGATTTTACTAACTATCACTAGGATCCCGTGACCGCATTCACCCCAAGATGGATATAGCCTTAGTTGTTTTTGGAATTGTATTTGAACAATTTCCACCTCGTCATTTGACTCCTTTGAAACGCCTTTGTTTTCAGATGGAACCCACGAGGCAGGTCGTGGCGCCACACGACGGCCATTGGTGCTCGGGATCACTCGCGGTGCTAGCCGAGATGATGACCTATCTCGGGTTATCGCTGGCACCCCGAGTACACCGCCTATGAGGAGTACCAGACTACAACCAGGAGCAGACCGCGCCATCGCCCACCTCTACTCTCGGAGTATGAGTCCACTCATCGCTGCTGCACACCGCACATGGTGTTGGAGTGACCATCGATATGGCAGTCCATGATGTCGCTTATGCTGCACCGACACGCCTTCGTGCAGAGTATCGAGAGTTGGACACCTCCCCTTCGTGCACATTGCTATCGCGTCCGATGTTGGTGAGGAGGGTTACTACACCGCTGCCTACACCATCGCCACCAGAGAGCCCTTCCACCATCGTAACTTTGTTCTGCATGCGATGGGCTGGATCGAGCTAACCGAGCTCTTCGCCACGAGTTGTACATCACCCGTCAAGCACTCTCTGTGCGGCTCGACGCTGATGCACCCTTTGTCCGATCCGAGAGCTGCCACGCTCGCGATCTACCCAGCCAGACCGTGATGCCCTCAGGTGTCGGTTGGCGACGTGGAGGCTACTCTCCCGACTTGGCCCCTTTCTCGCCACTCGACGCCGGATTCAGCACCGAGTATCCGCGCCCCTGTGTCACCGACGTGGAGGACTATCCACCGCCGCACTATCAGCTTTCAAAGCTACAGCCTACCTCCGCAGCATCGCTGGGACTGATGTAGACTTGCTTGTTAGTGTTTGATGTATTCGCCATGAGCCTGCGTGCCGCCTATGATGTAGTAGTCTATGTAATCGGACTCTATGTATCGAACTCTATGCATGATCCTTTTGTAAGATATGCCAACTACTATGTAGTTCCCATCATGCTACTTTCATTATGCATGTTTCATCATGAATGATTCCTGCCTCTTGCTTAATTTATCAAATGCTGAACTACCCTCGTTATATAATAGCAGGATGGTTAGGCCAGCAGGTCGTGGTCGTGGTGCCAACTTCCCACCACCGCTCGAGTACATGGCTGGTATGGTCCAACAGCTTGAGATGAATCGCCAGCTCATGGAGAACATGATGGCTCGCCTCGCCCCAATATGAACCAAAGACCCAAACGGGACAACTCGCAGGATTTCATACGCTGAACCCCAGCGTTTACCGCAGCTCAACTCAGCCATCGGATGTCGATGATCGGCTCCGTGACATCACCTATGAGATGGAGTCTGCTGATGTAGCCCCTGCCAGCTATGTCACCTTTGCTTCCTTCTTCCCAAGGGACCCGCAGCTCAATGGTGGGACAGCCACCGCGATTTCGCCAGCTTGGAACACTCATCACCGCCGACTTCCAGTTGCTGCCTTCCGTGCCCGCTTCATCCTCAAGGGGTCATGGACCGAAGAAGCGTGAGTTCCGCAACCTCACCCAAGGCAACAAGATCATTGAAGTTTATCACGAGAGTTCTTGGACTTGTCTCGCTATGTCAAGAGGATATTGCAACCGATGCACGCAGACAAGAGAAGTTCCGTGACGGTCTTCAAGTCGACATCAAGCTCGCACTTCTAGTGCACGACTTTGCTGATTTCGCCACCTTGGTGAACAAAGCTATCAACGTCGAAACTGGTCTCGCAGGAATACCAGAGCTCTAACAGCGCAACTGTGACTTGGGCTCATCTTCGGCCCGTCCTCGCAGCGCAAGATATGGATTCCCAACAGCATGTACCAGCCGAATGCACCTGCTCCAAAGCGTAACTATGCTACACCTCGCTCGCTTACAACTAAGCAGCCAAGCTTCCATCTCCACCACCCCAAGCTCCTGCTCCCACTCCCAATAATGGTTTGTGCTTCAAAGGACAGCCAGGCACCGTGTATAGAGAATGCAACCGAACCGTAATCAATCGCCCTTCCAAAGAATCGGCCGTGGAAACACCTGTAACCGCAACAACACCGGCAAGTCTTATGGGCAAGCTCAAAGCCAACCATGTTGATCTCGAACGAAGCTCAAGACCAACCTGCTACTCGATGGGTACACTTCGTAAATTCAGACCAAAGATGCGCCTTATTTGATACAGGCATCGATTCATTCATGTCTCAAGATTTTGCATTCATGCATGGCATTAAAAGTGAAGACATGAATGCTTCACTATTAGTACACACCTCGCTGGCCAATGTCGGACTTCCATGATTTGCAACGACGCCCCTGTTGAAATCAAGGAATGGAATTCTTGTCTCTCCTATCGTGTGAAGTCTTGTAGCATTGACCTCATTCTGGGAATGAATTGGTTGAAAGCGATACGGCGCCAATCGCTTATGCCCACTAAGACCGCCCATCTGCTGCACCTTCGATGAAATCGTAAGCTACAATGCTCGTTCGTTCAAGATGCCGAGGCAAGGCTCTATGCATTGAATGCATTGAACGCCGCACCCTCGAGGGAATTGAAAACATTCCCGCTGCTTATGCATTTCCAAGACGCTCTTTCCTGAAGAACTTCCAGGATTCCTCTGCTAGGGCTGTCGAATTCGCCATCGACTTGAAACCAGGCACCACTCCTATAGCCAAGCTGCCCTACAAGATGCCGCCGATGAACTCCTTGAACTAAAGGAGGAAATCGACAAATCTCTTCAAAGCGGTTTCATTCGCCCAAGTTGCTCTCCTTGGGGAGCACCTTCTCTTTGTCAAGAAGAAGGATGGGACAAACCGATTGGTCCAAGACTACCGCCCTATAAATCAAGCTACCATTCGTAATAAGTATCCTCTTCCTCGGATCAATGATCTTTATGATCAACGGCTGGTTCGCCGTTGTTCTCAAACTCGACTTGAGGTTGGGTTACCACCAGATCCGTGTTCGCGAGGAGGATATCCCCAAGACCGCATTTGTGACTCGTTATGGTTCATACGAGTACACCGTCATGTCTTTCGGCTTAACCAATGCCCCAGCTACTTTCTCTCGCCTGATGAACTATATATTCATGGATTATCTCGACAAGTTCGTCGTGGTTTATCTGGATGATATCCTGATCTTTTCCAAGAATGAAGAAGAACATGCTGAACATCTTCGTCTTGTGCTGGAAATGCTACGAGAGCATCAACTCTATGCCAAGTTCTCCAAGTGTGAATTCTGGCTTCCCGAAGTAACCTACCTTGGACATGTCATCTCTAAGGATGGTATTGTTGCCAACCCCGAACGAGTTCAGGCTATTCTCGATTGACTCCTCCAAGAACGCATAAGTCGGTTTTCTCGGTCTCGCCAGCTATTGCCGATTCGTCGAGAACTTCTCCAAGATTGCCGTGCCTCGACTAACCTGTTGCATAAAGGCGCCAAGTTCCAATGGATGATAAATGTCGAGAGTTTCCAGCACTCAAAGACAAGTTGACGCCGCCCAAAGGCTAGCTCCTCCCGATACTAAGAAGGACTTCGCTATTTATCGCGACGCATCTCGTCAAGGTTTAGGCGGTGTCCTAATGCAAGAGCGCAAGTAGTTGCTTATGCCTCTCGACAGCTTATGCCTCACGAGGAGAACTACCCAGTTCACGACCTCGAACTTGTCTGCTGTCATTCATGCGCTAAAGCAAAGGCGACATTACCTTCTCGGTAATCGCTATGTAGATCTACACCGACCACCAAAGTCTGGTATCTGCTTACTCAGCCAGACCTGAACCTCCGCGCAGAGATGGATGGAGACTGCAGCATTTTGATTTGGGTATTTCCTATACGCCAGCAAGGCTAATGTAATGGCTGATGCCTTGAGCCGCAAGTCTTATCGCAACCACCTTCAGTTCACCAAGTTCAGCCCCCACTTGTTGAAGAATTCAGAAAGCTGAACCTCCACATTGTTCCTCCGGTGCACTCGCTCCCCTCCTCCGGAGTTCCGCAAGATGAATCTCCGTGTTGTTCCCTGTGGTTCCTCTATACCTCGGCTGTTGAACCCGATCTCGTGGGCACCATAAAGACAATGCAGGATTTGACTCAAGTCTACAAGATTAAACAAGACGTCAAGAAAGGAAATCCTCATCCTTCACTATTGCCGATGATGGCGCTTGTACTTCAAAGGCCGCCTAGTGGTGCCATGTAAGAAGGAAAATCTGAATATGACTCGGAGGTTATGCAAGAAGCTCATGATACGCCTCTATGTATCCATCCCGGCAGTACAAAGATGTATCAAGACATTCGCCGAGATTCTCGTGGTCTAATATGAAGCGTGACATTGCTCGCTATGTTTCGAGTGTGACGCTTGCCGTCAGATCAAAGCGTAACATCAAAGACCTGCTGAACTCGCAGCCTATCTCTATTCCCGAATGGAAATGGGACCATGTTGAAATGGACTTCGCCACCGGATTTCCCAAATCGCAGAAAGGTAATGATGCTATTCTTGTCGCCATTGACCGGCTTTCTAAAGTTGCACATTTTCGGGCGGTCAAGGAAACGATCATCGCTAGCCAGCTTGCAACGCCTATATGACCAGAATTGTTTCACTTCACGGTATTCCACTGGTTATCGCTCGACCGTGGCAGCTTATTCACTTCAAGATTCGGGCAAGTTTCAAGAAGCTATGGGGACTCATTTATCTTTCAAGATCGCTTTCATCCGCAGATCACAAGGGCAAGTTGAACGTGTCAACCAAATTCTCAAGACATGCTTCGAGCTTGTGTCGCTTCTTCGCAAGAAATGGAGGAATCTCTCCGTATGCTGAGTTCTCTTATAATAATAGCTATCAAGCTAGTCTCAAGATGGCCCCTTCAAGTGTTATATGGACGAAAGTGCCAACCCTCCGAACTGGTCGAAATCGGGAACGCCCACTCTTCGTCCGGATATTATCCAACATGCCAAGAACAAGTCCGCATTATTCGCGAGAATCTCAAGACTGCTCGCCTCGCAAAAGAGTAATTATGACCGCTATCACAAAGACATGGTCTATCAACTCGGCGAAAAGGCCTATCTTCGTGTTACACCAATGAAGGGTGCTCACCGCCGGATCAAGGGCAAGTTAGCTCGCTATATTGGCCCTTTCACTATTCTCGAAAAGCGTGAAAAGTGGCTTATCAACTGGAGCTCCGTCGAACCTTTCTCAAGTTCACGATGTGTTCCACGTGTCCCAACTCCGACGCTGCTTCAAGGACCCAATCCGGCAAAGGACCATGAAGTGCTCGAATTGCAGCAGACCTCTCCTATAAAGAGCATCCGTCCGTATTCTCGACCAAGCTGAACGCCGCACCCCGTAAGGCGATCAAGTTCTCAAAGTCCAAAGGGTCGAATCACTCAAGATGAAGCCACACGGGAACGCGAGGATCGCCTACGAGATGAATATCCCGCACTCTTTCCTTCTACCTCCTAAATCTCGGACGAGATTTCTTGTAGTGGAGGAGATTTGTAACGCCGGGTGGTTATGCAACAAGAATCGTCCCCAAGTTAATTAACCTCTCGCTGATTCAAACCCACCTAAAACAAAATCAAAATGAAACAAACGATAAAAGGTTCAAAATAAGTTCTAAAATGTTCCGGTTTTCTAAAATACCTAACCTAATATTGGTGGGTGCAATAATATTTACAAATGTCGAGCATTTTAAATAAAATAAAACAGAAAAGAAACTAAATAAAAGAAAAGGAAAAACAAAAAGAGAGGGGAGAACCCCTGCCCACCTGGGCCGGCCCTCTCCCACCGGCCCCTCTCTCCCCCCTTTGGCCCATTCCTCTCCATGGGCCGCCCACCGCCCAACCCACCGCCGCTTAACCCCCACCCGTGGCTAACCCTAGCCACCGACCGCATGCTTCCCCACGCGCCTCGCCTCTCTCCTCTCCTCGATCGGATCGGGCAGAGATCCTCCGCGACCGAACCTCCCCGCCGTCCTCCACCTCCGCCACCCCGCCCACCACTGCCCTCCTCCTCCTCCGACGCCACTGGACCGCCCACTCCTCCTCCGTCGCCTCGAGCTCACATGGCCTCACGCCGCCAGCCTCGCTCACTCCTGCCGAGGGCGCCTCCCGACCCTCCTCAACGGCCTCCCCGACCTCACTGAGCCCACCGGCCGAGACCCGGCTTCCCACAGAGGCCCCTCTCCTCCCCCTGCTGACGGCCGGCTCCGCCCGCCTGGCCAGACCGACGCCCGGTCCCCTCCGGCTCTCCTCGCTGACGCCAGGGCCCCGACCGCCCTGTCACGGATCGGGCACCAGCCGCCAGACCGCCCCACTCCTGTTCCTCTTCCCCCCCTGGACCTGACCGCCCCGCCACTGACGGCGCCGCCGCCCCTTCTTCCCTACGACGGCGACACGTCGGCGACCCTTGCGGGCGCCTGACCCCTCGCCTCTCTGCTCGGCGCCCTCGCCGCCTCCCCGGCCGAGCCCCCCTGCTTTCCCTCCCATGACGCTGGCTCTCGCCCGAGCCACCACCGCCTGGTCGCCTCACTCGCCGCTCGCCGCCCGGCCGGCGCCAGTGGCCTCGGCCGGCTGCCCCAGGCTCGGGCGCCTCGTGGTCACGCCTCGGTCGGCTCGATCCGCCTGGATCGGGTTCGATTCGGCGCCGCCAGACCCACCGCCTGCTTGGCCTCAGCCACTGACGTGGGGGCCCCACCCCAAAAATAATGTTTTAATTAAAAACAGAACTAAAAACAAAATGAAATGAATATAAATTAATTAACTAACTAATTAATTAATAAATTAATTGAGTAATTAATTAAACTAATTAATTCGATTAGTTAAACCTAATCATTAGTTAAATTAATTGGGTAATTAATTAAACTAATTAATTCTGAATTAATTAACACTAATTATTAATTAACTTAATTAACTAAGGTTAATTAAACTTTGATTAGGCTAATTAAATTAATTAGTCAATAGTGAATGACATGCGGACCCACCGTCGTGGTTGACCTAGTCAACCCTGTTGATCGATGATGTCGAGATGACATCATGTCGATGTCATAAATGCAATTTCAAATTAATTAAATAATTAATTAAAATTCCGAAATTAATAAAATCTTTTATAAATCATATCTTTTAATCCGTAATCCGGATTAAAATAATTTCAACATGAAAGTTGCTCGTAACGACGAGACGAATCCGGATACGCAATCCGCTCGTCCACCACACGCCTCTAACCTATCGAACCTGCAAACTTTCCTCTCCGGTTCATCCGTCTGACAGACGTCCGAACCGGATAACCTCCTGATGTTTTCCCCTAAACCAGTACCCTTCTTACCACGTTAGGGCACGCCTTAGCATCGCTTCTTGGCATGTCATGCATCGTTATGCATCTGTTATTTGTATTCATTGTTTCTTCCCCTCTTCTCTCCGGAGACTACGAGACCGACGCCGCACTGGCCAGTTCGACCACGGTGTTGACGACCTCTCTCTCTTGCCGAGCAACCAGCAAGCCCCCTTGATCACCAGATATCGCTTACTCTTATCTACACCGCTTGCATTAGAGTAGCATAGCATGTTACTGCTTCGAGATACTCCTATATCGCACAGATAGCCTGTCTTTGTAACCTCTCATTGTTACCTTACCGCAATCCTATATGCTTAGTATAGGATGCTAGTACTTTCATCTGTGGCCCTACTTTCTTGTCTGCTTGCCGTGCTATATTATCGGGCCGTGATCACTCGGGAGTTGATCACGGTATATACTATATACTTATACATAATACATGTGAGACTAAAGTCGGTCGGCTGATGGAGCACCCGCGAGTGGATCATTGTGGCGGAGCGGCGGCAGGTTGAGACCGCCTAGGAGAGAGGTGGGCCTGCCTGCTCGGGCGCTCATGTTACTTAACACGCTTAACGAGGTCTTGGTATTTGATCTGGGTTGGCTACGAGCTTATACGCACTAACCATCTACGCTGGAGTAGTTATGGGTATCCCGCCGTGGTATCACCAAGCACTTCAGACGTCAATGACGAGCGGCGCTACCGGATTGGACTCGAACGCTCATTAGGCTAGGTCTGCTCCGGCCGCCCTCGCAACGCAAGTGTGTGCTCGAGGCGATGGGCCTGCACTCTGCGCGCTTAGGTTTAGACCGCGCGCTGGCCTCTCACAGCCTAGGTGGGGCTGCGACGTGTTGATCTTACGCTGTCGGGCATGACCCCGAAAGTGTGTCCGCCAAATGGGATCAAGCGTGCTGGGTAAGATGGTGCACCCTGCAGGAAGTTAATCTATTCGGATAGCCGTGATCTTCGATAATGTGACGACTTGGAGTTGTACCTTGAGCTTATGACAACTAGAACCGGATACTTGATAAAACACACCCTTCCAAGTGCCGACATAACCGGTGGTCGCCTCGCTCGTGGTTATGAGCAGGGATTGCCGGGTAGGATTATTGCTATATGATGTTACTTGGAGGACTTCGTTGTCCTCTTCGTCTGTGCAAGACAGTGTCCGTGGCGTAGTCTTCGTAAGACTAGCTATCCCCTCTTAATTTGGCATTCTCGCAGCTCACCCATCGATATGGCCTTTACACATATATCCATGCATATGTAGTGTAGCTCCTT
This sequence comes from Aegilops longissima, assembly GCA_021605205.1. Lineage (NCBI taxonomy): Eukaryota > Viridiplantae > Streptophyta > Magnoliopsida > Poales > Poaceae > Aegilops > Aegilops longissima. Next base: position 536,697,433 of record CM038682.1, on the reverse strand, counting down.
GCTTTAAGTAGTACTTTGGATGAGTACTCACGGTTGCCTTGTTCCCCTTTTCCCCTACCTCTACTCGATTGCTGCAATCGACGATGGAGCCCAGAGGAGCGACGCCACCGCCTATGACGACTACTACTCCGGAGGCGCCTACTACTACGCAGCAGCCCACCGACGACCACTGTGAGTGACCTAGGAGGATCCCAGCAGGAGGCCTGCTCCTCTTCGATCTCAGATCCCAGCTTTGTGCTAGCCATCTTATGGCACCTTGTTTAACTTATGTCCAGACTCAGATATTGTTGCTTCCACGACTCGTCTATGATCGAGCACTTGTATTCGAGCCCTCGAGGCCCCTGGCTTGTATTATGATGCTTGTATGACTTATTTTATTTGTAGAGTTGTGTTGTGATATCTTCCTGTGAGTCCTTGATCTTGGTCGTACACATTTGCGTGCATGATTAGTGTACGATTGAATCGAGGGCGTCACAGTACCCTAAAAACATTGAATATCAAGATAGATCGGGAGTTCCGCCGCCGCAAGCCTCTGAAACCACCAAAAACCTATCGGGAGCCTGTTCCGGAACCCTGCCGGAGGGGGAATCCATCGCCGGTGGCCATCTTCATCATCCCGGCGCTCTCCATGACGAGGAGGGAGTAGTTCACCCTCGGGGCTTAGGGTATGTACCAGAGCTATGTGTTTGATCTCTCTCTCTCTCTCTCTCTCTCTCTCTCTCTCTCGTGTTCTCTCGTGTTCCTCTATGGCACGATCTTGATGTATCGCGGCTTTGCTATTATAGTTGGATCTTATGATGTTTCTCCCCTCTACTCTCTTGTGATGAATTGAGTTTCCCTCTTGAAGTTATCTTATCGGATTGAGTCTTTACTTTGAGAACACTTGATGTATGTCTTGCCGTGTTTATCTGTGGTGACAATGGGATATCACGTGCCACTTGATGTATGTTTTGGTGACCAAATTGCGGGTTCCGCCCATGAACCTATGCATAGGGTTTGGCACACATTTTCTTGACTCTCCGGTAGAAACTTTGGGGCACTCTTTGAAGTACCTTTGTGTTGGTTGGATGAATCTGAGATTGTGTGATGCATATCGTATAATCGTGCCCACGGATACTTGAGGTGACAATGGAGTATCTAGGTGACATTAGGGTTTTGGTTGATTTGTGTCTTAAGGTGTTATTCTAGTACGAACTCTTTAATAGATCGATCCGAAAGAATAACTTTGAGGTGGTTTCGTACCCTACCATAATCTCTACATTTGTTCTCCGCTATTAGTGGCTTTGGAGTGACTCTTTGTTGCATGTTGAGGGATTGTTATATGATCCAATTATGTTATTATTGTTGAGAGAACTTGCACTAGTGAAAGTATGAACCCTAGGCCTTGTTTCAACGCATTGCAATATTGTTTGTGCTCACTTTTATCATTAGTTACCTTGCTGTTTTTATATTTTCGGATTACAAAAACCTATATCTACCATCCATATTGCACTTGTATCACCATCTCTTCGCTGAACTAGTGCACCTATACAATTTACCATTGTATTGGGTGTGTCGGGGACACAAGAGACTCTTTGTTATTTGGTTGCAGGGTTGTTTGAGAGAGACCATCTTCATCCTACGCCTCCCACGGATTGATAAACCTTAGGTCATCCACTTGAGGGAAACTTGCTACTGTCCTACAAACCTCTGCACTTGGAGGCCCAACAACGTCTACAAGAAGAAGGTTGCGTAGTAGACATCATGCCTTCCTTCTGGCCCATAAAAAATCATCGTGGAGTTTCGTGGCATTTGGAGTCCGTTTGATATTGATTTCCTGCAATGTAAAAACATGGAAAAAACAGCAATTGGCACTTGGCACTATGTCAGTAGGTTAGTACCAAAAAATGATATAAAATGATTATAAAACATCCAAGATTGATAATAAAACAACATGGAAAAAAATAGATATGTTGGACATGTATCAATAACCATCCCTCAAAGTGCGATGAAGAATCACTCCAAAATTCCTATATAGCGGAGAACATAAGAATAAATTTGTGACGCCCGGATAATCACGCTACAGTAACCCTCTACTAACGATGCCACGTCAACTCCATTACGGTTACTAATCTCGCGTTAGTTCGAAACCAATTCAAATCCAAATTCAAAATCAAACAAATAGTAAAAGTTTTCCAATCTTAAAACTAAAATGTTCGGAGAGAGCCAAATAATGCATAAGTAATAATGGTGAAGAAACCAACCTCTTTGAAAGTGTTTGATTGTCCTAAAGTAAATAAAATAGTAGCAAAACAATGAATCAAATGCTTTTTAGAAATGAAAAAGAAAATTATTAAACTATTCTATCTAGTTACCCAAACTTATGTGGTCAGTATAATTATTTAGACTAAATTAGGGACTACTTTATAAGTCATAAATCTAAAATAAAAGTGAAACTAAAAGTAACAGAAAAGAAATAAAGAAAAGGAACAAAAGGAAAATAAATAGAAAAGTAAAATTGGAGAAAGACCCCCTTGGCCAACTGGGCCAAACGCCCACCGGCCAGCCCTCTAACCTAGCCGCCCACCCCACTCCGCTAACTCCTTGGGCGATCGAACCCAAACCCTAGCGCACTCCACTCCCCACTCGCCCCACCCTGCGCGCCTCCTCGCTCCCCCGATCTCGATCGGGGAACGGTGCCTGACACCGCCATTGCCCCACGCCCTGTCGCTGCCGGGCGCGCACACCACCACTGGCGCCTCCTTGTCGCCTCCCCACACCGCCTCCTCAACCCTCCTCCCCGACCGGCCTCCTGGCGCCTGTGCTTCCTCCCGGCGCCGCCTCGCCATCATCGTCTCGACCCCGACTCCGTCGCCCGAAGCTGCCCCGGACGTCGCGGACTTCCCTGTCCACGCTGGCGTCGTCCCTGCCGACCTCCCCGAGCCCCGCTGCCCTAGTCCCTACTCCCCACCGTGAGCTCCTCCTCTCCTCGTTCGCCACCGCGCCTTCCGCCTGCCTCACCAAGCCCCGCCTCGCCACCACGCCGACGGCCATGCCCCGGCGCCTGACGCGCCCATGGCCATGCCTCGCGCCTGACTCCTGCTCGACCTCGCCAGCCTCGCCTGAGCTCCTGTCACCAAGACGCGCACACACCGCTGCTCCCGCCTCGCCTCAGATCCCCACGCCCGGCCGGGCGCCATGACTGCTCGCCTGACGCCATGCGCCTGCATAGCGGTCGATGGAGTAATGGTAGTAGATGCAGTGCAGAGTCGGTCTACTAATCTTGGACGTGATGCTATGTAATGATCATTGATTAGATATTGTCACGATTATTTGAAGTTCGATGAATTGCCCAACAGTAATTTGTTTACCCACCGCTTGCTATTTTTCTCGAGAGAAGCCACTAGTGAAACCTATGGCCCCGGTCTTCTTCTCATATATTTGCCTTTGCGATCTACTTTTTCTTTATGCTTTTATTCAGATCTATTAAACCAAAAATACAAAATATCTTGCTGCACTTTATTTTATCTGCGATCTATTATTTCAATCTATTATAATTTTCCTCACAACGTGCCTTCAGCGCTAAGCATTCGAAGGGATTGACAACCCCTTTAACGCGTCTGTTGCGAGTGGTTGTTATTTGTGTGCGGGGTTGTTTACGTTTTGTTGCTTGGTTCTCCTACTAGTTCGATACCTTGGTTTCATTAATGAGGAAATACCTCACCGTTGTTGTGCTGCATCATCCTCTCCTCTTGGGGAAATATCATTAGTCTTAGCAAATATCACCATTATATGATCCAATTATATTAGCATTGAGAGATTGCACTAGCGAAAGTGCGGACCTAGGCCTCATTTTCAAGCATTGCAATACCTTTTTGTGCCCGCTACTATTTGCTACCTTGTTGTTTTTATTTATTCAGATTATAAAAATATATTTCTACCATCCATATTGCATCTATCACCATCTCTTCACGAACTAGTGCACCTATACCATTTTCCATTGTATTGGGTGTGTTGGGGACACAAGAGATTTCTTGTATTTGGTTGCAGGTCGCTTGAGAGAGACTATCTTCATCCCACGCCCCCATGGGTTGATAAACCTTAGGTCATCCACTTGAGGAAAATTGCTACTATCCTACAAAACTCGCGCTTTGAGGCCCAACACGAGTCTACAAGAATAAAGTTGCATAGTAGACATCAAGCTTTTTTCCGCGCCCGCTTGGGGAGGTGAGTGCTTGAAGGTATATCTTTAGATCTTGCGTCGAATCTTTTAGTTTCTTGTTTTATCACTAGTTTGGTTTACAAAATAAAACTACATAAAAATGGAATTGAGGTTGCATCATATTATTGATCATCTTTATAATATCTTTCTTGAAAATGATGGATCGGATAATTGTGCTCAATTTTTAGAAGAAGTCAATAAAATTTTTGGCACAAAATATTTGAATGATGGGCATGATTGCAATATTGTTAGTATGAATTCTTTAAATATCCATGATGCTAATGATATGCAGCCACAAGCTTGGGGATGCTATATTTGATGAAGATGATATTTTAGTCCCCAAGTTTTGATGAGAATATTTACTATGATGAAAGCATGCCTCCTTTTTATGATGATTATATTGATGAAAGTGGGTTTGGAAGAGTGTCAACTCTAGGTAGTAATGATCCCACTATTTTCGAGGGTGTTGAATCTTATTATAATAATTATGAAAGTGGATTTGGAGAGGTCGTGACTTTATTTAGTGATGAGTCCACTATTTCGGAAGAGGTTTCAATCCATTATGACAACAAAGTTGCTATCTATGATGATTATGGTGATGACATGCATGCTATAGAAAATAATGGTAACCATGAAACTTGTCATCATGATTTTAATTTTCAATCCCATGATAGTTATTTTGTTGAGTTTTCTCCCACTACTATTCATGAGAATAAATTTGCTTATGTGGAGAGTAGTAAAATTTCTATGCTTATGGATCTTGAAAAGAATGCTTTATGTGATATTTATATTGCTGAATTCATTCATGATGTTACTGAAAATTATTACGAGAAGGAGTCTATGCTCATATATATATTTCGATAATATCAAGTTTCTCTCTTTATGTTGAAAGTTTGAAGTTATGCATGTTTTTCCTTCCTATGCTAGTTGATTCTTGTTCCCATAAGTTGTTTTCACAAAATTCCTATGCATAGGAAGTATGTTAGGCTTAAATGTGTTTTCCATGTGATTCAAGATGTTCTCTTTGTGTTTCAATTCTTTATTTTCATGCGAGCATCATTGAAATCATCATGCCTAGCTAAAAGGCATTAAAAAGCGCTTGTTGGGAGACAACCCAACACCTTTACCTACTTTTTTGTGTGTTCACATGATTATGCTACTATATTGATCATGCTTTATTGCTTTTGTTTCAATAAAGTGCCAAGTAAAGCCTTTAGGATCATGTTGGGTGATAGTTGCTTTGATCTTGCTGAAAAATAGAAACTTTTGTGCTCACAAAAATAATTCTCATTTTTAACAGAAGAGTGATTTTGAGTTGATTCTTTTTGCAGAAGATTAATATACAAATTGCTCATGTGATCCTAATTATTCATATTTTTTGGATTTGTAGAAGTATGGTAGTTATCCAGATCACTACAGACTGTTCTGTTTTTGACAGATTCTGCTTTCGATGCATAGTTTGCTTGTTTCCAAGTTTCTATGGCTTATATTCCTCAATATAAATTGTGGAAATGATATTCTACAGTAGGAATTGTGTGGAAACAATTATGAATCTTGTCTTTGACAGTACCAAAGTGAAATGGCTTGTTATTTATCATACTAACCTATCTCACGAAGTTCCGTTAAGTTTTGTGAGATTGAAGTTTTCAAGTTTTGGGTGAGATGTTGATATGAGGACAATAAGGAGTGACACGACCCTAAGCTTGGGGATGCCCAAGGTACCCCAAGGTGATATTCAAGGAAGATCCAAGCAACTAAGATTGGGGATGCCCCGGAAGGCATCCCCTCTTTCGTCTCCAACATTATCGGTAACCTCACTTGGAGCTATGTTTTCACTCGTCACATGATATGTGTTTTGCTTGGAGCATCAATTTATTTTGTTAGGATTTGCTTGCTGTTATTTAGAATAATGTTTTGCATATTTTATTTCAATAAAAGTGGCTTTGATAGCCTCTATTATGCTTATTTTGCAAGTCTACATGTTGCTGTTTCAAACCTAAAGATTATCGATGTTACAAAAATTCCCTAGGAAAGTCAGAATGTGATAAAATGTTGAAACGTTTTGCAAAATAAGCTCTGATAAATTTTGTAGTTCATAATTTTGGAGTTAAATAAGTATTGATACTCTTGCATTCTTTACAAACTGTACTGCTTTTGGTAGATTGCTGTTATGTTTGCATTGTTTATATATGTTTGCCTTAATGATTCTATTCGAGGATAGGAGTATTAAATATGCAGAGGCATTTAGTATGAAATGTTGAATAATAATTTTAGTGATTTTCACAGTAGAGAATGATAAGGTTTTTGCATTGGTTTATACTAACTTATCTCACGAAGTTCTTGTTGAGTTTGTGTGGATGAAGTTTTTGAGATTTAGGGAACCGTGATATGAGAGGAATCAAGGAGACACAAAAGTTTTGCTTGGGGATGCCCAAGGCATCCCAAATTTATATTTCAATAAGTCTCAAGCATCTAAGATTGGGGATGCCCTGTAGGCATCCCACCTTTCTTCTTCAACAATTATCGTTAGTATCGATAGAGCCTAAGTTTTTGCTTCTTCACATGATGTGTGCTATTATTGAAATGTCATTTTGTTTTGTTTCGCTTGTTGTTTCAATAAAATACTTAGATCTGAAGGTTTTAAATAAATTATAGTCCTCAAATAGTTGTCGTGGAGGCTAAGGTACCACATCCGTCAATGAAGCTCTTTCTTTGAAATTGCTCTAGTGCTTCACTTATATCTTTTGAGCATGGTGTGCTTTAGTATTTTGAAGAAATTCTCTCTTGCTTCACTCAAATTAATTTGAGAGAAAGAATTAACATGCTCATGATCTTCACTTATACTTGTTTGAGCTTATCAAAAGCAACACATGAAAATTAGTCCTAAAGTGATAGATATCCAAGAAGGATATAATAAAACTTTCATGAAGATCATTGGACAAAATAAACTTGATTCCTTGTAATAGTTTTGAGATACGATGATGTGATATGTGAGTCATGTTGATGAGTAATTGTGCTTTAGTAAGTATATTGGTGTTAAGGTTTGTGATTCCCTATGCAAGCACGAAAGTCATTAGTTATGCAATGAAATTATATCCTACTTGTGGTGCATTATTCGGTATTAATTATGCTTAATGCTCGCTTATGATATTATTCGCTTCTTGGTTGGTCATCAATCTTTTGCTAGCCTTCATTTTGCACTAAGTATGATCACTACTTGTGCATCCAAAACTTTAAACCATTTTTGCCACATGAGTCCACTATACCTACCTATATATGTATTCTTTGTCGCCTAAGCAAATTTGTATGTGCCATCTATAATTTTCAAAATAAATTTCTCTTTTGTGTCGCACTGCTGCATAGGCGGTGAGGAGGGCCAATATTTTCCATGCTAGATGTGTTATTCTCACGATGAGTGTTTATTCACTTATCATTACACGAGTAAGGTAAAGGTATTAGGGATGCCCAATTTAAATGAAAATGAATTTACTTTATGTTGTCAAATAATAAATTCCTTGGAAAGTGTTTGTATGGAGGGCTGGAAAGTGAAAGTATGGTGGAAAAGGAATAAACTTTATTTTCTATTTGGGAACCGCCTATGATATATCTAGCATGGAAAGTGTTGGGAATTCTAAGTCGTTTCAGTGGGAAAAGTATGCTCTCAAAATGTTTTTATCTCACAATTTTTGCTTTGAGCCTGCACTCTACAAACCTTTACCTCCGCCAAGGGCCTTTCTTTACTTTATGCAATTTTTATTTTAATTTGAGTCTCCATCTTCTCTTATAAAGCACCAACTAGCACTACAAAAAATACACTGTGATGATACGTGTTTGTCACAAGAGGTCACGTCATTATGCATGTACATCCATGACAATTTTATGATAGAATCAAGATAGTCATACTGCTGTCGTAGAGAAGTGTTCCATGACATTACTAAAATTATCACGGAAGTGTCCACTTCCATGACGATAAATGGGCCGCCCAACAGGCGCCTATGATACGCTGACATGGCACGCCCAACAGAGGCATATAGGTTAAATGGGCCGCCCAACTAAAGGCCCATAAGATTTGGGACCATAATGGCTGGCCCAGCTAAAGGCCCACAAGATTTCACCGATAAGGGGCCGACCCAGCTAAAGGCCCACAAGATTTTGAGGACACGAGGGCCAGCCCGCTAAAGGCCCGCAAGATTTGTGGACACTAGTGGGCCGCCCGCATGGCCTGCCATGGTTTGGGCCAAATGCCAGCCCATATTTGATCCGTCCATTAACAGCCTGCCATGTTCTCGGCCTAATAAAGGCCCATATGAGATCTAGCCCGCTAAAAGCCTACCACGCTCGATCAAATTACGGCCCAGATCAGATCCGCCCTTCAAGAGTTTTTGGGCTAAATTATGGCCCATTTCAGATTCGCCCATTAACTGACGCTATGCTTTTGGGCCCACTTACTAAAGGCCCAATTAGTAATTCGACTGATATTAGTTTTGGCCTGTTAAATGCCCGCTTAACATTTCAACCTCTATTTATTTCGCTTGTTAAAAGCCCGCCATAGTTGGGCCTAACTACGCCCGATTTGCATCCAACCTGCTCACAAATGATAATCTGATTGGGCCAAACAAAGACCGAGACAATTTTGGCCTGTTAATGGTCCTTGATGTGATTGGCACAATCATGGGCGGGTCTATTCGCCTCGCTGCTGCTCGTGAGCTGTTCAAGATGCTTCGCACCAACCTACTTTTCAGCCTCCTAAAGCCCATTGAGTTTTCTATAAAATAGGCTGGCGGTTTACTCGGCCTATTAAAGGCCCAAATCTACTAGTGGCCAGTTTACATTTAGGCCTATTAACAGATCAAGATGACTGGGCCCATGATGCGGATCATATATAGTGATTTGCATGACAACCCATTATGTAATGTAATTTTACGGTTTGGCTTGGATATATATATATATATATATATATATATATATATATATATATATATATATATATATATATATATATATATATATAAAATAACTAATGCATCGTGAATAAGAAAAACCTAGACTATAACAAAGAAATTAATTACATATTACATCCACTGGCATCAAAGTTTGCCACTATGATAATAAAGCACAAGTACAACATTACATACACCGGGCATCAAAGATCACCACCAGCAAATAAACACGCCGACAAAATAATATACAAAACAAACAACACTTCAATAGAGTTCAAGAAAGGTTAGCCCTACTGAGATTGAAGAAGCAAATGAAAGTGTGATGAGATCAAGTTGTTTGACACACTTATATCCTCCTCACTCAAAGATAAACAAGTGGATGATGACAGGTTTTGCATATAATTATCAAGCATAATAATTCATCGCATTTCATCGATTTAAAGTGACACTTTTAAAATAGCATTAACACAATATGGTATTGTTCAGTTAAGACATGGCAGGAAATGACATTGTGAAGGAGTTGGCAGCTTCACGACACCACGGATTACGATCAATAACTCATAAGTACCAATGGTTAGTGTGCTGTCAATTCATCCCATTTCAGATTGGCAAATAAAGAGACGGTTTAAATAATAGTAGAATGATATGACATTGTTCATAGTTAAGACATTGCAGAATATGACATTGTGTCAGAGGGTAGGTTCACCATACCCGATTACGATCAAGAATGTACATACATGCAGTGCAAAAGAAGTTCACTTGCTCTATATAGTTTAATTTACATGGTATGAAGAAGGAACTTGGTTGTATGCTACCGAGGGAGTCCTGGATTAGGGTGTCCAGATAGCCGGACTACCATCATCACCGAACTATCATTTGCGGACTATCATCATCCGGACTCCAAGACTATGAAGATAGAAGATTGAAGACTTCGTCCTGGGATGGGACTTTCCCTTGGAAGGCAAGCTGGCGATACGGATATGTAGATCTCCTACCATTGTAACCGACTCTATGTAACCCTAGTCTCCGTGTCTATATAAACTGGATGGCTTTAGTCCGAGGAGGACAATCACAACAACAACCTTACAATCATATCATAGGCTAGCTTCTAGGTTTAGCCCTTGATCTCGTAGATCCACTCTTGTAAACATCCACAATATCAATATCAATCAAGTAGGACGAGGGTTTTACCTCCATCAAGAGGGCCCAACCGTAAACATCGTGTCCCTTGTCTCCTCGTTACCATCCGCCAGACGCACAGCTCGGGACCCTCACCCGAGATCCGCCGGTTTTGACAACCGACATCGGGCTTTCATTGAGAGTTCTTCCTGTCGCCAACGATAGGAAGGATGCTCCTCCCGCCTTCAAGGACGGTATTTTCGCTTAAAGGAGCCTTGGCCGCCGCCAAACTATCCAGCTAGGTGGTTTTCTTATGACCGCCGTCCGCCATCGCTCGACAACACCTCTCAAGTCGCCAAAAGCAATTTCACGCCAGCTCGAATTCGCCGAGCGGTTGGATCCAATGGAGCTCTCGTCAGAACGAGCTCTTGATCGTGACGCACCGGAGTTGCATAGATTACGATCAGATCGGGCTTAAAACCGATCCGAGAGAAATTAACTCTCCTAGGTCACCCACCACGCTGCGTTGGTAGAGGAACAATGCGCGACGCTTCTCCCGATTGAAAACTAGTCATGTCCGGATCCCCAACCCCCATGCTGGATTCCCATGAGGGACGGGCTTCGATCAAACATCGAACTTAAAGTCGCATCGACTGCACTCGTGGACAACATCCAAAATCCAAGCTTCCAAAATTGGAAACTCGCCTTCGAGCCTTGAGATGGGTAGGGTTCCGGACTTAGTTCCACCCACCCACTGCATACATATGCGATCTAACTCTAATACGGCAAGAGCCCGCCGAGTCAAGACATCACATCGGGCCGATTCTCCCGTTATGGACAGGATAAAGGACCCGAGAGGAAAACGCAATCTCGCCTTTCTGCAATAATTGCACGGACAAGGGAATCTTAAACGCCATAAGTCGCCATGACATTACACGCTTTTGTGACTTGGAGACCATCGTGACAAAAATACCGTATGGAGAGAGCTCGAAAACCGAAAGTAAATTTTGGGACAATCCGTCCCGAATACATCCCTAGTCCGGAACCAAAGGTGCATCATTATCGCACACGGGCTGAATACAAAAACCAAAACCCCTAAAGGGTACGGAACTGCACCGAGGGCTGGCTAAACGGACCTCGCAAAATTCAGCGCAGAGGGTGCCACTCCAACTCATAGCCTTCGAGCATGTTGGATACTACGGCAAGGGTAAAAGTGGCGAAGAGCTTCTAGCTTCAATCCCAGCCAAAGAACACCAAGACGGTGTTAATAGCCTCGAGACTTTCGTGATCCAATAACATGTGAAAACGATAACTCAAGAACCTTGCCTAAGCCTACCAAGTAGCAACAATAAATCCATGGAGCGACACGGCTATTACCTTCAATGCCAATGATTTAACCTAAATTCGAACTGCCTGGCACAAACCGCATTGGTCCTCAAATTAATAGTAGATTGGCCGCTTTACTAAGGTACTCATGGATGGCGGCAGCGACAAACCTCATCTATGAGGAAACCCTCCAAAAATGGAAATAGATCGAACCGCATTGAGCGAAGCAGACAACCTTTAGAGGAATAATCCCCACCGGCATGTTGCACAGGAAAATCACGCCGACGTAGTGTTCGCTCACGGACAATTACAGTCCAAGAGGTCACATTTCAAGTGGCTCCATTCAGCAGCGGATATCATGTTTTATTAGGACGGAGGCATTCACAATTTTTCAAGCTATACCCCATTATGGGTACATGAAGTTTAAAATGCCCGTCCCAACGGAATTATCACTCGCTAGTGATCCAACATAGCACTGCCACAAAATAAGACAGCCGTGACTAGCCCTCGAGGCACTATCCGGCCCTAGCGTCGAGGAACTCATCATGACGCGCCCACGGTGAACAGGACGATGTGATACTTGATAAAAGATCCAAGTCCACCTCTTTAAACCAGCGGATGAAATGGATCAAGCGTGTTGGGTTATGTGGTGCACCCTGCAGGAAGTTAATCTATTGGAATAGCCGTGATCTTCGGTAACAAGACGACTTGGAGTTGTACCTTGACCTTATGACAACTAGAACTAGATACTTAATAAAACACACCCTTCCAAGTGCCAGATACAACCCGGTGGTCGCTCTCTAACAGGGCGACGAGGAGGGGATCGCCGGGTAGGATTATGCTATGCGATGCTACTTGGAGGACTTCAGTCTACTCTCTTCTACATGCTGCAAGACGGAGGCTGCCAGAAGCGTAGTCTTCGATAAGATTAGCTACCCCCCTCTTATTCTGGCATTCTGCAGTTCAGTCCATCGATATTGCCTCTTTACACATATACCCATGCATATGTAGTGTAGCTCCTTGCTTGCGAGTACTTTGGATGAGTACTCACGGTTGCTTTTCTCCCCTTTCCCCCCTTCCCTTCTACCTGGTTGTCGCAACCAGATGTTGGCGCCCAGGAGTCAGACGCCACCGTCGATGACGACTACTACATTGGAGGTGCCTACTACTACGTGCTGCCCGCTGGCGACCACCAGGAGTAGTTAGGAGGATCCCAGGCAGAAGGCATGCGCCTCTTTCGATATGTATCCCAGTTTGTGCTAGCCATCTTATGGCAACTTGTTTAACTTATGTCTGTACTCAGATATTGTTGCTTCCGCTGTCTCGTCTATGATCGAGCACTTGTATTCGAGCCCTCGAGGCCCCTGGATTGTATTATGATGCTTGTATGACTTATTTATGTTTTAGAGTCGTGTTGTGATATCTTCCCGTGAGTCCCTGATCTTGATCGTACACGTTTGCGTGCATGATTAGTGTATGATTGAATCGGGGGCTTCACAAAATTGTTTGTAGGGTACGAAACCACCTCAAAGCTATTCTTTATGTTGAATCTATTCAAGAGTTCATACTAAAATGATACCAAAGAAAATTCATATTCATAATACTCAATCCAACACAAAGAACTTCAAAGAGTGCCCCAAGATTTCTACCAGAGAAACAAAGACAAGAACATGCATCAACCCATATGCATAGATTACCCCAATGTCACCTCGGGAATCCTCGAGTTGAGTGCCAAAACATATATCAAGTGAATCAATACGATACCCCATTGTCACCACGAGTATTCAATTGCAAGACATATATCACGTGTTCTCAAATCCATAAAAGTATTCAATCCGATAACAACGAAATCTCAAAGGGAAAACTCAATTCATCACAACAAGATAGAGAGGGTAAAACACCATATGATCCGACTATATTGACAAAGCCCGCAATACATCAAGATTATGACGTGTGTTTGTTGGGATCTGATGAACTTTGAGTTTATGATCAGTTATATCTTTTTATATCGATGAAAGTTATTTGAGTTTCTTTGATCTCTTATATGCATGATCTATTATAGCCTCGTATTTCTTCTCCGATATTTGGTTTTGTTTGGCCAACTTGATCTATTTATCTTGCAATGGGAAGAGGTACCCGGTAGTGGGTTCAATCTTACGGTGCTTGATCCCAGTGACAGAAGGGGAACTGACACGTATGTATTGTTGCTACTAAGGATAAAAAGACGATATCTATATCTACCTCCATATAGATAAACGGATCTTCTCTACATCATGTCATCATTCTTATTGCATTACTCTGTTTTTCCATGAACTTAATACACTAGATGCATGCTGGATAGCGGTTGATGTGTGGAGTAATAGTAGTAGATGCAGGCAGGAGTCGGTCTACTAATCTTGGATGTGATGCCTATGTAATGAGCGTTGCCTGGATATCGTCATGATTATTTGTAGTTCTATCAATTTCCCAACAGTAAATTGTTTACCCACCGTTTGCTATTTTTCTCGAGAGAAGCCACTAGTGAAACCTACGGCCCCAGGTCTTCTTCCTCATATATTTGCCTTGCGATTTACTTTTCCTTTGTGTTTTTATTCAGATCTATTAAACCAAAAATACAAAAATATCTTGCTGCACTTTATTTTATCTGTGATATATTATTTCAATCTATTACAATTTCTCCCGTCTACGTGCCTTCTGGCACTGTTACCCGAAAGGGATTGACAACGCCTTTAACACGTCGGGTTGCGAGTGCCTGTTATTTGTGTGCAGGGGTTGTTTATGTTTTGTTGCTTGGTTCTCCTACTGGTTCGATACCTTGGTTTCATTACTGAGGGAAATACCTACCGTTGCTGTGCTACATCATCCTCTCCTCTTGGGGGAAATACCGACGTAGTCTTAGCAAACATCATCAAGGGAATTTCTGGTGCCGTTGCCGGGGAGGATCTTCAACATATACCAGGTTCCTGATCACAAATCTCATCTACTCGCAATTTACATTATTTGCCATTTTCCTCTCGTTTTCCTCTCCCCCACTTCACAAAAATTTGTCGTTTTATTCGCCTCTATTTTTCCGTTTGCCGTTATCTTGCCAGATCTGTTTTTGTGTGTGAGATCTTGTTTGCCGTTATGGATAATTCTTCCTCTGTTGCTTGCACTCCCAAGAACGAGGTTCTCAACTTTAAACAAAGGGGAGGATAAAGTTTAAAAGATGCTTGGTATAGAATTTGCAATGCTCACAATAGATATATCCGTAAGCAATCTACCGTTGTGCTTTTGCGGTGTTTTTATGTTGGCATCACCACTTGGTATAGATTCGTCCTTGATACGGTCACCGGTGGAAATTTCTTGATGAGTCCTCCTTTTGATGCTCTTAATGCTATGGGAAATTTAGTGGGATCACCACCTCTTATGGTTAATGGAACAATTTTGACTCTTGAACATGTGATGGAAAAACTAGATGCCATTGAAAAGAAAATGTTCACTGAAGAGCATATGGAAATTATGCATAAAAAGATACACAATTTTGCTACTAATCTCGGGTCAAAAGCGGGCGATATTTTTAAGTTGTTAAAAGAGAGGGGTACTTTAATCCATGAAAGAATAGAAGAAAGTCCGTCTCGGATCGATAAATTGGAGGAAATCTTTAGTAATCTAAGCACGGCTTTTACTACCACTAAAATTATTGAGGAAACTCCCATAAAGAGTAGGAGATCCAAAAAAAGGGTACAACTTCTAGTGATAGCAATAAAGGAGATCTTAAGATGATTAGTATCCACCCTAATTTTGTTGAAGTGATAAGAGATCCTTTTTGCAAGAATGAAATCTTTGAATTTATTCCTAGGAGTATTGTTATTGAAAATCTCTATGCTAAAACTTTGAGGGATTCTAAGTGTTTGATTGAAGAGTTGGACAAAGATGACAAAACTTAGATCCTTGCCTTACGCCTAGCTAAGGGCGTAAAACTATAGCGTTTGTTGGGAGGCAACCCAATGAATAAAATTTATTTTTGCTTTTTGCTTGCTGTTCTTGAGTGTTTACACAATTATGCTATTGGTATGATTGTGCTTTTTGTGTTTTAGTTAGAGTTTGTGCCAAGTAGAGCCTATAGGATCTTCTTGGGTGATAGTGGTTTGATCTTGTTGAAAAAGACAGAAACTTTGTGCCCACGAAAATAATTGTTAAAAATCACCAGAACGTGATAAAATGCCAATTATTTTTGCAGAAGATTAATATACAAATTACCCAGGTCTTCCTATTTTTGTAGAATTTTTTGAGTTACAGAAGTATTCACCAAAGTCAGATTACTACAGACTGTTCTGTTTTGACAGATTCTGTTTTCTTTGTGTCGTGTGCTTATTTTGATGGCTCTATGGTTTTATTTGATGATTTTTTGCCTAGAAAAGTTGGAATACAGTAGATATAATACAAAAATAAATTATGAATTGGTTTGATACAACACTTATAGTAGTGGTTTGCTTTCTTATACTAATGGATCTCACAAAGGTTTTGTTGAGTTTTGTGATTGAAGTATTCAAGTTTTGGGTTATATTACGATGGATGAAGGAAGGATGTAAGAGCCTAAGCTTGGGGATGCCCCGGAATCCCAAGCTATTATCCAAGAATGAGCAACCAACTAAGCTTGGGGATGCCCCCGAGTGGCATCCCTCTTTCTTCCAACAACTATTGGTATTTAACTCGATGCTATATTTTTATTCATCACATGATATGTGTTTTGCTTGGAGCGTCTTGTATGATATGTGTCTGTGTTTGCTTTATTTTGTGTTTTAAGTCATCAATCCTTTCTGGAGACACCTATTTGAGAGAGCCAAAATTATGCCATGACTTGTTAGAATTGCTCTTTGTGCTTCACTTAAATCTTTTATGAGCTAGGACTTGCTCTAGTGCTTCACTTATATCTTTTTGAGCACGACGTGCTTGTTATTTTTGAAGAACTGCTCTCTTGCTTCACTTAGATTTATTTGGGAGTTAGTAAAATTTTAAAGAAATTCTCTCCTGCTTCACTTAAATTATTTTGAGAGAAAGAAAATTTGTTATGCTCATGATCTTGACTTATATTTGTTTGAGCTTATGAAAAGCAACACATAAAATTTAGTCCCAAAGTGATAGATATCCAATAAGGATAAAGTAAAAAATGTCATGAAGATCATTGGACAAAATAAACTTGATTCTTAGTAATAGTTTTGAGATATGATGATGTGATATATGAGTTATGTTGATGAGTAATTGTTCTCTAGTAAGAATATTGGTGTTAAGGTTTGTGATTCCCTATGCATGCACGAAATTCAATAATCATGCAATCAAAATTATATCCTACTTGTGGTGCATTATTCGGTGTTACTTATGCTTAATGCTTGCTTCACGAAATTATTCATTTCTTGGTTGGTCGCTTCTCAATCTGTTTGCTAGCCTTCATTTTGCACCAAGTATGATCTCTACTTGTGTGTACAAAATCCTTTAAACCAGTTTTGCCACATGAGTCCAGTATATCTACCTATATGCAGTATTCTTTTGCCGTTCTAAGCAAATTTGTATGTGTCATCTCTAATTTTCAAAATAAACTTCTCTTTTGTGTGTTTGTTTGCATCGCGGAACGGTAATGGGTGGCTAATATTTTCCATGCTGGATGTGTTATTCTCACGATGAGTGTTTATTCACTTGTGATTGCACGAGAGTAAGGTAAAGGTTTTAGGGATTCCCAGTCCCGAAATGCAAAAATGAATTTACTTTATGTTGTCAAATAATAAATTCCTTGGAAAGTGCTGGTATGGAAGGCACCCGTGGATACGGCTAGCCATGGAAAGTGAAAGAATGGTGGAAAAAGGAATAAACTTTATTTTCTAGTTTGGGAACCGCCTATGGCATATCTAGCATGGAAAGTGTTCGTAGCTCTACATCGTTTTTGTTGGTGGGATGGATACACCTCCCAAAATGTTTTATCTCAAATTTTTCGCTTTGAGCTCTTGCACCTCTACAAATCCCTACTTCCCTCTGCGAAGGGCCTTTCTTTTAATTTATGCAATTTTTATTTTTTGAATTTAGTCTCCATCCTCTCTTACAAAAGCACCAACTAAGAGGCAATATGATCGTACTCAAGTACTGGGTGTAGCTAATATTCGAGTGTGTTTAATGAATGGATCAATGTTTGAGCATGATGGGCTAGGGATAACTTGTTTTAGCATTGATATTTTGAAAGACATGGTTACTTGTTGATATGCTTGAGTATCTAAATTATTTTGTCAAAACTATACTATTGCTTAATTATATAAAAGTCCAAATGTCCATGCTATAAATAAAAGAATATGATATGACTTGATGAATAGCACTCCACATCAAAAATTCTGTTCTTATCACTTACCTACTCGAGGACGAGCAGGAGTTAAGCTTGGGGATGCTGATACATCTCCAACGTATCTATAATTTTGATTGTTCCATGTTGTTTTATTATCAATCTTGGATGTTTTATAATCATTTTATAGTCATTTTATATCATTTTTTGGTACTAACCTATTGACATAGTGCCAAGTACCAGTTGCTGTTTTTTCCATGTTTTTACATCACAGGAAATCAATATCAAACGGAGTCCAAATGCTACGAAACTCCATGATGATTTTTATGGGCCAAAAGGAAGGCAATGGGCCTGGTTGCACCTGGGGGTGCTCCGAGGGGGGCACAACCCACCAAGGCGCGCCAGGAGGCCCAGGCGCGCCCTGGTGGGTTGTGCCCACCTTGGGTGCCCCCGGACCACCTCTTTGCTCTATAAATACCCCAAAAATACGAAAACCCTAGAAACATCGACGAAATATTCGTCCAGCCGCCGCAGAGTCCAGAACCACCAGATCCAATCTAGACACCATCACAGACGGGTTCACCACTTCCATTGGTGCCTCTCCGATGATGCGTGAGTAGTTCTTTGTAGACCTTCGGGTCTGTAGTTAGTAGCTAGATGGCTTTCTCTCTCTCGCTAAATTATCAATACAATGGTCTCTTGGAGATCCATATGATGTAAATCTTTTTGCGGTGTGTTTGTTGGGATATGATGAACTTCGAGTTTATGATCAGTTATATCTTTTAAAATGCAAAGTTATTTGAGTTTATTTGATCTCTTATATGCATGATCTCTTATAGCATCGTATTTCTGCTTCGATATTTGGGTTTTGTTTGGCCAACTTGATCTATTTATATTGCAATGGGAAGATGTGCCCGGTAGTGGGTTCGATCTTACGGTGCTTGATCCCAGTGACAGAAGGGGAACCGACACGTATGTATCGTTGCTACTAAGGATAAAAAGACGAGATCTATATCTATAGCCATATAGATAAACGGATCTTGTCTACATCATGTCATCGTTCTTATTGCATTACTCCATTTTTTCCATGAACTTAATACACTAGATACATGCTGGATAGCGGTCGATGTGTGGAGTAATGGTAGTAGATGCAGGCAGGAGTCGGTCTACTAATCTTGGACGTGATGCTATGTAATGATCATTGATTAGATATTGTCACGATTATTTGAAGTTCGATGAATTGCCCAACAGTAATTTGTTTACCCACCGTTTGCTATTTTTCTCGAGAGAAGCCACTAGTGAAACCTATGGCCCCGGGTCTTCTTCCTCATATATTTGCCTTGCGATCTACTTTTCCTTTGCGTTTTTATTCAGATCTATTAAACCAAAAATACAAAAATATCTTGCTGCACTTTATTTTATCTGCGATCTATTATTTCAATCTATTATAATTTTCTCCTGTCAACGTGCCTTCAGGCGCCGTTACCCGAAAGGGATTGACAACCCCTTTAACGCGTCCGGTTGCGAGTGGTTGTTATTTGTGTGCAGGGGTTGTTTACGTTTTGTTGCTTGGTTCTCCTACTAGTTCGATACCTTGGTTTCATTAATGAGGGAAATACCTACCGTTGCTGTGCTGCATCATCCTCTCCTCTTGGGGGAAATACCGACGTAGTCTTAGCAAATATCACCAGTTATATGATCCAATTATATTAGCATTGTTGAGAGATTGCACTAGCGAAAGTGCGGACCCTAGGCCTCATTTTCAAGCATTGCAATACCTTTTTTGTGCCCGTTTACTATTTGCTACCTTGTTGTTTTTATTTATTCAGATTATAAAAATATATTTCTACCATCCATATTGCACTGTTATCACCATCTCTTCGCCGAACTAGTGCACCTATACCATTTTCCATTGTATTGGGTGTGTTGGGGACACAAGAGATTTCTTGTATTTGGTTGCAGGGTCGTTTGAGAGAGACTATCTTCATCCTACGCCTCCCATGGGTTGATAAACCTTAGGTCATCCACTTGAGGGAAAATTGCTACTATCCTACAAAACTCTGCGCTTGGAGGCCCAACACGAGTCTACAAGAATAAAGTTGCATAGTAGACATCAAGCTCTTTTCTGGCGCCGTTGTCGGGGAGGTGAGTGCTTGAAGGTATATCTTTAGATCTTGCAGTCGAATCTTTTAGTTTCTTGTTTTATCACTAGTTTGGTTTACAAAATAAAACTACATAAAAAATGGAATTGAGGTTGCATCATATTATTGATCATCTTTATAATATCTTTCTTGAAAATGATGGATCGGATAATTGTGCTCAATTTTTAGAAGAAGTCAATAAAATTTTTGGCACAAAATATTTGAATGATGGGCATGATTGCAATATTGTTAGTATGAATTCTTTAAATATCCATGATGCTAATGATATGCAAAGCCATAAGCTTGGGGATGCTATATTTGATGAAGATGATATTTTTAGTCCCCCAAGTTTTGATGAGAATATTTACTATGATGAAAGCATGCCTCCTTTTTATGATGATTATATTGATGAAAGTGGGTTTGGAAGAGTGTCAACTCTAGGCAGTAATGATCCCACTATTTTGGAGGGTGTTGAATCTTATTCTAATAATTATGAAAGTGGATTTGGAGAGGTCATGATTTATTTAGTGATGAGTCCACTATTTTCGGAAGAGGTTTCAATTGATTATGACAACAAAGTTGCTATCTATGATGATTATGGTGATGACATGTATGCTATTTTTAAAGAATAATGGTAACCATGAAACTTGTCATCATGATTTTAATTTTCAATCCCATGATAGTTATTTTGTTGAGTTTTCTCCCACTACTATTCATGAGAATAAATTTTCTTATGTGGAGAGTACTTAAATTTCTATGCTTATGGATCTTGAAAAGAATGTTTTGTGTGATATTTATATTGTTGAATTAATTCATGATGTTACTGAAAATTATTACGAGAAGGGAGTCTATGCTCATATATATATTTCGATAATATCAAGTTTCCTCTCTTTATGTTGAAAGTTTTGAAGTTATGCATGTTTTTCCTTCCTATGCTAGTTGATTCTTGTTCCCATAAGTTGTTTTCTCACAAAATTCCTATGCATAGGAAGTATGTTAGGCTTAAATGTGTTTTCCATGTGATTCAAGATGTTCTCTTTGTGTTTCAATTCTTTATTTTCATGCGAGCATCATTGAAATCATCATGCCTAGCTAAAAGGCATTAAAGAAAAGCGCTTGTTGGGAGACAACCCAACACCTTTACCTACTTTTTTTGTGTGTTCACATGATTATGCTACTATATTGATCATGCTTTATTGCTTTTGTTTCAATAAAGTGCCAAGTAAAGCCTTTAGGATCATGTTGGGTGATAGTTGCTTTGATCTTGCTGAAAAATAGAAACTTTTGTGCTCACAAAAATAATTCTCATTTTAACAGAAGAGTGATTTTGAGTTGATTCTTTTGCAGAAGATTAATATACAAATTGCTCATGTGATCCTAATTATTCATATTTTTGGATTTGTAGAAGTATGGTAGTTATCCAGATCACTACAGACTGTTCTGTTTTGACAGATTCTGCTTTCGATGCATAGTTTGCTTGTTTCCAAGTTTCTATGGCTTATATTCCTCAATATAAATTGTGGAAATGATATTCTACAGTAGGAATTGTGTGGAAACAATTATGAATCTTGTCTTTGACAGTACCAAAGTGAAATGGCTTGTTATTTATCATACTAACCTATCTCACGAAGTTCCGTTAAGTTTTGTGAGATTGAAGTTTTCAAGTTTTGGGTGAGATGTTGATATGAGGACAATAAGGAGTGACACGACCCTAAGCTTGGGGATGCCCAAGGTACCCCAAGGTGATATTCAAGGAAGATCCAAGCAACTAAGATTGGGGATGCCCGGAAGGCATCCCTCTTTAAATCTCAACATTATCGGTAACCTCACTTGGAGCTATGTTTTCACTCGTCACATGATATGTGTTTTGCTTGGAGCATCAATTTATTTTGTTAGGATTTGCTTGCTGTTATTTAGAATAATGTTTTGCATATTTTATTTCAATAAAAGTGGCTTTGATAGCCTCTATTATGCTTATTTTGCAAGTCTACATGTTGCTGTTTCAAAACTGAAAGATTATCGATGTTACAAAAATTCCCTAGGAAAGTCAGAATGTGATAAAATGTTGAAACGTTTTTGCAAAATAAGCTCTGATAAATTTTGTAGTTCATAATTTTTGGAGTTAAATAAGTATTGATACTCTTGCATTCTTTACAAACTGTACTGTTTTGGTAGATTGCTGTTATGTTTGCATTGTTTACATATGTTTGCCTGTTTAATGATTCTATTCGAGGATAGGAGTATTAAATATGCAGAGGCATTTAGTATGAAATGTTGAATAATAATTTTAGTGATTTTCTACAGTAGAGAATGATAAGGTTTTTGCATTGGTTTATACTAACTTATCTCACGAGTTCTTGTTGAGTTTTGTGTGGATGAAGTTTTTGAGATTTAGGGAAACCGTGATATGAGAGGAATCAAGGAGACACAAAAGCTCAAGCTTGGGGATGCCCAAGGCATCCCAAATTTATATTTCAATAAGTCTCAAGCATCTAAGATTGGGGATGCCCCGGTAGGCATCCCACCTTTCTTCTTCAACAATTATCGGTTAGTATCGATAGAGCCTAAGTTTTTGCTTCTTCACATGATGTGTGCTATTATTGAAATGTCATTTTGTTTTGTTTCGCTTGTTGTTTCAATAAAATACTTAGATCTGAAGGTTTTTAAATAAATTATAGTCCTCAAATAGTTGTCAGGGAGGCTAGGTAAGCGGTACTCACATCCTGTCAATGAAGCTCTTTTCTTTGAAATTGCTCTAGTGCTTCACTTATATCTTTTTGAGCATGGTGTGCTTTAGTATTTTTGAAGAAATTCTCTCTTGCTTCACTCAAATTAATTTGAGAGAAAGAATTAACATGCTCATGATCTTCACTTATACTTGTTTGAGCTTATCAAAAGCAACACATGAAAATTAGTCCCAAAGTGATAGATATCCAAGAAGGATATAATAAAAACTTTCATGAAGATCATTGGACAAAATAAACTTGATTCCTTGTAATAGTTTTGAGATACGATGATGTGATATGTGAGTCATGTTGATGAGTAATTGTGCTTTAGTAAGTATATTGGTGTTAAGGTTTGTGATTCCCTATGCAAGCACGAAAGTCATTAGTTATGCAATGAAATTATATCCTACTTGTGGTGCATTATTCGGTATTAATTATGCTTAATGCTCGCTTATGATATTATTCGTTTCTTGGTTGGTCACTTCTCAATCTTTTGCTAGCCTTCATTTTGCACTAAGTATGATCACTACTTGTGCATCCAAAATCCTTTAAACCATTTTTGCCACATGAGTCCACTATACCTACCTATATGCGGTATTCTTTTGTCGCTCTAAGCAAATTTGTATGTGCCATCTATAATTTTCAAAATAAATTTCTCTTTTGTGTGCTCGTACCGCTCGCAAGGCGGTGAGGAGTGGCCAATATTTTCCATGCTAGATGTGTTATTCTCACGATGAGTGTTTATTCACTTATCATTACACGAGAGTAAGGTAAAGGTATTAGGGATGCCCAGTCCCGAAATGAAAAATGAATTTACTTTATGTTGTCAAATAATAAATTCCTTGGAAAGTGTTTGTATGGAGGGCTGGAAAGTGAAAGTATGGTGGAAAAAGGAATAAACTTTATTTTCTATTTGGGAACCGCCTATGATATATCTAGCATGGAAAGTGTTGGGAATTCTAAGTCGTTTTCGTTAGTGGGAAAAGTATGCCTCTCAAAATGTTTTTATCTCACAATTTTTGCTTTGAGCTCTGGCACCTCTACAAATCCCTACTTCCCTCCGCGAAGGGCCTTTCTTTTACTTTATGCAATTTTTATTTTTAATTTGAGTCTCCATCTTCTCTTATAAAGCACCAACTAGCACTACAAAAAATACACTTCCGTGATGATACGTGTTTGTCACAGTAGGTCACGTTTTCTGTCATGCATGTACATCCATGACAATTTTATGATAGAATCAAGATAGTCATACCTGTGCTGTCGTAGAAGTGTTCCATGACATTACCAAAATTATCATCACGGAAGTGTCCACTTCCATGACGATAAATGGGCCGGCCCAACAGAGGCGCCTATGATACGTTGACACATGGCACGGCCCAACAGAGGCCATATAGGTTAAATGGGCCGGCCCAACTAAAGGCCCATAAGATTTTGCGGACCATAATGGGCTGGCCCAGCTAAAGGCCCACAAGATTTCACCGACCATAAGGGGCCGACCCAGCTAAAGGCCCACAAGATTTTGAGGACACGAGTGGGCCAGCCCAGCTAAAGGCCTGCAAGATTTTGTGGACACTAGTGGGCCGGCCCGTTAATGGCCTGCCATGGTTTGGGCCAAATGCCAGCCCATATTTGATCCGGTCCATTAACAGCCTGCCATGTTCCTGGCCTAATAAAGGCCCATATGAGATCTAGCCCGTTAAAAGCCTACCACGTTCTGGACCAAATTACGGCCCAGATCAGATCCGGCCCTTCAAGAGTTTTTGGGCTAAATTATGGCCCATTTCAGATTCGGCCCGTCAACTGGACGCTATGCTTTTGGGCCCACTTACTAAAGGCCCAATTAGTAATTCGTACTGATATTAGTTTTGGCCTGTTAAATGCCCGTTTAACATTTCAACCCTCTATTTATTTCGGCTTGTTAAAAGCCCGTCATATAGTTGGGCCTAACTACGGCCCGATTTGCATCCAACCTGCTCACAGCCGATAATCTGATTGGGCCAAACAAAGACCGAGACAATTTTGGCCTGTTAATGGTCCTTGATGTGATTGGCACAATCATGGGCCGGGGTCTATTTCGGCCTGCTGCCGGCTCGTGAGCTGTTCAAGATGCGTTCACTCCAACCTACTTTTCACCTCCTAAAGCCCATTGAGTTTTCTTGCGAAAATAGGGCTGGCGGTTTACTCGGCCTATTAAAGGCCCAAATCTACTAGTGGGCCAGTTTACATTTAGGCCTATTAACAGATCAAGATGACTGGGCCCATGATGCGGATCATACATAGTGATTTGCATGACAACCCGATTATGTACTGTAATTTTACGGTTTGGCGGTTTCTCATATATATATATATATATATATATATATATATATATATATATATATATATATATATATATATATATATATATATATATATACAGTAAAATAACTAATGCATCGTGAATAAGAAAAAACCTAGACTATACAATAAAGAAATTACGACATATTACATCCACTGGGCATCAAAGTTTGCCACTATGATAATAAAGCACAAGCAGACAACAGATTACATACACTGGGCATCAAAGATCACCACCAGTGCAAATAAACACGCCGACAAAATAATATACAAAACAAACAACACTTCAATAGAGTTCAAGAAAGGTTAGCCCTACTCGGGAGTTGTAGCGCAAGCAGCTGAGCAAGCTGATGAGACTGCGCTTGTTTGACACTTATATCCTCCTCACTCTGAAAGATAAACAAGTGGACAGATGACAGGTTTTGCACATATAATTATCAGTGCTAACAATTCATCGCATTTCTTACTGACGAATAAAGTGACACAGTTTAAAATAGCATTAACACAATATGGTATTGTTCAGGTTAAGACATGGCAGGAAATGACATTGTGAAGGAGTTGGCAGCTTCACGACACCACTGGATTACAGATCAATAACTCATAAGTACCAATGGTTAGTGTGCTGTCAATTCATCCCATTTCAGATTGGCAAATAAAGAGACGGTTTAAATAATAGTAGAATGATATGACATTGTTCATAGTTAAGACATTGCAGAATATGACATTGTGCTGTAGTGGGTAGGTTCACCATACCACTGGATTACAGATCAAGAACAGAAGCATACATGCAGTGCAAAAGAAGTTCACTTGCTCTATATAGTTTAATTTACATGGTATGAAGAAGGAACTTGGTTGTATGCTACCTGAGGGAGTCCTGGATTAGGGGGTGTCCAGATAGCCGGACTACCATCATCAGCCGAACTATCATTTGCCGGACTATCATCATCGGCCGGACTCCAAGACTATGAAGATAGAAGATTGAAGACTTCCCCCCGTGTCCGGATGGGACTTTCCTTGGCGTGGAAGGCAAGCTTGGCGATACGGATATGTAGATCTCCTACCATTGTAACCGACTCTATGTAACCCTAGCCCTCTCCGGTGTCTATATAAACTGGATGGCTTTAGTCCGTAGGAGGACAATCACAACAACCCTTACAATCATATCATAGGCTAGCTTCTAGGGTTTAGCCTCCTTGATCTCGTGGTAGATCCACTCTTGTAAACATCCACAATATCAATATCAATCAAGTAGGACGTAGGGTTTTACCTCCATCAAGAGGGCCCGAACCTGGGTAAACATCGTGTCCCTTGTCTCCTGTTACCATCCGCCTAGACGCACAGTTCGGGACCCCCTACCCGAGATCCGCCGGTTTTGACACCGACATCGGTGCTTTCATTGAGAGTTCCTCTGTGTCGTCAACGATAGGAAGGATGCCTCCTCCCGTCTTCAAGGACGGTATTTTCGCCAAAGGAGCCTTGGCCGCCGGCCAAACTATCCAGCTAGGTGGTTTTCTTATGACCGCCTGTCCGGCCATCGCTTCGACAACGACCTCTCAAGTCGTCAAAAGCAATTTTCACGTCAGCTCGGAATTCGCCGAGCGGCTGGATCCAATGGAGCTCTCGTCCGTAAACGAGCTCTTGGATCGCATCGCCGCCCTGGGAGTTGCTACAGACTACGATCAGATCGGGCTTAAAACCGATCTGAGAGAAATTAACTCTCCCTAGGTCACCCACCACGTTGCAGTGGTAGAGGAACAATGCGGCGACGCTTCTCCCGTATTGAAAACTAGTCATGTCCGGATCCCCGAACCCCCCATGCTGGATTCCCGCGGAGGGACGGGCTTCGATCAAACACTGAACTTAAAGTCAGGCATCGGACCAGACTCGTTGGACAACATCCAAAAATCCAAGCTTCCAAAATTGGAAACTTCTCGGCCTTCGAGCCTTGAGATGGGTAGGGTTCCGGACTTAGTTCCACCCACCCGCCTGGACATATGCGATCTAACTCTAATACGGCAAGAGCCCGCCGAGTCAAGACATCACTCTCGGGCGATTCCTCCTGGTTATGGACAGGATAAAGGACTGCCGAGAGGAAAACGCAATCTCAGTCTTCTGCAATAATTGCACGGACAAGGGAATCCTAAACGCCATAAGTCGCCGCGACATTACACGCTTTGCTGACTTGGAGACCATCGTACAAAAATACTGTGCGATGGAGAGCGCCTGGAAAACCGAAAGTAAATTTTGGGACAATCCGGTCCCGAATACATCCCTAGTCCGGAACCAAAGGGTGCATCATTATCAAGCACCTGGGCTGAATACCAAAAAACCAAAACCCCCTAAAGGGTACGGAACTGTACTGGAGGGCTGGCTAAACGGACCCTGCAAAATTCATAGCGCAGAGGGTGCCACTCCAACTCATAGCCTTCGAGCATGTTGGATACTACGGCAGGTGGCCAAAAGTGGCGAAGAGCTTCTAGCTTCAGAATCCCAGCCCAGCAACACCAGTACGGTGTTAACAGTCTTCGAGACTTTCGCATCCAATAACATGTGAAAACGACAACTCCGCAACCTTGCCTAAGCCTACCAAGTAGCAACAATAAATCCATGGAGCGACACGGCTATTACCTTCAATGCCAGTGACGAACCTAAATTCCGAACTGCCCGGGCACCAGCCGCATTGGTCCTCAGCCCAATAGTAGATTTGCTTTCGCCTTACTAAGGTACTCATGGATGGCGGCAGCGACTAAACCTCATCTATGAGGAAACCCTCCAAAAATGGAAATAGATCGAACCGCATTGAGCGAAGCAGCACAACCTTTAGAGGAATAATCCCCACCGGAAGCATGTTGCACAGGAAAAATCACGCCGGGCGTAGTGTTCGCTCACCGGACAATTACAGTCCGAAGAGGTCACATTTCAAGTGGCTCCATTCAGCAGCGGATATCATGTTTTATTAGGACGGAGGCATTCACAATTTTTCAAGCTATACCCCATTATGGGTACATGAAGTTTAAAATGCCCGTCCCAACGGAATTATCACTCTCGCTAGTGATCCGAACATAGCACTCACCGAAAATAAGACAGCCGCACTAGCCCTCGAGGCACTATCCGAAGCCCTAGCGGCGAGGAACTCACCGCGATCGCGCCCACGGTGAACAGGGACGATGTGATACTTGATAAAAGATCCAAGTCCACCTCTTTTAAACCAGCGGATGAAATAGTCAAATTCCAGGTCCACCCAACGGACCCTACGAAGACGGCCTCCATCGGGGCACAATTGAACCCTGATGTAGACGCCGCACTGCGAGAATTCCTTCGGGAAAATTGGGACATTTTTGCCTGGCACCCCTCGGACATGCCCGGAATCCCACGCAGATTGGCAGAACACAGCCTAAACATCCTAAAAGGATTCAAGCCAGTCAAACAGGCTCTTCGACGATTTTCCGAACCCAAAAGACAGGCAATGGGAGAAGAGCTAGCCAAACTATTGGAAGCCGGATTCATCAGAGACATTTAGCACCCGGATTGGCTAGCAAACTTGGTAATGGTACCAAAGAAGGACAAATCCTGGCGCCTATGTGTCAATTTCAAAGACCTAAATAAGGCCTGCCCAAAGGATCCCTTCCCCTCCAAGATCGATCAAATCATCGATGCCACTGCAGGGCACGATTCATTGTGCTTCCTGGACGCATACTCCGGCTATCATCAAATCAAGATGGCAGAAGCGGATCAAGCCGCAACGGCATTCATTACTCCATATGGACCATTCTGCTTCAACACGATGCCCTTCGGACTTAAAAACGCCGGCGCAACATATCAGCGCATGATTCAGACATGTCTGGCTAACCAGATCGGCAAAACAGTAGAGGCATACGTAGACGACGTAGTCGTCAAAACTAAACACGTCGAAACTCTAGTAGATGACTTGAGGCTCACATTCGACAACCTCAGAGCATATGACATCAAGCTGAATCTGGAAAAATGTGTTTTCGGCGTACCAGCTGGAAAGCTGCTGGGCTTCATCGATCCGTAGAGGAATTGAAGCAAATCCAGCCAAGATCCGAGCTCACACAGCTAGATATCCCAAAAGACCTCAAGCAAATACAAAAATTGACCGGATGCGTGGCGGCTCTAAGCCGCTTTATCTCCCGTCTAGGAGAAAAGGCATTACCCCTCTATCGCCTCCTTAGGCGCACCGAACACTTCGAGTGGATGGATGCTGCCACCGCCGGACTCGAAGAAATAAAGGCCATATTGGCAACAAATCCGGTCCTGGCTGCGCCCAACCTGGGCGAACCAATGTTGTTGTACATCGCAGCTACACATCATGTTGTAAGCGCGTACTGTCATGAACGAGAAAAGAAGGGCATAAATTCCCTCTTCAAAACCAGTATACTACGATCTCTTGTGTTAACCCCTGCAAGTCCCGTTACCCGTACTATCAGAAGATAGCATACGCGGTGTTCATGGCATCCGGAAGCTCCGACACTACTTTCAAGAGTGTTCAATAACAAGGGCCTCTGAAGTACCACTTAACGACATTATAAACAATCTGCGATGCGACGGGCGGGATTGCAAATGGGCCATTGAGCTCTTACCATTTGATATATCTTACAAACCTCGGCGAGCTATAAAGTCACAAGTATTGGCTGACTTTGTCGCTGAATGGACCGAAGCCGAACTGCCTAAAGAATGCGGCGCATACTCCAATTGGATTATGCACTTCGACGGCTCTAAAATGTTGGCCGGACTGGGGGCTGGCGTCGTATTGACGTCCCCGACCGGAGACACAGTCCAATATGTACTTCAGATAATGTACACGGACTCCAACAACGCAGCCGAATACGAGGCCCTTTTACATGGTCTCCGGATGGCAATCTCCATGGGCATTCAACGCCTAGAGGTGCGCGAGGATTCAAACCTCGCAATATCCCAAATAAACGGAGACTTCGACGCCAAAGATCCGAAAATGGCAACATATCGCAACGCTGTCCTAAAAATGTCAGCCCGGTTCGAAGGACTTGAATTCCATCACGTCACCCGGGATAATAACCAAGCGGCCGACGTACTGGCACGCATTGGCGCCAAGCGCGATGCCGTCCCTCCTAATATCTTCCTGGAACGGCTCTTCAAGCCATCCGTATTATGGAAAGAGGAGTCCGGAACTAACAAACCGGAACAAGCCGCGCCAACCGGCGTTTCAGCCGATGACATAACACCATCCGCCCACGACATAATGGCAGTAATTGCCCCGTGGATAGAACCATCCCTCACCTACTTGCTTAGGCAGGAGCTTCCCGAAGACCAAAATGAGGCCCGCAGCATTGTCCGGCGGTCTAAAGCCTACAAGGTCTATGAGGGAGAACTTTATAAGAAAAGCACAACCGGAGTCCTTCAAAGGTGTATCTCCGAAGAGGAAGGGCGGAACCTCCTGGCTGAAATTCATGCCGGACTAGGCGGACACCACGCCGCAGCTCGGGCCCTTGTAGGAAAGGCATTCCGTACAGGATTTTACTGGCCGACGGCCCGAGCAGATGCACAGGACCTAGTCCAAAGATGCGTCGGTTGTCAACTCTTTGCTAATCAGAGCCATATGCCACCCACCGCCCTCAAAACTATACCCATTACCTGGCCGTTCATGGTCTGGGGGCTTGACATGGTTGGACCACTTAAAGGGGGAACCCACAAGCAAAGGTACCTATTGGTCATGGTGGATAAATTCACCAAATGGATAGAGGCCAAGCCGTTAAAACGGCGAGAATCCGGACCAGTGATAGACTTTATATCCGGGGTAATACACCGTTATGGTGTCCCCCACAGCATCATCACCGATAACGGCACGAACTTCACCGCCGATGAGGTTAAATCATGGTGCAAAAATATGGGCATCAAGCTCGATTATGCTTCAGTCTATCATCCTCAAACCAACGGTCAAGTGGAACGAGCAAATGGTCTAATAATGAGCGGCATCAAACCCAGACTAGTGCGGTCCCTCACGACATCGACGACACGCCCGGTAGAGGAGCTCGACTCAGACTGGGGCTGCGGACAACGCCTAACCGTACTACGGATTCACACCATTTTTATGGTATACGGTGCGAAGCAGTTTTGCCCTCGACATCATTCATGACTCACCTCGAGTGCGCATGTACGAAGAAAGAGAAGCCGAGTTGGATCGGCAGGACAGCTTGGACACATTGGAGGAAGAGCGCGACGTCGCCAAGGCTCGCTCCGCATTCTATCAACAAAGAGGCTCAAGATACCAAAGCGAGAAGTACGGGCCAAGACTTACAACGTTGGCGAACTGGTTCTCGCTGCGGACAAGAAAAAGGACAAGCTAAAGCCCAAATGGGAAGGCCCCTTCATCATCGATCAAGTCTTGACCGGCGGAGCGTACCGTCTATGAAATGCATCGAATAACCGACTTGAGCCGAACCCATGGAACGCAGCTCGCCTCCGACGATTCTATGCCTAGCGCCGGACTAAGAGTACGTCCCTTTCCCCCGTCCAATTTTTTTTTTATTTCAGCTGCCTTTTGTTTCTCTTTTTCTTCTCAACCCTATTCATCCAAGCCTTAAAAGGCCTACTTGTGCAACGTTCGCGCGCAATTGACGTGCTATCCGCACTCATTATACCTGGGGGCTTCTTTACCAGAAGCTTACTTATATGGGCTTCATGCCCAGCACATGTGTCAAGCCTCCACGTGTACCTTTTATTCACCATTATATGCATCGATATGACTTAAGTTTTGGCCAAGTTGGGTTGCTGGCTCCTGTGCTTACCCCTCGCTCCCGATTGTTCGGCTAGGAGGTAAAGGAGCACCTCTGCGATTGTTACCGCCGGTCAGCCGGATGTGTACCTCGGACTGGGTGAAGCCGAAAGCTAGCGTTCTTAAGGGAATATTCGGTCGGTGACTTAAAAGATGATTTTTTATCCACTTATTTATCTGCCCCCAGATGTTTTCTGCTTTATTCGCAGTCCGGACATGCACTTTAGGGCATGCCACCCCCAGCGGAAAGGAACCCTTAACGGAACTATTCTCCCTGGAAGATGTTTCTTACTAACCATGTAATATAACATAACTAGTTGGGCACTTGTCTGATAAAGCACTGATGACCCCTACGCCTGGTCTCCATGCATACCACGGTTGTTTTATAGCCGAGAGGGTATTCGGAAACACTCCGGACTCTAGGGTCCCGAGGTCGAAGCGAAAAGGTCGGCAAAGACAAACGATCTACAATCCGGCTAGAAGGCATTTTGTATGTCATTTTGCAATACATTGTCAAATCGACTGATTGTATTCTTCTTCAATCCCGTCTAACAGGCTGTCTAATTTACAGTCCTGTTGGGAAAATTTTGCGGCCAACTCAACTTGGCCGTATACTAAACTCACAGGGATCTCCTTCCCATCGGGCCCCACAGGTCCGACTTCGGCCATGTGGTTGGGATCCGCCTTCTTGTACCGCGTCTTTACCATGGCCCAGCCTCCACAGCACCTTGGCGGCAGGCGAAATCTTCCATAAATGGAAGCGCTGCCGCACTCCTGCAGCTTCTCCATAAGCTCCCAAGACCCTGCACGGAGAAGGCTGGCCATAACGCTGGATGACGCCGCCGATAGCCTGCCGAACTCGCTCGATCAATTTCAATAATTGAAGTTGATCACCCGTTGTTACGGGCTTCTCCTCCAGAGGCGACCTGTGAGCATACCTACGATATATTCTGTCAAATTGACTTCCTCGCCAACTCTTCTTTTCAAAGGAGTTCGCTCAAGCACTTACTATATATGCCGCGACGAAGCCGCTGATTCTCCTTAACGGAGCCCGACAGCTCGCCCGAACGCTTTCAGCTCTTCTCCAAGCTGGGCATTGGCATCCCGGAGCTTGTTCCTTTCATGCTGCACCTTATGCATCACCCTCTCGCCGCCTTTAGTCGGCGCAGAAGTTCTTGCCTGTCCGGATCTTGTCCGGCAGCACCTGCAATGTCGCTTTTTAGACTTGCGCAACTGCCAAACGCTACTCATCTTTCTCAAATAATGCGTTACCAGGAGAGGTCCTTGCGTTTCCTCCTGCGCCAGAAAATGCGGCCTCAAGTTGGGCCTTGCACTCTTGCAACTCCCGAGACAGTGGGTATTCTTCTCGGTAAGATCCTGCAGTTCATATGATCCTTAAATCAGTTAATATAACTACTTTAAGTCTCGGGGACTCCGCATATACAACTATTAAATTCTCTCACCAGATGTCTTTTACATACTGCTTCGTGGCTCTGGTAAAACTATCTTGAGCAGCACGAAGGTGCGCGTTCCCCGTGTTAAAGGCATTCAACGCCTCGGGGGAGAAGCACGCGTCACGAAACACTGTCCGGCGGCGCCTGTGATTCAGGGCACTCTCCACCTCAGACTTGGTGGCAGATAGTCTGTCGGCATCCTCTATCGGAGGAACGTCCGGCTCGCGCCTTGCGCTCGCCTCCCCCTCCTGACTAGGTGCGGGAGCCCGGCTGGTAGAGGTTGGATTGACAACTTTCACGCCTACAGTCCGGCGGACGCTTTTTCCCTATAAAAGTCATGAGCACTCAAACGCTTCCTAGGAACGTTGCTCTAAATACTGAATTGTGAGCTATACCTTTGCGGCGACGTTTCAGTCCACGCCGCCTCTTCTTCCTCATCGGTCCGAATCGGCCCTTGTTGGTCAGCCACCGCGGGCTCGGCTTCTCGCCCTAGGGGCACCTCCTGCACAGTGCCGTCATATACGGTGGTCAGAAATAAGCAAGGAGGGAATGACGGTGTCAGGGCTTCGGCCGCAATCACCTGGGAAGCCGGATACAGTCCGGGATAGTCGGCCGTAATGGCGACTAAGGCATTGTCCATGCTGAGCTGGTGGAACACCCCGTCGATTAGCTCCACCTTTATGTCCGGATCCTCTTCGGAGGCCGGATCCCGGGATCTCTCTGGATCCTCAGGCTGCGGAGCCGGACTCAGCATTCCCTCCACAGTCCGGCGCAGTTCCTGCGTCGAAAGAAGAAAACAATGTAAGAAACTTAAGCTTCAAAAGGCACGGGTCGGACACGCTGAGTGTTCGCTTACCCAAGGCCGGGGATTGTTCATGGAAAACCCATTTAACGGGTTCGTCCGAAGGAAATCCTCCTTCTCCCCCTTATACAGGCCGGACAAGATCGTCACCAGGTCTTCGGCCGAATCCGGCCCCTTGCGGCCATGACGGGTGGCATCGTCCTCCCCGTTGAAATCCCACATGGGGTGGCCCCTGTATTGTAGTGGTTGCACCCCACAGTAATGCATGTTGCCATGATTCCAATCATGGTCAACCCGGCATGGGCCAAGAACCTTATTCGCCCATTAAATAATGGACGCTCTTGTCTTCCTCCGATCGGGGCTCATGGACGCCAACTGAGGCGCTTTCTTCAGAGGAGCATTGCTGAACTCCGGGAGGCCGATCCAACAGGTCCGCAGCGGAGCGTCTTCTATATAAACCATTCAAGGCCGTCTTGGACGCTTCTTAGGGGTACGGATGGATATCCGGTCCCGCAATGCACCATATTTCGGCACCGCCCACTTGATATATGGACCCCTCATGAGAGCGGGTACAAGGCAAAACAACCTCTTCCACAGCGAAAATGGGGCTCGATGCCAGGAAAAGCTCAAGAAGAGCTACGTAACCCATAATATGCAGGATTGAGGCGGGCGTGAGGTGATGGAGCTGAGTCCGTAGAACTCCGAGAGCCCGCGGAGGAATGGATGTACAGAAATCCGAGCCCCTTATCGATATGGGGACGAAGCATACCCGCTCCCTTTGTTGGGATTAGGGTAACCTCCGCTTGCTTCCCACCTTTGTAGGTGGCGAGCCAGCTCGAACCGGAACCATGAAGGCGGAGGAGATATCCCCATTTGGAGCTTTACCAGCTCGTTTTGCAAAACAGAGCATCTCCTCCAATCTCCTGGCAAAGGGCTGGGAGCGCGAGAAGAGGAGCCGCGTTGACGGTCCATGATGGAATGGATCCTTGGTCGAAAGCGCTCCGATGAGTATTTGCGAGAGGAAGATGGTGATTTGGATCTGGATTCTTGCCTCCCTTATAGGCAGATTGTTCGCACAACTAGGGGTAAAACATAAAAGACACCTGGCTTTTCACATTCGCACGACGTGGAAGAAGACCATTATTGGGCGTGGAAGCCAAGATGCAAACATTGATGAGGAAGCCGACACTGCTCGGCAGGTACATGGAACTTAAGGAGAACCCGCCTTGCAACGCCAAGACTACACGCATGCTGGACTTATCGTCATTGAAGCCTGGTTCGGGGCTACCGAGGAGTCCTGGATTAGGGGTGTCCGGATAGCGGACTACCATCATCACCGAACTATCATTTGCCGGACTATCATCATCGGCGGACTCCAAGACTATGAAGATAGAAGATTGAAGACTTTCCCCCGTGTCCGGATGGGACTTTCCTTGGCGTGGAAGGCAAGCTTGGCGATACGGATATGTAGATCTCCTACCATTGTAACCGACTCTATGTAACCCTAGCCCTCTCCGGTGTCTATATAAACCGGATGGCTTTAGTCCGTAGGAGGACAATCACAATAACCCTTACAATCATATCATAGGCTAGCTTCTAGGGTTTAGCCTCCTTGATCTCGTGGTAGATCCACTCTTGTAAACATCCACAATATCAATATCAATCAAGCAGGGCGTGGGTTTTACCTCCATCAAGAGGGCCCAACACAGGTAAACATCGTGTCCCTTGTCTCCTGTTACCATCCGCCTAGACGCACAGTTCGGGACCCCCTACCCGAGATCCGCCGGTTTTGACACCGACACTACCTCTTGAGCACTGCGTTGGTTTTCCCTTGAAGAGGAAAGGGTGATGCAGCAAAGTAGCGTAAGTATTTCCCTCAGTTTTTGAGAACCAAGGTATCAATCCAGTAGGAGGCTACGCGCGAGTCCCTCGCACCTACACAAACAAATAAATCCTCGCAACCAACGCGATAAGGGGTTGTCAATCCCTACACGGTCACTTACGAGACTGAGATCTGATAGATATGATAAGATAATATTTTTGGTATTTTTATGATAAAGATGCAAAGTAAAATAAAAGCAACAGAAATAACTAAGTGTTGGAAGATTAATATGATGAAGATAGACCCGGGGGCCATAGGTTTCACTAGTGGCTTCTCTCAAGAGCAGAAGTATTTTACGGTGGGTGAACAAATTACTGTTGAGCAATTGACAGAATTGAGCATAGTTATGAGAATATCTAGGTATGATCATGTATATAGGCATCACGCCCGAGACAAGTAGACCGACTCCTGCCTCGCATCTACTACTATTACTCCACACATCGACCGCTATCCAAATGCATCTAGAGTATTAAGTTCATAAGAACGAGTAACGCTTTAAGCAAGATGACATGATGTAGAGGGATAAATTCATGCAATATGATAAAAAAACCATCTTGTTATCCTCGATGGCAACAATACAATATGTGCCTTGCTGCCCCTCATCCATTGGGAAAGGACACCGCAAGATTGAACCCAAAGCTAAGCACTTCTCCCATTGCAAGAAAGATCAATCTAGTAGCCAAACCAAACTGATAATTCGAAGAGACTTGCAAAGATAACCAATCATACATAAAAGAATTCAGAAGATTCAAATATTGTTCATAGATAAACTTGATCATAAACCCACAATTCATCGGTCTCAACAAACACACCGCAAAAGAAGATTACATCGAATAGATCTCCACCAGAGAGGGGCAGAACATTGTATTCAGATCCAAAAAGAGAGAAGAAGCCATCTAGCTATTAACTATGGACCCAAAGGTCTGAGGTAAACTACTCACACTTCATCGAAGAGGCAATGGTGTTGATGTAGAAGCCCTCCGTGAAGGGTGCCCCCTCCGGCGGAGCTCCGGAACATGCCCCAAGATGGGATCTCGTGCTCCGTATTTGATCGTTTGGGGGTACGTAGGTATATATAGGAGGAAGGAATACGTCGGTGGAGCAACGTGGGGCCCACGAGGGTGGAGGGCACGCCTAGGGGGTAGGCGCGCCCCCTACCCCGTGGCTTCCTGGAAGCTTCCTTAACGTAGGGTCCAAGTCTCCTGGATCATGTTCATTCCAAAATCACGTTCCCGAAGGTTTCATTCCGTTTGGACTCTGTTTGATATTCTTTTTCTATGAAACTCTGAAATAGGCAAAAAACAGCAATTCTGGGCTGGGCCTCCGGTTAATAGGTTAGTGCCAAAAATAATATAAAAGTGAATAATAAAGCCCAATAATGTACAAAACAGAAGATAATATAGCATGGAGCAATAAAAAATTATAGATACATTGGAGACGTATCAAGCATCCCCAAGCTTAATTCATGCTCGTCCTCGAGTGGGTAAATGATAAAAACAGATTTTTTGATGCGGAATGCTACTTGGCTTAGTTTCAATGTAATTCTTCTTATTGTGGCATGAATGTTCAGATTTGATATGATTCAAGATAAAAGTTTAATGTTGACATAAAAACAATAATATTTCAAGCATACTAACTAAGCAATTATGTCTTATCAAAATAACATGGCCAAAGCAAGTTATCCCTACAAAATCATATAGTCTGGCTATGCTCCATCTTCCCCACACAAAATATTCATATCATATACGACCCCGGTTTTAGGCAAGCAATTGGTTCATATTTTTAACGCGCTTCAGCCTTTTCAACTCTTACGCAATACATGAGCGCAAGCCATGGATATAGCACTATGGTGGAATAAGGTATAATGGTAGGGGTTATGTGGGAAGTCAAAAAATGAGAAAGTCTCACATCAACGAGGCTAATCAACGGGCTATGGAGATGCCCATCAATTGATGTTAATGCGAGGAGTAGGGATTGCCATGCAACAGATGCACTAGAGATATAAGTGTATGAAAGCTCAAAAAGAAACTAAGTGGGTGTGCATCCAACTTGCTTGCTCACGAAGACCTCGGGCATTTGAGGAAGCCCATCATTGGAATATACAAGCCAAGTTCTATAATAAAATTTCCCACTAGTATATGAAAGTGACAAAATGAGAGACTCTCTATTATGAAGATCACGGTGCTACTTTGAAGCACAAGTGTGGTAAAAGGATAGTAACATTGTCCCTTCTCTCTTTTTCTCTCTTTTTTTATTTGGGCCTTTTCTCTTTTATTTATGGCCTCTTTTTTTTTTGTCCGGAGTCTCATCCCGACTTGTGGGGGAATCATAGTCTCCATCATCCTTTCCTCACTTGGGACAATGCTCTAATAATGATGATCATCACACTTTTATTTACATACAACTCAATACTTAGAACAAAGTATGACTCTATATGAATGTCTCCGGCGGTGTACCGGGATATGCAATGAATCAAGAGCGACATGTATGAAAGAATTATGAACGGTGGCTTTGCCACAAATACAATGTCAACTACATGATCATGCAAAGCAATATGACAATGATGGAGTATGTCATGATAAATGAAACGGTGGAAAGTTGCATCGCAATATATCTCGGAATGGCTATGGAAATGCCATGATAGGTAGGTATGGTGGCTGTTTTGAGGAAGATATAAGGAGGTTTATGTGTGATAGAGCGTATCATATCACGGTGTTTGGATGCACCGGCGAAGTTTGCACCAACTCTCAAGGTGAGAAAGGGCAATGCGCTGCAATCAAGAGGCTAGAAAATTGCGGAAAGGTAAGTGTGCGTATAATCCATGGACTCACATTAGTCATAAAGAACTCATATACTTATTGTAAAAATTTATTAGCCCTCGAAGCAAAGTACTACTACGCATGCTCCTAGGGGAAGGGTTGGTAGGAGTTAACCATCGCGCGATCCCGACCGCCACACAAAGGAAGACAATCAACAAATACTTCACGATCCGACTTCGTTACATTGCAAAGCTAAGCACTTCTCCCATTGCAAGAAAGATCAATCTAGTAGGCCAAACCAAACTGATAATTCGAAGAGACTTGCAAAGATAACCAATCATACATAAAAGAATTCAGAAGATTCAAATATTGTTCATAGATAAACTTGATCATAAACCCACAATTCATCGATCTCAACAAACACACCGCAAAAGAAGATTACATCGAATAGATGTCCACGAGAAGGGGGAGAACATTGTATTGAGATCCAAAAAGAGAGAAGAAGCCATCTAGCTAATAACTATGGACCTGAAGGTCTGAGGTAAACTACTCACACTTCATCGGAGAGGC
Source organism: Aegilops longissima (assembly GCA_021605205.1). Taxonomy (NCBI): domain Eukaryota; kingdom Viridiplantae; phylum Streptophyta; class Magnoliopsida; order Poales; family Poaceae; genus Aegilops; species Aegilops longissima. The sequence goes on along the minus strand of CM038682.1, from coordinate 536,658,097 downwards.
TATGGTGTTGATGTAGAAGCCCTCCGTGATGGGCACCCCTGCCGGCGGAGCTCCAAAACAGGCCCCAAGATGGGATCTCGTGGGTACAGAAGGTTGCAGTGGTGGAATTATGTTTTTGGCTCCGTATCTGATCGTTTGGGGGTACGTAGGTATATATAGGAGGAAGGAGTACGTCGGTGGAGCAACATGGGGCCCATGAGGGTGGAGGGCGCGCCCCCTACCTCGTGGCTTCCTGGAAGCTTCCTTGACGTAGGGTCCAAGTCTCCTGGATCATGTTCGTTCCAAAAATCACGTTCCCGAAGGTTTCATTCCGTTTGGACTCCGTTTGATATTCTTTTTCTGCGAAACTCTGAAATAGGCAAAAAACGGCAATTCTGGGCTGGGCCTCCGGTTAATAGGTTAGTCCCAAAAATAATATAAAAGTGAATAATAAATCCCAATAATGTCCAAAACAGAAGATAATATAGCATGGAGCAATCAAAAATTATAGATACATTGGAGACGTATCATTGTACAACTGAAAACTTAAATTGAGAAGGACTAACTTTTGTTTATGAACTACATAATAAACTTTGAACATGCAATTTGATGCAAACACCAAAAATAAACTGCTGTTGCAGTCATGCCTAACCAAATATACACAACAAATTATGAAGGCTTGAGAAGGACAAACTTACATTATTGGTGATGACAGGCTCTATAAAGCCCTCGTCCATGCTGATGGGGGGGGGGGGGATTCGAGAAGTTTACCACAGAATCTTCTTCATAAGCATTGCCTTTATTCTACATTTTGTTAAGAGTAAATATAGATGTGATAATATAAGAAAAAATGGAGAATATTTAAGATAAGATGAAGAGTGATGCTACATAACCAAGTAGCTATAACTGTAAGTACAACGATACAGGCAAAAGGTACAGCCAAGAGTAATGCAGAGCTAAACTTCTTCAGTACCATCGGTGTTATCCAACCTTATGGTAAGAGTAAATATAGATCTTATGTGTAGAAAATGGAGGGCAACGGAAAATAACCTGCAGAATGATGGTACATGAACAACTACCTGTCAATATAAGTACACTGGTAAAGGACAGCAGGTACTTACAAGAACAATGCAGAGCTAAAAAAATCATTGGAATTGGATGTATTCTACACTAATGTAACCATTCATACAAATCAGATAATTTGGAGCGAACAATTGATAAGCAAGCTATCATGCATACTGTTGTCACATAATGAATCAGGTATGAAATGCAAGTACAGTGATACAGGACAACATGTACTAACAAGAGCAAAGCAGCGGGCAGCATGCTTGCGATATCCTGTCGTTCTTTTCAAACCGGAATTCTTCTTCGAGCAGATTTCCTGCAAAAAAGATCCATAAGGCACATGCGGAAAAGTAGAAGTTCAAATTGTCATGTGATATCATAGATAGTACCTCATCCTGGGAACGAGACCAGTGTTGGAAATATGCCCTAGAGGCAATAATAAAAGCATTATTATTATATTTCCTTGTTCATGATAATTGTCTTTATTCATGCTATAACTGTATTATCCGGAAATCGTAATACACGTGTGAATACATAGACTACAATACGTCCCTAGTAAGCCTCTAGTAGACTAGCTCGTTGGTCAACGATAGTCGTGGTTTCGACTATGGACATCGATGTCATTGATAACGGATCACGCCATTAGGAGAATGACGTGATGGACAAGACCCAATCCTAAGCATAGCACAAAGATCGTAGTTCGCTTTTGCTAGAGCTTTTCCAATGTCAAGTATCTCTTCCTTAGACCATGAGATCGTGCAATTCCGGATACCGTAGGAGTGCTTTGGGTGTATCAAACGTCACAACGTGAATCGGGTGACTATAAAGGTGCACTACAGGTATCTCCGAAAGTGACCATTGGGTTGACACGGATCGAGATGGATTTGTCACTCCGTATTACGGAGAGGTATCACTAGGGCCCACTCGGTAATGCATCATCATAATGAGCTCAAAGTGATCAAGTGTCCGTCACGGGATCATGCATTGCGATACGAGTAAAGTGACTTGCCGGTAACGAGACTAACGAGGTATTGGGATACCGACGATCGAGTCTCGGGCAAGTAACATACCGTCGACAAAGGGAATAGAATACGGGTTGCTTGAACCCTTGACATCGTGGTTCATCCGATGACAACATCGAGGAGCATGTGGGAGCCAACATGGGTATCCAGATCCCGCTGTTGGTTATTGACTTGAGGTAGTCTCGGTCATGTCGCATGTCTCCCGAACCCGTAGGGTCTACACATAAGGTTCGGTGGCGCTAGGGTTAATAGGAAGACAAGTATGTGATTACCGAATGTTGTTCGAGTCCGGATGAGATCCCGGACGTCACGAGGAGTTCCGAATGGTCCGGAGGTAAAGATTTATATATGGAAAGTGGTTAAACGGACTCGAAAGTTTCGAGGGTATACTGGGTAAAATACTGGGGCCACCGGAGGGTTCGGAGGTCCACCGGAGGGGCCACCTCCCGGGGGCCACATGGGCTAAGTGGGAGAAGGAGCCAGCCCCGGTGGGCTGGGCGCACCTCCCACCTAGGCCCATGCGGCTAGGGTTTGGGAGGGTAAACCCTAAAGGCGCCCCTAGCTTGGGGGCAAGCCACCTCCCTCCTCCCTTGGGCCGCCGCCCCCATCTAGGGTTTACCCTAGATGGCGGCCCCCTTGCCCTCTCCTCCTATAAATAGAGGGGTGGGGGGAGGCTGCCAACACAATTGAAGGCGCAGCCCTCCCTCCCAACACCTCTCTTTCTCCACGCGAGCTTGGCGAAGCCTCTGCCGGAGAACTACAGACCAACTGCACCACGCCGTCGTGCTGCCATTGGAATTGTCTTCCTCAACCTCTCCTTCACTCTTGCTGGATCAAGACGGAGGAGACGCCATCGTCCCGTACGTGTGTTGAACACGGAGGTGCTGTCCTTTCAGCACTTTGGTCATCGGTGATCGGAATCACGTTGGGAACGTCTTCATCATCACCACTCCCTCGAACGCTTCCGCACTCGATCTACAAGTGGTATGTAGATGCAAACTCTCTCTCGTAACTCGTTGCTTAGTAGAACTCATAGATGGATCTTGGTGAAACCGTAGGAAAAATTTTAATTTTCTGCAACGTTCCCCAACAGTGGCATCATGAGCTAGGTCTATGCGTAGTTCTCTTTGCACGAGTAGAACACAATTTTGTTGTGGGCGTGGATCTTGTCAACTTACTTGCTGTTACTAGTTGTTTCTTGCTTCCGCGGTATTGTGGGATGAAGCGGCCGGACCAACCTTACACGCTCTTCGTGAGACCGGTTCCACCGACTAACATGCACTAGTTGCATAAGGTGGCTGGCGGTGTCTGCTCTCCTACTTTAGTTGGAGCGGATTCGATGAACAGGGTCCTTATGAAGGGTAAATAGAAGTTGACAAGATCACGTTGTGGTTATTCGTAGGTAAGAAAACGTTCTTGCTAGAACCCAATTGCAGCCACGTAAAAGATGCAACAACAATTAGAGGACGCCTAACTTGTTTTTGCAGCAATTGTCATGTGACGGATATGGCCAAGTTGTGATGAATGATGATATATTGTGATGTATGAGATCATGTTCTTGTAATAGGAATCACGACTTGCATGTCGATAAGTATGACAACCGGCAGGAGCCATAGGAGTTGTCTTTATTTTTTTGTATGACCTGCGTGTCATTGAAGAACGCCATGTAATTTACTTTACTTTGTTGCTAAACGCGTTAGCCATAGAAGTAGAAGTAGTCGTTGGCGTGACAACTTCATGGAGGCACGATGATGGAGATCATGATGATGGAGATCATGGTGTCATGCCGGTGACAGGATGATCATGGAGCCCCGAAGATGAAGATCAAAGGAGCTATATGATATTGGCCATATCATGTCACTACTTTATAATTGCATGTGATGTTTATTATGATTATGCATCTTGTTTACTTAGAACGACGGTAGTAAATAAGATGATCCCTTAGAACAATTTCAAGAAGTGTTCTCCCCTAACTGTGCACCGTTGCTACAGTTCGTCGCTTCTAAGCACCACGTGTTAATCGGGTGTGATGGATTCTTACGTTCACATACAACGGGTGTAAGCAAGATTTACACACGCAGAAACACTTAGGGTTAACTTGACGAGCCTAGCATGTGAAGACATGGCCTCGAACACGGAGACCGAAAGGTCGAACACGAGTCGTATGGAAGATACGATCAACATGAGAATGTTCACCGACGCAGACTAGTCCGTCTCACGTGTTGATCGGACACGGCCTAGTTGACTCGGATCGTGTAACACTTAGATGACTAGAGGATGTCTAATCTAAGTGGGAGTTCATTAATAATTTGATTAGATGAACTTAATTATCATGAACTTAGTCTAAAACTTTTGAATTATATGTCTTGTAGATCAAATGGCCAACGCTCATGTCAACTTGAACTTCAACGCTTCCTAGAAAACCAAGCTGAAAGATGACGGCAGCAACTATACGGAATGGGTCCGAACCCGAGGATCATCCTCATAGCTGCCAGAAACAATACGTCCTAGAAGGACCGCTAGGTGATGCTCCGTCCCAGAGAACCAAGACATTATGAATGCTTGGCAGTCTCGTCTTGATGATTACTCCCTCGTTCGGTGCGGCATGCTTTACACTTAGAACCGGGGCTCCAAAAGCGTTTTGAGCATCACGGAGCATATGAGATGTTCAAGAGCTGAAACTTGTTTTCCAAGCTCACGCCTGGTCGAGAGATATGACATCTCCGATAAGTTCTATAGTTGTAAGATGGAGGAAAACAGTTACATCGGTGAGCACATTACGAAGATGTCCAGGTTGCACAACCGTATGACCCAGTGAATATTAACCTCCCCGATGAGGCGGTCATTGACAGAATCCTCCATCGCTCCCACCAAGCTACAAGAGCTTTGTGATGAACTACAACATGCAGGGATGGTAAAGACCATTCTGAAGTGTTCTCTATCTGAAGTCAGCCGAGGTTGAAATCAAGAAAGAACATCAAGTGTTGATGGTCAATAAGACCACTAAGTTTAAGAAGGGCAAGGGCAAGAAGAACTTCAAGAAGGACGGCAAGGAGGTTGCCGCGCCTGCAAGCAAGTTGCCGGAAGAAGTCAAAGAATGGACCCAAGCCCGAGACCGAGTGCTTTTATTGCAAGGGAAGGGTCATTTGAGCGGAACTGCCCCAAATACTTAGCGGATAAGAAGGCCGGCAACACCAAAGGTATATTTGATATACATGTAATTGATGTGTACCTTACCATGAATCGTAGTAACTCCTGGGTATTTGATACGGTGCCGTTGCTCATATTTGTAACTCACAGCAGGAGCTGCGGAATAAGCGGAGATGGCGAAGGACGAGGTGACGATCGCGGCGTCGGGAATGGTTCCAGTCGATGTGATCGCCGTCGGCACGCTACCTCTTCATTTACCCACGGATTAGTTATGAACCTTAATAATTGTTATTTGGTGCCAAGTTTGAGCATGAATATTGTATCTGGATCTCGTTTAATGCGAGATGGCTACTCATTTAAATCCGAGAATAATGGTTGTTCTATTTATATGAGAGATATGTTTTATGGTCATGCTCCGATGGTCAATGGTTTATTCTTAATGAATCTCGGCGTAGTATTACACATGTTCATAGCGTGAATACCAAAAGATGTAAAGTTGATAACGATAGTCCCACATACTTGTGGCACTTTGCCGCCTTGGTCACATTGGTGTCAAGCGCATGAAGAAGCTCCATGCTGATGGACTTTTGGAGTCTCTTGATTATGAATCATTTGACACATGCGAACCATGCCTCATGGGCAAGATGACCAAGACTCCATTCTCGAACAATGGGCGAGCAACCAACTTGTTGGAAATCATACATACCGATGTATGCGGTCCAATGAGCGTTGAGGCTCATGGAGGATATCGTTATGTTCTCACTCTCACGATGACTTGAGTAGATATGGGTATGTCTACTTGATGAAACACAAGTCCGAGACCTTTGAAAAGTTCAAGGAATTTCAGAATGAAGTAGAGAATCAACGTGACCGAAAGATAAAATTCTTATGATCGATCGTGGAGGAGAATATTTAAGTCACGAATTTGGTACACACTTAAGAAAATGTGGAATCGTTTCACAACTAACGCCACCGGAACACCTCGGTGTAACGGTGTGTCGAACGTCGAATCGCACTCTATTGGATATGGTGCGATCTATGATGTCTCTTACCGATTTATGCTATCATTTTGGGGATACGCTCTAGAGACAGCTACATTCACTTTAAATAGGGCACCGTCTAAGTCCGTTGAGACGACACCGTATGAATTATGGTTTGGGAAGAAACCTAAGTGTCGTTTCTAAAAGTTTGGGGATGCGATGCTTATGTCAAGAAACTTCAACCTGAAAAGCTCGAACCCAAGTCGAAAATGCGTCTTCATAGGATACCCTAAGGAAACCTTTGGGTATACCTTCTACCTTAGATCCGAAGGCAAGATCTTTGTTGCCAGAACGGAACCTTTACGAAAAAGAGTTTCTCTCGAAAGAAGTAAGTGGGAGGAAAGTAGAACTCGATGAAGTACTACCTCTTGAACAGGAAAGTAGTGCAGCTCAGAAAATGTTCTGTGATGCCTACACCAACCAAGAGGAAATTCATGATGATGATCAAGGTACTTCGGATCAAGTTGCTCTTGAACTCAGAGGTCCACTAGGACACGTTCCGCACTGCAGTGGTACGGCAACCCTGTCACGGAAATCATGTTGTTAGACAACGGTGAACCTTGAACTATGAAGAAGCAATGGCGGGCCCAGATTCCAACAAATGGCTAGAAGCCATGAAGTCCGAGATAGAATCCATGTATGAAAACAAAGTGTGGACTTTGACCGACTTGCCCGATGATCGGCGAGCGATAGAAAACAAATGGATTTTTAAGAGGAAGACGGACGCGATGGTAATGTCACCATCTATAAAGCTCGACTTTTCGCTAAGGGTTATCGGCAAGTTCAAGGGATTGACTACGATGAGACTTTCTCTCCGTAGCGAAGCTTAAGTCCGTCCGAATCATGTTAGCAATTGCCGCATACTATGATTATGAGATATGGCGATGGACGTCAAAACAGCGTTCATAACGGCTATCTTAAGGAAGAGCTGTATATGATACAGCCGGAAGGTTTTGTCGATCCCAAGAATGTCGACAAAGTATGCAAGCTCCAGCGATACATTTATGGGCTGGTGCAAGCATCTCGGAGTTGGAACATTCGCTTTGATGAGATGATCAAAGCGTTTGGGTTTATGCGAGACTTATGGAGAAGCCTGCGTTTACAAGAAAGTGAGTGGGAGCTCAGTAGCATTTCTCATATTATATGTAGATGACATACTTGATGGGAAATGATATAGAATTCTTGGACAGCATTAAGGCCTACTTGAATAAGTGTTTTTCAATGAAGGACCTTGGAGAAGCTGCTTATATATTAGGCATCAAGATCTATAGAGATAGATCGAGACGCCTCATAGGTCTTTCACAAAGCACATACCTTGATAAGATTTTGAAGAAGTTCAAAATGGATCAGTCCAAGAAGGGTTCTTGCCTCAGATTGCAAGGTGTGAGATTGAGCTCAGCTCAATGCCCGACCACGGCAAAAGATAAAGAAGAGATGAGTGTCATCCCTATGCCTCAGCCATAGGATCTATTATGTATGCCATGTTGTGTACCGGACCTGATGTAAACCTTGCCGTAAGTTTGGTAGGTAGGTACCAAAGTAATCCCGCAAGGAACACCGGACAGCGGTCAAGAATATCCTAAAGTACCGAAAAGGACAAAGGACATGTTTCTCGTTTATGGAGGTGACGAAGAGCTCGTCAGAACAGGTTACGTCGACGCTTAGCTTCGACACAGATCTGATGACTCTAAGTCACAAACCGGATACGTGTATATGTTGAATGGTGGAGCGAGAAGCTGGTGCAGCTGCAAGCGAGCGTCGTGGCGGGATCTACATGTGAAGCGGAGTACATGGCAGCCTCGGAGGCAGCGCATGAAGCAATTTGGGTGAAGGAGTTCATCACCGACCTAGAGTCATACCCAATGCGTCGGGCCGATCAAACTCTTCTGTGACAACACTGGAGCTATTGCACTTGCCAAGGAGCCCAGGTTTCACAAGAAGACCAGGCACATCAAGCGTCGCTTCAACTCCATCCGTGAAAATGTTCAGGATGGAGACATAGAAATTTGTAAAGTGCATACGGATCTGAATGTCGCAGATCCGCTGACTAAACCTCTTCCGCGGGCAAAACATGATCAACACCAGAACTCTATGGGTGTTCGATTCATCACAATGTAACTAGATTATTGACTCTAGTGCAAGTGGGAGACTGTTGGAAATATGCCCTAGAGGCAATAATAAAAGCATTATTATTATATTTCCTTGTTCATGATAATTGTCTTTATTCATGCTATAACTGTATTATCCGGAAATCGTAATACACGTGTGAATACATAGACTACAATCGTCCTAGTAAGCCTCTAGTAGACTAGCTCGTTGGTCAACAGATAGTCATGGTTTCTGACTATGGACATCGGATGTCATTGATAACGGGATCACGTCATTAGGAGAATGACGTGATGGACAAGACCCAATCCTAAGCATAGCACAAAGATCGTGTAGTTCGTTTTGCTAGAGCTTTTCCAATGTCAAGTATCTCTTCCTTAGACCATGAGATCGTGCAATTCCGGATACCGTAGGAGTGCTTTGGGTGTATCAAACGTCACAACGCGTAATCGGGTGACTATAAAGGTGCACTACAGGTATCTCCGAAAGTGACCATTGGGTTGACACGGATCGAGATCGGATTTGTCACTCCGATTACGGAGAGGTATCACTAGGGCCCACTCGGTAATGCATCATCATAATGAGCTCAAAGTGATCAAGTGTCCGTCACGGGATCATGCATTGCGGATGCGAGTAAAGTGACTTGCCGTAACGAGACTAACGAGGTATTGGGATACCGACGATCGAGTCTCGGCAAGTAACATACCGTCGACAAAGGGAATAGAATACGGGTTGCTTGAACCCTTGACATCGTGGTTCATCCGATGACAACATCGAGGAGCATGTGGGAGCCAACATGGGTATCCAGATCCCGCTGTTGGTTATTGACTTGAGGTAGTCTCGGTCATGTCTGCATGTCTCCCGAACCCGTAGGGTCTACACACTTAAGGTTCGGTGACGCTAGGGTTAATAGGAAGACAAGTATGTGATTACCGAATGTTGTTCGGAGTCCCGGATGAGATCCCGGACGTCACGAGGAGTTCCGGAATGGTCCGGAGGTAAAGATTTATATATGGAAAGTGGTTAAACAGACTCCGGAAAGTTTGAGGGTATACTGGTAAAGTACTGGGCCCCGGGAGGGTTCCGGAGGTCCACCGGGAGGGGCCACCTCTCTCGGGGGGCCACATGGGCTAAGTGGGAGAGGGAGCCAGCCCCTGGTGGGCTGGGCGCACCTCCCCACCTAGGCCCATGCGGCTAGGGTTTGGGGAGGGGTAAACCCTAAAGGGGGCGCCCCCCTAGCTTGGGGGGCAAGCCACCCTCCCCTCCTCCCTTGGGCCGCCGCCCCATCTAGGGTTTACCCTAGATGGCCGGCCCCCCTTTGCCCTCTCCTCCTATAAATAGAGGGGTGGGGGGGAGGGCTGCCAACACAATTGAAGGCGCAGCCCCTCCCCTCCCCAACACCTCTCTTTCTCCACGCGAGCTTGGCGAAGCCCTGCCGGAGAACTACCGTACCAACTGCACCACGCCGTCGTGCTGCCATTGGAATTGTCTTCCTCAACCTCTCCTTCACTCTTGCTGGATCAAGACGGAGGAGACGCCATCGTCCCGTACGTGTGTTGAACACGGAGGTGCTGTCCTTTCAGCACTTTGGTCATCGGTGATCGGAATCACGTTGGGAACGTCTTCATCATCACCACTCCCTCGAACGCTTCCGTACTCGATCTACAAGTGGTATGTAGATGCAAACTCTCTCTCGTAACTCGTTGCTTAGTAGAACTCATAGATGGATCTTGGTGAAACCGTAGGAAAAATTTTAATTTTCTGCAACGTTCCCCAACAACCAGTGCATAACAAGGTTTTTCCATTCAATGTCTTCTAAATTTAGCACAGGAGACTTCACTGGAAATTCGTTTATAGACTTGCCATCAAAGTGTGATTTCCTCAGTTAACACCGATACTGCTGCAATGCTTCCTTAAAAAGCGCAAGCAAGCTTTGCTCATCATGACTATCCAGATTGACCCTCGCCTACTTACAACAATGTAATGTAAATCATTGATGTGTTCAATCAGCAGAAAACAGGAAAATAATCACCATGAATAATAGCACTTACACGTAAGTGGGACAAGAAGATGTGAAAATGGTGTTTGTCTTCACTATAATCTTCCCATGATGGGAATATATGCACGTAGTCCCTAACAACATTGAAAGCATTGTCCTTTAAACTGGGAATAACAGGAATGGGGTTCCAATCTGCAGGAATTGGCCGTCTCTACAGTTGGGATAGGTCTTCGGCTGGTGGACTTGTTGTACTTTTTGCTAGAGTGGGATTTTTCTATGGTACGGCTGGTGCTATGGCAACTGAAATCGGCATACCTTTTGCTGGAATGCAGGTCCTGTATGGTACGGCTGGTGGACCTGTTGTACTTTTTGCTAGAGTGGGATTTTTCTATGGTACAGCTGGTGCTATCGCAACTGAAATCGGCATACCTTTTGCTGGAGTGCAGGTCCTGTGTGGTGGGGTTAGTGGTGTGGCCAGTGAAGTATGGGTACAGTCTGCTGGAGTCGGTCCTACGTTTTGTGTCACTGGTTGTACAGCCAATATACGTGGGGTGCTATCTGATTTCTCCGGCACCACCACGTTTTTCAAGGACTTTGATGGTGCTCCTTCAGGTTCGACAATCACCCTCTTCCTTTTTGATGTCTGATGCACAAGAACAACATTTGAGTGAAAAAACATGGTATGATGACAGATGGAATATGTCTTGATAATGGATGGGCATGGCATCTTGACATATATGATGAGTAAACTAAGTAGATGGTGGTGCAACAAAGTAGAAGAAATGTAAGAAAACATATGCAAGATACGCACAATCAATAAAACCTTGCCAAATTAGAAGGCACCTTCATGGGTGAACAGGACAGGCCATCTGCCTTTGACTCCTCGAGGTCAGAATAGTCATTAGGATCATATTCTGAACAATAATCTACAGGTGGGGAGCGTATGAGTTTCATTGCATCCAGAATGGCACTCAACGCCTTGGTGCCAATTTTGCAAGTCGTTGCAGTGTTCCACAATATTATTTTGATGCATCTGATATTCACTGTAATTATGTATAATATCTGAGAACCATGAAAACATAAATAGCAGTGAGATTATCGTTGTAATGCAGAGGATATTCTAAAATAGGGGCGCTCCTGTAAACCCTTTTGTGCTATCACTGGATTCTGGTGAGAGAGCTCATGTGTGCTGTAGTATGGTGCGTGCATTAATATAATCTGGCACAAGTACACAAAAAAATAGGCTCCAGAAGTAAGGATAGTTGGTAGATGATAGGTTCATAATATACTGTATAGAGAGTTTATTGCCAAACCATGATACCAAGAGCACATAGCAACTAGGCAGATCGTAGTGTACATAAAAGGGGTACACCATAACTGGAAAGTGGAACTGGCTGGAAAATACGGTGTTGTATTGCCGCTACTAATTGAAAGCCTATTGATCACGTACAGGCCAACTCTATCAGATGTTGACTGCAGATGTCCCTGCTCCCCTTCCTAACAAGGAACATACTGTACGTACTAAATACAGAATAACAAAAGAGGAACATGTTAAAGAACAGAAGAGGAAGCATATTCTTGAGGTTTCGCTTCATTGCATACAATGTTGGTTGCCCACTCATGATGAATCGCAATGCCCAAAGAAATGCAATTCCATGTTGTCTCTCTATATGTGGCCACATGCATTTGGAAAATCAAGTGGGAGCATTACCTGACCAATTAAATGTGTGTCTGTTAACTAATATCAGTATCATATCACAATTCGTATTTGAAGAAGTAAGCTTTGGACTTATGATTGGTGTGTTGTTTAGCTTCAAGAGTGGACTGCTGCTAGTGCGACACAAAGCAGCTACACAGATCATAGTGTAGATATAACGGGAAAACGGTAAGCATCGGGAGTAAAATCAGCAAAGTGAAACTTGCTGGAATATATGTGCTAGTATTGCCGGTATGGCTAGAAAGGCTTCAGATACTAGCTCTGTTCAACTGAAGGTGCGGTACTGTTAATATCAGTGTAACTATCAAAGGCCGCTACAATTCCTATTCCTATGTTTACAAAATCCTATGAATCAAAGAGGCCCGAAGAGTTCAAAGTGTCCATCACAACCGACTGTATAGACCTCTACACTGCAAATGTCCCTGCTCATCTTCACTACAAGGAACATATTGTACTACTATCATACTCCCTCTGTTCCAAAATGTAAGTCTTTGTAGAGATTTCCACTATGGATCACATACAGATGTATACATATACATTTTAGAGTGTAGATTCACTCATTTTGCTCCATATGTAGTCCATGGTGGAATCCATACAAAGACTTGTATTTAGGAACGAAGAGAGTACTTATTAAAGAAGAACGGAAGAGGAACATGCTAAAGAAGAGCGAGCAGATTTTGGATAATAAAATGTTCGTTGTGTAGTGCCCACACATGATGAACCAGAGCACATTAAGAATGCAACTCCCTGCTGTCTGTCTATATGTGGTGCATGTGCTTTTTGATAGTAAAGTAGGAACATTAGCTGACCAATTAAACATTATCTGTTTTAGTAATATCAGCATCATATCAGATTCGTATTTGAGCAACAAGTTTGGAATTATGAGTGGCACGTTGTTTAGCTTGATGGATTCAGGAGTAGTGCTAATAAGGTACATTGATGGTACTGAATATAAAGGCATGTTTGCATGCAAGTCACGTGACTTTTGTCATTTGGGCCAGTCGACCATTTCAGGCAGTTGGATGAAGATCTTACGTCTCCTAACCCTTCTTCTTCCTCGTCTCTGATTCTTCCCATACAGAACACCGCGGGCGCCCGGCGAACAACCGCCCCACCACCACTGTGTTCCTCCGCCACCCCACCCCCCCCCCCCCCCCCCACCAGCGTCGAGTTTTTTCGCTCAGCGAGGCCCGCCACCGCCCCACAACCACTGTCCCCACCCGAGCCCCTTCTTCAGACCGCGAACTCAAGAAGCTCTCAAAAATCGACTGGCCCAATTTTGAAATTTAGTCTACTGTCATGTGGAATATAAAAGGGGAAAGCCATAAGCATTGCGAGTATAGTGTTGAGCGTGCCATGGCAGATCTGAAGGTGCAAATCGAACAAAGGCAACTTCGCAACAAATGTTTGCTTTCAACTAACAAGTAAGTGATGGACAAGAAATCAGAGTAAAGTAGTGGCGATCTATTTTCTTGCTGCATAAATAAGTTGAGCATATACGAAAGAGTACCGCCTCTGGTGCGGTGTCGTGTATGCATCTGCTGAGAATTTGACGGTGCTGCGGTAGGGATGGCTGTCGGCAGCATGGAAGCAGATCTAGGAGGGTAGACGGTGGCGGCAGGGCGCGGTGGACGAGACGGTCGTAGGAGCGGCGCCGACAAGGTGGACGATGGCGGGGATGAAGCGAGAAGACGGGATGCAAGGATCCTGGTCTGAAGCTGTGGATGAGAGAGGTCGGTCTCTTGTAATGGACGACGACGTCGGGGTATCAGCTCTGGCATGGTGGAGGAGGACGGTGGTGGATGGGGTGGCGGACCGAGGAGGCTGGGGTGGAGAGGGTGTTCTGGCGCCCAAGGAGTACGAATGGGTAAATGGAGGGAGAGAGGAAGGGGGAACCATGTCTTCAGGGCGCGCTTGTCTCAAATGCGAGGAAATTTACAAATTTAGCCCCCGTTTAAAATTTCCTACATCACAACAATATTAGTCAGTTGGGGATAGGACGGTAATCTCGCATACACCGAATATTTGCCGATGAGAGTTTATTTTTGGCACCCACCGTGTATGAATCGGGGAGGGAGTCGATTTCGGCCGAGGAGACATTGTGTTTTGGCGCCCACCGTGTATGAACCTGGGCGAGAGGCAGTTATGTCACGTTTGAGTGAAATTACAAACCTACCCCTATCGAAACCTATAGAAATCGAGCCGATAGGATTTGCGTGGCAGGGATAGGCAGTAATTTCCATCTCGCAGATTTTGGTTTCAAGCGATTCTCGCGACTTTCCCCGCTTGCTCAAATTTTTGCAGAGCAACAAGGCACGCTTACTATGCCAACTCAATTCAATCCAGTTTGTATTCTATTTTGTTTCGGCAGGATCCATTTTCGATTGGAATAAAATTCTATATACATCATATATATATATATATATATATATATATATATATATATATATATATATATATATATATATATATACTTTCCAAAGCACAACAAAGAATTCTGCTCCTTTGTATGTATAATATGATTTACAAATACAATGATCTCAAAATCAAAAGGTTGAATTCAAGAAATTTAAACCAAATTATGTTCTACTAAAATGTATGGATCAGTAATATCTACTTATTAAATAACATAAATGCGCGTGAATTCATATGAGTATGCATGTTTGATAGATCAATTTTGGTTCGAGTATGAATTACATGTATCGTCATCTCGAATTCAAATATTTGAATCCCTTTTATGTTGACTCCTTTCACGCCCATCTCTCTTGCCCACTCTCTTTTCTCCAGCTCACCCGCATGCTCACTTCATGTTTCTCCTATCTTCGCAAACATGGTCTCTTGACGTCTCCCTTGAGAAGTGTCACACTCTTCCTATCATTATACATTACACGGTTTTCATTATCTCTCACGTCTCTACCATTCTCTGGTGTCACTAGGTACCTAAGCTTTCTTTTTCACCGCCACACACACAGTCTCACTAGTCTTTCACTTTGTCTTTCTCTCTATGGGGTTCTCTCACACACCCTATATGTCTCTAGATATGACTCATACCACTAAAACTACTCTCTCCCGCAGACACAACATTTGTTGCGGTCTTCTTTCCGTCTCCACCCCAGTTATAAAACTGATATTATTCATTTGTTTACCGATCAGACAAACTCCCCCCTCTCTATCTCTCTCTCACACACACAACTCCTACTTCCACTCCCCTTCCCGACTACCGCCTCTCTCTCATACACACAAAACTCTCGCTTTCGCACCCCGGCTCGTATTTCTCTCACAAACATTGACCGACTAGCCTCCAAATAGGTTTATACACCCGCACACTCGTGCTTCCACTATCGCGTACATGTCTCTCTTGTGCTCCTTGTATCTATGTAGATTTTATGTCCCTTCTTGAGACACGCCCTCTCGATCGTGCACACACACACTATCGCCACATTTTAAGCTGATACCTCTCGCACACACACTCTTTGTGTCTTTGTCACACATGCACTCCGTCCTCCTCCTCTCTCCCTCTCTCTCACACACACAACACACACACACACATGGGCTTTTTGCAACAACTAGCAAGATGCGCATGCGTTGCACGGAACATCAAGATGCATTTGTATGAGTAGTTTATCTTGTGGAGAAAAGGATGAACGAGGGAAGGCCTTATTTGCAAATGTGGAGAGGGGCGTGGGTATCTTTTTGCAAAATTTCCATAGTTTCCTTCCTATCTGTCAGATATAAATCGGACGGCCTATATTGCAGGATGGAAGGCACACCATCATCACCAACTCTGTTTTTTATCTCTACTAGCAAGATGCCTATGCATTGCATGGAACATCAAGATGCATTTATATGAGTAGTTTATCTTGTGAGAAAAAAGGATGAACGAGGGAAGGCCTTATTTGCAAATGTTGAGAGGGGTGTGAGTATCTTTTAGCAAAATTGCCATAGTTTCCTTCCTACCCGTCAGATATAAATTGGACGGCCTATATTGCAGGATGGAAGGCACACCATCAACACCAACTCTGTTTTTTATAAGAGTAGAGATCTTATAAAAAGCATAGTCGGTGATGATGGTGTACCTGCCATCCTGCAATATAGGATGTCTGATCTATATCTAATGGATAGGAAGGAAACTATGGCAATTTACCCGCACTCCTCTCCACATTTGCAGGTAAGGCCTTCCCTCGTTAATCCTTTTCTCCCGCAAGATCTTGATGTTCCTTGCAACGCACGGGCATCTTGCTAGTAAGAGTAGAAATTAGAGATATACCACTTCTCGAATCTTGAAACCAACAACATTCCTCCCTTATCTCATCAAAACCACCAACACTCTTGTTGTCTCGCACACATGAGAGTTACGTAAAGGCACCATTAAAAAATAAACCCTAAAACCCTAGGTGCAGGATTGCTGCATGCGCGGGTACCGAGTACGTGGTGGAGCGCACCTTTGTAGGAATAGTCAGCTCGCGTGATAATTTGATCCGTAGGAGTTGATGGTCGGGACCACAGGTGAACGACCTGGAGGCGGTGGCTCGCCAGTTGCCATAGATCGAGTAGCCACGTTTAAAATATCAATTTTTAGCGGGGTAAGAGTTCCTGTTTTCAATGGCGCGTTATAAGTACTAAGTAGTTTTTAGAACGATTGGTATGGAGCAAAAATGGAATTCATAACTACTACCCCCTTGGCATATGGTTGTATGGATTTATGTTGCGAGATGTTGAACCTGGTAGTTCTAGGGCAAATACTATGGTTTAGATGTTGGTTTTCAGTAATGAAAATCGGAATGGGGAAACCCTTCTTTGATATAAAAAACTACTACCTCCATCCTGGTTTACTAGTCCCCATCGTATTTTGGGTCAAAGTTTGTCCACAAATTTTACTTGGAAAATGTGAAGGAAAACGAGATTTTGTTATACCCAAAAAAAAAAGGACTGGAGGGAGTGATTGCTCTAAAACGGATGCGACCTCTAATAGCGCAGGCATTGAACCGGCGCGCCGGCCAAGAGGGCCCCACTCGCTGCAGGCCCGTCTGAACATGCCTCCTCGCCGCATGCAACCGACTTCAGACTGCCCCCTGCCTCCATTGAATACGCGCGTGTGGCGGCAACACGTCCTTCCGCAAGCCGGCCGACATTTTAGAACACAAAAAATGACCAAAATATAATTAATTATGCAAGGTCTTGACTTGTTGTGCTCGCACTAGTAGCAGGAACTAGAGGTTTTTCTTTATTTATAACTCTCCTCACATTTTTTGGCATTGAAGTGAATCATGGTTGTGGACATTATCTATGAATGTGCAGATATATGTGAACATGAGTTTGATGTGGAAGTTGAACTTGGAATGTTGGGCTTGCGCATGAACTATACCATGTCCAATGCTTCATCTGTTATTGCTTGGAAAGTAATTGTTGTTATTACATGACCCAAAAAAAGTTATTTTGTGCCATATCAGTAGATGCACGGACATCACAATATGCATGCTGACTGGATAAGCATTTGAACCTAGCTATTATGAAGGAAAATTAGTATTGACAACGGTTTTAGATAGCAGGAGACGCCTAGCCTGCTCTGCCTCTGCTAGCTTCTTTCTGGCTTCTTCCATCTCTTCTTTGGCTTGGGTGAAGAGAGCATGTGATTGCTCTTTTCACTTCTTCAGGAACTCGGCTACATCCTCAAGGGCTGCTACATGCTTTCTTTCAGCCTTTACTAGAGCCATGAGGACACGAACAGTTGACGACTCCACCTGGCTTGTGTGTAATCCAGCATCATCTGGGAATTTGCACCTTGTGTCTAATCCAGCATCATTAGGGAACTGGCACCTTGTGTGTAATCCAGCCTCATTTTGGAAACATGATCTCAAGGTTGACCATACTTCCCTCCTCGCAGGAACTGCATCCTGGCATGAAGTTACTTCTTTTTTAGATCAATACTCAAAGCAACCCAGATCCATTTAGTAGAAGCCAGATAAACAGGACACGGAGAAGTGAATTCAAAAGGAAAAAATATAAAAACGGACTACAAGGTGAGAACACCCACTTCCTACATCAAGCTAAAAACGAAAGCATTAGGATGATTAAGACTCTTCTTATTTCACATCGAAGAACACGAGGCTAAGAGAAATAGAAACTACAACATATACACATCGAAGAACACGAGGCTAAACGAAAGTAATTGAAAGGGTGTTACTTACCAAAACTCGTTTTACAGGTTCGGTGCAGCTCCTCTTTAACTTGCCACACTCCTTGAAGATGTCCCCAATATCCCGTGTTTGGTCTTCATTGCTCCTCTGCATGTTCGCACTCGTGGTTTTAAAATCTCAACATGGCAAGAAAAATATACTACTAGTAATACTCACGCATCTTGTGGGAAACATTAAAGCACTCGTTTGCCATGTTAGAGCATCTCCAATAGAAGCGCAACATGCGGTGCTTTAAAAAAGCGTTTATAGTGCCGGAATAGCCAGTTTTTGCGGGCCTGGAGTTCTGAGATCGAGAAGTAGAGATAGAGAGTAGAGACTAGAGAGTAGAGACATAGATACTACTAGTTCTCAGCATTGATATAGCATAGATGATAAAAAAAGATAGTTCAACTACTCCTCATCATCCGAATCCTCCTCGGTGATGTCCTCCTCTGATGTCTCAATGTAGGTGTGAAGATACCGATCGTCGCCGGATTCCCAGGGCGACGCTGCTCCTAGCCTCATGTTAAATTGAGCGTCCGCTTTTCGCGTATGCTTGTCCTCATGATAGGCGGCTCGCTCCGCCCTCCTCTTCTCCCTCTCCGCCCTCCTTTGCGTGTAGAACTCGCGCTCGTTGATGATGTCATGTGGGAAGCGTTGGCGCCACAGCGCCATGGCTTCCTCGTCCATCTCGGCGATGCCAAGACGGTGCTCCCGCCTCCGATTGTCGCGACGATCCTCGTCGGTGATAAGCCGCGGAAGAGGCGCGAGCTCCTGCGCCCGCTCCCGCGTCGGCACATTGGGGAAGTTCAATGTTCTATGAGGCCACCGGAGGCGCCACACCGCCGCGTAGTACGCGCGGCCGGCCTCGTTGGCGGTGTCGAAATTGCGGAGGCCGAGGTGCATCCCGCGGAACCGGATCTCGGCGGAGAAGCTGCCGGAGGGGCGCGCGCGGACGCCGCGGTATCACAAAGTTTCCCGGTGACGCGGTGGCATGGTGGCGCGGCAGCGGTGAGGCGAGAAAGAGCGGGGAGAGAGCGGTGGCGAGGCGCAGAGCAGGGAGAGAGCGGTGGCAAGGTGATATGTCTCCAACGTATCTATAATTTTTGTTTGTGCATGCTATTATATTATTTGTTTTGGATGTTTAATGGGATTTAATATGCTCTTTTATATTATTTTTGGGACTAACCTATTAGCCGAAGGCCTAGTGCCAGTTTCTGTTTATTTATTGCCTATTTCAGTGTTTTGCAGAAAAGGAATACCAAACGGAATCCGAACAGAATGAAACCTTCGCGATGATATTTCTTGGAACGAAAGCAATCCAGAAGACTTGGAGTTGAAGTCTGGAACTCCGTGAGGCGGCCACGAGGCAGGAGGGCGCACCCAGGGGGCAGGCGCGCCCCCACCACCGTGGGCTCCATGAAGCTCCACCGGCGTACTTCTTTCGCCTATATATACTCTTATATGCTAAAAATATTAGGGGGGACACAAAACCACTTTTCCACCGCCGCAACCTTCTGTACCCGTGAGATCCCATCTTGGGGCCTTTTTCTGTGATCTTCCGGAGTGGGAATCGATCATGGAGGGCTTCTACATCAACACCATAGCCTCTCCAATGATGTGTGAGTAGTTTACCACAGACCTTCGGGTCCATAGTTATTAGCTAGATGGCTTCTTCTCTCTTTTTGGTTCTCAATACAAAGTTCTCCTCGATGTTCTTGGAGATCAATTCGATCTAATACTTTTTTGCGGTGTGTTTGCCGAGATCCGATGAATTGTGGATTTATGATCAAGTTTATTTATGAATAATATTTGGTTCTTCTCTGAATTTTTATATGCATGATTTGATATCTTCGCAAGTCTCTTTGAATTATCGGTTTAGTTTGGCCTACTAGATTGAACTCTCTTGCAATGGGAGAAGTGCGTAGCTTTGGGTTCAATCTTGCGGTGTCCTTTCCCAGTGACAGGAGGGGCAGCAAGGCACGTATTGTATTGTTGCCATCGAGGATAAAAAGATGGGGTTTATATCATATTGCTTGAGTTTATCCCTCTACATCATGTCATCTTGCTTAATGTGTTACTCTGTTCTTATGAACTTACTACTCTAGATGCATGCTGGATAGTGGTCGATGTGTGGAGTAATAGTAGTAGATGCAGAGTCATTTCGGTCTACTTGACACGGACGTGATGCCTACGTTCATGATCATGCCTAGATATTCTCATAACTATGTGCTTTTCTATCAATTGCTCGGCAGTAATTTGTTCACCCACCGTAATATATGCTATCTTGAGAGAAGCCACTAGTGAAACCTATGGCCCCCGGGTCTATTTTCCATCATATAAGTTTCCGATCTACAATTCTAGTTTCCTATTTATTTTATTTTGCAATCTTTACTTTCCAATCTATACAACAAAATACCAAAATATTTATCTTATTATCTTTATCAGATCTCATTTTCACAGGACTGTGAAGGGATTGACAACCCTTTATCGCGTTGGTTGCGAGGTTCTTGACTGTTTGTGCAGTACTAGGTGACTTATGTGTTATCTCCTCTTTGGATTGATACCTTGGTTCTCAAAAACTGAGGGAAATACTTACACTACTTTGCTGCATCACCCTTTCCTCTTAAAGGGAAAACCAACGCATGCTCAAGAGGTAGCACAAGGCACAGAGCGGTGGGAAGGCGTTGGATTTTATAAAGCGCGTCGGACGCCGCGCGCCAAAACTAGCGCGCGCCCAACCGCTTTTCCTGCGCGCGCGATCCTTTACCGACGTCCCTGCTATCTCTACTATCTTCTCTACTGTTATATTTATTTTATTTTTAATATTTATCTCTACTTCTCTAATCTTTTAAAATATAGAGTTGGTGATGATGGTGTGCTGCCATCCTGCAATATAGGCCGTCCAATTTATATCCGACGGATAGGAAGGAAACTATGGCAATTTTGCAGAAAGATACCCACACCCCTCTCCAGATTTGCAAATACGGCCTTCCCTCGTTCATCCTTTTCTCCCACAAGATAAACTACTCATACCAATGCATCTTGATTTTCCGTGCAACGCATGGGCATCTTGCTAGTTCTAAAAATTCCATCATTTGCCACACTACTTGTTGTAGATGAAGAACCTACCCAAGCACAGCGCAATACAGGAGCGACGCACAATTACAAGCTGATATTTTGTTGGACAATGGAGGCTATAACCAATTACTTTTACGGGAACAATAGCAACCAGGAAATTTGAAGGGTACGTATGAACAAAATTGGAACTACACGTGTACTGCTAAGTGATTCAATACACACATTACCAATCGAGGAGGAGAACGATGGTCGCGGCGGACTCCATGCATCATGGTCGGCAACGGGAGATAGTGTATTGTCCACGACAGTGGTGCTTCTGCGCTTGGCGTCGGCTTCTGGGAAGCAGATCCGAGACCGTGGAAGACGGTGCCGGGGAAGAGGCTTCATGTACGACGATGACGGTGGACCGGCTCCAGTGCGGCGTACGAGGTCGTCGATGAGGCAGATGCGCTGCGGTGGACGAGTGCACCGATGTAGAAGGGGAGGAGCACGAAGGCTGCGGTGCCGTGGAGAAGTCTATTTTGCGGTGGGGATAAAAAATGGGGAGTATTCAGGTGCACTACTCTGGGTGCCGGGGTCGGGTTGGCTGGGTAGGGTGAACCTGAAGTGACGAAAACAACCCCCTACCAAGCGTCATCCGCAGGCTTGTTCCGAAGGCTATGATGGTAACTTCGCACTGCTCGAATTAGGGTCACGGGAGATTTTCCCGCCGACCTCAAAATTTTGTGACACTGAACTCCCCGTGTGGCGTGTTGGGTGATTGTGCTAAGCAACTACTCCCTCCATTCCTAATTGTAAGTCTTTTTAGTGATTCCAATAAGGGACTACATACGGAGTAAAATGAGTGAATCTACACTGAAATATGTCTATATACATATGTATGCAGTCCATAGTGAAATCTCTAAAAATACTTATATTTAGGAACGGAGGGAGTAGCGAGTAGTACTAGTACTAGTTAGTAGTACTGGTAACTACTAGTACTCCCTCTGTTTTTATTAACTCTGCATATTTGGTTTGACTGAAGTCAAACTTCCTAAAGTTTGTCCAAGTTTATAGAAAAATATAAACATTTACCATAACAAATATGTATGATGTGAAAGTACATTCAATAATGAATCTAATGGTATTTATTTGTTATTGTATATGTTAATATTTTTTGTTATAAACTTTCTGAGAGTTTACAAAACTAGACTTTGACCAATGCTAATACGCGGACTTAAATAAAAACGGAGGGTGTACACATGTGTTTTCTTAGCTTGTAGTGAATTAATCAATTGTTGTAATTGTGAAATAAATATATTAGGCTACTGAATTCGAATGTAATGGTCTATACAATTCAATAGTTACAATCATTGTTGAATTCCAAGATGTATATGAGGTCTATAGTACTTCACAATATGCTCAAACTCACATAATCCCAGTCAAATGAGAATCTAAATGCATTTCATAGTTATTACTTTGTAGGATGCAACAAAACCAACCATAAGTTGACATCATCCATTATAAAAGCAACATTTTGAACACATCCCAATGTGTGAATGAAACATGTAGAGAGAGCTTGCGAAGATGGAGCAGATAGGGCGGGAAAGATTGTATGTGTGTGGACGAGAGAATAGGAGACAAACCTAACGAGAGAGAGAGAGAGTGAGAGAGAGAGAGAGAGGAGAAGTGAGGTCTGTGAGAAAGATGGAGATATGTAATATACGTGAGATGCGTGTGCATCTGGATTCTGTACACGTGGAAGGAGAAGAGACAACAGGTTTGATGAGAGAGCTGAAAAAACATGGAAGAGAGGGGAAGGATCTTGTGGGTTGAGGCATTGATAATTTTGTGCGGGAGAGAGAGGGATAGGTAATTTTGTGTGGGATAGAGGGGGGGAAGGAGTCAGTCAGCTGTCGTCACATCATCCTGCTTCCAAATGGCCCTGCATTCTCTAGTGCAGTGTGGTCGTTGTCTTCGATCTCCTCGATGCCCTCTTTGAAAATTGAGGTGTTGTGCATGCTGGGGTGCAGAGAAGCACAAGCGAGAGTGGTCGCCATATAACCTTCGATGGGGATGAATTGTGTGCTCAGGGGAGGGGGAGTGTGTGTGTGTGTGTGTCAGATATTGAGAGAAATCAAACCTATGGAGAGAAATTTGTGTGTATGTGACGGAAAGCTACATGCTAAATAGGGTTTTCATGAAGAGATTTTGCGTGCGAGATAGAAAGCGATGTGCGGGTCTTGAGGTGGGAAGGGGCCAGGTGAGGGTGTCAAAATGTGTGCGTTGATGCATGTGTTACATGCGATCGTGCGAGGGACGGACAAATTGAGAGAGAGGGTTGTTGTGTTACGGATGCTCCTCTCTCTCTCTCTCTCTCACACACACACACACAAGTACAAATAGAAGACCGTTCTCTCATGTATACACAACGTACCAGCATCTGTCTATGTCTCACTCATGCATGATCATTTGCACATTCACACCTCTGTATGTCTCTATCACACGCACACCTTATCCACATTGCCCTTCCGCCACAACACACATATGGACACATCCACACGTTCTCTCTCAGTCACATGCTACGTCTTGAGCTTGCGTTGGTTTTCCTCGAAGAGGAGAGTGTGATGCAGCAAGTGTAGCGTAAGTATTTCCCTCAGTTTTTGAGAACCAAGGTATCAATATAGTAGGAGGCTCCTCAAAAGTCCCACGCACCTACACAAACAAACTGAGAACTCGCAACCAACGCAATAAGGGGGTTGCCAATCCCTTCACGGCCACTTGCGAAAGTGAGATCTAATAGAGATAGTATGATAAGATAAATATATTTTTGGTATTTTATAATATAGATGCAAAAAGTAAAGATGCAAATAAAAGTAGATTGAAAGCAAATATGATAAGAGATAGACCCGAGGGCCATAGGTTTCACTAGTGGCTTCTCTCAAGATAGCATAAGTATTACGGTGGGTGAACAAATTAGTGTCGAGCAATTGATAGAAAAGCGCATAGTTATGAGATTATCTAGGCATGATCATGTACATAGGCATCACATCCATAATAAGTAGACCGACTCCTGCCTGCATCTACTACTATTACTCCACACATCGACCGCTATCCAGCATGCATCTAGAGTATTAAGTTCATAAAAACAGAGTAACACATTAAGCAAGATGACATGATGTAGAGGGATAAACTCATACAATATGATATAAACCCCATCTTTTTATCCTCGATGGCAACAATACAATACGTGCCTTTCAACCCTTTCTTTCACTGGGTAAGGACACCGGTGAACCCAAAGCTAAGCACTTCTCCCATGGCAAGAAAAACCAATCTAGTAGGCCAAACTAAACTGATAATTCGAAGAGACTTGCAAAGATAACTCAATCATACATAAAAGAATTCAGAGAAGATTCAAATATTATTCATAGATAAACTTGATCATAAACCCACAATTCATCGGATCTCGACAAACACACCGCAAAAAGAGTTTACATCGAATAGATCTCCACAAGAGAGCGGGAGAACATTGTATTGAGATCCAAAAAGAGAGAAGAAGCCATCTAGCTAATAACTATGGACCCGTAGGTCTGTGGTAAACTACTCACAACTCATCGGAGAGGCTATGGTGTTGACGTAGAAGCCCTCCGTGGTTGATTCCCCCTCCGGCAGAGTGCCGGCAAGGGCTCCAAGATGAGATCTTGCGGATATGTAGGTTACGCGGTGGAAATTGTGTTTCGTGGTGCTCCTGGATGTTTTCGGGCAGTGAGTATATATAGGAGGAAGAAGTACGTCGGTGGTCGCCGAGGGGCCCACGAGACAGGGGCGTGCCCTATAGGGGCGCCCCTATATCTCGTGGCTTCCTCGAAGCTTCTTGACTTGCACTCCAAGTCCTCTCGGATCACGTTCGCTCCAAAATCACGCCCCCGAAGGTTTCATTCCATTTGGACTCCGTTTGATATTCCTTTTCTTTGAAATACTGAAATAGGCAAAAAACAGCAATATGGGCTGGGCCTCCGATTAGTAGGTTAGTCCCAAAATGATATTAATGTGTAAAATAAAGCCCATAAACATCCAAAAGGGTAATATAATAGCATGGAACAATCAAAATTATAGATACGTTGGAGACGATCAAGCATCCCCAAGCTTAATTCCTGCTCGTCCTCGAGTAGGTAAATGATAAAAGAGAATTTTTGATGCGGAATGCTACCTAGCATAATTCATAATGTAATTTTCTTTATTGTGGCGTGAATGTTCAGATCCAAATGAATACAAAATAAAATTTCATATTGATAAAAGAAATAGTAATACTTCAAGCATACTAATCAAAGTAATCATGTCTTCTCAAAATAGCATGGCAAAAGAAAGTTCATCCCTACAAAATCATATAGTTAGGCTATGCTTCATTTTTGTCACACAAAGATGTTCCCAACTTCTATACCCCCGATGACAAGCCAAGCAATTGTTTCATACTTAAATAATCTCAAACTTTTTCAACCTTCACGCAATACATGAGCGTGAGCCATGGATATAGCACTATGGGTGGAATAGAATATGATGATGGGGATTGTGTGGAGAAGACAAAAAAGGAGAAAGTCTCACATTGACGAGGATAATCAACGGGCTATGGAGATGCCCATCAATTGATGTCAACATGAGGAGTAGGGATTGCCATGCAACGGATGCACTAGAGCTAATGAATGCTCAACAAAAGAAAACTAGTGGGTGTGCATCCGACTTGCTTGATCACGAAGACCTAGGGCATTTGAGGAAGCCCATCGTAGGAATATACAAGCCAAGTTCTATAATGAAAAATTCCCACTAGTATGAAAAAGACAACTTTATGAGACTCACTATATGAAAAACATGGTGCTACCTTGAAGCACAATATATGAGACTCACTACATGAAGAACAAGGTGCTACTTTGAAGCACAAGTGTGGTAAGAGGATAGTAGCATTGTCCCTTCTCTCTTTTTCTCTCATTTTTTTGGGCCTTTTCTCTTTTTTATGGCCTCTTTTTTTCTTTTTTTTTCTTTTTCGTCCGGAGTCTCATCCCGACTTGTGGGGGAATCATGGTCTCCATCATCCTTTCCTCACTTGGGAGAATGCTCTAAAAATGATGATCATCACACTTTTATTTTCTTACAACTCATCAATTACAACTCGAAACTAGAACAAGATATGACTCTATATGAATGCCTCCGGCGATGTACCGGGATGGTGCAATGAATCAAGAGTGACATGTATGAAAAATAATGCATGGTGGCTTTGCCACAAATACGATGTCAACTACATGATCATGCAATGGCAATACGACAAAAGTAAAGTATGTCATGATGATGAACGGAATGGTGGAAAGTTGCATGGCAATATATCTCTGAATGGCTATGGAAATGCCATAATAGGTAGGTATGGTGGCTGTTTTAAGGAAGATATAAGGAGGTTTATGTGTGATAGAGCATATCGTATCACGGGGTTTGGATGCACCGGCGAAGTTTGCACCAACTCTCAAGGTGAGAAAGCGCAATGCACGGTACCGAAGAGGCTAGGAAAGGCGGAAAGGTAAAAGTGCGTATAATCCATGGACTCAATATTAGTCAAAAGAACTCATACACTTATTGCAAAAATTTAGAAGTCATCAAAAATCAAGTACTACACGCATGCTCCTAGGGGGATAGATTGGTAGGAAAATACCATCGCTCGTCCCCGACCGCCACTCATAAGGATGCACAAGCCAGGTACACTTCATGTTTCAAATTTGTTACACAACTTTAACCATGCGTGCATGCTATGGGATTTGCTAACTTTCAACCCAAGCATTCTTTAAATTCATAATCACCCAACTATCATGACTTTAATATCACTACCTCCATATCTCAAAACAATTATCAAGTATCAAATTGATCGTAGCATCCAATTCACTTCCTATGATAGTTTTTATTATGCCCAACTTGGATGCCTACCATTCTAGGACCAATTTTATGACCATAGCAAATACCATGCTGTTCTAAAAGACTCTCAAAATAATATAAGTGAAGCATGAGAGACTAGCAATTTCTTCAAAATTAAGACACCACCGTGCTCTAAAAGATATAAGTGAAGCACTAGAGCAAAAACTATCAAGCTCAAAAGATATAAGTGAAGCACATAGAGTATTCTAGCAAATTCTAATCAAATAGGCTTCTCCCAAAAGGTGCGTACAACAAGTATGATTATGGTAAACTAAAAATCAAAGACTAATATAATACACAACGCTCCAAGCAAAACACTTATCATGTGGTGAATAAAAATATAGCCCCAAGTAAAGTTACCAATGAACGAAGACGAAAGAGGGGATGCCTTCCCGGGGCATCCCCAAGCTTAGGCTTTTGGCTATTCTTGAATGTCTTGGGGTGCCTTGGGAATCCCCAAGCTTAGGCTCTTGCCATCCTTTATTCCATAGTCCATAAAAGCTTTACCCAAAACTTGAAAACTTCACAACACAAAACTCAACAAGAAATCTTATAAGCTCCGTTAGTGAAAGAAAACAAAACCACCACATAAGGTACTGCAATGAACTCATCATTTATTTAATTTGGTGTTAAACCTACTGTATTCCAACTTCTCTATGGATTATAAACTATTTTATTGGCCATAGATTCATCAAAATAAGCAAACAACACACGAAAAACAGAATCTGTCAAACACAGAACAGTCTGTAGTAATCTGTAACTAACGCAAACTTCTGGAACTCAAAAAATTCAGCAAAAATAGGACGACCTAGAAAATTTGTTTATTGATCATCAGCAATTGGTATCACTATTTTATCACGTTATGGTGATTTTTAACAATTATTTTCGTGAGCCAAAAGTTTCTGGAAATTACAGCAAGATCAAATAACTATCATCCATGAAGATCCTATAGGTTCTACTTGGCACAAACACTAATTAAAACATAAAACCACATCTAAACAGAAGGTAGATGGATTATTTATTCCTAAACAGAAGCAAAAACAAAAAACATAAAGAAAATTGGGTTGCCTCCCAACTAGCGCTATCGTTTAACGCCCCTAGCTAGGCATAAAAGCGAAGATAGATCTAACGAGTGTCATCTTTGGCACTAAACTCATAAGTAGCACGCATGATAGATTCATAAGGTAATTTAACTTTATTTATTGGAAAGTGCTCCATGCCTTTCTTTAATGGAAATTGGAATCTAATATTCCCTTCCTTCATATCAATAATCGCACCAATCGTTCTAAGGAAGGGTCTACCAAGAATAATAGGGCAAAAAAGATTGCAATCTATATCAAGAACGATAAAATCTATGGTCACCAAATTTCTATTTGCAACAATAAGAACATCATTGATCCTTCCCATAGGATTTTTAATGGTAGAATCCCCAAGGTGCAAATTTAAAGAACAATCATCAAGATCATGGAAACCTAGAATATCACATAAAGTTTTCGGAATTGTGGAAACACTAGCACCCAAATCACACAAGGCAAAACACTCATAATCTTTAATTCTTATCTTTATAGTAGGTTCCCACTCATCATTAAGTTTTCTAGGTATAGAAACTTCCAAATTAAGTTTTTCATCATAAGATTGCATCAATGCATCAACGATATGCTTGGTAAAAGCTTTGTTTTGACTATAAGCATGAGGAGAATTAACAACGGCTTGCAACAAGGAAATGCAACCTTTTATAGAGCAATTATCATAATTAAATTCCTTGAAATCCGAGATAGTAGGTTCAACATTATTAGAAGTTGAGGATTCTCCAATCTTACTTTTACCAAATTTAACATTAAGATCTAAAGATTCCGAATTCTTGGGACGCCTTCTAGGCAAAATTGATTCATCATCAGTCACATAATCATCAAAATTCATATTGCAAAACATAGATCTAATCGGAGACGCATCAATAACTTTAAGATCCTCATCATTATTTTCGCGGAAACTAGAAGAACACACTTTTATAAAGCTTTCTTTCTTAGCACGCAATCTAGCGGTTCTTTCCTTGCACTCGTCAATGGAAATTTTTTCTTCAAGCAAGGCATTAAAATTCTTTTGAGAGATCATAAATTCTTTCACACTATTCTCAAAATCAGAGGGCATCTTATTAAAATTACCATAAGCATTATTGTAGGAATTTCCATAATTATTAGAGGGATTATTAGGGAACGGCCTAGCATTAAAATTTCCTCTATAAGCATTGTTTCCAAAACTATTCCTACCAACAAAATTCACATCCATAGATTCATTATTATTCTCAATCAAGGAAGACAAAGGCATATCATTGGGATCAAGAGGAGTATTTTTAGTAGCAAACATCTTCATAAGTTCATCCATCTTTCCACTCAAAACATTGATTTCTTCTATAACATGCACTTTTTTACTAGAATCTTTCGGTGTGCCATTGAGAATAATAAGCCATAATATTATCAAGAAGTTATGTAGCATCTCCTAACGTGATTTCCATAAACGTGCCTCCCGCGGCCGAATCTAAGAGATTTCTAGAAGCAAAGTTCAAACCGGCATAAATTTTTTGTATGATTATCCATAAATTCAAACCACGAGTGGGGCAATTACGAAACATCAATTTCATTCTTTCCCAAGATTGGGCAACATGCTCATGATCAAGTTGTTTAAAGTTCATAATATCGTTCCTAAGAGTGATGATCTTAGCGGGAGGAAAATACTTAGGCATAAAAGCATCTTTGCACTTGCTCGAAGAATCAACACTATTCTTAGGCAAAGACGAAAACCAAACTTTAGCACGATCTCTAAGTGAAAACGAAAATAACTTCAATTTGACAATATTGTTATCCGTATCTTTCTTCTTTTGCATATCACACAAATCAACAAAGTTGTTTAGATGAGTAGCGCCATCTTCGCTAGGAAGGCCGGCGAATTGATCTTTCATAACAAGATTCAGCAAAGCAGTATTGGTTTCACAAGACTCATCATTATTAAGAGGAGCAATCGGAGTACCAAGGAAATCATTATTATTGGTATTCGAGAAGTCACACAATTTGGTATTATCTTGCGCCATGGAAACAAGTAATCCATCACACAAGCAAACAGAAAAACGGCAAGCAAAAAGACAGCAGGAGAAGATTGGGAAAGAGAGGGCGAATAAAACGGCAAGGGTGAAGAGGGGGAGAGGAAAACGAGAGGCAAATGGAAAATAATGTAAATGCGAGGGAGATGGGTTTGTGATTGGTACTTGGTATGTCTTGACTTGAGCGAAGACCTCCCGACAACGGCGCCACAAATCCTTCTTGCTACGCCTTGAGCTTATGCTGGTTTTCCTCAAGAGGAGAGGGTGATGCAGCAAGTGTAGCGTAAGTATTTCCCTCAGTTTTGAGAACCAAGGTATCAATCCAGCAGGAGGCTCCTCAAAAGTCCCACGCACCTACACAAACAACCGAGAACTCGCAACCAACGCAATAAAGGGGTTGTCAATCCTTCACGGCCACTTCATGAAAGTGAGATCTAATAGAGATAGTATGATAAGATAAATATATTTTTGGTATTTTATAATATAGATGCAAAAAGTAAAGATGCAAATAAAAGTAGATTGAAAGCAAATATGATAAGAGATAGACCCGAGGGGCATAGGTTTCACTAGTGGCTTCTCTCAAGATAGCATAAGTATTATGGTGGGTGAACAAATTACTGTCGAGCAATTGATAGAAAAGCGCATAGTTATGAGATTATCTAGGCATGATCATGTATATAGGCATCACGTCCATAACAAGTAGACCGACTCCTGCCTGCATCTACTACTATTACTCCACACATCGACCGCTATCCAAATGCATCTAGAGTATTAAGTTCATAAGAACAGAGTAACGATTAAGCAAGATGACATGATGTAGAGGATAAACTCATGCAATATGATATAAACCCCATCTTGTTATCCTCGATGGAAACAATAAAATACGTGCCTTGCAACCCTTTCTGTCACTGGGTAAGGACACCGCAAGATTGAACCCAAAGCTAAGCACTTCTCCCATGGTAAGAAAAACCAATCTAGTAGGCCAAACTAAACTGATAATTCGAAGAGACTTGCAAAGATAACTCAATCATACATAAAAGAATTCAGAGAAGATTCAAATATTATTCATAGATAAACTTGATCATAAACCCACAATTCATCGGATCTTGACAAACACACCGCAAAAAGAGTTTACATCGAATAGATCTCCACAAGAGAGGGGGAGAACATTGTATTGAGATCCAAAAAGAGAGAAGAAGCCATCTAGCTAATAACTGTGGACCCGTAGGTCTGTGGTAAACTACTCACAACTCATCGGAGAGGCTATGGTGTTGATGTAGAAGCCCTCCGTGGTTGATTCCCCCTCCGGCAGAGTGCCGACAAGGGCTCCAAGATGACATCTTGCGGATACAGAAGGTTACGGCGGTGGAAATTGTGTTTCGTGGTGCTCCTGGATGTTTTCGGGGTACGTAGGTATATATAGGAGGAAGAAGTACGTCGGTGGCACTTGAGGGGCCCATGAGACAGGGGCGTGCCCTATAGGGGGCGCCCTATCTCGTGGCTTCCTCGGAAGCTTCTTGACTTGCACTCCAAGTCCTCTGGATCACGTTCGCTCCAAAATCACGCTCCAAGGTTTCATTCCGCTTGGACTCGTTTGATATTCCTTTTCTTCAAATATCAAATAGGCAAAAAAACAGCAATATAAATTTGGGCCTCCGGTTAGTAGGTTAGTCCCAAAAATGATATAAATGTGTAAAATAAAGCCCATAAACATCCAAAAGGGGTAATATAATAGCATGGAACAATAAAAAATTATAGATACTTTGGAGACGTATCATCACACACACAAAATCAGTATTAAAAAAAACTAGGGCGCACCTAAAACGTCCAAATCGAAATAAACACGAACTCGAGCTAAATTCAAATATATGGAAATATTGTAGTGTCAAGAACTTTTCCAGGAAAAAAAGTTGAGTAATATTCGGGGATTGTTTTCACATACACAAAAAGGTTCGGTGGATGTCCTTCGAGCGCGACACGGTGACGCACCGTTCGTTCGACCGCGCGGCCACGGTTCACGCGCTTGCACAGGATTCCGTATCATGGCTGTGGTAACTAATATAAGCGTTGCCTTGGTCTAATGTTTACATGTACTAGTACGGTTTTCTTTTAAGTTTGACCAACCCTATATAAAACTAAACTAAGCTTCCATACGCGCACTCATCAATATGTCGCCGCCGCCGTTGCGCATGCCGGCGCCCGCCTGTTCCGACCAACAATTTCTCGCCCATCACCGCCATGTCGCCGCAATCCCTGTGCAATAAAGCCGAAGGCTCGCCCGCTCACGTTGTCTGCAGTCCCTCCTCGTGATGCCGCCGCGCTGCCAAGCACGTGAGCAGCTGGTGGAGCCGCATCTATGCACGCAGCGTACGAAGAGGAGGACGAGCGTGTGCTCCAGCACACCGACGAGGAGGAACTAGCGTGTCATTGTGGTCTCCGCCTGCGAGGAGGAGGCGCGCATGGTGGCTGTCGCGGCGGAAACCGGTCGCGCCCGCGCTGAGCCCGCAAACCGGGTGCAAATGCGGAATCTACCTTGGAGACCTTGAATGCCACGTGGATCCTGCAATCTGAAGGAGCAATTTGGGTCAGTCGACTCTTGTGAGTCGTTGGATGCAACATGGATGGCCAGAAGGGCTTCTTCAATGTCCAAAATTGATGCACTGTTCATCTTCTCTCTTAGGCATCGAGCCACCAGCCCGCCACACGCCTAACCGCCTGTCGCCGCTGCCCCGTTCTCCCCTGAACCGCCTGCCACCGCCATGCTCCCCCCACCCCCGCCATCCGTTTAACCCCGAGCACGATCCATTTTTTTCGGCGAACTGCATTCCACACCCAACACTCATAAGATAGATCATGGGCACCCGGCCACCCTAATATAGATACTGGGTAGCTTCACTGCCGTCTTCTTCCTTCGCTCCATCGAACTTCTTTCACAAATCGACTGGCCCAAATTATACTACTAGTATGAATGTATTAAGTACAATAGGAACACGAAGATACGAGCAGTAGTACCAACTGCAAGAAGAACAGTTTTAAGACATAGTACTAGTACTACTGTAGTACGTACTAAAGAGTTCAAATAACGAGAAAGAACATAAGGTTCAAGTAATGAGAAAGAACATGAACATAGTTCTGCTGGGGGCTCAGCACAACACACCCCTGAAATAAAACTACGAAACTAGTCTGCTTGACACTGCAGTAGAACCAGCATGAGCGACAGCACTGCCACCTTACTCAGAGTCCGAGTCCACGTCCTCGACTTCCTCCTTGTCCCTCTTCATCTTCCTCTTCGCCGACGCTTCTTTGCTTGAACCCGACACTGGGCTCTGCTTCTTCATCCAACCCTTTTAGATATTGAAACAAAGGTAGGCATCCATTACTGCATACAGGATGTGATCCTCATCTATTGTCTTTGACTCCCATGCATGATGAAACTCGTGGCGAGGTTTCTTTAGTTTAGCGTATGAATGATCAATCATGGCTGCTGCCAAAGTCAGCATTGAAGGCTGAGAGGAGGACACCAGGCTTGCCTTCTGGAGATCTAAGGGCTGGCCTACAACGAGGCCTATCCGACCCAGGACTCTTCTGTCGTTCCTAAAGTCTACAGTAACGAATTTGACTCGGCCGCCCTTGAGGAATTTCTTAAAATCCTGGCACTCAACGTCGGCATGGCATATGTGGTAGACCAAGCACACATTATGTACGCAAACCTGGATCACGGCGGGCTTCTTCTTCTCTGCCTCCTTTAGAATCTTCTCGCTTTCCAAGACTGTGGTGTACTCAACATCTAGCCCAGCGACCCACTCATCCTTTGAACTTTTGAACATGCGTAGGAAGCGAGCAAGGCATGCTTCCACTTTCGCGGATCTATGGGTGTAGATGACGATGAACTCATCGCCGGTGATGGCTCTAACCTTGTACTCACTGCCGATCATGGAGATTTGGGAGGCCATGGATTTTGGAGGAGGGTTAGGAGAAGTTGAACTGGTGTAATGTAAACAAGACCAACCCGGGTTAGACAAGCTTGTTGGCATTTTTTTATAGAAGAAAACTACGTGAGCACCAAATGCTCAAGCCAAGACTTGAACCCTGGTGGGCTGGCTGTGAACTGGTGTAATGTGAAAGGACAGGACGACTGAGAGCAAACTGTTGTAAGGTAGAAGACGGGGACGACCGGACGAGTAGTGCGTGCGAACGGCGTGGGGTTGTTGGCTTGCCCAATGGATAAATGGCTGCATGCCCCCCAAGAGTTCTCGAGTCCTATGCGGGACCCACTAGATGCCATGTCTACTAGACCCATATCGTAGGCCTGACGGTATAGCTTCTGCATGTTCGCACGCCATACCGGCGCGTGGATGTAACTTCACTTATTTCCATCAACCGTTGCGCCTCCCACAACCTTTGCCTCCCTCACGCGGTTGCGCCCTTTGAGACTTCTGACGGCTATAAATGAGCAATTTTTTTGCCTATTCCGCATGCATGATACTCCCTCTGGTCCTTTCTATTTCGCGTAAGATTTGTGTCAAGTCAAAGTTTGCAAAGTTTTTGACCAAATTTCTACTAAAAATATCAATATCTACAATACCAAATATATATTTTATGAAACTACGTTTTATGATGAGTATAAAAATATTGATTTGACATTGTGAATGTTGATACATTTTTCTATAAGTTTGGTCAAAGTAGAGGTACATTGACTTCAGACAAAACTTATACGCACAATGCAGACTAGTTCCTCTGTCTAGGTGCGTGCCATGTCCTATCTAGTCATCACAACAAGGTTAGCTATTAGAGTACTACTACCACCCTTCTAGTTTAAAGGGCTCGATTCAAAATTTTCACCTACTTTTACCAAGACAAGATAGAGGCGGTGGAATAGTTTTTGTAGTGGTTTTTACAGTCTGGAATCCATCTTTAGGAACCTTCGCCGCTGCCGGACAGAATGTGATACGTCTCCAACGTATCTATAATTTTTTTATTGTTCCATGCTATTATATTATCTGTTTTGGATGTTTAATGGGCTTTAATATGCTCTTTTATATTATTTTTGGGACTAACCTATTAACCAAAGGCCCAGTGCCAGTTTCTATTTTTTTTGCCTATTTCAGCGTATTACAGAAAAGGAATATCAACGGAATCCAAACGGAATGAAACCTTTGCGAGGATCTTTCTTGGAACGAAAGCAATCCAGAAGACTTCAAGATGAAGTCTAGAACTCCGTGAGGAAGCCACGAGGCAGGAGGGCACGCCCCCCACCCTCGTGGGCCCCACGGAGCTCCACCGACGTAGTTATTTCACCTATATATACTCTTATACCCTAAATACATCAGGGGGAGCCACGAAACCACTTTTCCACCGCCGCAACCTTCTGTACCCGTGAGATCCCATCTTGGGGCCTTTTCCGGCGCTCCGCCGGAGGGGGGATCGATCACAGAGGGCTGCTACATCAACACCATAGCCTCTCCGATGATGTGTGAGTAGTTTACCATAGACCTTTGGGTCCATAGTTATTGGCTAGATGGCTTCTTCTCTCTTTTTGGTTCTCAATACAAAGTTCTCCTTGATGTTCTTGGGTATCTATTCGATGTAATACTTTTTGCGGTGTGTTTTCCGTGATTTGATGAATTGTGGGTTTAAGATCAAGTTTATCTATGAATAATATTTGGTTCTTCTCTGAATTCTTATATGCATGATTTGATATCTTCGCAAGTCTCTTAGAATTATCGGTTTAGTTTGGCCTACTAGATTGATCTTTCTTGCAATGGGAGATGTGCGTAGCTTTGGGTTCAATCTTGCGGTGTCCTTTCCCAGTGATAGGAGGGGCAGCAAGGCACGTATTGTATTGTTGCCATCGAGGATAAAAAGATGGGGTTTATTGTGACACTCCAAAAATATTCTTTTGGTTTTCTTCAAAAAAATTGTTAGAATTGAAGAAGGTCTTCTAAATCCTTCCAAAAATCTCTCTCAAAAGCTTTTTCCCTTTAGCAAATATTTTATTTTTGCATCTCCTTCAACTCTGGTGTTTGGTGTTTAAATTTTTCTTCTGATTGCCCTCTTCTCAAAATTTCAAGAAAAATCTTTGGAGTTTATTTTTCTTTCAAAAAGAAACTCTAGGAGTTTTGCATCCTCTCCAATATTTGAAACCATTCATGATTTTACCATGCACCACATGGTAAAACCTTCCCAAAAATATCTCCTTCCACTTTGGGCAATCCAAACATTCTGTCTCAACAAGTTCAACCCTTTTATGAATTTTATTTCGCTTAATTCTCCCCAAATCTTTTCTGTCCATTATTTTGAGCCTAGGTGATTTGCAAAGCAACGTAAATGCATTTGAGTTTTGACCTCAAACCAACTCCCTGGATAGTCCTTGGTACCCACAACCTAAAACAATCAAGATCCACTCTTCTTACTCAAATATTTCAAATTCTAGTCTCTGCAAGTTTGGACCAGATTTGTCAAATTTGGTGAAATTCATATCTTCTCTGCTCCAAAATTTCACAAAATATTCAGGCAGCCTCTAGATGCAATGAGAGGCCCTCCACCAAAAACCAGCTCAAGGAAAAATCCCTACATGCCTAAATCATTCTCGTCGACGCCTTGCATGCACTATTACCGTACATCTTCGCTATATTCAGATTTCATGTCGATCTCCGCCGAGTTTCAAATACATGCCCACAAAGCACTTGGCACGTAGCTCACGGCCTAGCCTGCTTGTTCGAGCTTCACACGCGTGCTTGGCACGCTCTCGGCGTCGGTGGCACCACGCCGCTCAAGGCCGGCGTGTCTTCTGCGCGCAGAACCACCGTGAGCGGCCGACAGGAGCAAAATCGGCGCGCAACGCCGTTCGGCGCCGCCAAACCGCCTGGTAGCTCCGCGTGGCCATTTCCTTGCTAGCACACGCATGCAGCACCGTCGCCGTGGCCTGGCACGCGCAGAGCGCGTTCTCTGCCGCCGACGGGCCGTGCGGCCGTTCCGTCGAGGACAGGCCGTAACCTCGCCCACCTTGCTGAGTTGGACACGGGGATGGCACCAGATCTTCGTCTAGTCGATGCTCAAACTCCTAAGCCGACCGTGTAGCCACAGCACCGCCGTAATCACCTCGCCGGAGAACCCCATTCTCGGCAACCGCCTCGGGCCGGCTATATATAGCACCCCGAGCGCGCTCTCGCCCCCGCACACCTCCACCACCTCTC
Source organism: Aegilops longissima (assembly GCA_021605205.1). NCBI lineage: Eukaryota > Viridiplantae > Streptophyta > Magnoliopsida > Poales > Poaceae > Aegilops > Aegilops longissima. The sequence goes on along the minus strand of CM038682.1, from coordinate 536,620,541 downwards.
CAGAACTCGCCAAGCCCCTGGAAGGGCCTCAAGGGGCTCTTCTTCCCCGACTCCGGCCGCCTCGTTCCGCCTCGGCCTCCACCTCGATCCACTCCGGTGAGGTCGTCTCCGGTGCCCTAACCTCGTCAAGAACCCTCTCGTGCAACTAAGAGTCTAACCCCACTCCAATTTGATCTTCACAGCTCTCTCCAACGAGGCCCACGACCACCCGAACCGCCGTCCGCCGGAGCAAGAGTCGCCGTCGACGTGGTACTCGCCGGCAACCACTTCCACCTCCCACAGACACAGAAGGACGTGCTGATCACGAAGGTACCGTCCGATCACTCGCCTCGCCGTGGATCGCCGCCAACGACCATCAAGATTTCCTCGCGCGCCGTCGCTCCTGTTTCCCTCTTTTAAATTTTCAAACCCGACAAAAGCGACCACCTGTCAGCCTCTCTTTGTTTTTTTGAATCGCTTTCGAAAGCGTGCTTTGGCAAATACGCTTCCACTCTGAACCGTTTTTCTGGACTTTTCGCAAAGCCCCCTGGAAGTTTTATGTTTCATTACAGATGGGTCCCTGGACCAAAACCCTTATAACTTTTTAACAGAAAGGAATTTTTGAGTGATTCTTTTTCTGTCCTATTCAAAATTTTGTCTAGTTTTTTATCATATTTATTTGAAAAATATTTGGATTAACTTTCTGTAACCCACGGTATTTACGTTAGCGCGTGTATTTTGTGTACCGTAGATACCGAAGGAGATGACGGAACCGCGAACTTCGCCGAGCTAGACCCCGACTACTCCGAACCAGGCAAGCAATGTTTGAACTTTTGATATGATGAGTGTCTGGGCATGTTTGCATTAGTTTGTATCATGGCACGTTCATGAGCATTTCGATGATAGTTTATCTCGTAAGAGTTGAGGCAAATGAGCTCGGTAAATTCCATGAGTTGTTGGAAACTTGTTGCATGGCCATGAGTTGGCATGAGTATGGGTAAGATGGCAGTGTTATAGCATGCCGTGCTTATGCCATATCGCTGACCCAAGGTCAACATAAATCAGTCAGATTCCCGTCCGTCTCCCCTTTCGTACTACCACCTGTTTCCCGCAAGGGATACGGCTTAGTAAGTTGCAAACCACTTCCTGGTACACACCAAATCGAGAGGCCGGGATGAAGGTTCCATGGCCCTGGATTAAAGCCTTTCATCCGGTCAGGGGGCATGGGTGTTTCCGGTTGGGACCGAGAGGGGGGCACCCCTTAGAGCGCGCGTATATAAATTTGATCCCATGCTATTCGAGATTGTGATCTCCCCGTCTCAAAGTTTTTCTTAAACGCTGTCTAGGGTGATTCCTGGCAATGTGAGGTATGATGGGTGTGTACTAGCTAGTTGTTTTCCTCCGAAATACCGTAAACGGAACTAGTCCTTCGTGACTACGGAAATCCGTTGGCTGTGGACAATTTTGGTACAAACTCTGCAGAGTCAAAATTCTTAAATTCATCTTATTCATATCCGACTACCGTGTTCACCTTACCTTGTCAAATATCAGTCTCGGTGACAGAGACTCCCGATAACCACTTGAGTGTTAAATGTTTGTTTCCTATGAATGGACTAACCCACTTATTGTCTTGTGGTGAATATTTTCCGTGAGCACTATATCTTGTCAGTTATGAATAATGAATTATAAGCCCTTTCTCGTGTCGCTCGATGTCCGATCGCGGCGTTGTTGTTATTTATTTTATTATAAGCCCTTTCTGCGATGTCGCTCAGACGTCCGATCGCTGCATTGTTGTTATTTATTTTATTATAAGCCCTTTCTGCGATGTCGCTCGAGACGTCCGATCATGCATTGTTGTTATTTATTTTATTATAAGCCCTTTCGCGATGTCGCCGGACGTCCGATCGCGCATTGTTGTTATTTATTTTTATTATAAGCCCTTTCTGCGATATCGCTCAGACGTCCGAGTGCGACATTGTTATTATTTACTTTCATTATAAGCCCTTTCTGTGATGTCGCTCCGACGTCCGACTGCGGCACGCATGTATTTCCTTTCAATATAAGCCCTTTATGAGGTGTCGCTTAGACGCCCGACTGTGGCACGTTTTACTTATTTATTCACCATTCGAGGCGTCGCTTTAGACACCCGATCGGTTTTGAGTTTATCTTCTGTGGGTTTTTGAGCGGACTACCGCCGACTCCCTTCTTATTTTACTTTGCTATACTGATTAAATTGAGCACTGTTAAAATTAATCATATCGCATTCATGCATTCATTTGTTATATCTTTTGTCCGAACTATCTTGCGAGCACTTTCAAAGTACTCATCTGGCTTGTTGATTTGGCCAGATGCTGACGAAGGCGATCTCATGGATGAAGAGTTCGATAGCGAGTCCGACGCCTAGAGGAATCCCAATCAGTCTCGTGCGACCCCTGGATTAGTCATTGTGATATATCCGCTTCCGCTACCCAAATAAATTCATCGAGCCTCACCTCGACGCTCGATGAGCCGCCAGTGCAGTAGTGTTATTGACCACCCCACTGTGTTATTCCACCAACCACTCATATCTCGAGTCAATGGTATTTCCACCCCACACCATTGTGTCATATCCGCCATCATGTATAATTATCGGCATGTTTGTAATAATTGGTTGGGCATCTTCAGTCCGACCCCGTAATATTGTAATTGTCACAGCCCTAGAGTTGCTTGACATTAGTTGCATTAAGGCATTCATGTCATCATGTTAATTTCCATGAAAATTGAAATGGGGATTTGTGAAACCCTCAGAATCACTTTTGAAATGACCTAAATAAAAATCGCTCCAAGAAGGTCCAAGAAAATGCTCATGTGGTTCTCTCAAAATATTGGACAGAGTTAACAATCTAACCAATATTTTTAGGATCTCATAAGTATTTATTTTGGGCATTTGGAATTAATACGTAAATATTTGCTTTGGATATATATTATTATATACATAAAATGTTGTCCAAAATTATGCCTTTAGTTGAGGAGCTCTGAGTAATATAGCAAGCTCCTGCAAAATTGGCATAATTAATTAAATTGGTTTAGTATTTTAAATAAACCAAAACAAATGTCGAAAATAATAAAAGGAAACGAAATAGGTAAACTTACCTAATTTACAGCGCCTAGCTCTGTGGCGGCCCAGCTCCTGGGCCTGGCCGCCCAACTGGCCAGCCCTGCCTAGCCCACCTCCCTCCCCTGTCGTCTTCCTCCCCGACAGGGGATGGGCGCGTGGACGCCACAGGCTCCGCCGCCGCCACGCCACCTCCCTCCCCGCCTGCCTGCCTCCCCCCTCGCCGCTCTGGGCGATCCCAGCGACGCCACGCCACCCCAGGTCCTTCCCCACTCTCTCTCGCCTTCCCTCCTCGAGCTCTCTCCTCTCTTTACCGAACGCCACCGAGAACGCCGCCGCTGCTCGCCCGTGGCCACTGCCCTCCCTTGCCTCGCCGACGTGCCCATGGCCTCCGCCTAGCCCTCTCCTCCTCCTCACTAAGCCCCGACGCCGAGCACCCCGAGGCGCCGCCCCACCATTTTCCCTCTCGACCTGGCTGGTCGCTGCCGCCAAATTAGCTGGCCCGTGCCCACCCGAGCTCACCGACGGCCTCGCAACCACGGTGAGCTCCCGAGTCGATCCCCTCTTCTCCGACCCATTCCTCCCTCTAACTACCACCCCCTGTGGATCAAACCCGCCGCCGCCATCAAGACGTCGCCGGGCGTGGCACACCACGATGGCTCGATTCCGAGCACGCCATCGCTTTCACTGCACTCAGAGGAGTCCGTAGCACCCACCCTTCCGCCTACCGTGCCCCTAGCGCAAACCCCGCGCTTACTCCGAGCTCGGCCGCAAGCAGCTCGTCAGCGGCGTCGATCCCGCCGCCCGAGCTCCAACCACCCCACCAATAACTTCAAGGCCCACAGCTCCCTATAGGTACTCTCCCCGGCCCTTTTGGTGGCCGGAATGACCATTTGCACTTGCTCCGCCGCGTTCGACGTCGCCGGCGTCAAGCCGCCGGTGGCGATGACCCTTTTTGACCGGGGGTTTGACCACCCCGGGTCACTGACATGTGGGCCCGTGCCTCACTGACATTTTAGTTAGGACACAATTAGTACTAACAGCCTCTGTTAATTAATTAGGACAACGACACGTGGGTCCCAGCGTCGGTTTGACCTGGACCGCGCCAGTTGACCGCTGACGCCACATCGACGTCAGTCGACGCCATATATATATTTTCTAGATTTAATTTAATTCAGTAAATTTCAAAAATGTCCTAAACTTCTAAAATCATATAAATTCAACCGTAACTCGGATGGAAATAATTTATATATGAAAAATGATCAGAAAAATATGAAGAATCTGTTTATGCCATGATCATGCATGTTTGAACAAGTTAACATCACTGAATAGGATGAATCATGATTAGGGTAACTTAGGAAATAGCTTTTGGAGTTGGAATTCAACTTTGTTTGAATTCCACTTCAACTAACTTGGATTATTATCGCATTAGGTAAATTCAGTACCTTAACATGATCATGCATCATATATGTGCATTGCATTGATTGTGCCCTCTCTTGTTTGCCGGTGTTTGTTCCCTTCCGGTAGACGATGTACCGACGATGATTATTCGATGACACCGATGAAGAATTATATTATCTTCAGAAGTGCCAGGCAAGCAAAACCCCCTTGTTCATTCCGATACAATCCCACTCTCTCGCTCCTGCTCTATTTTATTGCATTAGGACAACAACGATTCAATCACACTTGCTGCGGTAGCTGAACCCTTGATCCTTTGCATGACCTGTCATTCCACAGTAATTAGATGAAACCCACTAGCATGAGTAGGAGTTGTTTGAGCCCATGTTGTGCCTACTCATTTATGCTTGTTGTCATGCCTGCTACTGCTTAGAGTTGAGTCGGGTCTGATTCATCGGGAATGAATTGGAATTGTTATGAACATGTCCTATTGTGTGTGAGCTAAGTGTGTGAACACGATTTGGTAAAGGTAGCGGTGAGAGGCCATGTAGGAGTACATGGTGGGTTGTCTCATTGCAGCCGCCCTCGAGAACTGAGTTCTGTGTTTGTGATCCATGAAACAGTTACTACCACGCATTGGGATCCTTAATTGACCCTCTCGGCTTCTTAACCACCCTTGTCCACATCCGGAGTTGCAAGTAGTTTCGTGTTTGTAGCATGTCAGGGCGCGCAACGCTGACCTTAGGGGTGGGTTGTGTTGCGGTAGGCACCGTGGGTCTGTGTACCGAGTGCCCGCTTGGTATCTCGGGAACCCTGCACACATCGCTCGGGCTGTATGGGAAACCTCGCCGACTCCTGCGGATGGAACCCGAATAGGCGATAAACCTGGACTAGGGACTTGAGTGTTTAGGTAGGCTGTGGCCGACACCCACGCTGGGCTTCCGCTTGAAGGTTGCCGAGTACATGTCGTAAAAACGGCGTAAGTGGTGAGAGCGTGTGAAGAAGTACACCCTGCGGGGTTAAATATGATCTATTCAATAGCCGTGTCCACGGAGAAGGACTTCTGGGTTGCCTATATCAGTTCATAGACAAGTGAAAGTGGATACTCTAAAATGCGCAAGATAAGCGTGAGTGCTATGGATGGCGCTCTCGAGGGAGACGGAGCGGGTCCATAGTGGTGTATTGATATGGTGAATATGTGGACTCGTGTGCGCCACCTCAAAAGAGTTACTTGCAATGTAGTTCAGATAGCCACCGAGTCAAAGCTGGCTTGCTGCAGTCAAACTCCACCACCCCCTTTGATAATGATGCATATGTAGTTAGATCGATGATAAGTCTTGCTGAGTACAATTGTACTCACGCTTGCTTATTTTATGTTTTGCAGAGAGACGTCGGCCTCGCTAGTAGTTCCACGTGGACTTCGACGTTTAGCTTGTTACCTCAGCTACGATCTTGTGCCTCGCAGATTTGGTAGATAGTCGCTTCTCAGCCTTTTTCATTTATAGTTGTCTGCACCTGCACATGTTTAGCTTCCGCTTGTGCTTTGACTTGTATGCTCGAAAGTGTTGGGTCATGAGACCCTGTTTGTAATATCTCGCTCTTGAGCCTAATGAATAATATTCTGAGTCGAGAGTTATGTTGTGATGCCACGTCGTATTTACACATATTGAGCATATTGTGTGTATGTTTGAAATGCTTGGTATGTGGGATCCGACAAACTAGTTGTTTGTCCTTGGCAGCCTCTCATATGGGGAAATGTAGTCTCGTGCCTCCGAGCGATAGTAGTCCGCTACAGCCGGTTCACCGGAGTCCTGCTAGCCCAAAGACTACCGCTTGGACACTTGATCGGCGGCATGTGTTTCACTTCGTTCCTATGTCTCGTCCCTTCGGGAAATGTCACGCGGTGATACTTGGAGTCCTCGCTTAGCTCTGCTACAGCCCGAATACCGAGTCCTGTTAGCCCAAAGCTACAGCCCAAGTTCATACGTTGATGACCGACATGCTCGATGTGATTCATGTATGCCTGTCCCCATAGGTTAGTGCCGCTTTGGGTTCACGACTAGCCATGTCGGCCCGGTTCTTTGTCATATGGATGCTAGCGACACTATCATATACGTGAGCCAAAAGACGCAAACGGTCCCGGCCATGGTAAGGCGACACCGTGGGAATACCGTGTGAGGCCGCAAAGTGATATGATGTGTTACATGCTAGATCGGTGTGACCTAGGATCGGGTCCCGACAGCGTTGGTATCGAGCCCCGATCGCTCAGAGGATTACCAAGCCAAACTGGTCGGGTTGTGTCTAGAAATGCTTTAGCTATGTAAGGGAATTGATTGTGGAAGGAACGTAAGGCTCTTTTTACTCCTTATACCTCATGGCCTTCGATCCGAGTCATCCTCTTCTCTTCTACGGGTTTAAGAACTAGGCTTCCCATCTATCTATTAGGATGACGTGTTACTAATCCATAGACCTTTAAGATTGTTGGTTTTAATCCCGCTTCAGTTCCTACTATTCCTGTATGATAACCGTCGATCCCGAATCTTGTTATGATGTTGTTGAGTGGTTATGCCACCATTTTCTGCAGGATGTCTCAAATCATTTTGAGCATTTACAGCCGTTATGCTGTCCGAGTCATCCCAGGTCTCTAAATAGTCTGATGCATTTGCAAATCCTTTCTTCTGTTCCCGATGTCCTTCTGGTCAGAATAAGCACACCAACCAGATCTGAATCTCAGGCGGATATGATGGTTGGAACTTTCGAACAGTTGCATTTCGCTCCAAGCTTGCACCATCCCCTGCTATCTCGCTATAGACCTGCCTTCTCAGCAATCCTTGTCCAGGTTTATCTTTAAAAGTGGATTTACCATGGGTCTCCCCCTCGATGATAAGCAATCATCCATTGCGTTGTCTTCAACAAGGTAGTCCACATCATCCATTCTAGTCCGGGTATACCATTTCTTTGCACTCCACCAAGTGATCGTTGTGATTGCCTTTGGCTGGTATAAAAGGTTCCAATGATCTATGGGTCAAAAGTAATTCTTTTTGCCACTTAAGGGAATATTTCTTGCGCCACCTTTCTCGAGGTGTTCCGCTACGGGATCATGGTAAATGTTTCCTCGCCACCATGATACCATCCACCATCTTCCTAAAGCGTGGAATTGTTGCCACTAATCAAACCTCGTTGTTGTTCCCCCATCCCTCTCGATGCATTTTATGTCTCAACTCAAGATGTGTCACCATCCCAGCCTGTAATGTTGATCATGTTTACCTGATCTTCATTAAGATCGAATCATGTAGGGTTTCCCCTTCTTTCTGTTGTCGAGTCGGGTGAAGATCTCGAAGACGTCAAGATCAAGAAGATGGAGTGAACCAACATCTTCGAGAAGGCAATTGGATCGTGGAAATTGTAATAGCTTGTGACCTCCCTTTTCCTCTTACCTCACGTCTTGAATCTCGGGGCGAGATTCTTGTTTAGTGGGGGTGAGTTGTCACAGCCCTAGAGTTGCTTGACATTAGTTGCATTAAGGCATTCATGTCATCATGTTAATTTCCATGAAAATTGAAATGGGGATTTGTGAAACCCTCGTAATCACTTTTGGAAATGACCTAAATAAAAATCGCCCAAGAAGGTCCAAGAAAATGCTCATGTGGTTCTCTGAAAATATTGGACAGAGTTAACAATCTAACCAATATTTTAGGATCTCATAAGTATTTATTTTGGGCATTTGGAATTAATACTGTAAATATTTGCTTTGGATATATATTATTATATACATAAAATGTTGTCCAAAAATTATGCCTTTAGTTGAGGAGCTCCGAGTAATATAGCAAGCTCCTGCAAAATTGGCATAATTAATTAAATTGGTTTAGTATTTTAAATAAACCAAAACAAATGTCGAAAATAATAAAAGGAAACGAAATAGGTAAACTTACCTAATTTACTCGGCGCTAGCTCTGTGCGGCCCAGCTCCTGCGCGGCTGGCCGCCCAGTGGCCAGCCCGCCTAGCCCACCTCCCTCCCCTGTCGTCTTCCTCCCCGACAGGGGATGGGCGCGTGCCGACGCCAGCAAGGCCCGCCGCCACACGCCACCTCCCTCCCCCCTGCCTGCCCTCCCCTCGCCCGCTCTGGGCGATCCCGCGACGCCACGCGCCTCCCAGGTCCTTCCCCACTCTCTCGCCTTCCCTCCTCGAGCTCTCTCTCCCTCTCTTTACCGAACGCCACCGAGAACGCCGCCGCTGGCCCGTGGCCACTGCCCTCCTTGCCTCGCCGACGTGCCCATGGCCTCCGCCTAGCCCTCTCCTCCTCCTCACTAAGCCCCGACGCCGAGCACCCCGAGGCGCCGCCCCACCATTTTCCCTCTCGACCCTTGGGTCGCTGCCGCCAAATTAGCTGCTCCGGTGCCCACCCGAGCTCACCGACGGCCTCTCGCAACCACGGTGAGCTCCCGAGTCGATCCCCTCTTCTCCGACCCATTCCTCCCTCTAACTACCACCCCGTGATCAAACCGCGCCGCCATCAAGACGTCGCGGCGTGGCACAGCCACGATGGCTCGATTCGAGCACGCCATCGCCTTTCACTGCACTCGTAGGGAGTCCGTAGCACCCACCCTTCCGCCTACCGTGCCCCTAGCGCAAACCCGACTTACCCGAGCTCCGGCCACGCGCGAGCTCGTCGCCAAGCGCCGATCCCGCCGCCTGAGCTCAACCACCCCACCAATAACTTCAAGGCCCACAGCCCCTATAGGTACTCTCCCCGGCCCTTTTGGTGGCCGGAATGACCATTTGCACTTGCTCCGCCGCGTTCGACGTCGCCGGCGTCAAGCCGCCGGTGGCGATGACCCTTTTGACCGGGGGTTTGACCACCCCGGGTCACTGACATGTGGGCCCGTGCCTCACTGACATTTTAGTTAGGACACAATTAGCACTAACAGCCTCTGTTAATTAATTAGGACACTGACACGTGGGTCCCAGCGTCGAGTTTGACCTGGACCGCGCCAGTTGACCGCGACGTCACATCGACGTCAGTGGACGCCATATATATATTTTCTAGATTTAATTTAATTCAGTAAATTTCAGAAAATGTCCTAAACTTCTAAAAATCATATAAATTCAACCGTAACTTTCGGATGGAAATAATTTATATATGAAAATGATCAGAAAAATATGAAGAATCTGTTTATGCCATGATCATGCATGTTTGAACAAGTTAACATCACTGAATAGGATGAATCATGATTAGGTAACTTAGGAAATAGTTTTTGGAGTTGGAATTCAACTTTGTTTGAATTCCACTTCAACTAACTTGGATTATTATCGCATTAGGTAAATTCAGTACCTTAACATGATCATGCATCATATATGTGCATTGCATTGATTGTGCCCTCTCTGTTTGCGGTGTTTGTTCCTTTCGTAGAGCGATGTACCGACGATGATTATTCGATGACACCGATGAAGAATTATATTATCTTCGAAGTGCTGTGCAAGCAAAACCCCTTGTTCATTCCGATACAATCCCACTCTCTCGCTCCTGCTCTATTTTATTGCATTAGGACAACAACGATTCAACTGTTACTTGCTGCGGTAGCTGAACCCTTGATCCTTTGCATGACTGTCATTCCACAAGAATTAGATGAAACCCACTAGCATGAGTAGGAGTTGTTTGAGCCCATGTTGTGCCTACTCATTTATGCTTGTTGTCATGCCTGCTATCGCTTAGAGTTGAGTCGGTCTGATTCATCGGGAATGAATTGGAATTGTTATGAACATGTCCTATTGTGTGTGAGCTAAGTGTGTGAACACGATTTGGTAAAGGTAGCGGTGAGAGGCCATGTAGGAGTACATGGTGGGTTGTCTCATTGCAGCCGCCCTCGAGAACTGAGTTCTGTGTTTGTGATCCATGAAACAGTTACTACCACGCATTGGGATCCTTAATTGACCCTCTCGGCTTCTTAACCACCCTTGTCCACATCCGGAGTTGCAAGTAGTTTCGTGTTTGTAGCATGTCAATGCACGCAACGCTGACCTTAGGGGTGGGTTGTGTTGCGGTAGGCACCGTGGCCCGTGTACCGAGTGCCCGCTTGGTATCTCGGGAACCCCGCACACATCGCTCGGGCTGTATGGGAAACCTCGGCGGACTCCTGCGGATGGAACCCAATAGGCGATAAACCCGGACTAGGGACTTGAGTGTTTAGGTAGGCTGTGGCCGACACCCACGCTGGGCTTCCGCTGAAGGTTGCCGAGTACATGTCGTGTAAACGGCGGTAAGTGGTGAGAGCGTGTGAAGAAGTACACCCTGCAGGTTAAATATGATCTATTCGAATAGCCGTGTCCACGGAGAAGGACTTCTGGTTGCCTATATCAGTTCATAGACAAGTGAAAGTGGATACTCTAAAATGCGCAAGATAAGCGTGAGTGCTATGGATGGCGTTCTCGTAGGGAGACGGAGCGGGTCCATAGTGGTGTATTGATATGGTGAATATGTGGACTCGTAGCGCCACCTCAAAAGAGTTACTTGCAATCGTAGTTCAGATAGCCACCGAGTCAAAGCTGGCTTGCTGCGGTCAAACTCCACCACCCCTTTTGATAATGATGCATATGTAGTTAGATCTGATGTAAGTCTTGCTGAGTACAATTGTACTCACGCTTGCTTATTTTATGTTTTGCGAGAGACGCGGCCTCGCTAGTAGTTCCACGTGGACTTCGACGTTTAGCTTGTTACCTCAGCTACGATCTTGTGCCTCGGCAGGATTTGGTAGATAGTCGCTTCTCACCTTTTTCATTTATAGTTGTCTGTACCTGCATATGTTTAGCTTCCGCTTGTGCTTTGACTTGTATGCTTCGAGTGTTGGGTCATGAGACCCTGTTTGTAATATCTCGCTCTTCGAGCCTAATGAATAATATTCTGAGTCGTAGAGTTATGTTGTGATGCCACGTCAGATTTACACATATTGAGCATATTGTGTGTATGTTTGAAATGCTTGGTATGTGTGGGATCCGACAAACTAGTTGTTTGTCCTTGGCAGCCTCTCATATGGGAAATGTAGTCTCGTGCCTCCGAGCGATAGTAGTCCGCTTCTGCCCGGTTCACCGAGTCCTGCTAGCCCAAAGACTACTGCTTGGACACTTGATCTGGCGGCATGTGTTTCACTTCGTTCCTATATGTCTGTCCCTTCGGGAAATGTCACGCGGTGATACTTGAGTCCTGCCTAGCTCTGCTACAGCCCGAATACCGGAGTCCTCATAGCCCAAGCTACAGCCCAAGTTCATACGTTGATGACCGACATGCTCGATGTGATTCATGTATGCCTGTCCCCATAGGTTAGTGCCGCTTTGGGTTCACGACTAGCCATGTCGGCCCGGGTTCTTTGTCATATGGATGCTAGCGACACTATCATATACGTGAGCCAAAAGACGCAAACGGTCCCGGGCCATGGTAAGGCGACACCCGTGGGAATACCGTGCGTGAGGCCGCAAAGTGATATGATGTGTTACATGCTAGATCGGTGTGACCTAGGATCGGGGTCCTGACAGTAATGCTACTGGCTTATTGTATCAAAGTTTTGTCTACCGATATGGAGGGTTTTCCTCATATTGGATTTCATAGGTCGGTTGTTCAATAAATATTTTTATTGAAAAACCGGTCGTGACAAGCTTGGTACCAGAGCCAGGCTGACTGTAGGAAGCCACTAGGTGCGATCGCTAATCGGTTATTAGCATAATAGAGCTATTTATTATTTTCACAAATGTAGTCAATTTCTGATAGTCAGCATAAATTTATGATTTGACTACTCAGGAATTTTTGCCTACTTTTGTAGGTGGTCGGCAACGATCATGAGTCGAGATGTTCGCCAACATGCCCGATGGGTTCGCTGCTTCTCTCCTTCATCGCCCAAGTCGCGATGGGGCGGATGTGCGCCCATCTTCTCTCTCTCTCAAAGACAAGGTCAATGACCGTCTAACCATGCACCAAGCAGCGGTGGAATTCAAGAGAGGCGAGTTGAGCGCCACCGATTCGTGGGGAGAGCCATGCCCACGAGAAGCATGCATCAGAGATGGCAGCCCGTGAGGCGATAGCTCGTCTCAGGGATATCCTTCCTTTGATGAAGACTCGTCGCTATCGCTGCCTGCCATGTCACGTGCCATATACCTGCCACTACGCTTTCTCTTGCCCCAGAGAAGAACGGGACGAAGCTTTTGAGATGCTTATCGAGTATCTCCGGGCTTTGGAGGCAGCCTTCGACAACCTGGTGGATGACTTTGTAGCTGCCGCATGGACTCAGTCCATGGCTGTGCCACCAACAGAGGGAGCTCCTGCGCGCCGCACCGCCACCGACTTTCGCCTCGTCATCAAGATCGCTTGCTCCTCCGCTCGCACCGCTACTCGTCGCCTGCCTACCACGGAGGAGTTCAACCATGTCATTGCACCTACTCCGGTTCGCTCTGCACCACCCTCGTGCCGCTCATGTTCGAGTTGTCCCAAGACAGGCACCTGCTCCACCAACTCAGCGCAGCACCTCACGCCTGGAGCCTATCTCCGAAGAGGAAGTTGAGTCCCCAGCCTCACTCGCCTCACCCTTGGCAGGCCAAGGAAATCCTTACCATCTCCGACTAAGTATGCTTAGCAGCCATGCGATGTACCGATTTGTACGATATGTTTATATGTAAATAGGCTGTGAGAAGTAGCTTGTTTGCGCATCATGTAGGATCTAGAGGAGTGCACTAGACTAAATAACATGTCAAGATTATGTACGCATATCCTGAGTGATGTATTGTATAATTACTGCTTGCGTGTAAGATATGTAATGAACAGTCCTTCTCCGTGCGCAAACGTGTACTCTCTTGAAAAATCTTGGAGCAATTTGCAACTTTTTGCATCTTCTTGAATTTATTGATTTTTGCGGCTCAATTTCTTTTCTTATGAGTGTTTCAAAAATATATCCCCAGAGTGAACTATGTCTCGTCCTTGGACGCGCTCCATGCCAACTCCGACAGAGGAAAATTATGGCACACCCCCAGGCAACAATTTCACACGAGGCATACAAGTCAACAGATGTTGAAACGGCACTTTCCCAAATGTGTCGCCTTTATGAACAAAGTCAGCAGCAACATCGAAATACTTGAACCAAGTCATCAATATGGGAAATCACCGTGGATAGTATCAGCAGCAATCAAAGTTATCGAGCTACGTAAGACGCGTCCCCAAACATTTTCTCACACCGACAAACCTCTTGAAGCCGAGGACTGGCTTCGAGACATGGAAATAAAATTAATCATTGCCCAGTGTTCAGATCTTGAGAAAGTGCTTTATGCTCCGCACTATCTCACTGGAGCAGCCGCATCGTGGTGGGAAAATTTCCTACACATGCACCCCAACGAAAATAATATAACATGGGAGGAATTTAAAGAAGGTTTTCGTGGGGCACATATTCCTAAGAGTCTTATGAAGATCAAAAAGAGAGAATTTGATGACCTCAAGCAAAGGACAATGACGGTGTCAGAATACAACAGTCAGTTTACCCTACTGTCTCTCACCCTGTGCAAAACCGAACCGAAAACCAAAAACCGAACCGAAAAAACCAAACCGAACCAAAATTCCGGTTTTTTCAGGTTTTGGTTATGGTTTCAGTTTGCAAAATAAGAAACCATATTGCATTTGGTTTTTTCGGTTTAAAACCGAAAAAAATCGGTTAAACCGAACAAAACCGAAAGGTCCAGTAGATTTCACAGTCAATCACAGGCAGCTCACAAAGACAGCCCATCGGCCATCGCCATGCCCAGCCAGCAGCGCCAGTGGCTGTGCCCCAGCCTAACCTCACGCACGCTTGCTTCAACCCTAGCATTAGCAATTCCCCACACGCACACGCAGAGCAGCAGAGAGCGGGATGGCGGCGGCGCCCTAGCTAGGTCACACTCCGGCCGTCCGGCGCATCCATCCACTCCCCTCCGTCCTCCGTCCTCCGTCGCGCACACCGGCATCGCCATCCTCCGCCCTCCGTCGTCTGTCAGCACAGATCAGCCTCACCGCCCTCCGCCCTCCGTCAGACATCGCACGCACTGGCGTCGCCGACTTCTGCCCTCCGTCCTCTCGTCGTCGACCTCCGCCCTCCGTCGCGCAAGACTGCACACGCCTCATGCGAGCAGGACACGAGCCGCCGGATGGTAAGGCACTTTCTTTTTCATCTTGATTCGCTCTGGACTCGGTAGAAGATTTGTTCGAGAGCGAATGCAGACACAGATGTGTGGTGTTAGTTCCTATTTAGTTATTGAACATGGATGGATGCATGGTTTCACTAGTTTGTTACTGAACATGGGTGTTTCCTATAATCCTATTTAGTTTTCCAGCAACTTTTTTAGTATTGGTTCTGCTGATGGTCACTGATACTGAATGAAAACTACCTGACTTATTTTTTCAGGTGTCCGAGAGTGTTAGAGTTAACCTTGGCGCTGGTTCTGCTGCTGATCAACCTCTCTCAATAGATCCTGATGTTACCCCTGGCAGTGTGGGGGGGGGGGAAGTCGGAAGAGGTCAAAGGCATGGGTGTATGTTCGTGAGTTCAAACAATTCCTCCAACACTTCTATCTCCTCACTAATAAGGTTTCTGGCACTAAGTATGTTACAGCCAACACCTTCTTGGAAGATATTGCTGATGTACATTTTATGTTGGGTGAATGGAGTGATCATGTGATTTGTTGTGATGATGAAATATTTAAATGCATGGCTACCAAGATGAAAACCAAGTATGAGAAGTACAGGGGTGATCCTGAAAAGATGAACAAGTATATATTCATTGCTGCCATCCTTGATCCAAGGTATATGGTTGATTGGTTGTTGTTCATTTGTCAAATATATATTCATTGCTGCCATCCTTCTAACTTGTCTTGTCTTGTCTTAATTCTTTATGCAAGGACCAAGGAATCTCATTTCTTTAAAGAGATGATTGAAGACACCTATGGCAGTATAATAGGTAATAGAATCTTGACATCTTCCCACAATGAATTTGTCTCTCTTTTGGAGAATATAGAGAATTATATGGAACCAAAGACTCCTAGTCATTCCTAGGGAATTAGCATCACAAGCTCGTCCTAGTGCAAATGCTTCTAAAAATTCTATAGTGAGGTCACGATACAACGAGAAAAGAATGAGAGTTTGCGGAGAGGGCAGCACTAGCACAAATACCGAACTGAATTAGACAAGTACCTAGTGAGGACACGAAGAGTTGATCGCTGAATTTGACCTTCTTGAATGGTGGAAGTGCAATGCTCCTCGCTTTCCGTCCTTTCAAAATGGCTCATGATATACTAGCAATCCCCATCTCTCGGTTGCTTCGAATCAGCTTTCAAAGACTAGTGGTTGTATTCTCGATGACTTCAGATGCTCTTTAACACCAGCGACACTGCGATCGTTAATATGCACACAAGATTGGTTGCGTTCTAAGTGTATCAATGTTGAAGCTGATCTTGCTGAGTTGACGAGTGGGAGGAAGGTATTTAAATGAATGTGTATTTCAATTACTTCAATGATCATGCAACATTAATGCTATTTAATAGATCATGCAATATTTCATTGTTTTTGTAGAAGTGGGTGCCATTCATTTAAATGATAATGTGACAATATCGATTGATTGATCTTCATGCATGGAGTGGAGTGGAAAATTGCTGCCCGAAGCCACAAGTGATGAAACAAATGCCATTTTATCTCGATCTGCACCTTTTGTTTCTTTGTCGTGTGTTGCAATGTACTGCATCAAGTTTGTTATCTCGAAATGAGCTGAACTTTGGTTGTTCCAGAATTTGCACTTTGTAATGAAGTTTTTTATCTTGATGTACTGGGCATGTACTGGGGCCTTTCAAAAATGGCTCGTGATATACTATTACTAGCAATCCCCATCTCTATGTTCCAGAACTTTGCTTGTACTGGGCATGTTGTAACATCCCAAATTTCCTATTTGGAATGTTTTACAATTATAGCTAAGCATCTATGCATTCTGTTTGAATTTGAGTGCCATTTGGAGTTTTAGAAGATTTTGAGCTTTGGAATTTGAATTCAAACTTTGGCAAGTGGGAACCATTTCAAAAATTATGCCTGATAAATACTTGAGCAAAAGTATGAGAGGAGTAAACATGACACTCCAAAAATATCAGAGGAAAACAATGCCAAAAGTTTTGAATTCAAATTTGAGTTTTATTTGAATTTGGAAAAAAATGATTTTTATAAACTTTGGATTTTGCCTGGAAAATGTTCAAATGAAAGGAATATTCCCTGATCATTTTGATATATATATGTCTTATATAAATATTTATATTTCTCTCTGTTTTATTTTTCAAAAGAATTAAAATAGAAAAAGGAAAAATGCCCGAGCACCAGCCAGCCGACTAGCCAGCCAAGACTGGGCAGCCCACCAGGCGACCCACCGCACTGCCCACTAACCAAATGAGCCGGCCAACATGAGCCAGCCCAGCGCCACGCCACGAAACCTCCCGCGTCGGTCGACCGACCGCACCGCGCCCTCCTCCCCCTCGCCAGGCGGGCCCCACCTCCTCTTCCCTCGCCCGCGCCACCTCGCCCGCGCGCCGCGGGATCGAAGGATCCGGATTCGATCTCGCCCGATTGCCCCTCGCCCAAGCCGGTCACCCGCCCTATAAGTACCCTCCCACCCCATTCCCCCCTCGCCCCTCGCGGATCTCTCTCCCCCCCCTCGCGCTCGCGAGCCCGAGCCTACCACCGCCGCCATTTACCTCGCCGACGCCCTAGCCTCCCGATCTCGCCGGACTCCACAGACCACCCCCTCGTCGCCCAAGACCCGCGGACCACTCCGCCGACGCCCCCGACCACCGGAGACGTCGGGACACTCGCCGCCCGAGCCGCCGCCGCCGTCGAACTCCGGTAAGCCGCTGGAGCTTCTCTCCCCCGTCCGATCTATCTCGACGGCTAGGATTAGAAACCCCCGAAGGGGTATGTTTCTTTTTATAAAACCCGGTTCGGTCTGGTTCGTTGCGGTTTATTTTAAGTTAGGGTTTTATTTATTTAGACCGGCCCGATTCATTTAACCCTAGGGCCCGTTTAGCTATATTACGCACAGGGCGTTAGTTAGGCCCGTTTAGCCCGTTTTTCTTTTAATTTCGTTTTCTGTTTTAACAGAATAGTTTCAGATTTGAAAAATTCATATCTTTTATTCTACTTAATATTTTTAGGTGATTCTTTTTTTGTTGGTTTGCAAATTTCTTATAGTTTCTGTAGAAAATATAGTTAGCTATGTTAAAATTATTTATAATTGCTTTAATTTAGTTTTAGTCAGAATAGTAAATCTGTTATAACATGAGTTAGGAAAATTATTTTATATGATTCCTTTTGTCCCAACTATTTTTTGACATTGCCAAACCATAGGAATTAATTTGGGCATTTTAGGATTAATAAAAAATATTTTCTAGCAGAATCTTGTTATTCTCAATTAATTAACTAGCTACTGTTTTCCTATTCTTTTAATTAGTAAATAATTTTATTTTTAACATGTGATTGATTATTCTAGGTTAGTTTCTGTCACTTTATAGCATGAACTTTTATTTATAATAAATAAAACTTTTATTTTATTTTTCTTAATAGAAATTGAATTAGGCCTAATAGGAGTTTCATAATAGCTTTTAAATTGATTCTTTTTGCTCCTAGTTGATTAATGCATTCTTTTCTGTTAAGTTAATAAAAACTCATGCTTAGGTTATGTTAAGAAAATTTTTGTTATATAAAACTATTTTTAGTTGTTGCTTGAAGTAGGAAAACCTTGAGTTGGATTTCTTCGAGTTTTCCTTTGGGTTTTGATTCGTTTGTTTTGGTGTGTTATGTTACTATGCTATTGTGTTAAGTGATCATATGCTATATGCTTATTGTGATTATTGTTTGTCTCGGTAGAGTTTCCGGAGTGCGAAGCTTGCTACTACGATTCCCTAGCTTACGAAGATCGTCAGCAAGGCAAGTCATTGATCATGTTCTTTCAATACCTATGATTTTATTGCATTAGTGTTATCCCTCCCCACCATGCATGCAGTAGGTGAAATTTTGAAGTTATTGTTCTTGAGTAGTATCATGTGGTAGGATGAACCAACTCCCCTTGTTACCATGACCCGGGACGAAGTAGTTTATTTTGCTATGCTCGTAGACGGGATTGGCTGAGAGAATTCATAAGAAAGATGTGAGAGTCAAGATGATGACAACCCCATGAACTTCAATGATCAAGATGGACTTCGAAATTCACTACTGGGTGGAGGGCGGTTGACGGCACCACGGAGAACCCGGTGGTTGGCGGGATGCATGGAGAAGTGCCATGACATCTTGCGGAAAGCTTCACCCAGCCACGAAGAGACGGATGGATGCCCTTTGACCGAAGCTTACATGTGCAGCCGCAAGCCATTATGGGCTCGGCTGGGTCAACCCTAGTTGTGACGCTGGTGGACAAGACTACGAGATGTAGAAGAGCGGTAGGATTGGATGGGTACGGCGAGCGGAAGAACTCTTTGGAAGACCTTGTTTCATTCGTCCCGTCTTCAAACACCATGAAGTGCGAAGACTTAAAAGGAGGAATGATTCTTGCGGGTAAAGTCATAAACCTCTGCGAGTTAAAGATCTAATCGATTAGCCGTGTCCCCGGTTACGGACAATTTGAGCCTCTGGAACTTGGAAGTATTCGGAAATCTCAACACTAAAACTAATAAATTAATTTGAGGGGGTTATGACTTAATATTTGGGAATGAGACATTGGTTGGCGGAACCATCTCAATAACTACCAATAATTTTGTAGTATTTGCAAGCAAGTCCACTGTAGTAGGGAAAAACTGGCTTTTTCGCAAAATGATGAAACTTAGAGCCCCACAGCCAGAAATGCATATAGTGTAGAATTTTATTATTGTTATTCTCCTCATGACTTGCCAGCTTATTCAAAAAGCTGACCTACACGGCTGCAACGTCTTATGTTGCAGAGGAGTATTCCGATC
The DNA here is from genome assembly GCA_021605205.1 of Aegilops longissima. Classification (NCBI taxonomy): domain Eukaryota; kingdom Viridiplantae; phylum Streptophyta; class Magnoliopsida; order Poales; family Poaceae; genus Aegilops; species Aegilops longissima. Next base: position 536,601,090 of record CM038682.1, on the reverse strand, counting down.
AGGATTGAGGCTACGCTCTGCGCTTGGCGATTGCCCTTTGGAGTCGGATGGACTCGCTATTTCGTCTATGCTTCCGCAGCTTATTTTAGTTTATTTCTCATGAGTTGGCCTTGAGCCGAATTTATTCTCTTGTAATAAAGACTCTATATGAGAATCGTGTAATAAATTCAGGTGTGATTGAACTTTGATTATTTCATCGATGTACTGTGAGTACCAGCATGATCTTGGGATGGTACAGACACAGAGACTTGACCTATTTTGGGTCAGGTCGCTACACATGTTTAGTTCTGCTTGTGCTTGTACTGGACAAGTTTTTGTTCCAGTATTTCTTCGTGTGGTTTCACTGGACATGTACTAAATTAGTGCTTGTACTTGTAATCATAGTCTTCTACTAGATTGTTGTGCTCGAACATAAATTCTTACATGTTTCAGAATTTCTTCAAGTAGGTAACCAGGTTGTAGTTGTATTGGACAAGTACTAAATTTGTTTTTCCATGTGGCCAAACCATGTGTTGATTAAAAATTCGCGTCAACTTTGGTTGTTTTGGTTATTACCGAAACCAAACCGAAAGCAAATGGTTATTGCCGAAACCGAACCGATCTATGTATAAAACCGTATAAACCGAAGTATAAAAACCATATAAACCGAACCGAATCAAACCGAAAAACCCGAACGCACAGGCTGAACTGTCTCGCTACGCCAACGAGGAGCGTATGTCGGAAAACAAAAAGATGGAGAAATTCCTAGACGGTCTGACACCCGCGCTTAAATGCCAATTGGTCGTACACACCTTTCCAGATTTTAAGACGCTGGTGGATAAGGTCATTACCTTGGAAAATGAGAGACGCAGCTTAGAAGATTTCCGCAAGCGGAAGATGGACCAGACTAATCACGCCCGCAATCACCGCAGCAAGACAGATGTTCAGAAAAACTGGACACCCAAACCCACGACAAGCGTCTCACGCCCAATCAAGAATTTCCATGCAAGGGACAAGGAGTTCACATACTTCCCAGGCATTACCTGTTACGCTTGTGGAGAAGAAGGGCACTATGCCAAGCAGTGCCCCAAGCCAAGGAACTCGACCCCAAAGCCGAACAACGGAGGCAATAATTCATCGCCAAAGCGCAACAATTTCAACCCAAATAACAACCACAGGAAGGGTCATCTAAACCACGTGACCAAAGAGGAAGCACAAAATGCCCCAGATATCGTACTCGGTACGTTTCCTGTCAACACAATACCTGCCATGGTTTTGTTTGATTCTGGAGCTTCTCACTCATTCGTTTCGAAAAGTTTTGCTTTGCAAAATAATTTTTCGATGCTTCCCTTGGGAAAATCTATGATCGTCAAGTCCCCTGGAATTAAGCAAGTTACCCGGAATTATTGCCAGGGTGTGGTTATCGAGTTTGAAGGGTTGAAGTTTCACGCAAATCTTATCGTGTTGGAAAATAAAGGACTGGATGTCATCTTAGGGATGGATTGGCTAACCACTAACAAAGGTTTTATTGACTGCTTCAACAGGACCGTAATTCTCACCATCACCACGGGAAGACCATAAAGGTTTCAGCCAAGGAAAGAAAAATATCCCGGCAACCGAGATTGAACAAGGTGGATATTTCTGAATTGAGCAAGGTTCCAGTAGTGTGTGAATTTCCAGACGTATTTCCCGAAGAACTACCAGGCATGCCACCAGATTGAGAGATAGAATTCAGCATTGAACTAGCACCCGGAACCGCTCCCATATACAAGAAACCATACAGAATGGCACCATCCAAATTGGTAGAAGTGAAGAAGCAGATAAAGGAATTATTGGAAAATGGGTACATACGAGCCAGTTCCTCACCTTGGGGTTCACCAATTTTGTTTGCCAAAAAGAAGGATGGAACACTGAGATTGTGCATAGACTATCGAGCGCTAAACATGGTCACAATCAAGAACAAATATCCGATGCCACGAATAAATGATTTATTCGATCAACTCGCTAAGGCCAAGGTGTTCTCAAAGATTGACTTGAGATCGGGATAACATCAACCTAAAGTGCGAACGAAGATATTCCCAAGACAGCTTTCACCTCCGGACACGGATTGTATGAGTTCACCGTAATGCCATTCGGACTAACAAACGCCCCCGCATATTTTGTTCACCTCATGAACAAAGTATTCAAGAAGTTTATGGACAAGTTTGTTGTGGTATTTATCGATGATATTCTGGTATACTCCAAAACACCAGAAGAGCACGCTGAACATCTCCGGATTGTACTAGGAGAACTCAGGAAACATCAATTGTACGCTAAATTCAGCAAGTGTGAATTTTGGCTAAAGCAAGTAGGTTTTCTAGGCCACATGCTGACCCAAGAAGGTATCGTCGTAGACCCGGAAAAAGTCAAGGCCGTACTTGGCTGGAAGCCACCAGCCAGCGTGACGGACGTACGAAGTTTCTTGGGTATGGCAGGATACTACCGAAGATTTATTGAAGGTTTCTCCACCATAGCAAAGCCAATGATGCAACTACTCAAGAAAGACAGGAAGTTTGAATGGACGGAAGCTTGCGAGAAAAGTTTCGAAGAACTGAAGAGGAAATCGGACAGCGACACCGACTAATTGTGCGGATATACACAAAATTTTGAGGTATTTTGTGGCGCATCTCGAAAGGGCCTCGGGTGCGTCTTGATGCAAGAAGGCAAGGTTGTCGCATATGTTTCCAGACAACTTCTCAAGCATGAGGAAAATTATCCTACACATGACCTGGAATTAGCAGCAGTTATTCATGCACTCAAGGAATGGAGACACTTCTTACTTGGCAATCGTTGTGAAATATACACGGACCACAAAAGCCTCAAGTATATTTCCACACAACCAGAACTGAATTTATGGCAGCGACCCTGGTTGGAATTAGTAAAGGATTATGATGTTGGAATCCACTACCACCCAGGCAAAGCAAATGTTGTAGCAGATGCTCTGAGTCGGAACCCTAGTCCGGACAACAACAGCATGCCAAACTTGAGACCTGAATTCCAGCAAGAATTCGCAAAGCTCAATCTGATGGTGGTCACCGAAGGCAGTGTGTCGAACTTAGAGTTACAGCCTACCCTAATAGAGAAGGTTAAAGAGGCTCAACATGGACACCCCAGCATCGAAGGCATAAAACGGAAGATGAAGTTGGGCAAGGCCTCAGAATTCGTTATTGATGAGCAAGGAATATTGTGGTACGGGAATAGGCTTTGCATACCGAATATCCATGACCTTAAACAGCAAATCCTGGCTGAAGGCCACACCGCCCCGTACTCAATCCATCATGGAGGAACAAAAATGTACAAAGATCTTCAAGAAACATTTTGGTGGCATGGTATAAAAAGAGACATAGCCACGTTTATTGCATGTTGTGACTCTTGTCAACGCATCAAGGCCGAGCACCAGAAACCGGCCGGGCTATTGCAACCAAATAAGATACCCGAGTGGAAATGGGACGAGATTGGAATGGATTTCATTGTTGGACTACCTCGGTCACGACACGGACATGATGCCATATGGGTCATCACTGATAGACTGACTAAAGTGGCACACTTCATCCCCGTGAAGACAACCCACACCACTCAGAAGCTTGCTAGGCTCTACCTTTCCCGTATCGTTTGCTTACATGGAGTCCCAAAGAAAATAATCCCGGACAGAGGCACTCAATTCGTCTCCGATTTTGGGATCACTTACAACAAGCTCACAGGAACTCAGTGGCATTCAATGCCGCATACCATCCCAGACATGATGGGCGGTGAGCGAGTAAACCAGATTCTAGAAGATATCTTTGAGCATGTGTCCTCACCTATGGGACCAGTTGGGAAGAGAGCTTACCATACGCAGAATTCGCATATAACAACAGCTATCACCCAGCCTGCAAATGACACCATTTGAAGCTCAGACGAGCGAAGATGTCGTACCCACTAAATTGGTGGGATCTGGAGAGCAGTCATAACTTCGGCCCGGACCTGCTCAAAGAGGTGATGATAAGGTCAAGGTGATTAAGGACCGACTCAAGACAGCCCAAAGTCGACAAAAGAGTTATTACGATCAGAAGCATCATGGAGTAAATTTTGAACCCGGTGAATTTGTGTACCTACGAGTATCCCCTATGAGAGGCCTGCATCGATTCAAGATTAAAGGGAAGCTAGCACCAAGATTCATCGGACCATTCTGCATAGTAGCACGAAGAGGCACGGTGGCCTACTAACTAGACTTACCCGAAGAATTATCCGACATCCACGACGTATTCCACGTCTCCCAATTGAGGAAATGCGTAAGCAACCCAGAGAAACAAGTACCCCATAAAAACATTAACGTGCAACCAGACCTTACATATCGGGAGCATCCGATAAAAATCTTGGAAGAGTCTGAAAGGAGAACCCGACAGAAAACCATCAAGTTCTTCAAAGTTCAGTGGAGCAACCACACCGAAAGTGAAATCACTTGGGAAAGAGAGGATTTCCTTCGGACAAAGCACCCACAATTATTTGAGGATCAGCTGGAATCTCGGGGACGAGATTTTTCCTAAGGGGGTAGGTGTTGTGACACTCCAAAAATATTCTTTTGGTTTTCTTCAAATTTTTTGTTAGATTTGAAGAAGGTCTTCTAAATCCTTCCAAAAATCTCTCTCAAAAGCTTTTTCCCTTTAGCAAATATTTTGTTTTTGCATCTCCTTCAACTCTGGTGTTTGGTGTTTAAATTTTTCTTCTGATTGCCCTCTTCTCAAAATTTCAAGAAAAATCTTTGGAGTTTATTTTTCTTTCAAAAAGAAACTCTAGGAGTTTTGCATCCTCTCCAATATTTGAAACCATTCATGATTTTACCATGCACCACATGGTAAAACCTTCCCAAAAATATCTCCTTCCACTTTGGGCAATCCAAACATTCTGTCTCAACAAGTTCAACCCTTTTATGCATTTTATTTCATTTAATTCTCCCCCCAAATCTTTTCTGTCCATTATTTTGAGCCTAGGTGATTTGCAAAGCAAGTACCTAAATGCATTTGAGTTTTGACCTCAAACCAACTCCCCTGGATAGTCCTTGGTACCCACAACCTAGAACAATCAAGATCCACTCCTCTTCTGCTCAAATATTTCAAATTCTAGTCTCTGCAAGTTTGGACCAGATTTGTCAAATTTGGTGAAATTCATATCTTCTCTGCTCCAAAAATTTCACAAAAATATTCAGGCAGCCTCTAGATGCAATGAGAGGCCCCTCCACCAAAAACCAGCTCAAGGAAAAATCCCTACATGCCTAAATCATTCAGTCGAACACCTTGCATGCACTATAACTGTTCATCTTCAGTTAAATTCAGATTTCAGTGTCGATCTCCGTCAGAGTTTCAGTCACATGCCCACAGTGCACTTGGCACGTTGCTCACGGCCTAGCCTGCTTGTCCGGAGCTTCACACGCGTGCTTGGCGCGTTCTGGCGTCGGTGGCACCACAGCGCTGCTGCCCGGCGTGTCTTGCGGCGGGAGATCCACCGTAGCGGCCGACAGGGAGCAAAACTGCGGCGCAACGCCGTTCGGCGCCGCCCAAACCTCCTGGTAGCTCCGCGTGGCCATTTCCTTGCCAGCACACGCATGCAGCACCGTCGCCGTGGCCTGGCACGCGCAGAGCGCGTTCTCTGCCCCCGCCGGGCCGTGCGGCCGTTCCGCCGAGGACAGGCCGTAACCTCGCCCACCTTGCTGACTTGGACACGGGGATGGCACCAGATCTTCGTCTAGTCGATGCTCAAACTCCTAAGCCGACCGTGCAGCCACAGCGCCGCCGTAATCACCTCGCCGGAGAACCCCGTTCTCGGCAACCACCTCGGGCCGGCTATATATAGCACCCCGAGCGCGCTCTCGCCCCCGCACACCTCCACCACTTCTCCAGACCTCGCCAAGCCCCTGGAAGGGCCTCAAGGGGCTCTTCTTCCCCGACTCCGGCCGCCTCGTTCCACCTCGGCCTCCACCTCGATCCACTCCGGTGAGGTCGTCTCCGGTGCCCTAACCTCGTCAGCAACCCTCTCAGGCAACTAAGAGTCTAACCCCCACTCCAATTTGATCTTCACAGCTCTCTCCGACGAGGCCCACGACCACCCGAACCGCCGTCCGCCGGAGCAAGCGTCGCCGTCGACGTGGTACTCGCTGGCGACCACTTCCACCTCCCACAGACGCGGAAGGACGTGCTGATCACGAAGGTACCGTCCGATCACTCTACCTCGCCGTGGATCACCGCCGGCGACCACCGCACCTCTCGGGCGCCGTCGCGCCCTGTTTCCCTCTTTTAAATTTTCAAACCCGACAGGTGGGACCCGCCTGTCAGCCCCTCTTTTGTTTTTCTGAATCGTTTTCTGAAAGCGTACTTTGGCAAATACGCTTCCACTCTGAACCGTTTTTGGGACTTTTCTACAAAGCCCCCTGGAAGTTTTCTGTTTCATTACAGATGGGTCCCTGGACCAAAACCCTTATAACTTCTTAACAGAAAGGAATTTTTGAATAATTCTTTTTCTGTCCTCTTCAAAATTTTGTCTAGTTTTTTATCATATTTATTTGAAAAATATTTGGATTAACTTTCTGCAACCCACGGTATTTACGTTAGCGCGTGTATTTTGTGTACCGTAGATACCGAAGGAGGTGACGGAACCGCGAACTTCGCCGAGCTAGACCCCGACTACTCCGAACCAGGCAAGCAATGTTTGAACTTTTGATATGATGAGTGTCTGGGCATGTTTGCATTAGTTTGTATCATGGCACGTTCATGAGCATTTCGATGATAGTTTATCTCGTAAGAGTTGAGGCAAATGAGCTCGGTAAATTCCATGAGTTGTTGGAAACTTGTTGCATGGCCATGTGTTGGCATGAGTATGGGTAAGATGGCAGTGTTGTAGCATGCCAGGCTTATGCCATATCGTTGACCCAGTGTCAACATAAATCAGTCAGATTCCCGTCCGTCTCCCCTTTCAGTACTACCACTGTTTCCCGCAAGGGATACGGCAAGTAAGTTGCAAACCACTTCTGGTACACACCAAATCGAGAGGCGGGATGAAGGTTCCATGGCCCTGGATTAAAGCCTTTCATCCAATTCGGGGGCATGGGTGTTTCCGGTTGGGACCGAGAGGGGGGCACCCCTTAGAGCGCGCGTATATAAATTTGATCCCATGCTATTCGAGATTGTGATCTCCCGTCTCAAAGTTTTTCTTAAACGCTGTCTAGGGTGATTCCTGGCAACGTGAGGTATGATGGGTGTGTACTAGCTAGTTGTGTTTCCTCCGAAATACCGTAAACGGAACTAGTCCTTCGTGACTACGGAAATCCGTTGGCTGTGGACAATTTTGGTACAAACTCTGCAGAGTCAAAATTCTTAAATTCATCTTATTCATATCCGAGTACCGTGTTCACCTTACCTTGTAAAATATCAGTCTCGGTGACAGAGACTCCCGATAACCACTTGAGTGTTAAATGTTTGTTTCCTGTGAATGGACTAACCCGCTTATTGTCTTGTGGTGAATATTTTCCGTGAGCACTATATCTTGTCAGTTATGAATAATGAATTATAAGCCCTTTCTGCGATGTCGCTCAGACGTCCGACTGCGGCATTGTTGTTATTTATTTTTATTATAATCCCTTTCTGTGATGTCGCTCAGACGTCCGACTGCGGCATTGTTGTTATTTATTTTTTTTATAAGCCCTTTCTGCGACGTCGCTCAGACGTCCGACTGCGGCATTTTTGTTATTTATTTTATTATAAGCCCTTTCTGCGATGTCGCTCGACGTCCGATCGCAGCATTGTTGTTATTTATTTTATTATAAGCCCTTTCTGCGATGTCGCTCAGACGTCCGACTGCGGCATTGTTGTTATTTATTTTTATTATAAGCCCTTTCTGCGATGTCGCTCAGACGTCCGACTGCGGCATTATTATTATTTACTTTCATTATAAGCCCTTTCTGTGATGTCGCTCCGACGTCCGACTGTGGCACGCATGTATTTCCTTTCAATATAAGCCCTTTATGAGGTGTCGCTTAGACGCCCGACTGTGGCACGTTTTACTTATTTATTCACCATTCGAGGCGTCGCTTCAGACACCCGATCGGTTTTGAGTTTATCTTCTTTGGGTTTTTGAGCGGACTACCGCCGACTCCCTTCTTATTTTACTTTGCTATACTGATTAAATTGAGCATTGTTAAAATTAATCATATCGCATTCATGCATTCATTTGTTATATCTTTTGTCCGAACTGTCTTGTGAGTACTTTCAAAGTACTCACGGCTTGTTGATTTGGCGAGATCTTGTGAAGGCGATCTCATGGATGAAGAGTTCGATAGCGAGTCCGGCGCCTAGAGGAATCCCACCGGTCTCGTCGACCCTGGATTAGTCATTGTGATATATCCGCTTCGCTACCCAAATAAATTCATCGAGCCTCACCTCGGCGCCGATGAGCCGCCCGATCTGATAGTCTTATTGACCACCCCAATGTTATTCCACCAACCACTCATATCTCGAGTCAGTAGTATTTCCACCCCACACCATTGTGTCATATCCGCCATCATGTATAATTATCGGCATGTTTGTAATAATTGGTTGGGCATCTTCAGTCAGACCCTGTAATATTGTAATGCTACTCGCTTATTGTATCAAAGTTTTGTCTACCGATATGGAGGGTTTTCCTCATATTGGATTTCATAGGTCGGTTGTTCAATAAATATTTTTATTGAAAAACCGGTCGTGACATTTATATCATATTTCTTGAGTTTATCCCTCTACATCATGTCATCTTGCTTAATGTGTTACTCTGTTCTTATGAACTTACTACTCTAGATGCATGCTGGATAGTGGTCGATGTGTGGAGTAATTGTAGTAGATGCAGAATCGTTTCGGTCTACTTGACACGGACGTGATGCCTATGTTCATGATCATGCCTATATATTCTCATAACTATGTGCTTTTCTATCAATTGCTCGGCAGTAATTTGTTCACCCACCGTAATATATGCTATCTTGAGAGAAGCCACTAGTGAAACCTATGGCCCCCGGGTCTATTTTCCATCATATAAGTTTCCGATCTACAATTCTAGTTTCCTATTTATTCTATTTTGCAATCTTTACTTTCCAATCTATACAACAAAAATACCAAAAATATTTATCTTATTATCTTTATCAGATCTCACTTTTTGCAAGTGACCATGAAGGGATTGACAACCCCTTTATCACGTTGGTTGCAAGGTTCTTGATTGTTTGTGCAGGTACTAGGTGACTTGCGTGTTATCTCCTACTGGATTAAACATTGTTCTCAAAAACTGAGGGAAATACTTACGCTACTTTTCTGCATCACCCTTTCCTCTTCAAGGGAAAACCAACGCATGCTCAAGAGGTAGCAAGAAGGATTTCTGGCGCCGTTGCCGGGGAGATTTATGCCAAGTCAAGTCAAGATTTGATCTCCCGTCAACTAGCCATTTCTGGCGCCGTTGCCGGGGAGATCTACGCTCAAGTCAAGACATACCAAGTACCCATCATAAACTCTTCTCCCTCGCATTACATTATTTGCCATTTGCCTCTCATTTTCCTCTCCCCCACTTCTAAAATGATTTTCCAAAACCTTTGCCTTTTTCTTCGCCTCCTTCCCATTCACTTCTTTTTCCGCTTGCTTCTTGTGTGTCCGTTTGTTTCGCCCTCATGGCGAGTCCTTTATCTCTTCCTTTGTCTCCCAAGTTTGAAGTTCTTAACTTCAAACAAAGACAAGGAGAAAACTTAAAAGATGCTTGGTATAGGATGACGGGATCTTATCGTAATTGCACCCTAGAGGTAAATTTTAAAATTTTACTTCGCAATTTTTATGTTGGACTAAATATGTCCCATAGACAGCTCCTGGATTTCGCTGCCAAAGGAAATTTTATCAAAATTGTTCCCAGTATTGCATATGAAATTATAGAGGGAATAGTAGGAATACTACCCCTACAAAAAGGATCACATCATACTCAGGAAGAGATGCAAGTTTTTGATAAATATTGCAAAGTAACGAAAATCTTCCAAAAGTCTCTTGAGCCTCTCAAAAGTGTTAGCGGAAACCTTCACCGCATGAATATGTTGATCACCCTTTGCAATAAGCGGTTGGATTCTTTAGATCTAAAAATTTACGAATATGAAGGAAAACACAAAGAACCTCCCGGATTCGAGCATGACTCTGCTAAAAATATAAAAACCGGAGATGGTAAAACCTAGATCTATTCTAGTTTTTATGCCTAGCTAGGGGTGTTAAACGATAGCGCTTGTTGGGAGGCAACCTAATTTTATTTTTGTTTCTTGCTTTTTATTCCTATTTAGTAATAAATAATTCATCTAGCCTCTATTTAGATGTGGTTTTATGTTTTAATTAGTGTTGTGCCAAGTAAAACCTATAGGATCTTCTTGGGTGATAATTATTTGATCTTGCTGAAAAAATACAGAAACTTTCTTCTCACAAAAACAATTGTTAAAAATCACCAGAAAGTGATAAAATACTGATTCCAATTGCAGTAGATAAATAAACAAATTATCTAGGCCGTCCTATTTTTTTCAGAATTTCTGGAGTTATAGAAGTATGCATATGAATCAGATTGCCACAGACCGTTCTGTTTTGACAGATTCTGTTTTCCATGTGTTGTTTGCTTATTTTAATGAATCTATGTGTAGTATCGGGGGGGGGGGGGTATGAACCATAGAGAAGTTGGAATACAGTAGGTTTAACACCAACATAAATAAAGAATGAGTTCATTAAAGTGGTGGTTTGTTTTCTCATACTAACGGAGCTCATGAGATTTTCTGTTAAGTTTTGTGTTGTGAAGTTTTCAAGTTTTTGGGTAAAGATTTCATGGATTTTGGAATAAGGAGTGGAAAGAGCCTAAGATTGGGGATGCCCAAGGCACCCCAAGGTAAAATTCAAGGACAACCAAAATCCTAAGCTTGGGGATGCCTCGGAAGGCATCCCCTCTTTCGTCTTCGTCTATCGATAACTTTACTTGAGGCTATATTTTTATTCACCACATGATATGTGTTTTGCTTGGAGCGTCTTGTATGATTTGAGTCTTTGCTTTTTTGTTTACCACAGTCATCCTTTCTGTACACACCTTTTGGGAGACACACACATGAATCGGAATTTATTAGAATACTCTATGTACTTTACTTATAACTTTTGAGCTAGATAATTTTGCTCTAGTGCTTCACTTATATCTTTTTGGAGCACGGTGATGGTTTTATTTTATAGAAATTATTGATCTCTCATGCTTCACTTATATTATTTTGACAGTCTTTTAGAACAGCATGGTAATTTGCTTTGGTTATAAAATTAGTCCTAATATGATGGGCATCCAAGTTGGGTATAATAAAAACTTTCATATAGAGTGCATTGAGAACAGCATGGTAATTTGCTTTGGTTATAAAATTAGTCCTAATATGATGGGCATCCAAGTTGGGTATAATAAAAACTTTCATATAGAGTGGATTGTATACTATGAGAAGTTTGATACTTGATGATTGTTTTGAGATATGAAGATGGTGATATTAGAGTCATGCTAGTTGAGTATTTGTGAATTTGAGAAATACTTGTGTTGAGGTTTGCAAGTCCGGTAGCATGCACGTATGGTAACCGTTGTGTAACAAATTTGAAGCATGAGGTGTTTCTTTGATTGTCATCCTTATGAGTGGCGGTCAGGGACGAGCGATGGTCTTTTCCTACCAATCTATCCCCTAGGAGCATGCGCATAGTGCTTGGTTTTTGATGACTTGTAGATTTTTGCAATATGTATGTGAGTTCTTTATGACTAATGTTGAGTCCATGGATTATACGCACTCTCATCCTTCCACCATTGCTAGCCTCTCTAGTACCGCGCAACTTTCGCCAGTACCATAAACCCACCATATACCTTCCTCAAAACAGCCACCATACCTACCTATTATGGCATTTCCATAGCCATTCCGAGATATATTTCCATGCAACTTTCCACCGTTCCGTTTATTATGACATGCTTCATCATTGTCATATTGCCTTGCATGATCATGTAGTTGACATCGTATTTGTGGCAAGGCCACCATTCATAATTTCATACATGCCACTCATGATTCACTACCCATCCCGGTACACCTCCGGAGGCACTCATATAGAGTCATATTTTGTTCTAGTATTGAGTTGTAATCCTTGAGTTGTAAATGAATAGGAGTGTGATGATCATCATTATTAGAGCATTGTCCCGTGTGAGGAAATAAAAAAAGAGAGAAAGGCAAAAAAAGAGAAGGCCCAAAAAAAGAGAAAAAAAGAGAAAGAAAAAAGAAAAAAATGATAGAAAAAGAGAGAAGGGACAATATTACTATCCTTTTTTCCACACTTGTGCTTCAAAGTAGCACCATGATCTTTATGATAGAGAGTCTCTTATTTTGTCACTTTCATATACTAGTGGGAATTTTCATTATAGAACTTGGCTTGTATATTCCAACGATGGGCTTCCTCAAATGCCCTAGGTATTCATGAGCAAGAAAGTTGGATGCAGACCCACTTAGTTCCTTTTGTTGAGCTTTCATACATTTATAGCTCTAGTGCATCCGTTGCATGGCAATCCCTACTCACTCACATTGATATCTATTGATGGGCATCTCCATAGCCCATTAATACGCCTAGTTGATGTGAGACCATCTTCCTCTTTTTTGTCTTCTCCACAACCACCATTCTATTCCACCCATAGTGCTATGTCCATGGCTCACGCTCATGTATTGCGTGGAAGTTGAAAAAGTTTGAGAATACTAAAGTATGAAAAAATTGCTTGGCTTGTCATCGTGGTTGTGCATGATTTGAGCATTTTGTGTGACGAAGATGGAGCATAACCAAACTATATGATTTTGTAGGGATGAACTTTCTTTGGCCATGTTATTTTGAGAAGACATGATTAGTTTCTTAGTATGCTTGAGGTATTATTATTTTTATGTCAATATTAAACTTTTGTCTTGAATCTTTCGGATTTGAACATTCATGCCACAATAAAGAAAATTACATTGAAAATTATGCTAGGTAGCATTCCACATCAAAAATTTTGTTTTTATCATTTACCTACTCGAGGACGAGCATGAATTAAGCTTGGGGATGCTTGATACGTCTCCAACGTATCTATAATTTTTGATTGTTACATGCTATTATATTATCTATTTTGGATGTTTAATGGGATTTAATATGCTCTTTTACATTATTTTTGGGACTAACCTATTAACCGAAGGCCTAGTGCCAGTTTATGTTTTTTTTGCCTATTTCAGTGTTTTACAAAAAAGAATATCAAACAGAATCCAAACGGAATGAAACCTTCGCGAGGATCTTTCTTGGAACGAAAGCAATCCAGAAGACTTGGAGTTGAAGTCTGGAACTCCACGAGGAAGCCACGAGGCAGGAGGGCGCGGCCAGGGGGGTAGGTGCGCCCCCACCCTCGTGGGCCCCAAGGAGCTCAACCGACATACTTCTTTCACCTATATATATACTCTTATACCCTAAAAACATCAGGGGGAGCCACGAAACCACTTTTCCACAGCCGCAACTTTCTGTACCCGTGAGATCCCATCTTGGGGCCTTTTCCTGTGCTCCGCCGGAGGGGGAATCAGTCATGGAGGGCTTCTACATCAACACCATAGCATCTCCGATGATGTGTGAGTAGTTTAGGGTCCATAGTTATTAGCTAGATGGCTTCTTCTCTCTTTTTGGTTCTCAATACAAAGTTCTCCTCGATGTTCTTGTAGATCTATTTGATGTAATACTTTTTGCGGCGTGTTTGCTGAGATCCGATGAATTGTGGGTTTATGATCAAGTTTAGCTTTGAATAATATTTGGTTCTTCTCTGAATTCTTATATGCATGATTTGATATCTTCGCAAGTCTCTTCGAATTATCGGTTTAGTTTGGCCTACTAGATTGATCTTTCTTGCAATGGAAGAAGTGCGTAGCTTTGTGTTCAATCTTGCGGTGTCCTTTCCTAGTGACAGCAGGGGCAGCAAGGCACGTATTGTATTGTTGCCATCGAGGATAAAAAGATGGGGTTTATATCATATTACTTGAGTTTATCCCTCTACATCATGTCATCTTGCTTAATGCGTTACTCTGTTCTTATGAACTTACTACTCTAGATGCATGCTGGATAGCGGTCGATGTGTGAAGTAATAGTAGTAGATGCAGAATCGTTTCGGTCTACTTGACACGGACGTGATGCCTATGTTCATGATCATGCCTAGATATTCTCATAACTATGCGCTTTTCTATCAATTGCTCGGCAGTAATTTGTTCACCCACCGTAATGTATGCTATCTTGAGAGAAGCCACTAGTGAAACCTATGGCCCCTGGGTCTATTTTCCATCATATAAGTTTCCGATCTACAATTCTTGTTTCCTATTTATTTTATTTTGCAATATTTTCTTTCCAATCTATACAACAAAAATACCAAAAATATTTATCTTATTATCTTTATCAGATTTCACTTTTGTTAGTGACTGTGAAGGGATTGACAACCCCTTTATCGCGTTGGTTGCGAGGTTCTTGATTGTTTCTGCAGGTACTAGGTGACTTGCGTGTTATCTCCTACTAGATTGATACCTTGGTTCTCAAAAACTGAGGGAAATAGTTATGCTACTTTGCTGCATCACCCTTTCCTCTTCAAGGGAAAACCAACGCATGCTCAAGAGGTAGCAGAATGCAAGGAGATGAACCAGAAAGGAAATGTGTCTGGAATGAGTAGTTCCATATTTTATATAGTGGCAGAGGTGGGTATATATCTGCTATACCTCCGGTGGCAAGGCCATGTGTCTATGCACACGCATCTCAGCCGATGGTTCCAAGTAGATCGAACGGCTCACGTTGTCCAGAGGCAGACACACTATCACCACCAACTCAGATTTTTGTAGGAGTAAATAAATATATAGAGTAGAAAATAGAGATAAGAGTCGACATAGAGAGTAGAGATTAGTCAATATTCTCTTTAGGCTACTCATAGTAGAAAGTATCATATACTAGTATCATGTGCATGATACTAGTGTATGATACAGGACTACCTTTATAGTGCCATGTACTCCCTCCGTCCGGTGAAGAGTGTACGTTTGGGTTTAAAATTTGTCCACAAAAGAGTGTACTTCTATTTTCCCAATGCACTTAAAAGTATTTTCTCTCATCACGTGGTAATCAAGACCAATAGCATTCTATACATAGTCTTATTAATTTTTACATGCACTTAGCTCATCGGGGGTTGGGTAATTAAAGAGGTGAGAGATGGTGGCTTGCATCTTCCCAATGCATTTTTTACACCACTTCATAATTTGTCCTAAAATTCCTACATGTACACTTTTCACCGGCCGGAGGGAGTATGACACAAAGTGGCATAGTATTTAACATGATACGGTATCTACCTATGTTACTCTAGTAGCTAGGGATACTATGAGTAGTAGCTAGGGATCGAGTGTGCGAGATGAACCGGAGAAAGTAAATGCAGAGAGATGAAATGCAAAAAAGACAGAGGGGTGTGATGGTTGCTTGTCCGTTTATTTTACCAGGCCACTTATGATGGCTTTACGGACACGCCATGAGCGGGGTGAGACTCCCGTGCAGCGTCACCCACTACACTAGTACTACATCAGTCGTGGTTTATTAGTCCCCCATTGAATTTGACTGAAGATTTAACTGACAAAATGTTAGTGCATGTCAACAAAAACTATATCGTTGGATTCGTATTTGAACATAGTTTTCAATGATATAATTTTTTGTGACATGCATGAACATTTTGTTAGTTCAATCCATGGTCAAAATTTGACACGAAATACAATGGGGACCAATAAACCAGGACGGAGGTAGTACTAGCTAGTAAGATACCACATTACCAGCACTATGGCCAGCCTTAATCATCGCATGCAATAATTTAATGCACCTTGTAATCTGAACACCTGGTTGACTTTCCTTCTCCCTCCGGCAGTCCCACCACTCCACCCCGTCTGGAAAAAATCTGCATGCATGACTATCCTCCTCCCGCGCTCGTCCAATCCATTGTGACAAGCAATATTTCCACCCCTGCCCTCCCTCGTAATTTACTCCAACAAATATGCCCACGTAGCTGTTATGTTAATCATGCAACATATCTTACAGGACGCTGCGTCGGTTACTTAACCGAGGTGCATTGGGTCACTGATATGTCGTCCCAAGAGGCGTCTGGCCCACATGTCAGTGAAGCAACTGGACCTATAGTTAAGTCAGTGCAGCTCAGTCCATATCTTATGTAGGTGTGCCATTGCTCGCTATAAATATTGCGCCTCCCACGGCATTCGGAAGAATGCTCTCATTCATCGCTATCTCCTCCCCCTCCCTCTCACATCGACCACCATGGCATCACCCCTCCCAAGCCCTAGGCGCCCCTTGCTGCACCACGTGGACGGTCATGCGTCGCCGTTCCGTTCCTCGCCGCCACTAGTCGAGGAGGACACGTCCGCGTTCCGCTCCTCGCCGCGACGCATCAAGGTGGACGCGTCGGCGTTCCCAATCTCGCCAGCATGCGCGTCTTAGGATGCGTCGGCTCCCTGCTACAAGGAGAATGCCACGCCGCCCGCTGAGCCCCCCAACCTTTAGGAGCTTTGGAAAGAAATGGATGTCGCCTTGTGGGAGGCTTTGCCTCTAGCAGAGCGCGCCAAAATAGAGGTGGAGAAGAAGGCGGAGGAAGAGCAGGGCGCCGCTTTGCAAGCTACCTGGCAGGCATATGTCGCGTCCGAGAGAGCCAGGCAATTGGCTCTTTGGTAGAAGGCTCGTGCAAGGGCCATGAGGGTGGCAGAGGACGCCCGTGCCAAAGCCCTGAGTGCGGTCGGGCCCAAGTGCCTCATCTACACTTGTCTGTACGTGGACCGAGTGCATGCTTCCAGCAAGGAGGAGTACCTGTTGGCGTCGGATCACCACACCGGTGTGATCGTGCTCGCCCGCTGGCAAGCCGCCAATCAGCACCTCATGAGTTGCAAGGCTGAGGAAGAGGCGTTGTGTCGACGCACTGGAAACGGCCACGCACCATGGCATTCGTGGCGCGCCGCAAGCGCTCATGCGAGCGCCGTTGCTTTTAGTAGGATCATAATTTAGTTTCGTAAGGCGGTCTCATTAGTTTTGGGACGCAAATGATAAATCCTGAACGTTCGGGAATTATTAGCGTCCTTAATTAAGTATGTAAAAGGGAAAGTTTGGAAACCTTGTGTATCCATACGCATTTTGTGAGTACGTGCATATAGCACAAACTTTACTATATACTATAGCATTACACGTCTCTCTCTATATATGCTTGCAGACTGTGCTACTCCCTCCATCCAGGTGAATAAGTCATCTTTGGTTGTGCACCGTGACCAAGAAGGAGGGAAGATTTATACACCTAGACGGATGTAGTACTACTATTACTTATGTATGTGCGAATGCACATTTTAACATTACGATGTGGTTTTTGTAAAAGCAGAAAAACAACACTATCAAGCTTGTGAAACGATTCAATGCAAAACAAATGCAAAAATGCTCCTTTGATTGTTTACTTTTAGCTTCCTTCTCTGTGGTTATTTCTCTGTTGTACTTTGTACGGAGTATCTCACTAGTCGGGAAGGCATGCAAATTCCCAAACCGCTTCCTACACCCTGTATCAAGTTTTTTGCCTAACAAGTTGTGCCGTGCAATTGGAATTCCAACTTGAGTACTACTACTAGTAGGAGTACCAGGGGCCAGTTCTTTTAGGCTTCTAGATTAGTAATCCCATAACTACTACCTCTCTGGTTTATTGGTCCCCATTGTAATCTGTGTCAAATTTTGATCATAAATTTAACTAATGAAATGTTTGTGCATGTCACATGCACTAACATTTTATCGATTAAATATTTGGTCAAAATTGCACAAATACAATGGTGACGAATAAACCAGACGGAAAATACTAATAGTTAGAAGCCCAAATAAATGAGTGAGGCGCTTTATGTTACTCTCCACTTTGACTAGTCTAATGGGAAAAGCTGGGGAAGAGACGGCTTACTTTTTAAGCCGCCAAAAGAACTGGCCCTAGGAGTAGTAGCTAGGGATACTAGGAGTAGTAGCTAGGGATCGAGTGTGCGAGATGAACGAGAGAAAGTAAATGCAGAGAGATGGAATGCAAAAAAGACGGAGGGATGTGATGGTTGCTTGTATGTTTATTTTACCAGGCCACTTATTACTGGGAGTGGTTGGGTTTTGTGATATGACGGCTTTACTACCGCGCTACGAGCGGGGTGAGGCTCCCATGCAACACCGCCCTCTACACTAGTACTACATAGGTCGTGGTTTATTAGTCCCCCATTGAATTTGACTGAAGATTTAACTGACAATATGTTAGTGCATGTCAACAAAAACTATATCGTTGGATTTGTATTTGAACATAGTTTTCAATGATATAATTTTAGGTGACATGCATCAGCATTTATCATACTATATATAATGTTAGTTCAATTTTTGGTCGTACTAATCTATAGTAAGGTTCCCGTGCGTTGCACAGTACAGTATATTGCATTGATCGGGGAGTTGTTTATTTTGACAAAGGATGTGGGGGTCATGTGTAACGGGTATCGATAGGTTTCCTCGGATATTATTTCATCTCTAGAGCTCAAAAACATCCAGGTGAAATAGATAAAAAAAAGTATCTTTTGCAAACAAAAGCGTTCAACTGTTCAACCTGCATCCAAAACTTGTGAAGAAATAACACTTATTGTGCTTTGCAAGAAATGATCTTTAAGAATTAGTTTTTGAGTATCCATTGTTATACATGTTGGCTACAGATGACATGGCACTTTCTTATAGTCAACAGTTGGCTATACTATTAAGTATTAACCATGCCTTTATACACCTAGACGGAGGGATTAAATCAGGATGACTTGGAAGGGGGCAGAGGAGATGTAACAAATGGTTCATCATAAGTCTTTCACTAGTACTGTAGTAAAAATTCATACATGGAAGATTCTAGACTAAACCATAAATGGATACACTTTTATTCATGCGCGATACTCCAATAGAGCAAGATCATGCATGGAAGTCTCCACATGCTTAGACAACGGATTACATTGAGCGAGGACTAATGATCAACATTTAACTTGGTAATGCATATGTCCAGGTGAACCTCCTTAGAGTCCCCGTGCACCATGTTGGGGGGGGGGGGAATCATACCATGTGTCTTCCATGTCCACATCAGCAGCTAGCTCGGCACAGTCCTAGTCAGCTTCATGTAGCCAGTGTCGCCGCCCACATACCTCTGAGGGGTAGTAACAGTGAGCACGCACCCGTACATTGGCCTCGTGTCGATGTCGGCGTCGGCGCGTGCCCCCGCGCACACTACGAGAAGAAGGCGGCGGCCTGCGCGAGCCTCGCCGGTGCCCACGATCAAGAGGAAGACGATGTCGTCCTCCTCCGAGACTAGCAAGCGGTGCTGATCCTCCAGCGACTCCGGCATGATGAACGGATAGCACGTCTCGTACTTGATGTTCTCTGCCATGGGCCACTAGTGATCGCCGCACGCCTGCGTGAGGTGATGCACGATGTCCGCCGGCGGGCCCCAAAACGGCATCGGGCACTCATAGCAGTAGACGAAGGGCTCCTTGGAGGCATCGACCAGGCCGTCCATCAAACGGGAGTGGCTGTAGGGGACGGTGCGCCAGTTGAATATATGAGCAAGTTACTACGAGATTTAGTCCGAATAAGCACAAAATAAATCATGACAGCTATAACAGAGATTGAACTAATCATGTGGACTAGCATAGTAGATGTACAAATTGAATCTAGGACACAGACTAGAAACATGAATTCTACCACGATTTCGAACAGGAAGGACAGAAACACATACGGTGCAACGGGAGCAGCACCGTTGGCGTTGAGTTATCGCCCATGTCGTTGAGGAAGAGGTTGCGAGGTCGGGAAGAATTCATCATCGGTGAAGTCGTCGCTGCCAGCGATCGCGAGTCGCTCCCAAAATTTCAACAGCGCCCGCGAATGGGCCGCAGGAGGGAGTGGCTGTAGGGGCGTTATGCCGCCGAATGGAGCGCAGGAGTAGCCCATGAAGCAGTAGATGGTGCTCATCCCTAGTCTCTACTCTTATCTCTATCTCTACTACTCTTCTTTGTTTTTATAATATACTAGTAGTAGCTATCAAATCGAATAGTACCGCGCCATCCGCTGCACGCCCGGCTGAACACGCCTCCTCACCTCCATCAAACCCCTCCATTAAACCCGCATGCAAACCGAGAAACCTACTCCGGCCCGCGGGAGGAAATTTGCCGGTTGCCGTTGGAGAATAATAGAGTCACATCCAATCCATTTGAGTTAATTGCGTGTATAATTCTCCCTCTATAAAAAGTTAATTGCATCCTTAATCTTGTATTCTAAGTACTCTATGGGTTCCTTGTCGATCACGATGTACATGACTTCTTGGCGGCTCTGATTAAATGCGAAAAGTTAAAAAGAAACAAATCCATCCTTAATCTTGTATTCTAAGTACTCTGTGGGTTCCACTGCCAGTACAGTAGCGAAAGAAGTATATATTTAAAAAATATAAAAAGCTAAAGTTTAGGACATAATTCGAACTCAGGTCATCGTGTTGCGAGCATCCAGCCCGGACCAGTACACCAGGTGTTTGTTGCGGATGATGCAAGAGATCTCTACTCTTATAAAAAACCGAGTTGGTGATGATGGTGTGCCTGCCATCGTGCAGTATAGACCGTCTGATCTATATCTGACGGATAGAAAGCAAACTATGACAATTTTGCAAAAAGATACCCGCACCTCTCTCCACATTTACAGATAAGGCCTTGCCTCGTTCATCCTTATCTCCCACAATCTCATTGCTGAGCAATTAAAAAAGGAAGTCTCTGGAACAATCTCGCATGGTGGCCGCTGCCGGCACCGTCCATCCCCATGCCTCCACCCAGTCCGACCACCAGTCACCACCACGCCCCACTCCTCCTCACCTTATCTATCATCTTTCTTGAGATATCGTTTTTTCGATGAAATGGTCGAGATACCATTTTTCCGATAAAATTCTCGAGATATCATTAGTTTTTACACATGGGATTACTCCTGCATGGGTCAATCACAACAGGTGTTTTGTAAAAAAAATGCATCTTGATGTTTCGGGCAATGCACGGGCATCTTGCTATTTTTTTGCATATAATTCCAAACACCACGTAGACACGGTCTTTGACCATCTTACAACTATGTTAGTATGATTGTTAGTGGTCGGCCAGTGCAAGTTATAGCCCCAGGTGTTTTAACCTTTTTTTAGTAATAATATCTGGGGATTGTTCGCCATGAGCTCAATCCTGGCAAATCACACGTAACCATCAGATTTCCATCCAACTGTGGCCTGTTTTTAAGCCATAGTATTTGACAAAACCACCACCCTTACACACGTACTGTAACTGCGTTGCGGGCATTTGCAACTGCCATGTCTCCCGGTGAATGTTTGCCGGGGATTGGAGTTAGCACCGATGGCGGTTCGTAGTCGTTCCACGCTCGGGCATTGAAGTTTGTAACTATTTTAGATTAGAATATACTACTCCTCCTGTGCTAGTAGTAGAGCAGAGTCCTACTCCACTACTACTCTACTCAAGCAAGCTAGGGCATAGTAGTAGGTACTGTAGGGAGTATCAGTACTGTGATCACTCAAGAAAGTTGTCTGACATCGATATGACCCTATGGTGCTGGTATGCGTCTCGTAAGTCAAGCGGCGTGCTGTAGTCACCATCACCTCGTTCTTGTCGGGGCTGTACCATTTACTCAAAGCCCTCAGGCCAGAGCTTTTTAAGCCAGCTCCTTGCTTGTTGATGCCGCCTGATCTTCAGAAACGGCGTGTCACGCAGCATAATGATCGTAGGGTGGCGAGCATCAACCCCCTTTACTGCGATCCGATCCCCGTCACCCTCAAATACATTAATGGTATGCACTGGGTCAGCATGAACACGTCTTGGATGGTGCTCGTCGACGGTCGCGGCAGCTGGATGCTCGCGGAGGTCTACACCCGGCGATTGATCCCCTTCCTTCGATTAACCTTTGCCTTTGCTTTGGCACCACGGCCCGAGAATACGGAATCTTCAAGAGCCAACATGATACCAAGTTTGATTTGCTCAAGGTTGTAATCTTCCAAGTGCCCACAAGATCTGTGAATTATAAAGACTTCAGGCTAATTGCGTTCTTCAACCGCGGTCTCGCCTATCTGACAAGTCACTACGGTAAGTGGATAAATCTGCACATCCATCGCAGGATCATACATCCTCCATGGTTCTCTGATGCCATTGAACACAAGGGCTTCATTTATGCTGTCGACTCCTTCTATGGCTAGGCGTATTGCTGGCCTACTCCGAATCATCGCTACAAGCGGCTGTTACAAAGAAGATGTTACTTTCCTATGATATCATGATGGCTTGCTTATATTACTGTCAACATTTACTGAAAAACATGCTCATAACATGTTGTTCTTAAGATTGACTACATTAAGAGCCCTTTTAAATTGACTCCAACTTGATATGATGTTGTAGGCCACCTGGTGTCCTACCCTTCCTAATCCCAGAACCTTTCAAAGAAAAGCGGCATGGCAGTTGCAGGTGGTTCCTGGCTCGATCAGACGACGGCGAATGATTGATGATCGTTCGCATGTACCGGACGTGTTGTTTCATGGAATACAATCACGATCCTTTGCAAGGTCTTTGAGCGGGATCCCAGCTTATTTGGCCTTCGTGAGTTTTTGACCGAGGCTGGTAAATAGCCTTGGTACACGCTCTATTTCTCGGACTGAATTATCGATTAACGAGAGATAACCGACGGCAAGGATCATGATGGCAGCGCGTTTCGTTCATCGAGCAAAACTGTGTGTACACATCGTACCATGCGTCTCTGCATGCACCATACCGATATGTGCCGCCACACTCGCAGCCCAAAGTAGGAGAGAGGGTCGCAAGTATCGACTTCGACCTCTTGGTGGGGTTTCCCCGTCGAGCACCCATCTGGTTCAAGCCGTCGGCCAATCTCCACGGCTTAATAAATAGTAACATCTAAGCGAGCCGTTAGTTAGATGCGTACACTTGGTGTAGTAGGATCTTTATTTAGTTTGATGCATACACTTGTTCTTTTTTGGTAGCCCTTTTGTAATGATGGCTGATGTTTGGTTTGGAAGAGAGAGTTGTGTCTTTACTCTTCTGGCCTGCTTACTGCTTCTGTTGCACCCCCAGCCCTGGTTGATGCTGCTGTTTTCAATGTACAATCAGTAGTATATTCCGTCTGTTGGTTGAATAAATGTGTTGTTAGAACGACAAACACAATGTTTTGTAAGTCGTTGCACGGTCCGATCCTTTAGTTTTTTCAGGGAAACAGTCTGATCCTTTAGTGCCCCGTACTGTACATAGCGCATACTATTTTTGGTATGGAACACATTTTCCACTTGTTGATAACATGCAGCCCACTGATGAAGGCCCAATAGAGGAGCCCATAATTAACTGGAAGGGAGGCTCTCACATGAATCTGGCCTAGGTACATGCTCATGGTCCCCTAGACTTAAATAAGTAAATAAATAAATAAAGCTAAATGTGGATGCACCAGTTCTTTAAATTCATGATTTAACAGGAGGATATTATTTCCTATGATAGTGTCGTTACATTCAGTCGATATTATTCTTAGGCAAAGATAGCGACCAGTCCTCTTTCTCCCACCATTTTCTTCCTGCAACCAGCGGACCCATGCAAATCGTAGTCAACGTCGTAAATAGTTCCGGTCCATTTTTATTTTTCAATAAGAATGTCCAACCCAGCCCAGCACATTGGCGACAACACTTTATCCTCCGCCTTGGTGCGCTCGTCGCGGCGCTGCCGTCCAGCCCTGTCGGTGTACTAGAGTAGGGGTACTCTAGTATCCCGAACATGTACACGGGCAGTTGCAGCACCCCGCGGCAAGGCTTGCCGGATGACCGCCAAGGCCCCGGCAAGAGGAGCTTGCCGGGAAGGTCCTCCGTGGTTCCTTTGGAGCCATTCAGGAACAAAGTATTCAAGCCAAAGGAGACAAGGCCCCGGCAAGAGGAGCTTGCCGGGAAGGCCAACCAAGGCATCTCAAGGAACTTGCCGCGACGCGCCACATGTCCCGGTAAGGCCCGGTGGGCGACAAGCTTCCGGACGCGACAAGACAACAACCGCGGCAAGGCGCTTGCCGCGGTAAACTACCAATCTGTACCTGCGCTCCAGCACATCCACCAATGTGTCGCCTCGACCTTTCAGCGCCGTGGCAAGAGGTCAGGCGCCAGCCGGAGCGCGGTGGCAAGCGACGCTGACAAGATCGCCATCGTGGCGAGCGGTGGCGCCCCTGACGGTCCCTGTTTGCACTGTTTAGGCGACATAGACGGGCATTTAATGCCTTTGTCCCCTGCCGTCAGGGTTAGGTATGGTACACTGTACAAGTAGTTGTACCAACCGCAACTCATTTTCCTTTTTTACCCTTGTCTACGTTGCCACCTGTCGGAGACCCCTTGAGCATATAAAAGGAGGCCCATGCGCAATGTAGAGGGGGGGTTCGAACGCTCGGTCTCGTTAGCAGCTAGTGTGTACTGTAGCACTCAGCGCTCCCGAGCAAGAACACAATACAACTCAGACATGCAGCAGTAGGAGTGTTATCTCTCCGGAGAGCTCCGAAGTTGGGTAAACTGCTCGTGTGCTTCGCCTCGATCCGCTCTTCGTGCGATCTCCGCCCCCCGCCGAACCAAAAGGGGCTCGGTCCGCCGGTCCCATAGGTGTTCGTGGGTCAGATCAGCTTCCCCGACATCTTTGGCTGGAGGTCCACCATTCAGAGTCTCATCGGCTTTGCCAACGGCGACACTCCGCGGCAGCCGAGTGCATCGCTGCCGCGGCAGGACTGCTAAGCACGAGCGGTGGCGGCAGAAACGGTGGGGTGCAACCACCATGCACTCTCCACCCGAAGGCCAAGATCGCCGACTCGCGGATCCACCTCGGCAGCGACTCCACCGCGTCATCAGATCCATGAGCTCGTCGCGATCGGCGCCAGTTCTTCACGAACGACAAGAAGAAGACGCTCGAACTCGCATCGGCCCGAAAGAGAATCGCGGCGTCAATCGGACCAGCGCTGCTGGGCCTCTGTCGACATGCATGCGCCCGAAGAACCAGCGACTTGCCAGTCTGTGATAGGTTGCCCTGCATTCACTCGTGAGCTGCGGCAAGTCCAGTGGCCCAGCAAGAAGAATTTCAAGCCAGATGTACCAGAGAAGTACGACGGCAAGACGCATCCGTCGGAGTTCCTCAGCATCTACACCATCACGGTGCAGGCTGCCGGGGGGCGGGACGACAAGATCTTGGCCAACTACTTCCCGCTGGTACTCAAGCCCAATGTCAGATCCTGGCTCATGCACTTGCCGAACAACTCCATATCCTCCTGGACAGATCTATGCCATCAGTTTGTCGGCGCCTTTACAGGCGGCCACAAGCCTCATGGCCAAGAGAGTGACCTTCATCTGCTTCGCCCGAAGGAAGGAGAGCCCTGCGCAAGTACATTCAGAGATTCATGCGTGTACAAAGCACAACATCCCGGATGTCCACCTGCCACGGTAATCAGCGCGTTCCATCGAGCGTCTGAAACCACAGGATGCGGAGGAGATGGCGATGTGCAAGATCGAGGCGTCGGTGAGCTCTATGCCTGGCCGACAAGTGTGCACGTCTTTGAGGAAGGAGGAGACTCCCCGGAGAGAATACAGGAGCAGGAGGATCTGATAGTGAGGAGACTGCCCCGGCAAAGAAAAACCAGCGGCGGAACAACAGGAAGAAGAAAGGCAAAGATGTGCTAGTCGTCGAGCAGTCCGGCAACGGAGGTAGCGCCAAGAAAGCCAAAGCTGGTAGCTCCGGCAAGGAGGTTGCCGCAGGCACCAACTACCAGGCTGTGGCGGTCGCCGACAAGCAGGACGGCTCCAACAAGCAATACTGCAAGATCCACCGCACCAAGGGCCATGACCTCAGAGCTGCAAGAAGGTCGAGCAGCTTGTCGAGCAGCAAAAGGCTGAGTACGAGCGACGCGACAAGGAGAAGGCCCAGGAAGGTGCTGGAGGATCCGGAAAGAAACGTCCCGGCCGAGGAGGACGCCGCGGCAAGGCCAAGCAGCGGCAAGGAGACAGACCTCCCCGCGGCCGCGACAAGGATGAGGATGACGACGACGATGAAGATATGGATGATGACAAGACCGATGAGCAAGAGTTTCAGAAAGCCACAGAGGTCTTGTGCGTTGACGGCGGTGCTTCTCTGCATACCTCACACCGCCAGCTCAAGCAGTGGATGCGGGAAGTCAATGCGGCAAAACCATCCGTCGAGTCACGCAAGCCTCTGAAGTGGTCTAGCACGCCTATCATCTTTGACATTGAGGACCACCCTGACCGCATAACTGCGGTCGGGTGCTTGCCGATGTTGGTTTCACCAACTATCCGCAACCTCAAGGTCACTAAGATGTTAGTTGACGGCGGGGCCGGCTTGAACCTGATCTCCTCAGCGGTACTCCAGAAACTCCAGATCCACGATGGCGAGCTCGAAGAGACCGGCACATTCAAGAATCAATCCGGGAGGAGCAAGCGAAGGAAAGATCACGTTGCGGTGGCATTTGGCAGCGAAGTTGAACTTCAGGGATCGAGAGGGTCACTTTTGGCGTTGCTGATTTTCCATTGCCTTACAATGGGATACTTGGCCGTCCAAAGACTCGCCAAATTCATGGCAGCCTCTCACTATGCATACAACATGCTGAAGATGCCAGGCCCGATAAGTGTCATTTCTGTCCCAGGCGACAAGAAGGATGCTCTTATCTGCGCTGACAAGATCTACCGGGAAGCAGCAGCCGCAACAGATCGCAAGTCACCTGCCGTTGAAGCTCCCGGGGCGAAGAAGAAGACCAAGTCCGGCAAGAGTTCTGATGCCTACTCCGGCAAGCGCACCTCTTCCAAGTCCGGCAAGAGTTCTGATGCCTACTCCGGCAAGCGCACCTCTTCGGAGTGCTGCGCTACCGTCGAGGACGCACCATCGAGCTCCACCGCAAGTGTAAGAAGACAATGGCAGCTCCACCACGAGACCAAGAAGGTGCCGCCAAGGAGGATGGCACCGGTGGTACCTTCACCATCGGTGCCACTCTCGACCCTAAATAGGAAGGCGCTTCGTTGCTTTCTCTGGGCGAACGTCGGCGTGTTTGCATGGCAACCGTCGACATCCCCGTGTTCCTGTGAAAGTAATCGAGCACCATCTTGCCGTCTGTCCTCACGTGAGGCCCGTCAGCGTAAAGTCGAAAGCGAGCGGTGGGCGCCAAGAATTCATCGCAGAGAAATCAAGAAATTGGAAGCAGCAGGCCTTGTCGGGAGTGCTCCATCCTACATGGTTGGCCAATCCGTAGTCGTGCGCAAGGCAAGCGGAAATGGAGGCTTTGTATCGACTTTACCGATGTTAATAAAGCTTGTCCCAAAGACCCATTTCCCTTGCCGCAGATCGACCAGATTGTTGACTCCACGGCGGATGTGACTTGCTTTCATTTCTTGATGCATACTCAGATACCATCGATCTTCATGGCGAAGAGGATGAGGAGAAGACCGCATTCATCAACCCATGTGGCACATACTGTTTAAATACGGATGCCTTTCGGTTTAAAGAATGCTGGTTCAACATTTGCAAGAGTAGTCCATGACGCTTTTGAGCCGCAAATACACAGAAATGTGGAAGCCTACATGGATGACATAGTGGTCAAGAGCA
This sequence comes from Aegilops longissima, assembly GCA_021605205.1. NCBI lineage: Eukaryota > Viridiplantae > Streptophyta > Magnoliopsida > Poales > Poaceae > Aegilops > Aegilops longissima. The sequence goes on along the minus strand of CM038682.1, from coordinate 536,573,318 downwards.
AGGACAAGGCGACTCTGATCCAAGATTTAGACGAAACCTTTGCAAATTTGTGCAAGATCAACCTCAAGCTCAACCCCGAGAAGTGTGTGTTTGGAGTCCCCTCCGGCAAGCTTCTCGGGTTCTTCGTGTATCAACGGGGAATTGAAGCCAATCCCGACAAGATCAAGGCCATTGAGCAGATTGAAGCACCAAAGCGCGTCAAGGATGTACGAAGACTTGCCGGATGCGTGGCTGCTCTCGGCGAGGTTTATCTCTAGGTCTCGCTGAGCGCCCGCCATTTTCAAAATATTGAAAAGGTAGGTCCAATGAAATGGACTCCGGAAGCGGAGGCTGCGCTGCAGGACTTAAAGAGATACCTGTCCTCCGCTCCAACACTTGTCGCACCTAAGCCACAAAAGAAGTTGCTGCTATATATAGCGGCAACCAATCAAGTGGTTAGTGCTGCGTTAGTAGCGGAGAGGGAGGCGGATGATGAGCCAGCAACCACGGCAGGTGCATCCAGCGACAAGCAAGAGACTTCACCGGCAAGCTCTGGTCCCGACAAAGATGGATCTGCGCAGGAGCATGAGAAGATGCGGAAAAGGATGGTGCAATGCCCAGTTTATTTTGTCAGTTCCCTTCTGCAGGGGGCTAGGTCAAGGTACTCTGGTGTGCAGAAATTGCTTTTCGGCCTTCTCATGGCCTCGAGGAAGCTGCGCCATTACTTTCAAGCACATGAGATCACAGTCGTCACTCGCTTTCCACTGAAGAGGATACTGCAAAATCCAGAAGCAACAGGCAGGATTGTCGAGTGGGCACTGGAACTGTCAAGCTTTGGCCTCAAGTTTGAGAGCACCTCAACTATCCAAAGCAGAGCATTGGCAGAGTTCATAGCAGAATGGACGCCAACACAAGATGAAGAAATTCGAAACGAGCATCCCGTCAAGGAAGCAAGCAAAGAGTGGCTGATGTACTTTGATGGTGCCTTCTCGCTGCAAAGGCGCCGGTCTTGGCGTGTTACTTGTCGCACCCTCCGGAGAGCACCTCAAGTCGTAGTCGGATGCACTTTCCCAAGGAGCAAGCAACGAACAATACTGCAGAGTATGAAGGTTTGCTTGCCGGTCTCAGGATCGCAGTAGACCTTGGGATCAAGAAGCTCATTGTCAGGGGTGATTCACAGCTTGTCGTCCGCCAAGTAAATAAGAATTATCAGAGTCCATTGATGGAAGCTTACGTTGATGAAGTGAGAAAGCTAGAAGAGCACTTTGACGACCTACAGATGGAATATGTTCCAAGAGCTCAGAACGACATTGCTGATGGCCTGTCGAAGTGCGCAACACTTAAGTTACCTGTGGAACCAGGGATCTTTGTGCTCAAACTGACTCAACCATCTGTAACGCCATCAACTGGACAGAGCAAGAAAAGAAAGTTGATTTCTGGTGATTATTTTCCGGCAGAGCTCCCCGAGGCCGCTGCCAAGAAGGTCCCCAAGATCAACACCAAAGGTCTTTGAGGAGCGATCTGCTCCGGCAAGCACTAGGGTTTGTTCCGTTGAAGCGACGCTCCCGACAAGTTTTGCTCGCAAGCTTGCGGGAACGTCAAGCTCGGCTGAGCCGCGAGTTCTCGCCGTAGAAGCGGATGTTCCGCAGCAGCGAGATGTGCCTTTAGTCCTTGTTGTCGAGCCGCAGCTCCAACATGGGCATAGCAGATTGTCCATTTCCTTGAGATAGGAGAACTTCCGAAGAGCAAGAAGAAGCGGAAAGAGTAGCCCGGCGAGTCAAGTATGTACCAGTTTGTCGACAACACACCGCATGTAAGAAGACTCAACGGCGTGAAATTGAAGTGTATTCACCGGAAGACGGACAAAGCTGTTGGCGAGAGATACATGGAGGCATATGTGGTCACCACATTGGCGCAAGAGCACTTGCGGCAAAGCTTTCCGGCAAGGTTTCTTTTGGCCGACAGCCCTCCGTGATGCAACTGCACAAGTAACCAAGTGTGAAGCGTGCGGTTCCATTCCAAGCAGATACACCAGCCAGCTCAAGCTCTCGGGCGATCCCTTTATCCTGGCCATTTTCGGTCTAGGGGCTCGACATCCTAGGCCCCTTTCCCCGAGTTGTCGGGGCTTTGAGTACTTATGCGTTGCCATCGACAAGTTCACAAAGTGGCGGAAGTGGAAGCAGTGAGGAAGGTGACAACACATCATCATCAAGTTCTTGGTCGATTGTTTGCCGTTTGAAATCCCTAACAGGATCATCACCGATAACGATGCACGCAATTCACGAGCCGCACCTTCAGCAATCGTCCAAGATCTTGGCGCCAAGGTGCCGCTTACGCTTCGCTGCTCATCCGAGAAGTAACGGTCAGCGGAGAGGGCTAATCTGAAGTGCTGCGCGGACTCAAGACCAGGACTTTCGACAGGCTGCGCAAGTGCGGAAAAAACTGGATTGAGGAGCTGTCGGTGGTTCTTTGGTCGATCAGGACGACGCCAAATCGAGCCACTGGCCAGACACCTTTCGCTCTAGTCTATGGAGCAGAGGCAATTCTCCCCACGGAACTCGTATACGGGTCCCCTCGAGTGCTCGCTTATGATGAGCTTGAGCAAGAGCAGCTGCGACAAGATGACGTGCTGCTCCTTGAGGAGGACCGTCTTCAGGCCGCTGTACGAGCTGCTCGATATCAGCAAGCTTTGCGCCGCTACCATAGCCGCAAATTTAATGCCAGAAGTCTCGAGGAAGGCGACCTTGTTCTTCGGCGCGTTCAGTCCGCCAAGAATTCCAACAAGTTGACACCGAAGTGGGAAGGCCCTTACCGGGTGAAACGAGTCACTAGGCCTGGCGCTGTCCGCCTTGAGACCGAAGATGGCATTCCGGTGAGCAACTCCTGGAACATTGAGCATCTTCATAAGTTTTACCCGTAGGGCGCGGTTGCCGGAACCTGTTCCGGCAACCACCTTTTGTACAAGTCTTGCCGATGTTGCATGTAATCCTTTGTACAAAGCCGGGCGCAGACCCCGTGCATAAGTAAAGCTCATGTGCTCCGCGCATCTTGTCAATTTCATGCTTTCTACTTTATTTTTGCATGCGTTATCTGACACTTTGTGCAGCACCTACCCCGTAAGCAATAACGAGCCATAAGGCTCCACATCTTTATTTTCTCTTCTTTCTCTTTCTCAAAGAAGGGAAGGTCCCCTCGCCCACAAGTTTGCCGGGGGGAAAGGAGAAGATAATGGGAGAAGATAATGGTGTGGACCAAGCGTCGCTCGAGGAAGTTTCGCCTTACCGGGAAGCAAACGACAGAAAAGCTAAGTTGCTAAAATTTGAGCAATCAGTTTCAAAAATTTTAAGTTATCCTCCTCGAACGACCGTGCTTTGTATGGAAAACCTGTGCGCGGAGGAACCAACTCGTAGCTAGTTGCACCCTTACTTTGTTTCGAGTCCGCTCAACAACTTAAGTGAGCTGCAACTAGTTGCGACAAGGTTTCTTGTCGGTGGCGGCACCGCCACAGAGCTCTTGACGTCCCTTTTCTCAGCTTTCATGGCTAAGGTGCTGCGCCGACAAGTTCCCTAAAAGCGTGAGGGCAAAAACATACAAAGGAAGGAATCAAGTAAAGGAAATAACATAGCAATCACTACCCAAATAGAGTTATATTACAAGATAGCTTGTCGCAGCTCTAATAGATTGTTCTCATAACATGGCCAGCAGCGCAAGAAAAAGAGAAAACAGGCGGCCTAATCTCGCGATCGCCTCAACCCTCTTGATCCCGCTCACCCTGTCCACAATGGGTGCGACAAGGGTCTTGAGCTTCCACATCAGCTTCCGCGGCAAGGTCTTGAGGACGTTGGTGAGGTTGAGGCCTGGGTTGCGGAAGGCCACCTTCATGAGCACCTTTGAAGAGCTCCCGACAGATCTGGGCGCGACTCGTCGGCCAGCTGCTTTGGGATCTCTTCCCGAGTCGCTGGAGGGCCGTCGCCACGCCTTTGAAGAACAAGCTGAGCTTGGCGCTGGGTTGGAGGTGCTCATCGGAGGAATACCGAGATCATCCATCCCGGCTGCGCCAGCTCCTCGTCGATGGCTGCGGCAACATCCACGAGACCCTCGTCCAAAGGCTCCACATTATCCTGAAGGTGTTACAGGCGGCAAGCGGCACTTCGCCAACAACGCCTCGTCGGCCTTGATCTTCTCCTTCAAGGCCACCTCCTGCTCCCTGGCGCCGTCCAGCGTCTGAGTCAAGGTGGTCAGCTTCAACTCAAGATCTGCGTTGGAGTCCTTGGCGGCGCTGAGCTCCTTGCTCCTCTCGGCGAGACGACCCTGCAGCTCTCCAAGGGTGTAGGCGCCCTTCTCGCGCTCACGCTTGAGCGCAGCAAGCTCCTCGCCGCTCACCTTGAGATCGGCCTCCAGCTGCACCACCTTCGTCTCCAGCTCCTTCTTGGCGGCCTCAGCAGCTGCGGCAGCATCCTTTGCCTCCTTGAGAGCCCCGCCAAATGTTTGCTCGCGCGCGGCAAGATCCTCCTCGTGGCTGTCCAGATTAACCTTCCGCTGCGCCAACTCACCCTCCTGCGCAGACAACTTCTCGGCGGCAAGCCGCTGTTGCTCTTCAGCTTCAGCCTTCTCGAGGAGGAAGGCTTTACGCTCCTCGGTGATTTGCTCCGCTCCTTTGCGTGGACCGAGAGCTTCTGGTTGAGGCCCCGAGCTCCTCTGCGCGCTTCTCGATGTCTGCTCCCGCCTTCGCGACAAGCGCTTCTCGGGATTCCAGCTTGGCCTGTCGGGCGCGGTAGAGCGACAACAGCTTCCGCAGCAGTTGCTCCTCCTCAGACTCGCCGCTGCTGCTGCTTGGCGCGTCGACCAATGTCAGCCCTGCGGAGGCGAGCAACTCTTCATCAAAGGTCTCTCCTTCGACCGGCGCCCTGGAGCTCGACGCCTGGGGAGCTTGATGAAGACGCCATCGCCGCCTTCAAATAGGCGCTGGCTGGGGCTCTTGAGCTCGGCACAGCAAAGAGCGGAGGATCGGCGGTCGGCGTGGCGCTGGCGCTCCTCGGGCTCGGGGCCGTCGGTCGATCGCGGACCCTCGCCAGATTCTGGGCGGCAACTTTATGCCTCTCCGCGGCGGGATCATCACGTCGGCTTCCTCTTCGTGACAATGGGTCATCGGTATTGCAAGCATGTCCTCCTCGCCGGCGACCTCGGTCTCCATTGGCTCTGTGGCAGATGGATCTGACGACCGGAAAGGAAAGAAAAGTCAAGCAAATATCCAAAAAGAAAATCAGAAGAAGAACACAAGGGAAGTTTTCAAGCAAGAGGATTACCTGTACTAGGATCCGCAGCCGTGGTCTCAACCACCAGAGGGTCGCTGGTGCTATCCCTTGCCGGAGAACTGTCCTTTGCCGGGGAAGTCTCCCTTGCCGGAGAACGCTCCCTTGCCGGGGAATCCTCCCTTGGCGGTGTAGTCGAAGCAGATGGCATGTCAGGAGCGGCTTCCGGGCACTCATGGTGAGGCTGCTCTGCTCCTACACAAACCCACAGTCAGATATCAGCAAAGAAAGAGCACCCATGCACGCCTAACAGCAGGAAGTAAAACCGTATACTTACGCTGGGGGCTGCTTTGAGGAAGAGTTGCCGCGTCCGGCAAGGTGGTCTCGGACGCGCCTCCTGCTGCCGCGGTGGGTTCGTCCTCGATGACAATCACCGGGACCTTGGCTCTCTTCGACGCTCTCTGGGCCAGCGTCCTGAAAAGGAATGGGTTCAGAGTGAAACAAATCAGATACAAGATAAAGCAACAAATTGAAGAAGTACAAGTACAGCAAAGAATCTTACTCTTCTTCTTCCTCGTCGGAGCTGAGTGCGGAGAGATCAAGTCTGCTCGCCTCCAAAGGCGACGAGGCGGAGGAGTGGGTTCCTTGGCCGCTTGGCGGGAAGCGGCGGTGGTGCAGGAGGGCCCGCTCCGGTTGCCGCAGGCGTGAGGTGCTCCTGGCAGCAAGCTTGCCGCGGTGGAAGCGCGCGGCGCCTTGGCGGCTGTTAACCCGTCTGCCGCCCTTACATCTCGGCCTTGCGGAGACGCCTTCTTGGTGGATCTGGGGGCTCCGCTCGCGGCAAGCTGTCTGAAGGTGGGGAGGAGGCGCCCTCGGCGGGCTCGCTCGACTCAGCTTCAGGATCGACAAGCTCCTCCTCACCGGCAAACTCCCCTCGCTCGACAAGGCTTGCCACCTCTGCTGCCTCTGCCTCCTCCACGGTGAATCCGAACTCGCCCGCGGCAGCAGCTGCTGCCGCCCCTTCCAGCCTGGTGGCGATGCGCTGCATCTCGTCATCAGTGGTGTCGCGGGTGAGGCTCCTCTGTTCATCGGGGCGGACCAGCACTTCTACCAAGTTGTCGAAGAACTCCCGCACGACGTCGTCTGCAGGCTCTTGCCAAGTTGGCACAATTCCATGCGAGTCGCACAGCGGCATCATTGCACGGATGCGGTCGAGCGAGGAATTGTTGCACAGCTGAACGACACCCCTCGGCAACCTGAACACTTTGGGATGATCAGGATCGTGCTTGAACAGCTCCAAGAGCATCGCGTCCAGTTCCAAGACAGTGAAGTTGAAATTGAGGCCCGGGCGCAGCCTCTTGATATCCGCTGCATTCTGGAACTCCCATGCGGGTCTCCTCCTCTCCTGCAGGGGCGTCGGCGGCGATTTAAGGAAATCGCGCCAACGGCGCCTCGATGAGTCCGGCAAGCCTAAGGCGTAGGATCCGGTGACGGCAATCTTCACCTAGCATCTTCCGGGGCGGCTACTCCAATCGTTGCGCGCACTCATCGGGGTTTGGCGCTTGGGCGATGGCGGCTGCGGGTTCTCCTCGAGTATCCAGCACCAGTCTGCTCTCCATTCATCCCACTTGCTGCAGAGCTCTCCCTCCAGATACGCTTCCTTCTTGCCGGTTCTCGAGATCCAAGCGATCCCGCCGGAAAGAGGCTCCCCTCTCTCAACTCGGGGCATAAAGAAGTGGCGGAAAAGAGCTACGTTTGGATGGACTCCGACAAAGTTTTCGCAGAGATGTGCGAAAACTGCCATGGTCAGGACATCATTGGGGGTGAAGTCAAGGAGGCGGAACCCGTAGGTGTTCATGATATCGCAGAAAAATTCAGAGAAAGGCGGGCAGAGCCCGCGATGAAGAACAACGCGAAGAAAGGGTATCCATTCGAGCCGTTCAGCGGCAGCCGAGAGTACCTTCGTCTTGTGGATGCGCGCGTCTCCGTCGACGGAAGAGGTAGTAGTACTCCCTCGGATCCTTCACGGCGAGCTGAGGGGGAAGATTGCCGCTCCTTCCGCGGCGCCCATGAGCAGCTGCGCCTCGGCCGACTTCACGGCCTTCCCTTTGTCGGCTTTGAGACCATGGCGGAGGTGGTGGGGAGATCGACGGCGTTGGTGATCTTTGGTGGCAATGAAGCGGGCGCCGCTCTTTTCAGCCTTGGGAAGAAGGGGGGAGTGGCGGAGGTTTTCGAGATTGGACAACAACTGGCGAGATGGGCGAACTACCCCTGTTTCCTCTGCTTATAAAGAGGGAGGGGGCGGACGTTCCGCTTTTCCTAATAAAGAAACCACCCACGATCTCTCCCACGACGCCGCATTCGACGCGTGCCGTTCGTGGAGGGCGTGGTGGGTCCAGAGTGAGTTACGGCGTAACTCAGGCCGCGCGTGCCCGTGCCCTGTTTTGGGCCTGGCCCAACAGCGCTCGGCACCGTGTGTGGCCCAGGCCCGGGGGCTCCTATCGGTGTACTAGAGTAGGGGTACTCTAGTATCCCGAACTTGTGCACGGGCAGTTGCAGCACCCCGCGGCAAGGCTTGCCGGATGACCGCCAAGGCCCCGGCAAGAGGAGCTTGCCGGGAAGGTCCTCCGTGGTTCCTTTGGAGCCATTCAGGAACAAAGTATTCAAGCCAAAGGAGACAAGGCCCCGGCAAGAGGAGATTGCCGGGAAGGCCAACCAAGGCATCTCAAGGAACTTGTCATGACGCGCCACACGTCCGGCAAGGCCGGTGGGCGACAAGCTTCCGGACGCGACAAGACAACAACGCGCAAGGCGCTTGCCATGATAAACTACTAATCAGTACTGCGCTCCAAAGACATCCACCAACGTGTCGCCTCAGGACCTTTCCAAGCGCGTGGCAAGAGGCTATCTGACCAGCGGAGCCTTGATGGCAAGCGACGCCGACAAGATCGCCATCGTGGCGGCGGTGGCGCCCGACGGTCCCTGTTTGCCTGTTTAGGCGACATAGACGGGCATTTAATGCCTTTGTCCCCGCCGTCGAGGTTAGGTATGGTACCTCGCATAAGTAGTTGTACCAACCGCAACTCATTTTCCTTTTTTACCCTTGTCTACGTTGCCACCTGTCGGAGACCCCTTGAGCATATAAAAGGAGGCCCATGCGCAACGTAGAGGGGGGGTTCGAACACTCTCATGCTCGGTCTCGTTAGCAGCTAGTGTGTACTGTAGCACTCAGCGCTCCCGAGCAAGAACACAATACAACTCAGACATGCAGCAGTAGGAGTGTTATCTCTCCGGAGAGCTCCGAAGCTGGGTAAACTGCTCGTGTGCTTTGCCTCGATCCGCTCTTCGTGCGATCTCCGCCCCCCGCCGAACCGAAAGGGGCTCGGTCCGCCGGTCCCATAGGTGTTCGTGGGTCAGATCAGCTTCCCCGACAAGCCCTATCAGCATAGTGAATAGGGAGAGGACCATAGTTGTGAGTATGACAGTACGGACCCACCAGGTCCACTCCCGAACACAAGCAAGCGCCTCTTTTACTACTCAGATGTACCCCTCGTTTTTTTACTCTAATCCACCCTGCTGATATCTGGGACCCACATCATTTTCAACGTATAGTCAATTAACGACAGAATTGCACAACTTTTTTTTGAGTAGTAATTCGGAGGAGCAGGCTATAAGCTGGGTTGTGTGGTCTCTATGACCCGTCTAACAACATGACCAGCCCAGCAGTTTTTCCTTTGGGAAAATAGGTAGCCCAGTATTTCTTTTTGAAGAATACCCAAGCTAGGCCTATTTGTTTTCTCCAACTTACTGGGCTGCAAATCTTCCAAGACGAGGAGGGATGCATTCCGGCCTGGCCAAAGAGTATGGTCAGTGTCTGTTAAAAGTAATATCAAAGGGGTTGAAAATTCCAAAAAAGATATAGCAAATGGGAAATTAGTTTCTTTTTTTGTTTTTGTTCTTCACTGATATTTTATATTTCATTGGATTTTAACATGACATAGTACTAATTTATTTTTAAATTTGTTTTAGTATGGCTACTAATTTTTGGATGAAGAATATTTTGTTCCCCAGTAAAAATTTCTAAATTTTCAAAATTGCGCACATATTTAGTTCAATTTTTTAACCCTGGTACTGACCAGAAAATGGGCAGCAATTCTAAAAATGGAAAATGGGCTGCAATAAATTCCATATGAATTATAAAATGAGTAAAAATTATAAAAATAATAGCAAATGGGCTGTACACGCCACAAATTTCGAGGCTGACTTGTTTACGCAAGGCTTTGTCAGTCAACACACGATTCTAGCAGCAGTGACTGTTGGATGTCCATCCAACGGCCGACGTGGTTCTTCAATCTCTGATCTTCCTGCTCCAGCCACCTAAACTAGCGTCGGTGAGACTGCCTACTCCCTCCTCTTATGGCCCACAGTGATGCCGCACAGGCTTCACCGGCCCACCCTACTCCCTCCGCTGGCCTGGCCGCACGCAGTCAACTGCCTCCTTATTACGCGAAAAAAATGATTCCTCCCACTGACATCTGGGGCGCATCGGTTGGGAGGCTGACCTGTGGGCCTACTAAGTTGATGCGTACGCAGGGCTTTGTCAACTTAGTCAACAAACAATTCTAGCAGCAGCGACCGTTGGATTTGAATTGAACGGTCCTGCTGCTTCTTCAATCGCTGCTCTTCTTGCACCAGCCTCCCAAATCAGCGCCGGCGAGACCGGCTGCTCTACCTAGTGGTCGGCTATGCTGCCATTGAGGCCTCACCGCCCCCTACTACTCCCACCGCTGGCCAGGTCCTACAGCGACGGCAGCCTCACACCACAGCCGAACCAGTGAACCCTCTACTCCTCTCCGCGTGGGCATCCACTGCTGCGTCTTCCTCGGCTCTGCGTCATCCCCTTCCTAGGCCTTGCCGTCGTCCACCGCCCTGGTGCTCTTGGTGCGGTGTGGTCAATGTGGTCAAGGAACGACTTCCATCGAAAGAGTATTGTACATGGAGAGGCTGACGGCTAGGTCCTTGGCCGCAGCAAGGAAGTGCCTCCTTATTACGCGGAAAATAATGATTCTTCCACCTGACAGCAGGGACCTACCGGACAGGCCATCCTATTTCACGAAAAAAACGTTTCCCCCCTGACTGCTGGGACCCACCAGCTACATCTTCGCACGCAAGGAAGTGCCTGACAGTCGGGACCCACCTGGTTGAAGCGTACGTAGCATTGTCATTCTGGTCATGAACGTGTACGTACATACGATCGGTCTGTCTGCAGGCTGCAGTGATGAACCGTGGCCGTGTAAGGAAGGTCACGTGTCGTAGTAGAGGCGCGCACGTAGCATGTACACGTACGTACAGCAGCAGGGTGCAAGAAAGTAAATACGACCACATACGTACATACGGGCGGGGTCTCAAATGCCTACTTGCGCATACGTACGGCCAAGGCTCCAGTACATGGCTGGTTCGGAACGGAGAAGCTGCGTCGTCATTGTGTTCATGGGGAGGCAACGGAATGCATCGTGTTCATCGGGAGGCAACGGAACGCGTGCTGTTCATCGGGAGCCAACCGGCTTGGACGGAACAACCGATGGAAATGAGGCTTGGCATACCGCAGAACGGAGGAAACGACCTTGTGTTCGACCAGCCACGGTCGAAACGGGATCCTGTTCATCACGAGGGGTCTGGCGTACCGCAAAACAGAGGAAACGGACTTCTCTTGGACCTCTTACGGTCGAAACGGGGTCCTGTTGATCGGGAGGGGTGTGCCGTACCGCAAAACGGAGGAAATGGACTTGTGTTGGGCGCTACGGTCGAAACGGGGTCCTGTTCGCCGGGAGGGTGTGGCGTGCAAAAGGACTCCACGGATCTGTTTCCACCGTCGACCTCCTCCGGCCTCCACGGGCTCCTGTTCATCCACCGTCGACCTCCTCCACCTCCACCGCGATTGTTCATCCACGGGCTCCTGTTCATCCAGCCTCCACCGCGCTCCTCCACCAGCCTCTTGTTCAACCAGCCCTCTCCACGGGTTCCTGTTCAACCACCCCTCCACGGGCTACTGTTCATCCATCCCTCAACCGGCTACTGTTCAACCAGCCCTCCACGGGGTCCTGTTTATCCAGCCCTCCACGGGGTCCTGTTCATCCACCGGCTCGATCGATCGGGGTCCTGTTCATCCAGCGGCAACGGCTTCTACTACCTCGGGTTCCTGTTCATCCAACCCCCACCGGGAACTGTTCATCCAAACCCCCAACAACACCCACTGTTCATCAAGAGGCAGTAGGTTCCATCGGCTTCAGTTAGCAACAGTAGCGAAGGAATCGCTCAATCGGGTTCAGTTAACAGCCATCGATCGATCGCTTAGGTTCGAATGTCGTAGCTCGCAGTTGTCGCCGGGTTCATGGCGAACGCCTTGCTCGGGTTCAGTTAGAGCCCAGCGCCTCGCACCCATGCGCCTACGTGTACGAGAGAAACGCGCATCGCTCGGCCCCCGACCACCCACCGTAACCGGGAACTCCCCCATATTTTCCGCGCCCTCGCTTCTACCACGGTTTTTTTCATCATGGACGGCCCAAAGAATGTCATGCAGCTGCGTCTCCGGCCCGCCTAGGACGAAAAGCCCATTTTCTGTCATGATTTTTTGTCATAGAAGTAGGAGCCCACCACATCTATGATGATACTGAGTTTTGTCACAATTATCGTCATAGAAGTGTCATAAGCATGACAGAAAAAAATTCGTTTGGCCCAAAATGTCACGGATGTGTCTTTTTTTTGTAGTGTAGGAGGCACTATGATTGTACTTGAGCATTGGGTGTAGCTAATATGCAAGTGTGTTTCATGAATGGATCAATGATTGAGCATGATGGGCTAGGGATAACTTATTTTAGCATTGATATTTTGAAAGATATGGTTGCTTGTTGGTATGCTTGAGTATTTAAGTCCTCATGTCAAAACTAGACTATTGCTTTGAACAATATAAAAGTCCAAATGTCCATGCTTCAAAGAAAAGAATATGAGATGACATGTTAGGCAACATTCCACATCAAAAATTATGTTTTTATCATTTACCTACTCGAGTATGAGCAGGAATTAAGCTTGGGGATGCTGATACGTCTCCAACGTATCTATAATTTTTGTGCGTTCCATGCTGTTATATTATCATTCTTGGAAGTTTTATAATCATTTTATAGTCATTTTATATCATTTTTGGGACTAGCCTATTGACATAGTGCCAAGTGCCCGTTGCTGTTTTTTGCATGTTTTTTACATCGCAGGAATTCAATATCAAACGGGGTCCAAACACCGCGAAACTTTTTGTGGATTTTTTGTGTGGACCATAAGACTCTCGATGGGCCAAAGCAGCACTTCGGGGGTGCCCCGAGGGGGGGGGGCACAACCCACCAGGGCACGCTTGGGGGCCCAGGCGCGCTCAGGTGGGTTGTGCCCACCTCGGTGGCCTTCTGCACCCCCTATTCGCCCTATAAATTCCCAAATATTCCAAAACCCTTCGGGGTTAACCTAGATCAGAAGTTCCACCGCCGCAAGGTTCTGTAGCCATCGAAAACCAATCTATACCCTTTCTGGCACCCTGCCGGAGGGGGAATCATCTCCGGTGGCTATCTTCATCATCCTGGCGGCCACCACGATGAGGAGGGAGTAGTCCACCCTCAGGGCTGAGGGTTTGTACCAGTAGCTATGTGTTTAATCTCTGTCTCTCTCTCGTGTTCTTGAGATGTCACAATCTTGATGTATCGCGGGCTTTGTTAATATAGTCAGATCATATGGTGTTTTCCCCTCTCTATCTTGTTGTGATGAATTGAGTTTTCCCTTTGATATTTCGTTGTTATCGGATTGAATAATTTTATGGATTTGAGAACACTTGATATATGTCTTGCAATTGAATACTCGTGGTGACAATGTGATATCATATTGACTCACTTGATATATGTTTTGGCACTCAACTCGCGGATTCCCGAGGTGACATTGGGGTAATCTATGCATAGGGGTTGATGCACGTTCTTGTCTTTGTTTCTCCGGTAGAAATCTTGGGGCACTCTTTGAAGTTCTTTGTGTTGGATTGAGTATTAGGAATATGAATTTGCTTTGGTGTTATTTTAGTGAGAACTCTTGAATAGATCAAACGGAGAGAATAGCTTTGAGGTGGAAAGAATAGCTATGGAGTGTCAAACCCACAAGGAGCTAAAGGTAAGATCAATATTATCTCAAGTCCTATATGCCACTGATATGACTCTACGTACGCTGAATGTTTGCTTCCATCTAGAAACGAGAAATAAAAATACGTTGTGGATATGAAGAGGATAGCTTTGCATGATATCGGAGAACTAAAATATAAAAATAGGTGTTGTTAACATAAAGTTAGAATATATTACTATATATTATAAATAGCGAGTGTGGAATAATGATGGATCGGTGTGCGGAATTATCCTAGGCAATTGTTAACAAGATCGGTAATCATTATTGCAATTTTATATGAGGGAGAGGCATAAGCTAACATACTTTCTCTACTTGGATCATATGAACTTATGACTGGAACTCTAGCAAGCATCCGCAACTACTAAAGATCATTAAGGTAAAACCCAACCATAGCATTAAAGTATCAAGTCCCCTTTATCCCATACGCAACAACCCTCTTACTCAGGTTTAAGCTTTTGTCACTCTAGATACCCACTATAAGCAAATCATGAACGTATTGCAACACCCTACAGCGGGAATCCTTCACATGTGCGCGTCACGGAAAGCACCATAGGACAGTAGCAAAATAAAATATACAACTCAAACCAATCTAGATCATCAATCAACCCAAAAGACAAAAGACATCTACTCTAAACAGAACAATTAAAAAGAACAGAACTCACCTGGTGGCCTAACAGGACCGGCCCAGCTAGGCCCAGCCCACCTCTTCCTCTCTCCTACTATCTTCAACCTCCCGCGGTGGGGCGAGGTCAGGTGTGTGGCTTGTGCCAGCAGCACGCCGGCAGCCTCCTTCTTCTTGCCCGCCACCGGAGGCTCCTACAAGCGCCACGCACCCCCGGGCCCCTCTTTCTCTCCCCCATCCTCACCCTCTCCCTTGGATCTCTCTCTTGCGCTGGACCACTGCTGTCGCCGCCTTCCACCATTCGCACGGCTACCGGCCTCCACACGTCTCTCCGACGAGCAAAGTAGCTCTGCCGTCGACCTCTATGTCGTCTCCGTCGAGCCACACGAGCAGATGCGATCTGCAGCAGCTTCCCCGACCTTTCTTCCCCGCCCACGGCCACCGGATGCCGCCATCCGATTCGCCATCTCCGCCGCCTCCTCGAGGCCACTGAGCTGATCTACGACCTCCCTGTGAGCTCCGGTCACCTTCCCCCTTACCCCGTGGTCTATCTCTCTCCGTAGACGCCGATTCGAAGACGACCGAAGCTCGCCGCCGCCATGCCTCCTCGCCGTCGTGGGCTGATTGCAAACCACCCATGCCTGTGCACCCAAACGTGCTCATGGTGCCCCCAGGAGGCCAACGCAGCCGCTAGCCGGCCCCCTAGTGCATCGCAGCCTCGTGCCCGCATGTTCCCGAACTCCGGCCGCCGCAAAAGTTGCCGCCACCGTCGATTTAGTCAACCCCGGCGCGAGGTGTTGCCACCGCTGGATGCGCGAGTCTCCCAGCTCGCCGTAGCCGCAAACCACGAGCGAAACGATGCTCAGTAGCACTGTCCCAAGCAACGCCGGCGAGCCACCGCCGCGGGATGTGGTCACCGGCGGCTGAACGTCGTTCGCTGGCGTGGCGCGGGTTAGGTTAGCACTAACCACAACCCCGTGTCACTGACAGTGGGCCCCGCATGCTAATTAAAGCGGGCAGTTTTAGTTTAGGTTTAGTTAATTGGTTTAGCCACTGTGCAGCTGACATATGGGTCCCACGCGTCAGGTTTGACCGTGGCTGACCATGTTGACCAGCTGATGTCAGCATGACGTAGTGCTGACATCATAAAGCATTTCTGGCGTTTTTATTAATCCAGGAAATTCCAAAAATTAGTATAAACTTGTAAAAATCATAGAAATTCAACCGTAACTCCAAATGAAATAAATTATATATCAAACATGACAAATCCAATCTATCCATCTATATCATTTTCATGCATGTTAGAACAACTTATAGCTGCTATTTAGCACAAATCATATAAATGGCATTTAAATATCCACATATGGAGTTTTAATTTGAATCTTGGATTCAAACCAACTTCATTTAACTTGTTGCTCGTTGCATTAGCTCAATCAACAGCATATTGTCATGTCATGATCATGCATCATATTGTGCATTGCATTGATTGTGCTCTTCCTTGTTTGCCGGTAATTGTCCCCTCTCGGTAGACGCTGCTCCGACGCTGTGATCGTTGACACTGATGAAGATTCAATGTTATCTTCAGAAGTGCCAGGCAAGCAAAACCCCCTTGTTCATTCCGATACAATCCCACTCTCTCGCTCCTGCTCTCTTTTATTGCATTAGGACAACAATGATTCAACTGTTACATGTTGCGGTAGTTGAACCCCTTCCTCTGCATGACCTGTCATTGCCACAGTAAATAGATGAAACCCACTAGCATGAGTAGGAGTTGTTTGAGCCCTGATGTGCCTACTCATTCATGCTTGTTTGTCATGCCTGCTATTGCTTAGAGTTGTGTCAGGTCTGCTTCATCGGGGATGAATTGGAATGTGGTGAACATGTCCTACTATTGAGACCTAAGTGTGTGAACACGATTTGGTAAAGGTAGCGGTGAGAGGCCATGTAGGAGTACATGGTGGGTTGTCTCATTGCAGCCGTCCTCAGGAACTGAGTTCTGTGTTTGTGATCCATGAACAGTTACTACCACGCATTGGAATGCTTAAGTGCCCCTCTTGACTTATTAATAAACTTGATCTCTGTCCAGGAGTTGCAACTAGTTTCTGGTGTTTGTAGGTAGTGTTAGTAGTCTACCAAGTGGCACCCGGTACAGGTGGGCTTGGGACATACTAGGCACCGTGGCACGGTGTACCAAGCGTAGATCCATCCGTCGAGGTGGGCTTGGGAACCCTGCTCACATCGTTTGGGGTCGTGAGCGACACCCCGGCCGGATCTCCTTGCGGATGAAACCCGAATAGGCGATAAACCTGGACGAGAGACTTGTGTGGTTAGTCAGGTCGTGGCCGACACCCTCGCTGGGCTTCCGCTTGAAGGTTGTCGAGTACATGTCGTGTAAACGGCGATAAGTGGTGAGAGCGTGTGTGAAGAAGTACACCCCTGCAGGGTTAACATTATCTATTTGAATAGCCATGTCCGCGCTAAAGGACTTCTGGGTTGCCTGTACAGTTCATAGATAACTTGAAGTGGATACTCTAAAGTGCGCAAGATAAGCGTGAGTGCTATGGATGGCGTTCTCGTAGGGAGACGGGAGCGGATCCATAGTGGTGTATTGATATGGTGAATATGTGGACTCGTGTGCGCCACCTCAAAAGAGTTACTTGCAGTCATAGTTCAGGATAGCCACCGAGTCAAAGCTGGCTTGCTGCAGTCAAACTCCACCACCCCTCTTTGTTGATACCGATGCATATGTAGCTAGTTCTGATGTAAGTCTTGCCGGGTACATTTGTACTCACGTTTGCCTATTTTATGTTTTGCAGAGAGACTTCAGCCTCGCTAGTAGTTCCGCGTGGACTTCTATGTTTAGCTGGTTACCTCAGCTACGATCTTGTGCCCTCGGCAGGATCTAGTAGATAGTCAGGCTTCTCAGCCTTTTTCATTTATAGTTGTCTGTACTTAGACATGTTAAGCTTCCGCATGTGTTTGACTTGTATGCTTTGAATGTTGGGTCATGAGACCCATGTTTGTAATATCTTGGCTCCTCGGAGCCTAATGAATAAATACTTGAGTCCTAAAGTTATGTTGTGATGCCATGTTGTATTTACACATATCGAGCATATCGTGTGTATGATTGAAATACTTGGTATGTGTGGGATCCGACAATCTAGTTGTTTATCCTTGGCAGCCTCTCTTATGGGGAAATGTAGTCTAGTGCTTCCATGAGCCATAGTAGTCCGCTTCTGCCAGGTTCACGGAGTCCTGCTAGCCCAAAGACTACTCTTGCTCAGGACACTTGATGGCGGCATGTGTTTCACTTCGTTCTGTATACATCCCGGGAAATGTCACGGTGACATCCGAGTCCTGCCTAGCCTCATACAGCCCGGGTTCTCGAGTCCTGTTAGCCCAGTGCTACAGCCCGATTCACACTGCTTGACCGACATGCTCGATGTGATTCATGTATGCCTGTCCCCATGGGTTAGTGCCGCTTTGGGTTCACGACTAGCCATGTCACCGGGTTCTCTCATCATATGGATGCTAGCGACACTATCATATCGTGAGCCAAAAGGCACAAACGGTCCCGGGCCATGGTAAGGCGACACCGTGGGAATACCGTGCGTGAGGCCGCAAAGTGATATGAGGTGTTACCGGCTAGATCGATGTGACTTGGAATCGGGGTCCTGACAGCTTTGGTATTAGAGCCTGACTGCCTGTAGGATTACCAAGCCAAACTGGTCGAAGTTGTGTCTAGAAGTGCTTTAGTTATGTAAGGGAATTGATTGTGGAAGGGAACATAAGGCTCTTTTTACTCCTTATACCTCATGGCCTTCTGATCTAAGTCATCCTGTCCTCTTCTACGGGGTTTAGGAACTAGGCTTCTCATCTATCTACTAGGATGACGAGTTACTATGTTAGAGACTTATAGGATTGATAGTTTCAAGCCTCAATTCAGTTTCTACTACTTTTAGTGTGTTCTCAGTTGAACCAGAACCTTGATATGATGTTGTTAAGTGACTATGCAAATCCTTGTGAATGTCTCAAATCTTTTCTGAGCATTTACAGTCGTTATGCTGTCCGAGTCATCCCAGGTTTCTAAATAGTCTGATGCATTTGCAAATCCTTTCTTTCCGTTCCCGATGTCCTTTATGGTTAGAATAAACACGCTAACCGGTGCGTTTACGTAATTTATTGCCTTGACATATATGTTGGAGCTATTATTATGACCCTAGGTGTTTTAGGGAGTCACCTAGTAATCTAGCAATGTTTGTGTTCCCAGTGTGAAGATTCTGGCCATCATTCTCGAAAGCATCCCGTGATGCTACTTAGGAGTAGGTATTCTATTCCTGGGTTTTGAACCCGAGATTCACCCTACTTACCTAATGTTGATAGTGTTGCTAGTTCCTTTAGGATATTAGTAACCTTTGTGATAGTCCTCGAGGTCCGTGGTATTTCCTTCTTCCAATACCATGAACTATTTATGGCAGAAGTTCCTCGTTGAACCGAAAGATCACAACCAGAGTGCTCTTGATGAGTTCTCGATTCTATGTTGATACTCTGCCAGCTCTACCTTTCTGGATGGGTTATCCGGAAGAAACCTGTTGAACTTGGTTCAACATGCTAATCCATGCATCCACAACTCAGAAAATCGTATGTTCTTTTGAGTTGCCCCCCTTAGTCGTCTTCTGACCCTCGTCTATCAATTGATAGTCAAGAGTATGCGTGCATTCGTTCATCGATGCCTATTACTCATGTGGTCTGTCAAGCCATTCTATTCCGGAATGACTAGGAGAAACAATCTCCAGTACCTCATCCATATCCAGAATTGGGTCAAAGCAGTTGTGCTCCGCAGATCAAAATGCTAATCTAGCTCTTGTTCTGTTCTACCCTAGAGTATTACCATATTTATATCAAGAATATCTTGGGAATTGCACACCATTCTATGAACTCTTGATACAGTGATACTTCTCGCCCTCATTATTCATTTCCCGGCTCCCATGTTGTTGCAACCGGAATGCCCACAAGTGAACCGTGATGTGTGAAATCAATACTTTTAGCAACCCCGTTGCTTGGTAGTTAAAGGACAATAATTTCATTCTTAGTGTGTTGGTTCTTGAATCATCATTCTAAGATAGATTGTGCTACCTAGTCCTTATTTCTGGTGCACTCTTCGATCAATGAGTTAGGATTTTGTCAAACCCTTGCTCTGTTGATCATCTCGTCTTGCCCTGAAAAGCAAGATTGTTATCGAGCTTAGTAACATATCGGTGGTTCGTGATTTTTCGAATATCTTCTCGGAGGTATCACCAGGTTGTCACCTGACCGCTATGTTGAGTTCGTGATCAAGTTGGTTCCTTGTAATCACCCCCTTCTCCAAGAATTTGTGTTGGATACCCCTGAGCTAGTTGGTTAAGCTAAACAACAACTTGGAGAGTTGGAAGATGAAAGCTTGTCCGACTTAGTTCATTCTAAGGGATATCTTGTATGTGTGCTGAAGAAAGGTGATATCTTCATTGATTGATCCTCGCGATCAATTGCTGGACCTATCGTCCTAAGCAAAACTTTGATTTGAGTGTGGGCTATCATCAAATCAAATCAGAACCAACGATACCCATAATGTTGTCTTACTCGTGGTTGATTCCTCGAGCATACACCATTATATCTTTTGGGTCTGACCAATGCTATCACCTTGTTCACATAGTTGTGGAATTCCGCCCACATGGAAGCCTGGATGGATTGTTGTTGAACCCATCGACAACATCCCTATCTTATCCATGACTTTGTTGGACATTAAGCTAGTGTTGGAAACTTTGTAAGCAATGCCTTCGTGTTCCGTTCATGAAGCTTATGCTTGGATGAGAGAAGTGACTTCCTCTAATTCATGTGCATTCGGTGCAAGTTGCCGCCGTGAATTTGAGAAAGTTTGTTTTGTTTACCTTGGAATCATTCCAAATCAGTCATGCATCTGCAAAGTATACATTGGTTTGTGAGATTAGCTACCTCCACTCCATATGTGTTTCCTAGCACGCCAAGCCACTGATTGATTTGCTCAAGGAAAAGGAGTTTGTTGTGTTAATTCTAGATCATGCACAAGACTCCGATATCCTCGATGATGGTTCCCAACCAGAACTCGGTAGTGTTTGTCGTAAGACTTCTACGTGGTCATGCTTGTCTTGGACAGCGTGTTCACATGTATGTAGCGGAACCAACTGATGTTTTGGAGCTTGCCATCGTAGTTCATTTCCCGAGAATCTCGCAACGACATCTCGTCGATTTGTGTTGCAAACTTTCACTTTTCTTTCTAGACTTGAAGAGTCTGGAATATTCCGACACCAACCATATCTGAATCTCAGGCAGATATGATGGTTGGAACGTTTCCCAATAACTATAATCATGGTCTCTCTGTAACCGGTTAAGTGGATGTCGTGGCCAACACACCCAGTCGGAAGACCTATTATTGTAGTATCTTGAATGAACAAGTTGGCCACCTTCCCATAAGGATTTCATAGGATTTACTCCAGTGTTACTCCTTATGGATTCTTGTGCTCCCGAAGTCCGACCTGTTACTTGATGTTCTAGATACCAAACCATTTCAATGAATGGGTTACGCTAGCACATCAAGGAGAACATTAGAAGCGGAGTGCTAAATGTCTCTCGGTCGATCATCCAGATTTCGTTCCCTTGGCCTCGTCAAGGTAAAATCTGAGAAAGTGTTGTCCTTCTCTACACCTGCATCCTCCATCGTTATTCATCATGGTAGTACGTTGTGGCCAAGATCCTTGGCACGGATGTTGGTAAAACCTTGATGAATATGGAAATGCTCAAGTTCTTGAGAGCACACACAAGCGCTAGGTGTTATCATCGGCACTAACTGGGATTGCTCTCAGTTTCCTCGGTTATGCTATAACTTTTCAAACAGTGGACTCACTCTCTACTGTTGAGCTTCTCACCAGTTACTAAAATCATCCCTTGCGTTGTCTTCAACAAGGTAGTCCACATCATCCATTCTAGTCCGAGTATACCATCCCTTAGTACTCCGCCAAACGATTATTGTGATTGCCTTAGGCTGGTATAAAGAATTTCAATGATCTCAGGATCAAAAGTAATTCATTTTTCCACTTAAGGAAATGTTTCTGCGAGTCACCTTCTCTAAGGTGCCCCATTATGGTATCATGGCAACTCAACTCCTCGCTACGTTGACAACCGTTAACCACCTTCTTAAGTGTGGAATTGTTGTCTACCTAGTGAACCCTCGTCATTTGTTCCACTCCATCCCTCTATGTGTGTGCTTAGTGTCTCAGCTCAAGAGATGTTTCTACGTCTCATTCTGTGAGATGATCTTGTGATCATTAAGATGATCCATCACTGTAGAGTTGTCTCTGAACTTGTGTTTGATGAAGATCTCGAAAGCAGAGTTGTCAAGACCAAGATGATGCAAGGAATCGACGTTCCTATGATGTGCAAGTTGGATCATGAAGATCATGCTAGTTTCGAGTCCCTTGTGTCTTCTTACCTCACGTTTTGAATCTCGGGACGAGATTCTTGTTTAGTGGGGGTGAGTTGTCATAGCCCTACCTTAGCCCTTGCCTGACTCTGCATAAGTAGCCATGCATCATGTTTAAATTTCTGAAACTTGAATTGAGGTTAGTTGAAACCCTCAAAAATCAGTTCAAAAATTAATCAACATTTAAATCTCATCAAATGAGTCCAAGAAAAAGTTCCTCTTGTTCTCTGAAAATATTGGCAAGAGATAAAATTCAAACCAATATTTTTGGAGTCTCAGAAATATTTATTTTGGGCATTTGAGTTAATCCAATAATTATTTGCATTGGACTTATATTTGATATATGTTAAATATAACTCCAATAATTATAAAAATTGTGAGTGGCCTTGAATATATTTTACCAGGCCACATTATAATTTTTAGAATTTATAAAAATGATTTGCTATAAAATCAAATCAAAACAAATTGCAAAAATAGAAAACAGAACAATTAAAAAGAACAGAACTCACCTAGTGGCCTAACAGGACCGGCCCAGCTAGGCCCAGCCCACCTCTTCCTCTCTCCTATTGTCTTCAACCTCCTGCCAGTGGGCAGGAGGGTGTGTGGCCGCGGCGCGCGCTCGGCCAGCTCCTGCTTGCCGCTGCCGCTGGAGGCTCCTACAAGCGCCACGCACACCCCGGGCCCCTCTTTCTCTCCCCCGTCATCACCCTCTCCCCTGGATCTCTCTCTCGCGCCCGACCGCTGTTGTCGCCGCCGTCCACCATTCGCGCGGCCACCGGCCTCCACACGTCTCTTCGACGAGCAAAGAAGCTCCGCCGTCGACCTCTATGCTGTCTTCGTCGAGCCACACGAGCAGATGCGGTCTGCAGCAGCTTCCCCGACCTTTCTTCCCCGCCCACGGCCACTGGATGCCGCCGTCCGATTCGCCGTCTCCGCCGCCTCCCCGAGGCCACTGAGCTGATCTACGAACTCTAGGGCTTGACCGTGGCTAACCTTGTTGACCTGCTGATGTCAGCATGACGTAGTGCTGACGTCATAAAGCTTTTCTGGCGTTTCTATTAATCCAGGAAATTCCAGAAATTAGTATAAACTTGTAAAAATCATAGAAATTCAACCGTAACTCCAAATGAAATTAATTATATATGAAACATGATCAGAAAAATCCAATCTATCCATCTATATCATTTTCATGCATGTTAGAACAACTTATAGCTGCTATTTAGCACAAATCATATAAATGGCATTTAAATATCCACATATGGAGTTTGAATTTGAATCTTGGATTCAAATCAACTTCATTTAACTTGTTGCTAGTTGCATTAGCTCAATCAACAACATATTGTCATGTCATGATCATGCATCATATTGTGCATTGCATTGATTGTGCTCTTCCTTGTTTGCCGGTAATTGTCCCCTCTCGGTAGACGCTGCTCCGACGCTGTGATCGTTGACACTGATGAAGACTCAATGTTATCTTCAGAAGTGCCAGGCAAGCAAAACCCCCTTATTCATTTCGATACAATCCCACTCTCTCGCTCCTGCTCTCTTTTACTGCATTAGGACAACAATGGTTCAACTGTTACATGATGCGGTAGTTGAACCCCTTCCTCTGTATGACCTGTCATTTCCACAGTAAATAGATGAAACCCACTAGCATGAGTAGGAGTTGTTTGAGCCCTGATGTGCCTACTCATTCATGCTTGTTTGTCATGCCTGCTATTGCTTAGAGTTGTGTCGGGTCTGATTCATCGGGGAAGAACTGGAATGTGGTGAACGTGTCCTACTGTTGAGAGCTAAGTGTGTGAACACGATTTGGTAAAGGTAGCGGTGAGAGGCCATGTAGGACTACATGGTGGGTTGTCTCATTGCAGCCGTCCTCAGGAACTGAGTTCTGTGTTTGTGATCCATGAACAGTTACTACCACGCATTGGAATGCTTAAGTGCCCCTCTCGACTTATTAATCAACTTGATCTCTGTCCGGGAGTTGCAACTAGTTTACGGTGTTTGTAGGTAGTGTTAGTAGTCTACCAAGTGGCGCCCGCATGTGGGCTTGGGATGAGTAGGCACCGTGGCACGGTGTACCAGCGTAGATCCATCCGTCGAGGTGGGCTTGGGAACCCTGCTCACATCGTTTGGGCCGTGAGCGACACCCGCCGGATCTCCTGCGGATGGAACCGAATAGGCGATAAACACGGACGAGAGACTTGTGTGGTTAGTCAGGTCGTGGCCGACACCCTCGCTGGGCTTCCGCTTGAAGGTTGCCGAGTACATGTCGTGTAAACGGCGATAAGTGGTGAGAGCGTGTGTGAAGAAGTACACCCCTGCAGGGTTAACATTATCTATTCGAATAGCCGTGTCCGCGGTGAAGGACTTCTGGGTTCCCTATATAGTTCATAGATAACTTGAAGTGGATACTCTAAAATGCGCAAGATAAGCGTGAGTGCTATGGATGGTGTTCTCGTAGGGAGACGGGAGCAGATCCATAGTGGTGTATTGATATGGTGAATATGTGGACTCGTGTGCGCCACCTCAAAAGAGTTACTTGCAGTCGTAGTTCAGGATAGCCACCGAGTCAAAGCTGGCTTGCTGCAGTCAAACTCCACCACCACCCCTTTGTTGATACCGATGCATATGTAGCTAGTTCTGATGTAAGTCTTGCTGGGTACTTTTGTACTCACGTTTGCCTATTTTATGTTTTGCAGAGAGACTTCAGTCTCGCTAGTAGTTCCTCGTGGACTTCTACGTTTAGCTGGTTACCTTAGCTACGATCTTGTGCCCTCGGCAGGATCTAGTAGATAGTCAGGTTTCTCAGCCTTTTTCATTTATAGTTATCTGTACTCAGACATGTTAAGCTTACGCATGTGTTTGACTTGTATGCTTTGAATGTTAGGTCATGAGACCCATGTTTGTAATATCTTGGCTCCTTGGAGCCTAATGAATAAATACTTGAGTCGTAGAGCTATGTTGTGATGCCATGTTGTATTTACACATATCGAGCATATTGTGTGTATGATTGAAATGCTTGGTATGTGTGGGATCCGACAATCTAGTTGTTTATCCTTGGCAGCCTCTCTTATGGGGAAATGTAGTCTAGTGCTTCCATGAGCCATAGTAGTCCGCTTCTGACCGGTTCATCGGAGTCCTGCTAGCCCAAAGACTCTTTTCAGGACACTTGGTGGCGGCATGTGTTTCACTTCGTTCTCGTGGTTCCGTCCCTTGGGAAATGTCACGCGGTGACATCCGAGTCCTACCTAGCTCACATACCGGGTTCCCGAGTCCTGTTAGCCAGTGCTACTGACCGGATTCACACAGCTGGCGGCGACATGCTCGATGTGATTCATGTATGCTGTCCCCATGGGTTAGTGCCGCTTTGGGTTCACGACTAGCCATGTCGGCCGGGTTCTCTGTCATATGGATGCTAGCGGCATTATCATATCGTGAGACAAAACGCATAACGGTCTGGGCCATGGTAAGGCGACACCCGTGGGAATACCGTGCGTGAGGCCGCAAAGTGATATGAGGTGTTACCGGCTAGATCGATGTGACTTGGAATTGGGGTCCTGACAGGATCATAAACTCGAACTTCATCGGATCCCAACAAACACACCACAAAAAGTCATTACATCAAAAAGGTCTCCAAGAACAACAAGGAGAACATTGTATTGAGAATCAAAAAGAGAGAAGAAGCCATCTAGCTACCGCCTACGGACCCGTAGGTCTATGGTGAACTACTCACGCATAATCGGAGGAGCACCAATGAGGATGGTGAACCCCTCTGTGATCGTGTTCACCTCCGGCAAGGTGCCGAAATAGGGTTCTAGATTAGATTTCGTTGTTCTAGAACTTGCGGCGGCTGGAATTGTGTTTTGTCGACTCCCCTAGGGTTTCTAGAATTTTTGGGGATTTATAGAGCTGAGAGGAGGTGAAAAAGAGCTCTGTGGGGCCCATGATCCACCAGGGCACTTCCTTGGCTCCCAAGTTGTCTTCTTGTCCAAAAAAAATCTCCAAAAAGTTTTGCTACGTTTGGACTCCGTTTGATATGGATATTCTGTGAAATAAAAGACAACCAAAAAAACAGCAACTGGCACTGGGCACTATGTCAATAGGTTAGTCCCAAAAAATGATCATGGAGACCTTATTCTAATAACACCCCTTAAGACCTTATTCTGCTAACACTATGCTTATTCTGCTAACACCCGCCTAACCCAGTGAACGACCCGACGCATGCCACATAAGTCAGCTGAACTGCACGACCTCACTTTCTCTCCTTCCATCGTGCGGTCATCCCCAATTCCCCACGAACCCCCACAGCCACACCCAATCCCCCCGACGATCTTCTTCGTCTCCGATAACCAACCCACCAACCGCGCCCCCTCCTCCTTCTCGTCCCCCATCGGATCCCACCAAGCCACCTGCCCCAGGCCCGCGCCACCCGACCCGGCCGCCACACCGCGCCGCCTCGGGAACCAGCCTGCCCCACCCCTCCTCCCTAGCGACCACCACGCGCCACCCGCGTCGTGCGCCCCGGCCACGACCCCTCGCCGTCTGCCCCGACCACGGCCCCGCGCCGCCCACCACCTCGCACGCTGGACCAGTTGCGCGCGGCCATCCAAGCGCCACCCGACACCCCTGACAGCGCCCCTACCTCCCATCTGCATCGTGGTCGGATCCGGGCTGTCCCGGAAGGTGTCGAACCCCTGCCTTCCCCACCGCCCGCCTCCCTTTGGCGCCGGCCAGCGCCACGCCCGGCCCTCCCCATCCGGCCGACGGCAGCGATGTAGTAATCCTCCGACGAACTTGCAGACGCCGGCGTGAGGAGATTCGATGGTCTCTGGCCTAGGGCCGGTGGCTGTACTCTGCCCCCCTTTTCCACCCCTACCCCACGGCAACACCACGAACATGGCGCTTGGTTGCAATGCACATATGCTTTTCGAGATCAGAAGACGCGCGCAACAGCTCTCTGTCTTCCTCTTGCAGTGCACACAAGCAGTCTTGCAGTACACCTCCACACCGAGCTCCTTCATCGTCCCCCCTCTGTCCTCTGCGCGCTAGGGTGTGGACAGACGTCCCGTGTCCTGCTGCCACCAATGAGGTTGCAGCTCGCGCAGTGCACTTCAGTCCAGCATGCGGTTCCCATGTGCATTTTTATAGTACAATAGATGTATGTTTCAGTGCGTTTTTATTTTTGTTGTGCTTGTGGGGATGTATGCATGTTCATGCATGTCCTGTCCTGACGAGTTGTAGGTCCGCCACCCAGGTAAGGGCTCCTCTCCTTTACAAGATTGAATCGGCAAGCACAAAACAAAATCGAAAAGTTCATAGAAGCCTTGCACGTGTACTGCACGTGTTTGACTAACGAGACACGAGAGCAGCTCCCGTGCAGTGCTCTTTGGCGAGCGCTCCAGCGGGCATGTTCCCGTGCAGTGCGGCATGTGTGTTTTTGCAGTGCG
This sequence comes from Aegilops longissima, assembly GCA_021605205.1. Classification (NCBI taxonomy): domain Eukaryota; kingdom Viridiplantae; phylum Streptophyta; class Magnoliopsida; order Poales; family Poaceae; genus Aegilops; species Aegilops longissima. The sequence goes on along the minus strand of CM038682.1, from coordinate 536,546,318 downwards.
GAAACATCAGTGTTGTATATCAGCGACATGACACAAGTAGACTACACTAGGTGTGGAAGGCGTCATACTTTTTTAGTTCGTTATAAGTGAAAAGATGCGGTTCAGTTTGTCCTGGCACATAGATTTTTTTTAGAGGTTTGCTCCTCTGTCCTATGCAGTTCGTTTTGTTTTGAAGAAAATAACATGCAAAGAAATGCAGCTCCAGAACAAAAATAACATTGCAAGAAGTTCACTTCCTTCTATTTCTGCCTTGAGGTTCACTTTCTTCAACCAAAAATGCAGTTCTCTAGCCTCGGTCATTAGCCTTGATCATGTAGTCCTCATGCAATTTTAAAAAAAAGTTAGAAAAAAGGAAAAAATCATGCAGTTCATTTAAATCGTGTTGTGGTTCACTTTCCCCCTGATGTGGTTCACTTGCCTCTTCTCTCTCTCTGGTCCACTCTCGTTCATAAAAGAAAGTTGAAAAAAGACAATAAAAACTCATATGAGAAAATTTAAGTCCGACGAAAGAAACCATGAAGTTCACTTGACCGTTGCAGTGCGGTTTTCAGTCTGGAGCAGTGCGTTCTTCTGTCTGATGCAGTACATACGACGATTTTGGGTCGCGAAAAAACAGAGTGTCCGCATTTCGTTAGAATCAAAATTTCTCTTAAACCATAAGGAATCACAGAGAGTGTTCTACATGAGAAAGTTGTGCCTCATCGATATCTTTCAAACGGTGTATAATTTGAATCATTCCGACCAGCGGTTTGTAAAAAATTCGCGAAAGACAGCCGCTGCCACTCATCGTCAGCCGCACGATTTTCAAAATTAACTTAAAACCGTAAGGAATATAAAAAACATTTCAACATATGAAAGTTGCGCCTCGTCCATAGCTTTTCAATGGTATATTACACTCGACGTTTTGACAAACGGTTAAAAAACTGGAGCGGAAACAGTACCAGGAAATTGAAAAATAAAATAAAAAATAGAATTCCGCGATTTAGTAATTTGAAACTGCTCTTAAACCGTAACGAATTAGAGAAAATAATAGATATGAAAAAGATGCACCCAACAGTGTATCATTTGCTTCATTCCGACGAGCGGTTTAGAAAAAAACACGAAAAAACGCATGCTGCCACTCGTCGTGTGCCGCACTGTTTTCGAAACTTCTCTTAAACCGTGATGAATCTTGAAAAAATTTGAACATGGTGAAGTTGCGCCTAATCCATAGCTTTTCAACAGTATATTACACGCCTCGTTCCGACAAACGGTTTAAAAACTGAAGCGAAGATAGCACCGAGAAAACACGGCGTGCAGTTTTTACGACGGGAAGTTCACTAGTCTTTGTATTGCAGTACCCTTGCTACTAAAAGTGTAGTGCCCTCACGTTGAGCAGGCAGTTCGGCTATATATATTTCTAATCTAAGGATTAGAATAGTTACTCTGATCACATGGCTCCTATATAGTGCCCGATGGGCATGTTCCCGAATTCCCGAACCGGGCAATGACCAAAAAAGGGAAAAAAGCCCACCCCACCTCCCCCGATCCACCACCATCCCAGATCCCGATCCCCCACCTCCTGCACGCAACCGGCGGCGCCGCTGCCACAATGCCCCCGAACCGGAGATGCGACCGCCTCCCCGCCCCCAAATGGAGATGCCGCCGGTGCCCCGCTATGACCCAATGGGAGACATCGCCGCCCCAAGATCCCACCGCCGTCGACTGTCCCCTAGCTTTCCCCGCCGCCGCACTGGCCCCTAGCTTCCCTCGCCACTGCCATCCTTCTCCCATGCACCCAATGTCTGTCACGCCCACCCCCGCTGCGTGAGACCGCCGCCCCACCTCGTGTTGTTGACCAGCGACACGACCAACGCCGACGATGCCTGACGAGACTAGCCCTCATCTGCTTCGTGCTCCTCTCCACCTCGACCTCCTATGGCCCTCATCTACCCGACGAGACCTTTATTTCTCAGGGAGTCAACAAGGTCACCCTGCGAGAAGGGTGAAGAGGTCAGGAGGAATGCAGATGTCGTCAAGATGGCCGGAATTGGTGCGGCTTGATTTGGCCCACTCCAACGGGTCCTATCCTTTGTCGCTTTTGTCGGCCAAGCGAAGCTAGACATGGGTGTGTGGGTGTATGCGATGTGCTGGCCTGCTGGGTGTGTGCTTGCTCACTGTGAAGTGTGTGCACCCTGTTCTTGTTCATCTTCAAAAGTAGAAACATTCGTTATTTGTATTGATTGGAAATTTTGAGCTTGTATGATGAGTGATTGATGATTAGGATGCAGTGCAGCTCCTAGGACATTCCCTATGCCATATGTTCGCCATCCTCGCGCGTGACCTGCTCGGGCGTCTCTCGTCGACCTTCCACGGCGCGTGTCGTTGACCTTCCCAGGTGTCTCTCATTGTTGCCGCACACGACGCTTCGTGGTTTGCTCCTTGTGTTTACCTGGCACCTTCCCCCATTCGTGAGGCTATGGCATCGAGCTACTGCTGGCTTTGCTTGGTGTCATTTGGGCTGTTGCTAGAGGCGAGCACCAAAGGATCGAGCAGCAGCAAGAAAACTGTTTTGTTCTGTGAATTTCATAGTATAGTGAAGAGGAAAGAAAAGTCATAGAGAGAGAGAGTGTGTGTGTGTGTGAGAGAGAGAGAGAGAGAGGATGAGAGCGCATAGCAACTGTGAGAGGATAAGATTGGAATGTGTGGCCAAGAAGGCACCACATTTTCAATTGAGAACTGGCTACTAGTTTCTCCAACTAGGTGTCTCTTTTTTAAGTTATAAAACATGTACACGTCTGAAAGAAAAGATAAGTTCAATTTCTAAAGAGACGTGCTTCGACATGCAAACCAATGCAAAAATTGTACAGGTTCGCCCATCAAAACTTCATTAGTTCGTATGGAAAGAAATTTAAAAATAGGAGAATGTAAAAAATGATTAAAAATGTTTGTCGCAAGCAGCTAGATTCTGTCAAATGTGTACTCGTTCAGTATACTTGAGATAACACTAAAATACAAAAATAAAATATGAAATCCATTGGGGTGGATGGGTGGGTGAGGGTTCATGTTAGAAAAATAAAGTGTGCACTTGGACAATTTCGTACAAAAAAAATGTGAACTATGGAAGCTCAAATTCTATAATATGGACAGTCAAAATAATGAGAACACAAAAGGGACGCATATATTTTTCTATTAAAAAATCCCACACGACTTCACCATTTCAAAAAAAAAACTAGAAGTCCAAATTTAAATAACAGAGTGGTTCGATGTTTATTACAAAAATTAATTTTTTTACCGAATAAATAAAATCAAGAAGTTCAAATTTAAAAAATGGAAGTACTTCGTTGTATACGGAAAACCCAAAATTCTTTTTGTTTCTAAGTAAAATAAAAGTATGAAGTTCAATTTAAAAAGAATGGGTTGATGCTTATTTAAAACCATATTTTCTTCTAAAAGTTCAAATTAAATTAAGAGAGAAGTTTGAATGTTATAAAACTCAGATTTTTCTAGTTACTAAAGAATAAAATGAAGAAGTTCAAGTTCGATAAAAGGAACAACTAAAAAGGTTAAAATGTATTTCCCATCTAAAAACTAGAAGTTCAAACTAAAAATACAAAGTGGCTTGATGTTTATTAAAAATCTAGTATTTTTCTGCTTAAAAAACTTAGATATCCTTTATTATTAAAGAATCAACCATGAAGTTCAAATTGAAAAAGAGTCAAATTTGATGTTTATTTAAAAATCAATAACAACTCTTTACTTCATAATAAAAAATGTGAAGTTCAAATTACAATAACATAGAAGATCAAAGTATATTAAAACCTAGGATTTACAAGTTTAAAAGAAGAAAACCAACGTCATTTTGGGCATTTTTAGAGACAACTCATAAACGGCCATGAATTTTGGAAAATTCTCTACATGCCAAGGTTTCTCCCTATTCAAACTCTCTCCAACAAATAAATCATATTATCTATTTCATTAAATGGTTTAAAATTTGGTCTATATCGGTCAATAAAAATAAGTTTTAACATTCCAAGAAAGCTCTTAAATGACGTGCATTAAAAGCTGCTCAACCCATAAAGTAGTGTCATTTTATGGCTTTCTAATGGTATATCTTTTGCTCAATGTTAATGAGTGTTTTAGGAGTTATGGGTAAAAAGCAGAGAAGTTCATTGTTAAAACAACCAGTGGTTCAACTAATACATGGAGTGTGTTTCATATAGGAGAAAAGAATAAAAAGGCAAAGTCTAAAAAGACTTTTGCTAGAAGTTCACGTGGTCGGCCCAGGAAGTTAAAAAATCACTACTGCAGGATGCTGCTAACGCAACACTACGATCAGAGACCGTTCAACGAAACTATGTGCGATGCAATAATCGCAAACAGTGGTGTAAAAAACCGTAAAAAAAGGTGCAAAACGTTTGTGATGGAGGATGCATCAAACACGGTTCAGATTTTAGTTGCTTGTGCGATGCAGGGCATACGGTTCAGTTCAATTAACTATTTGTGATGAGGAGGAACAAAACGGGCAGCCAGATGGAGGTGTGTGCAATATACAGCATACGGTTCACTCGGATGAACTGTTTGTGATTAGACAACACAAAAGAAACGGCCAGCCGGATCAAGGTGTGTGCGATATACGGCATGTGGTTCACTCGGGTGAACTGTTTGTGTTGAGACAAGAGAAGATAAACGGTTCAATATAACAAGATGTGTGTGATACGCGACAAACAGGTCTGTAATCAGAAATGTGTGTGAAGACCGATAATAATAGAGACAATTGCTACTAATAAGACGTGTGTGTTGTGCGATGGGATTGCATACAGAACAAAAACATATATATATATACACACTTATAAGGACATGGTTGCATAACCAAATTAAATATCCACTTAAATAGGTGGCTACTACAACCATGGCATTTGCACACACCAAAGTAAACTATTACATGCATAATTACATAGGTGGCTACTACACACATGACATTTCCACACACCAATAAAGTAAACTAATATTACATGCATGATTAACTAGCATAAGCGATCATCTGATCATCATCTACTTCATGTGACGCTTGCTCTGCTTGTGGCTCAATCCGAGCTCGTCGATTTGGGTAACGAAGCACTTCCTCATGTCAGCGATCCGCATGTGCATCTTGTAGCATGTGTACACGCTCTTGGCTGCGAACCTGAGGTGAGGTTCATCCGATTACGCATCCGGGCCTGTGCGGGATAGGGACTTGTTCTCTGGGCATCCGGCTTCATCTTTTCGTAGTAGCGGTCGATGATGGCTGAGGCGAGTTCGACCAGGGAGTCCTTCTTTGTGCTGCCCCAGACCCTGTAGTGGTCACGGATTTTGATAAGGTCCTTGCAGGCCAAGCCCATAACACTGAGCGCTTTTACATCATCGGTGGTTTCCACCGTGGCAAACTTGTAGTCGGTGCTGTTGACAAACCTGTTGAAATAGTCGCAAGGCTCTGTGGCCATGCAGTAGTGGTAGATGAGGACATGATGGCGCATGCACAACTGGGCGACGGCAACCTTCTGATCTATGCCGGGACGACCGACGATGTACTGGAGGTCGATGCCGACCACCTTGTAATTGTCTCGAGCAAGCAACTGCTCAACGATGTTGATGTAGTCGTCCACCACGGTCGGGTCGATGGTGTACACCACCGAGAGATCCATCTCCCTCGCGTGGGTCTCCACTGTATGCTCGCCGAACTCCATTGGAGCGCCGCTAGACGTCCCCTCTCTATGTGCCGTCATGGGTGTGCTTGTTGTGTTGTGGGGCGCGATCGAAAGGCTTAAGAGACTAAGGTTATAATGGCCGCGGGAATTAAGGGGGAAGCCGGATGGCCAGGAATATTAACAGGCCCTGGTGGCAGTTCTAATTTGCAGCGCGTAACTCCATCATGCTGCAGGTAACTGCATCGTGTGGCAACGCGCGCGGTGCAACCGCATGCATATGGGGCCCCCGACGTGATCGTGCACACGCCCAACCGCTGGCAGAGCGCACGTGAAGGGCGTGGCGAGTGCTCCACAGTGCGCCTCAGCGGCGAAACCATATATATATATATATATATATATATATATATATATATATATATATATATATATATATATATATATATATATATATATATATATATATATATATATATATATATATATATATATATAGATTGAACACGCAAGGAAAAGCTATCCACAAGCCGAGCGCACTGATGAATGCGAGCAGCATGCTAGACGGACGGCGAGTAGCCTTGGCGCGCATAAACGGCAATCACAGCGCAATGCGGCGCCTAACGGTGGGATAAACCTTCATTCAAGCCAATCAACATGTGTTCAAGGAACAAAAATTATCAAAAAGTAACAAGATAGACACTGGCAGCACAACTTATGAATTGACGGATGGAGTACTAGTTACAGTGATGCATATAATTAAGCAAAGGGATCACACATGTCTGTATTAACTGGAATGAGAATGCAATAGCACAATAAGAATAGAGGCCATGATGATGCGATAGCAGTGGTGGTTACAGGAGGCAAGAAGAAAGATGCATCCATCAACGTACGACCTCCTCCTCCTCAACTCAGTGCGTCGGGCCACCGACCGGCGGCTTTTGTCGTGAGGTCAAGGTGCTTCTCAGCAAAGGCATCCAAGGCTTCCAGCCGGCTGAAGAAGGACAACATCGTAGCATCCTCGCTGGCCTTGTAGATACCTATGAGGGAGTCCTGGATTAGGGGGTGTCCGGATAGCCAAACTATCACCGTTGGCCGGACTCCTGGACTATGAAGATACAAGATTGAAGACTTCGTCCCGTGTCCGGATGGGACTTTCCTTGGCGTGGAAGGCAAGCTTGGCGTCTGGATATGTAGATCTCCTACCATTGTAACCGACTCTGTGTAACCCTAACCCTATCCGGTGTCTATATAAACCGGAGGGTTTTAGTCAGGGGACGAACAACAATCATACCATAGGCTAGCTTCTAGGGTTTAGCCTCTCCGATCTCGTGGTAGATCCACTCTTGTACTACCCATATCATCAATATTAATCAAGCAAGAGTAGGGTTTACCTCCATCGAGAGGGCCCGAACACAGGTAAAAACATCGTGTCCCTTGTCTCCTGTTACCATCCGCCTAGGCGCACGATTCGGGACCCCCTACCGAGATCCGCGGTTTGACACCGACATTGGTGCTTTCATTGAGAGTTCCTCGTGTCGTCATCCTTAGGCCCGATGGCTCCTTCGATCGTCAACAACGACGCGGTCCAGGTGAGACTTTTCTCCGGGACAGATCTTCAGTATTCGGCGGCTTTGCACTGCGGGCAATTCACTTGGCCATCTGGAGCAGATCGAAAGCTATGCCCCCGCCATCAGTCAGATTTGGGAGTTTGAACTACGGCCGACATCGCGGAGACTTGATCTTGACGGATTCGAGCCATAATAGCGCGCCGCCTTTGTCTCGATGGGCACTTTGCCGGTGTCAAAACCGGCGGATCTCGGTAGGGGTCCCGAACTGTCGTCTAGGCGGATGGTAACAGGAGACAAGGGACACGATGTTTTACCTGGTTGGGCCCTCTCGATGGAGGTAATACCCTACTCCTGCTTTATTAATATTGATGATATGGGTAGTACAAGAGTAGATCCACCAGGAGATCAAGGAGGCTAAACCCTAGAATCTAGCCTATGGTATGATTGTTGTTCTGTCCTACGGACTAAAACCCTCCGGTTTATATAGACACCGGATAGGTTAGGGTTACACAGAGTCGGTTACAATGGTAGGAGATCTACATATCCGTATCGCCAAGCTTGCCTTCCACGCCAAGGAAAGTCCCATCCGGACACGGGACGAAGTCTTCAATCTTGTATCTTCATGGTCTTGGAGTCCGGCTGTGATGACAGTTCGGCTATCCGGACACCCCGTAGTCCGGGACTCCCTCAGTAGCCCCTGAACCAGGCTTCAATGACGATGAGTCCGGCGCGCATATTGTCTTTGGCATTGCAAGGCGGGTTCCTCCTCCGAATACTTCATAGAAGGTTTTGAACACCAGGATAGTGTCCGGCTCTGCAAAACAAGTTCCACATACCACCGTAGAGAGAATAATTTTTGCACAGATCTGCTGACGTACTCCACGACGTGACATCACACCACGGCCAGGCCTTTATATGAATCGTTTTTTACTGTTCCACCTCAGCGCGTTTAGCGAGGCGGTTTCCCTGGCACGCCTTATCAAAGCATAGATCGTGCCCCCTTATTCTGGGATTCTCATCAATACGGACGTGGGTAACCCATCCGCGCCATTGATTACGGCGCTTGGGAAATAAGCGAGTTTTACCAGGCTGGTGGGGGATGCATAGCTTCGTCCGTCCATATAAGGGGATAAGGATCCACCTTTTCACCTACGCCTTCTTCCTCCTTTGCTTATCCATTTCCGCGCACTCGAGCTCCAGCGCCCAAGTCCGCACATCCCACCTCAACCTTCTCCAACCATGTCGAGGCGGGAGGCAGGTGGATGGCCTCCTCCGTCACGGAGTGGCACATCACAAGACTGCGGGGAGGCCGATACTTGTCCGGCGACATCACGCCAAAGCTGCCCGATGCGGGCAGCTTATTCCAACCCCCGCCCCCATGAGAGGTGGTGTTTCTCCCCGCTTCCTCCGCGGACTAGGTTTTCCACTTCACCCATTTGTCCGGGGGCTCATGTTCTACTACGGCCTGGACTTCCACGACCTGGCCCCGAATTTCATCCTCAACATCTCGGCGTTTATCTTTGTGTGCGAGGCCTTCCTCTGCATCCAGCCCCACTTCGGCTTATGGCTGAAGATCTTCAACGTCCGGCCGAAGGTAGTGGGCGGCCGTCAAGCGGAGTGTGGAGGCGCCATGGTTGGCAAGATGACCAAGGTCCTATGGCTCGAGGGCGCCTTTGTGGAGACAATAAAGGGGTGGCAATCAGGGTGGTTCTACATCACCGAGCCACGCGACCCCGAATGGGTGGCGGCCCCCAAATTCAGATCTGGCTTCCCCACACGGCTCTCGTCATGGAAAGAGACGGGCCTGACATAGGGGAATTCGGAAGAGCTATCCGGACTCCAAACATGCATCGGAAACCTGGTGGACAAGAATCTCAGGCTTGTCGACGTAATCCAGGTGATGCTCATCCGCCGGATTCTCCCATGCCAACAACGGGCCTTTAACTTGTGGAGTTCGATCCGGCCTGAGATCGAACCTTGAGCCGGCTCTTCGACACTACGTACGAAGATGCCTGGAAGGTGCTGTTCAAGGGCGCTGAAGCCCCAACATCCGCTAACAAGGATCACGGATACAGCTCGCGGCGTCCAGCCGGCGAGGTAAGTTATTTTACCCTTTACGGGACTCTTTTTTCATAGATTGACTCTATGTGGGATCTAAAACTCCCTAATCGTTGACAGGACTGGCTGAAGACGTACGGACAGATTAACTGCCCGGCTCCTTTGCCGGAAGACCCGGAGGACGCCCGATTGATGGGGCTGCTGGCTCCGGCGCCCCGTGTGGTGCCGGAGAAGAAGGCCAAGAAGGAGGCCATGGGAACTCGAAGGAGCTCCCGACGCTAGGTGCTGTCAGTAAGACGCCGGTGTCCTCCATCCAACCGGAGGCACCGGATAGCTTACTGGAGGCGCTTAACAGCGCTTCCATCGAGGAGGAGCACTGCACTGTTATGAGTGCGGTGATCCGGACAGTTCAGTCCGCCAAGAACGGACTGACCGAAGCCTGTACCAGCCTTCTAACAGGCTTTGAGGTAAGTTTAGAATATGTAAAAATATTACCGCATAGACAGTAGCCCCTGATTCTTAGTTCGGTGTTCGGAAAGAAAAGCCGAACTAAGGATCTAAAAAGATATACGCAGGAGTCTAACATAAGTATGTCAATATGGGAATGCAGACCGCGCTTCTCACCTCTGCCAAGACCGATCATGGAGGTCAATGCATTGAAGCGTAACCTCGAGCGGTCCGAGAACGAGCTCGGACAAGCCAAGAAGCAGCTCGAGGACAAGGAAGGTAAGTAATACCTTATTAAAGAAATACCTAATAGAAAAGGTTTTGGTTGCAAAAATAACAGGAATAACTTGGGTACTACAGGGCCACGAGCGAGGTGGCAACCTCGAAGGAAGCGTGTCCGTGGCAGAAAACAAAGCGGCATGCAGCGACCGAGCGAGAGAAGGGGAGGCGAGCTTGCCAGGTGCGGCAAGAGCTCCAAGCTCGTGGAAAACACGAGGTTTGGGCGTGACTTGAAGACTCGAGAGTCCGAGCTCGCCTCGGCTCTTGAGAGTGCCAAAGCTGCTAAGGCCGAGGCCCAAAAGCCCTCCAAGAAATTGAGTCGTTGAAGAAGATAGCGGCGGTAAGGCATTCTTTATGCAAAGCAAGCATGTGAAAGTGAATTACCTATTACTTACCCGGATTCGAGCTCTCCAGGAGCATTCACAGATTTGCCCGTAGTGTGTCCGATCTTGCCGCATTCTACCGCGCCAAGGAGGGAGCTCGGCGGAAAAGGTGTTCTGGTCTCGGTATCTTTGAGGCGGACGTCCGTGCCCACGAGCGACCAAGGTGAAGCAGCTGGTCGAGCTCCACAAGGTCGCCGAACAGGCCATGAAGGGCCTTGTAAGCGCCTGTGTGGCCATTGGAAGCCATGCACGGAGCTACTTGACTTGGTGTAGCGGCTGGTGGGCCTTTGTCCATGGATTGAAGTCATCAAGCGCTCCGTCTGCATTGAAGGTGTCCGTCGGGCCCTTGCCCGTGCTAAAGTGCTGCGGGCAAGCTGGATGCGGAGAAGCTTGTGACGGACGGACCACCGAAGGTCAAGGAGCATCGTCGCCCGAGATGTACTATGAGGGCCTCTGAAGGGTGCCCGAGAATAGCGGATGAGTGCTCGAGATGTAATTTTGAATAGACTCGCATTTGTTATCCTGCGCTGAAAACTTGTTCATATCGCTAAGCAACGCTTGTTAATTTAAAATATTACCTTACATGCGGCCGTTTATCAAATTTGAGAGATGGCAAGTCGTTGGCTTCAGCCCCCATGCCACGAGTGCGGGGTGTTCGGATAAACTTGAGCACTCTTGTTCCCATTCTTGGGTCCATCTAGGAGGCGCTCAACACAACGAACAAGGCAACCGGACTTATAATGCTTGAACACTCTCACTTAGCCATAGAATTCTATAATTTTAAATTTCGTGAAGCCCCTAGTATTCGAAGACCGAGTTCGGGCGCTATCCACGCCTTGGCGGACAATTCCGTTCCTCGCTCTAAGCGGCATAAGTCTTTAGGGACCCGAAAAAACCTCTCGAACAGCGACCAGCTCTCGCCCTATCATGACGGTCAGTTTTAGCTTTCTCCACTGAGGTGCTCGACCCAGCTCAACTGGGCCACAATCGCAGTGGTTCTCCCGGTGCCACCTTAGCCGATATAGCGGAACGTAAGGTACCAAAACACGGGAGCCGGGCAAACCCAACTATTGACCCAAGACATGATTCGGATCCAATTCATATAATGCTATAAGTCCGGGGTGCCGCACTTGTGAAAGTGTTCGGACTTATCACACCATAATTTTGGGATACTCAAGCCCCTGGTGTATTGGCCGTACCAAAGTGTACGGGTGCAACATGTCATGAAATGAACATATATATGGATAAATAAAAGAGTGCAATAATAGGCAAAAGCTATGCATTGTTTATTCAAAAAGGTACTGCAATGAAGGCAGGACGATACAAATAGTGCGATAAGCAAGGAATGAGACTATCTAATATGTCCCCCTCCAGGGGTAGGCTGCGGGATGATATGTAAAACAGGTATAATGCTCGTAATAGAGACCACCTGAACACTCGACGTAGCTTTCTGCTTCCCTGGCTGTTGCATCATGAGATCGGCGATTCTAGTGCCAGACAGGACTTCTGGAACACGGAGTCCTGAAAGTGAGAAAAAAGAAAAAAAAGGAAAAGAATTTCACAATCGGGAGCCCCTGGTGCGGTCGAGCCGCATTCTTGGCGTGTCGTGGTCGTGCACCTCCCCATATGCCCATGGTATCTCCAGAGCGTAATTATGTACGCGTAACACTAGCTTCGCAATTTCGCGAGGGCTGGGGTTGGGGCCGGATTGCTACGCGTGCTTGAATCGTGCCAGGCGGTCTTGTTGTAGGCTACTCCGGGCGCGCTTGGCGGTGTCCGGACGCTTAGTGGCCGGACTCGAGAATTGCCGTGAGAGGCTGTTTTGCACCTCCGCCGCGAGGGCCGCCGTGTGCTCCTCCGTTCGGAGAAAGCGTTCGGTGTTTGAATTGACCGTGATTACTCCTCGGGGGCCTGTCATCTTGAGCTTGAGGTATGCGTAGTGCGGCACCGCATTGAACTTTGCAAATGCGGTTCGACCGAGCAGTGCATGATAGCCGCTGCGGAATGGGACGATGTCGAAGATTAACTCTTCGCTTCGGAAGTTATCCGGGGATTCGAAGACCACTTCAAGTGTAACTGAGCCCGTACAACTGGCCTCTACACCCGGTATGACGCCTTTAAAGGTCGTCTTTGTAGATTTAATCCTTGAGGGGTCTATGCCCATTTTGCGCACTATATCCTGATAAAGCAGGTTCAGGCTGCTGCCGCCGTCCATCAGGACTCTGGTTAGGTGAAATTCGTCAATAATTGGGTCAAGAACCAATGCGGCGAAACCGCCGTGACGAATGCTAGTGGGGTGGTCCCTTCGATCAAAGGTGATCGGCGGGAAGACCATGGGTTGAACTTTGGGGCGGCTGGCTCCATCGCATATCGTCCCTTAGTGCGCGCTTCCGCTCCCTTTTGGGTATGTGGGTTGCGTATATCATGTTCACCGTCCGCACTTGTGTAGGAAAACCCTTCATCCTCTATTGTTCGTGGGGGCTCTTCCTCGTCATCGCTATGCAGCCCCTTGTCATTGAGTTCGCACTTAACCTGCCTACTTGCTTGAACACCCAACAATCCTGTTGGTGTGATTGGCTAGTTTTTCGAGGGTGCCATGTATCCGCAAGCGATCGAGTATTCGGTCCAAGTTGGGCCAGGCCTGGTATTTCTTTTGAATGGCTTCTTCCGTGACGGGTTTAGAGCCTCTGAATCGGCATTGACGGCAGATCTTGATGTTATCGCCGTTAATGCGGCGCTTGTTCTTGTTGCGACACGACCTGCCATTGTTGTCCTTGGTATCCGAACTATCAGGATGTTTGGCCAGGTTGTTGCTTCGAGCTAGCCAGATGTCCTCTCCCGCACAAAAGCGGGTCATGAGTGTTGTGAGGGCTACCATAGATTTTGGCTTTTCCTGTCCTAGGTTCCGGGCAAGCCACTCGTCGCGGATGTTATGTTTGAAGGCTGCAAGGGCCTCGCATCCGGACAATCAACGATTTGATTTTTCTTTGTTAGGAACCGTGTCCGGGTTGTCCGGCGATTCTTCCGGCTGCTGAATTATGTGGCTAAGGTCATCGGCGTCTGTGGTCTCACATATGTGCCTGGAAGTTATCAAGGAATGCGGCTTCGTGTCCTCCCAACAACCAATTGATTCTGCTTGGCAAGCTATTGAGCCAATGTCGAGCTGGTCCTTTAAGCTTGAGTGGGAGGTATTTGATGGCATGTAGATCATCACCGCGGGCCATGTGGATATGGAGGAGATAGTCCTCTATCCGCACCGCAGGATCTGTGGTACCATCGTATGATTCGATGTTCTGGGTTTGAAGCCCTCGGGGATTTGATGATCCATTACTTCATCTGTGAAGCATAGTGGGTGTCTGGCGCCTCTTTATTGGGCTATATCACGGCGTAGCTCATATGAGCTTTGTCTACGTGTTCGCCCGGCGGGTTTCTTGTATCCGCGCGACGGTAATCATCCCGTCGTTGGCGCACGCGATCCGTGGATCGATCTTGTATGTTTTGCCTTATCCTCCAATATATGTCGCAAGTCCGGCGCGTTTTCCCGTGCCTTGGTACTTTTTGAGCGGCGTCGGGGTGTAGCTTGAGCAGAGGGCCGAGAGGCTTCTCTGTCGCGGCCATGGGGTGGCTGGTCTGCCATGTCGTGCGTTGGTGACTTGGGTGCTTCCTCCTCCGATCGAGGCAACGGCCTGCGTTTGGGGTAGCTTTTGGAGGGGCGTTTGAGTTCATACTCTTCGGCTGCAAGGACTTCAGTCCATCTGTCAGCTAGCAGGTCTTGATCAGCTCTAAGCTGTTGCTGCTTTTTCTTGAGGCTGCTTGTCGTGGCTATAAGCCTGCGTTTGAAACGCTCCTGTTCGGCAGGATCCTCAGGCACGACAAATTCGTCGTCATCGAGGCTTGCCTCATCTTCGGAGGGAGGCACATAAATATCGTCCTCGACCTCTCTTTCTGCCGCACTATCGCGCGGACTTTCTTCTCCCTCCTCCTGCGCTGAGTCCTGCTGGAGGGGGTTCTCTTCGGCACTGTCCGGGGTGTTATTATCTCCCGTGCCGGAATCACCGTTTTTATTGTGGCGGGATTTAGAGCGGCGTCGCTGACGTCGGCGCTTCGGCTGTTTCTTGGAGGGGTCATCCTCCGTTGTTCCATCGCCGTTCCCATCTTTTGGGATGTCCACCATGTATATGTCATATGACGAGGTGGCCTTCGGTTGCCCTATAGGCGCTGGTCTTGGTCGCCTCCGCGTCGTCGTCCCATACCGCCGACGTCTTGAGTCGAAGTCGAGCATGTCGGTTAAATCATCGGCAGTGGCTACAAAGTGGGTGGTGGTGGGCGTTGAATTTCGTCGTCCGTATCCCAACCTTCCTGTCCGCCGTCCGCCAGGGCTCTCCGGATAAAGAGAGAGACTTTAGCGATTCAGGATGTCGCCAAAGGGCGAGTCTTTGAAAGATGTCCGCGGCGATGAACTCCATAACGGGCGCCCAATCGGATTCGATTGGCAGGGGCGCGGAGGGTTGAGTCCGGAGAGGAGTCCGCACCGGAGTCGAGGTCTTCGCAGCGACAGGGATGGAGTTCGCTCAATCGCTGTAGAGATTGTAGCCCCAGCGGTGTCCAACCACTCGCCCTCGATCGGGAATCCGCCCGGATTAAGGGTCGGAGCGGATGCCGTGCGGCCTCCGTGGCAATCGCTCGCTCGCAGAGCTAGATCATGCCCATCGAGACAAAGGCGGCACGCTATTGCGGCTCGAATCCGTCAAGATCAAGTCTCCGCAGATATCGGCCGATAGTTCAAACTTCCAAATCTGACCTGATGGCCAGGGCGAGCTTTCGATCTGCTCCAGATGGCTGCGAATTGGCCCACAAAGCAAAGCCGCCGAACACGAAGATCTGTCCGGGAGAAAAGTCTCACCACTGGACCGCGTCGTTGTTGATGATCGGAAGGAGCCATCGGGCCTATCTGTGACGACTACGAGGAACTCTCAATGAAAGCACCATTGTCGGTGTCAAACCGCGGATCTCGGGTTGGGGGTCCCGAATCAAGCGCCTAGGCGGATGGTAATAGGAGACAAGGGACACGATGTTTTTACCCAGGTTCGGGCCTCTCGATGGAGGTAATACCCTACTCCTGCTTGATTAATATTGATGATATGGGTAGTACAAGAGTAGATCCACCACGAGATCAAGGAGGCTAAACCGTAGAAGCTAGCCTATGGTATGATTGTTGTTCGTCCTCGTACTAAAACCCTCCTGGTTTATATAGACACCGGATAGGTTAGGGTTACACAGTAGTCGGTTACAATGGTAGGAGATCTACATATCCGTATCGCCAAGCTTGCCTTCCACGCCAAGGAAAGTCCATCCGGACACGGACGAAGTCTTCAATCTTGTATCTTCATGGTCTTGGAGTCCGCCATGATGATAGTCCGCTATCCGGACACCCCTAGTCCGACTCCTCGTGCACGATCTAGCTCTGCCGCCAACAGTGCTCGAGGTCGCGACTAGCGTCCCGCCCGACCCTTAGCTCGAGCCGACTCCGCCGACGAGGACGAGTGGCTGGACACCGCCTCGGGGCTATGATCTCTATGGCGATTAAGTCAACTCCATCCCTGTCCTTTGCGAAGACCGTGACTCCAAGGTGCCGGACTCTCTCCGGACTCAACCCTCTCGCGCCGCCAATCGAATCCAATTGGGCGCCAAGTTACAGAGTTCACCGCCATGACATCTTTCAAAGACTCGCCTTTGGCGACACCCTGAATTCACTAAAGTCTCTCTTTTATGAGGAGAGCCCTGGCGGACTACGGTCGAAAGGTTGGGATGCGGACGACGAAGAAATTCAACGCCCACCCACCACCCACTTTGTAGCCACTGTCGATGATTTAACCGACATGCTCGACTTCGACCAAGACATCGACGGTATGGACGATTTATGGAGATTTACCAAGAACCAGCGCCTCACAGGGCATCGGAAGGCCACCTCGTCATACGACATATACATGGTGGACATCCCAAAAGATGGGAACGGTGATGGAACAATGGAGGATGACCCTCCAAGAAACAGCCCAAGCGCCGGCGTCGTGGCACCACTCTAAATCCCGCCACAAGAAAAACGGTGATTCCGCATGGGAGATAATAACACCCCTGACAAAGTGTCAAGACAACCCTCCAAAGAGGATTCAGCAGAGGAGGAGAAGCCAGCCCTCATGATAGAGCGGCAGTGGGGAGGTGGAGGACGATAATTATATGCCTCCCTCCGAAGATGAGGCAAGCCTCGATTTACATTTAATTTGTCATGCCCGAGGATCCCGCCAAGGGAGCGTTTCAAACGCAGGCTTATGGCCACGGCAAGCAGCCTCAAGAAAGCAGCAGCAGCTTAGAGCTGACTAAGAGTTGCTAGTCGATGATGGATCAAGTCCTTGCAGCCAAGAGTACGAACTCGAACGCCCCTCCAAGAGATACCCAAAACGCAGGCTGCTACCCCAATTAGAGGAAGCAGCACCCAAACCTACATCACCAGCGCATGATGCGGCCGACCGGCCACCCCGTGGCTGCGACAGAGAGGCCTCTAGACCCTCCATTCAAGCCGCACCCCAGCGTCGCTCGAAAAGTACCAAGGCACGAGGAAACGCGCCAGATCTGCGAGACATATTGGAGGACAAGGCAAGGCAAACAAGATCGATCTACGGATCGCGTGGGCGCCCCACGACACCCGACGATAACCGTCACGCCGGATACAGCAATTTGGGCCGGGCCGAACACAGTAGACAAAGCTCATTTGAGCTGCGTCGTGATATAGCTCAATCTGTAGGCGCCAAGACACCCACTATGCTTCACCGACGAGTGATGGATCATCAAATCCCGAGGGTTTCAAACCCGTAAACATCGAATCATACGATGGCACAACAGATCCTGCGGTTTGGATCGAGGACTACCTCCTCCATATCCACATGGCCCGCGGTGATGATCTACACGCCATCAAATATCTCCCACTCAAGCTTAAAGGACCAGCTCAAGATTGGCTTAACAGCTTGCCGCCAGAATCAATTGGTTGTTGGGAGGACCCGAAGCCGCATTCCTTGATAACTTCCAGGGCACATATGCGACCACCGACGCCGATGACCTCAGCCACATAATTCAGCAGCCAGAAGAATCGGCCAGACAATTCTGGACATGGTTCCTAACCAAGAAAAATCAAATCGTTGACTGTCCGGATGTAGAGGCCCTTGCAGCCTTCAAACATAACATCCGCGACGAGTGGCTTGCCCGGCACCTAGGACAGGAAAAGCTGAAATCCATGGCAGCCCTCACAACGCTCATGACCTGCTTTTGCGCAGGAGAGGACAACTGGCTAGCTCGTGGTAACAACTTGACCAAAAACCCTGGTAGTTCGGATACCAAGGACAGCAATGGCAGGTCGCGTCACAACAAGCACAAGCGCCGCATTAAAGACGATAATGCTGAAGATACGGCAGTCAATGCCGGATTCAGAGGCTCTAAACCCGGTCAGCGGAAAAAGGCGTTCAAAAGAAATACTCAGGGCCCGTCCAATCTGGACCGAATACTCGATCGCTTCGTGCCAAATACATGGCACCCCAAAAACCAGCCAACCACACCAACAGGGATTGTTGGGTCTTCAAACAAAGTGCAAGTTAAATGCCGAACTCAATGACAAGGGGCTGCATAGCGATGACGAGGAGGAGCCCCGCCGCCAAACAATAGAGGATGAAGGGCTTCCCCCAAGTGCGGACGGTGAACATGATATACGCAACCCACATACCCAAAAGGGAGCGGAAGCGCACTAAGGGACGATATGCGATGGAGCCACGCCCGAAGTTC
The DNA here is from genome assembly GCA_021605205.1 of Aegilops longissima. Taxonomy (NCBI): domain Eukaryota; kingdom Viridiplantae; phylum Streptophyta; class Magnoliopsida; order Poales; family Poaceae; genus Aegilops; species Aegilops longissima. Next base: position 536,528,093 of record CM038682.1, on the reverse strand, counting down.
AACCCATGGTCCTCCCGCCCGATCACCTTTGATCAAGGGACCACCCCACTAGCATCCGCCACGGCAGATTCGCCGCGCATGGTTCTTGACCCAATCATCGACGGATTTCACCTCACTAGAGTCCTCGATGGACGGCGGTAGCAGCCTGAACCTGCTCTATCGGGATACAAAGTCGCAAAATGGGCCTAGACCCTCAAAGATTAAACCCACAAAGACGACCTTTAAAGGCGCCATACCGTGTAGAGGCCAATTGTGCGAGCTCGCCATACACTCGGTGGTCTTTGGATCCCGGATAACTTCCGGCGAAGAGTTAATCTTCGACATAGTCCCGCTCCGCAGCGGCTATCACGCGATCGCTTGAACGAACCGCATTTGTAAAGTTCAATGCGGTGCCGCACCACGCATACCTCAAGCTCAAGATGCCAGCCCTCGAGGAGTAATCACGGTCAATGGAAACACCGAACGCTCTCTCCGAATGGAGGAGCATACGGCGCCCTCGCGGCGGAGGTGCAAAGCCTCTCACAGCAATTCTCGAGTCCGCTACTAAACGTCCGGCACCGCTGCGCGCCGAGTAATCTACAACAAGACCGCTGTCACGATCCGAAAGCATCGCAGAGTAATCCGCCCCAACCCCAGCCCTCGCAAATTGCGGCCAAGATTACGCTGCACATAACTACGCCCGGAGATACCATGGGCATAAGGGAGGGGCACGACCACAAGACGCCCATAATGCGGCTCAACCGCACTGTGGGCCCCGATTGTGTCATTCTTTTCTTTCTTATTTTCTCTTACTTTCAGGACTCTGTTTTTAGAAGCCCCGTCCGCTCTAGAATTGCCGAACTCACGATGCAACAGCCGTGGAAGCGTAGTTACGCCGAGTGTCCAGTGGTCTCTACTACGAGCATTATACCTGTTTTACATACCATCCCGCAGCTTACCCACGAGGGGACATGTCAAATAATCCCATCCCTTGCTTATCGTGACTATTTGTATCGCTCGCTTTCATTGCGCACCTTTTGAATAAACAATACATAGCTTTTGCCTATTATTGCACTCCTTTCTTTATCTATATATATGTTCATTCATGACACATTGCACCCAGACACTTTGGTACGCCAATACACCGGGGCTTAAGTACCCCAAAGATATGGTGTGATAAGTCCGAACACTTTCACAAGTGCGGCACCCTAACTTATATCATTATATGCATCGGCTCAATCATGTCTTGGGTCAATAGTTGGGTTTGCCGGATCCCATGTTTTGGTACCTTACGTTCCGCTATATCGCTAAGGTAGCGCTGGGAAAACCACTGCGATTGTGCCCTCGTTGAGCTGGGTTGAGCACCTCGGAGAAAGCTAAAACTGACTGTCATGATAGGGCGAGAGCCGGTCGCTGTTCGAGAGGTTTTTCGGTCCCTAAAGACCTATGCCGCTTAGAGTGAGGAGTCGGCATTGTCCGCCAAGGCGTGATAGCGCCTCAACTCGGTCTTCCAAATACTAGGGGCTTCACGAAATTTAAAATTATAGAATTCTATGGCTAAGTGAGAGTGTTCAAGCACTATAGTCCGTTGCCTTGTTCGCTATGCTGAGCGCCTCCTCAAGGACCCAAGAATGGGAACAAGAGCGCTCAAGTTTATCCCGACCCCAAAGACTGTGGCATGGGGCTGAAGCCAACGACTTGCCATCTCTCAAATTTGATAAACGGCCGCATAGAAGGTAATATTTTAAATTCACAAGCGTTGCTTAGCTCATATGAACAAGTTTTCAGTGTACATGATGACAAATGCGAGTCTATTCAAAAATTACATATTTGGAGCATTCACCCTCTATAAGGCGGGCACCCTCATAGTACATTTCAGGCTTGCGATGCTCCTTGCCCGGCGGTGGCCCGTCCGTCACAAGCTTCTCAGCATCCATCTTGCCCTAGTGCACTTTAGCACGGGCAAGGGCCCGACGGGCACCTTCAATGCAGACGGAGCGCTTGATGACTTCAATCCATGGACAGGCGTCCACCAGCCGCCGCACTAGCCCGAAGTAGCTCCCAGGCATGGCTTCCTTAGGCCACAGCCGGATTATGAGGCCCTTCATGGCCTGTTCGGCGACCTTGTGGAGCTCGACCAGCTGCTTCAGCTGGTCGCTCAGGGGCACCGGATGTCCGCCCTCAGCATAGTGAGACCAGAACACCTTTTCCGTCGAGCTCCCCTCCTCAGCGCGGTAGAACGCGGCAAGATCGTACACACCACGGGCAGATCTCGAATGCTCCCCGGAGAGCTCCGGATTCGGTAAGTAATAGATAATTCACTTTCACATGCTTGCTTTGCATAAACAATGCCTTACCCGCCGCTATCTTCTTTGATGATTCAATTTCTGGAGGGCTTTTTGGGCTTCACCTTAGCGGCTTTGGCACTCTCAAGAGCCGAGGCGAGCCTCGGACTCGAGTCTTGAGTCACGCCCAAACTCTCGTGTTTTCCATGAGAGCATGGAGCTCTTGCCGCACCTCCGCCACCCGTGCCTCCTGCTTCTCTCGCTCGGTGCGCTCATGCGCCGCTTTGCTTTCGGCCGTGGACACCGCTTCCTCGTGGTCGCCACCTCGCTCGTGGCCCCTACAATACCCACGTTAGTCCCGTCATTTTGCAACCAAATCCTTTCTATAAGGTATTACTTTAAGAAGGTATTACTTACCTTCCTTGTCCTCGAGCTGCTTCTTGGCAAGGCCGAGCTCGTTCTCGGACCGCTGAGGCTCGCTTCAATGCATTGACCTCCAGATTAGTCTGGCAGAGGTCAGCAGGCAGCCTGAATTCCCATATTGACATACTTATGTTAGACTCCTGCGTATATCTTTTAGATCCTCAGTCCGGTTTTCTTTCCAACACGAACTAAGCATCGAGGGCTACCGTCTATGCGGTAATATTTTTACATATTCTAAACTTACCTCAAAGCCCATTAGAAGGCTGGTGCAGGCTTCACCAGCCCACTCTTGGCGGATGAACTTTCGGATCACCACACTCATAACAAAGGCGGTGCTCCTCGTCGATGGAGGCGCCGTTAAGCGCCTCAGAAGCTATCCGGCCTCCGGATGGACGGAGGTCACCGGCGTCGCAGTCTTGCCCTTCTTACGAAGGGCCCGCTTGCTGGACTTCGGAACCACTGAAGGTTCCGGTACGGAGTCCGACACAGGGCCGGACTTAGAGCCCTCTGGGGTTTCGCCCCCTTTGCGCCCGGAGTCCGAGAGGTCGCCTTGCGGCGCCTCCAGGACCACCTCCTCCTGGTGGGGCCCCTTTTGGGACTCCACCGCGGTGCCATCTGCGTCACGAGGAGAGGAGGCTGTCGGAAGTGAAGTGCTATTCACATCCGACGAATCCAGGGAGCCGCTCAACGAAGCGGCGAGCTCGTCCTTGGGCGGGCTACATGGTTATTTCGGCGTTAGAAGACACTATGCGACAAATAAAAAGTCCTGAGATATTCCAGAGCCCGGACACTTACGATCTCGCCAGGGGCTTGGCCCTTGGTGGCCACTCCTCCTCGTTGTTGTCGGTGTTGGTGGAGAAGTCCGGAGGAAGGGTCCTTCCTTTCTTGGACCCTCTGGCCTCCCCAGTCGGGGCAGCCTTCCTTTTCTTCTCTCCCCCCGCTGGGGGAGAGGCTTCTTTTTTCCTCCTCCTCGTCCTCAGGGGAGGATTCCGCCTCAGAGTCATCGGACGATGAGTCCGACAGCACCTGGCGCCGGGAGCTCCTTCGATTTCCCATGGCCTTCTTCTTGGTTTTCTTCTCCGCACCACGTGAGGTGCGAGCCAGCAGCCCCACAATCGGGCGTCCGCTGGTCTTCGGCAAGGGGCCGACAGTTAATCTGTCCGGACGTCTTCACCAGTCTGTCAAAGGTTAGGGAGTTTTAGATCCCGCATAGAGTCAAACTATGAAAAAAGAGTCCCATAAAGGGTAAAATAACTTACCTCGCTGGCTTGACGCTGCGAGCTGAATCCGCGATCTTCGGTAGCGGATGCGGGAGCTTCGGCGCCTTTGAACAGCACCTTCCAGGCATCTTCGTACGTAGTGTCGAAGAGCCGGCTCAAGGTTCGGTGTTGTGCCGGATCAAACTCCCACAAATTGAAGGCCCGTTGCTGGCATGGGAGAATCCGGCGGATGAGCATCACCTGGATTACGTTGACAAGCTTGAGATTCTTGTCCACCAGGTTTCGGACGCATGTTTGGAGTCCGGACAGCTCTTCCGAATCACCCCATGTCAGGCCCGTCTCTTTCCATAATGTGAGTCGTGTGGGGAAGCCAGATCGGAATTCAGGGGCCGCCGCCCATTGAGAGTCGCGCGGCTCGGTGATGTAGAACCACCCCGATTGCCACCCCTTTATGGTCTCCACAAAGGAGCCCTCGAGCAATAGGACATTGGCCATCCTGCCAAGATGGCACCTCCAAGACTCCGCTTGGCGGCCGCCCACTACCTTCGGCTTGACATTGAAGGTCTTCACCATAAGCGAAGTGGGGCTGGATGCAGGAAGGCCTTGCACACTGACGATAAACGCCGAGATGTTGAGGATGAAATTCGGGCTAGATCATGGAAATCTAGGCCGTAGTAGAACATGAGCCCCGGATGAATGGGTGAAGTGGAAACCCTAGTCCGCGGAGGAAGTGGGGAGGAACACCACCCTCTCATGGGGCCTGGGGTGGGGATGAGCTGCCTTGTTGGGGAGCCGACACGCGATGTCGCCGACAAGTATCCGGCTTTCCGCAGCTTTTTTGATGTGCCCTCCGTGGACGGAGGAGGCCATCCACTGCCTCCCGCTCCGACATGGTTGGAGAGGTTGAGGTGGGATGTCGGGACTTGGGCGCTGGAGCTCGAGTCTTGGAAATGGATGAGCAAAGGAGGAAGAAGGCGTGGGTAAAAGGTGGATCCTTATCCCTTATATGGACGGACGAGCTATCGTCCCCGCCAGCCTGGTAAAACTCGCTTATCTCCCAAGCGCCAGAATCAATGGCGCGGTCGGGTTACCCACGCCCGTATTGATGGGAATCCCGGAATAAGGGGGTACGATCTCCGCCCTGATAAGGCGTGCCGCCTCGCTAAACGCGCTGAGGTGGAACAGTAAAACGATTAGTATAAAGGCCTGGCCATGGTGTGATGTCACGCCGCGGAATACGTCAGCAGATCTGTGCAAAGGTTATTCTCTCTACGGTGGTATGTGGGACTTGTTTTGCAGAGCCGGACACTATCCTTGTGTTCAAAATCTTCTATGAAGTATTCGGAGGAGGAACCCGCCTTGCAATGTCGAAGACAATATGCGCGCCGGATTCATCGTCATTGAAGCCTGGTTCGAGACTACCGAGGAGTCTGGATTAGGGGGTGTCCGGATAGCCGAACTATCACCGTTGGCCGGACTCCTGGACTATGAAGATACAAGATTGAAGACTTCGTCCCGTGTCCGGATGGGACTTTCCTTGGCGTGGAAGGCAAGCTTGGCGATACGGATATGTAGATCTCCTACCATTGTAACCGACTCTGTAACCCTAACCCTATCCAAAGGTGTCTATATAAACCGAGGGTTTTAGTCCGTGGGACGAACAACAATCATACCATAGGCTAGCTTCTAGGGTTTAGCCTCTCGATCTCGTGGTAGATCCACTCTTGTACTACCCATATCATCAATATTAATCAAGCGGGAGTAGGGTTTTACCTCCATCGAGAGGGCCCAACCTGGTAAAAACATCGTGTCCCTTATCTCCTGTTACCATCCACCTAGACGCACAGTTCGGGACCCCTACCGAGATCCGCCGGTTTTGACACCGACACCTATTTACACGATTTGCTCGTATACATGGATGTGTAGGTCGATGGATTCTTGCAGGGCGAGGTGCCTCGCAGCGAGCGCGACCTCCACATGGACATTCTTCGTGGCGTCGACGGGCAGTCGCAGGGCCACCAGTGCTTGAAAGAGGTTCCGACCATGGAGGCCGATTAGGGTGGCAGGCGATGAGGAGCCTGGGTGCGCGGGCTGGAGGAGTACGGCGATGTCGTCCGCGAGCTTCTTGACGACGGTGGACCTGTTGGTGGTGCGAGCGATCATCTGGTCCAACTGAGAGTCGTAGCTGGCGTCGAAGGCGGCCATCCACCAGCCGGCTGCCAACACCGTCTAGAGACGATCCACGGTGCCATGCCGCAGGCTGGCTGCTCGCGCGCATCACTGCCAAGGGGTCTGGAGTGAGCACTTCTGCGCTTATTACTGTAGGTGCTTAGGCAAATGCTTAGGTGCGTACGATGTGGTAGATGCATTGGAATGGAGGGGAGCCTTTATATGGGTGCAAACTACCTTGCATTTACATCATGCTGCCTCTTTTCCAGGTCCTCCTCCCGTTACTTCCCTCATGCATTCACACGATGCTAATTGAAGGAGGATGCATCATTGGTCGTTCAACATTTCGGGAACAGCTACCCTCTCCCTTGTCTGCACTAAAGCCATATCGGGAACTACGTTGCCCCTGTCAAATTGAATAGTACTACGCCGCCCGCTGCACGCCCGGCTGAACACGCCTCCTCGCCTCCATCTATGCTTAATTACTGAATTTTAGTTGCAAAAATTAGATACTTCTAGTGATTTTTAGCTTCATATTTTGACAAATCGCAGTGTTACAAGGTTGACAAATGGCAATGTTACTAGATCAACAAATGTCAATCTTTCCAGTTTGACAAATTGCAACATACCCAATATGACAGATGCAAATCTTACCAAATTGTTTGTAAGTGGTTGCACACGGGTCATCCAAAAGAACCGTTTGCGTTCAAGGGATGCACAAATCCTGCTCTCACTTTGCATACAGGTGTTCTATCTCAAACATTTGCGATCAAGAGCCATTAAAATCTATAGCCATTAAAACCAAGACACGTGGCCTCACGTTTGAGATATTAAAGTATCAGCTATTTTTTCAAAATGACTTTGTTGGTTGTTATTCGAGTGCGCCTTCTCTCAAAATGGACACGAAAAATACCACATCATGTCGGGTGCCATTCTATGATAGCATGCCAAGTTTCATGAATTTCAGACGACTTTTGGATTTACTAGAATTTAAAAACAAAGTATCTCAATGTTTTACCGGCAATCAACGGTGCCCTGGTGTTTGAAATTCATTCCCATTTCTTGAACTGGACCTAAGCATGCACCCAAGGACAAAGACTTGATTTTTCAACCAATTTATATGCACTGGAGCATGTGCATGTGGTTCAAATTTGAATTCTGCACATAAATGCATTGAAAACTCAGTCAATGTATAAAAATGTCCAAGCGAACCCCAAAAAATCCCAAAAACTGACACAACACTTCTGCTGTTCTATGTTGACACTAGGAAAAAATTTGAAATCGACAAGAGGCAACGGATATCGTTTCGTCCAGAAAGGTGAAACGTTCCCTACCGAAACCATCACGCTTGTTGTGAGAAGCTCTGGTTTATGAGAAGCTTATACCCAAACCTGCCCCAAATGGGACAAAAAATTTACCACGGCATGTTGATGCCGCTCAATGATAGCATGCCAAGTTTCATGAATTCCGGACGACTTTTGTATTTACTAGAATTACAAAATAAAGTATGTCAACGTTTGTGAAAGTGCAACTATCCCTAGGTGGTTTAGGTAATCCCTAACAACATATAGCTCATTGAACTAATGCTCTTTCAAGATGATCATTTCAGAAAGTTCAATGATTGGCATGGCATGGACTAGGAATGTGGACCCCTCAAAATGATAAGGACACATATTGGCTCAAGCTCAAGACTCTACATTTTCATTTTAGTGATCCAATATCACATTGAGTCCATAGGAAAAGACAAGACTATGAAAAGGGGATGAGGTGTTGCTTAATGGCTTGCTTGCTCAAAATTCTTAGTGATATGCTCCAAAAGCCCTCAACCACTTTCTCATATCCACATATGTCCCAAACCAAAAGTCAAACTCGGACCCACCAATTTGATCTATCCAGCACCACCGAGTTCATTTTACATAGCCATTGCCAGAAACCCTAGTCAGTTCAGTCTAACCGATAGGGATCTCGGTCTCACCGAGATGGGATTGCAAACTCTCTGTTTCCCTTCGTAACATTTCGGTCTAACCGAGATGAGCAATCGGTCCCACCAAGTTCACAATGCAAACTCTCCGTTTCCCTTTCATAACGTTTCGGTCACACCGAAATGAGCGATTCGGTCCCACCGAGTTTGCCTGACCAACTCTTTGTTTTCCTATTACAGAAATCGGTCTTACCGAGTTTATCTGATCGGTCTCACCAAGATTACGTTATGCCCTAACCCTAATGGAATCGGTCCCACCGAGTTGACATGTCGATCCCACCGAAAAGCCTAAAATTCACATTTTGAACTAAATCGGTCTGACCGAGTTTCATGATTTGGTCTCACCGAGTTTGGTAAATTGTGTGTAACAGTTAGATTTTGTGTGGAGGCTATATATACCCCTCCACCCACTCTTCATTCATGGAGAGAGCCATCAGAACGTGCTTACAGTTCCAGCATTCATTTTTTGAGAGAGAACCACCTACTCATGTGTTGAGACTAAGACATTCCAATCCAACCACAAGAATTTTGATCTCTAGTCTTCCCCAAGTTGCTTTCCACTCAAATCTTCTTTCCACCAAATCCAAATCCGTGAGAGAGAGTTGAGTGTTAGGGAGACTATCATTTGAAGCACAAGAGCAAGGAGTTCATCATCAACACACCACCTATTACCTTTTGTAGAGTGGTGTCTCCTAGATTGGTTAGGTGTCACTTGGGAGCCTCCGTCAAGATTGTGGAGTTTAACCAAGGAGTTCGTACGGGCAAGGAGATCGCCTACTTCGTGAAGATCTACCCTAGTGAGGAAAGTCCTTCGTGGGCGATGGCCATGGTGGGATAGACAAGGTTGCTTCTTCGTGGACCCTTCATGGGTGGAGCCCTCCGTGGACTCGCGCAACCGTTACCCTTCATGGGTTGAAGTCCCCATCAACGTGGATGTACGATAGCACCACCTATCGGAACCACGGGAAAAAAACTCCGAGTCTACATTGTGTTTGCTCCCTCCAAACTCCTCCCTTTACCTTCATATCCAATGATTTACATTCCGCTGCTATACTCTTAGATTTGCATGTGTAGGTTGATTGCTTGACTTGTGCTAAGTTGCTAAAATCTTCCAAAACTTAAAATTGGGAAAAGGCTAAGATTTTATTTTGTCAAGTACTCTAATCACCCCCTCTAGACATACTTTCGATCCTACAAGTGGTATCAGAGCTTTGGTCTCCATTTTCCTTGATTTACATAGCTTTGGTGATCATAGCCTTGGTTTCACAACCTAGGAGAGTATGGCCTCTAGCGAGGGAAATTACCACCGTAGAGGTCCTTACTTTGATGGTACTAATTTTGCTAGTTGGAAGCATAAGATGAAAATGCATATTCTTGGACATAACACCGCCGTTTGGGCTATTGTGTGTATTGTCTTGCAAGGTGAATTCTTTGATGGGAGAGAACCAAACCGTGAAGCTACTGCGGGAGAGTTGAAGATGCTGCAATACAACGCTCAAGCTTGCGATACCCTCTTCAACGGATTGTGCCCCGAAGAATTCAACAAATCAGCCGTCTTGAGAATGCAAAGGAAATTTGGGATACTTTGATTGATATGCACGAGGGTACCGACTCCGTCAAGGAATCCAAATTGGATGTGCTTCAAAGTTAGCTTGACAAGTTCAAAATGAAGGATGGTGAAGGTTGCTGAAATGTACTCTAGGCTTGTTGTCATCACAAATGAGATCGCTGGCTTAGGAAGTGAAGAGATGACCAATAGATTCATCATCAAGAAGATCCTAAGAGCCTTGGATGGAAAATATGATATCGTGCGCACATTGATCCAAATGATGCCCATTTACAAAGATCTCAAGCCAACGGAAGTCATTGGAAGAATTGTTGCTCATGAGATGTCACTCAAGGATAAGTAAGAGCTTCACAACAAGTCAAGTGGTGCTTACAAAGCCTCATGTGATGCTCCTGCATCATCAAGTGAGAAACAAACCTTCAATGAGGAATTGAGCCTAATGGTGAAGAACTTCAACAAGTTCTACAAGAGTAGAAGCAAGGAAAGAAGTTCCAAGTCAAGATCCTACAATGACAAAAGATCTTCAAGTCGTGAGTGTAATTTCTAAAATTGTGGAAGACCCAGACACTAATCCAATGAGTGTACGACTCCCTACAAAAGAAGAGAAGACTCACCCAAAAGGAGAAGTAGAAGAGAAGAATCACCTCCAAGAGAGGAGTAGAGATGATCGTTATGAACGAAGAACCTCTCGCAGAAGAAAGGATTCGGAAAGGAAGGACAAATCATCAAAGAGCTACACAAAACAAAGACATCAAGCTCACATTGGTGAATGGATATCCGGCTCCGACTCCGACCATCATTCGAGAGAAGTTATCCCTCCGACTCCGAATATACTCAAGATGAAGGTGTTGCCGGTCTAGCACTTGTGTCAACCAACTCCTATGACATATTTGACTCGCCAAATGAAGGAATTGGAAGATGCTTCATGGCTAAAGGCCCAAATGTATCACACCCTAAGTCTGTTGATTTCAATAATGATGAAGATGATTTGCTAGGTGATGATGATTTACTTGTTGAAAACTCTAGTTATGAAAACTATGATGAAATTTCTATTAATCATGCTAATCAAGATAAAACGAATGACGATGATAAGAAGGAGATTGAGCATCTAACTGAAGAATTAAACACTCTTAAGTTAGCTCATGAAACTACCTTAGAAGATCGTCGAGAGCTTTTAAAGACTCATGAGAAGCTACGCTTTGAAAAGCTCAACCTTGAGCAAGAGCATGGGTTCTTAAAAGCAATCAATGATGATCTTCATAAGAAAAGTTCTTCTTACATTGCCAAGCATTTACTATTGTCTACTTACATGCCACAAGTAAAATCTAGCAACAAGAACAAGAAAGATTCTTCTTCTAGTAGTAACAATAATCACGTTAAATCCAATGTTGTTGCTTCTAGTAGTTCTCTTGATTCCACTAATGATTCTCTTAGCCAAGTTAAACTTGAGCAAGAAAATAGCTTATTGAAGGGAATTATAGAGAAAGGTGTTTACAAGAGCCTTGCCGGAAGTAAGCAATTTGAGGAAATTGTACGCAAGCAAGGAAGACACCGAAATAATCAAGGTGTTGGTTTTGAACGAAAGTTCAATGCCAATGGAGTTGAGTGGGAAGAGGATCAATACCCCAAGACGAAGTTTCTTCTTCAACAAGAGAAGTGTGATCCTACTTCTTTCAAGGGGACACAAGCTCAAGATGATCTTCCACCACAAGACCACAAGCAAAAAGTCAAGGACAAGCTTCAAGAGGAGATTGATGCATTTGAAGAAGCACCCAAGGCGTTGGTCAAGTGGGTTCCCAAGACTACATCAAGTTCTACCTCATCAAGTACAACTACAACTCCAAGGATTCCCATCAAGATGATGTGGATCCCAAAGAAGAAGAACTAGAGAGTTCTTGAGGGTGACTCCGCCAACATACATCACTCATATCATTTTGGGAAGGACAAGTGCAAACAACTTCCACATCTTGCACTAGTTCAAGGAGTCACAAACCCTCTTGTTGGTAAGACAAGGGAAAAGGTAACCTAATGCTTTCATGGACATCATCATGTATGAACTTCATTCTATGTCCATGGATGTTTGCTCCTTCTGGGACTAACCCGTGTAGGTATTGAAAGTGCAACTCACTCCAATGGATTGCTCTAAATGATCTACATCAACTTTGAGCATCCACATCTTCAACATCTACATGAAGGCATCATCGAGAAAACCCAAGGTTAGTTCATCCCTCTTAGGGGGGATATCACATCAAGGGGGAGCTTTACTCTAAATATTGAGCTAAAGCAACTCTAATGGTGTGAACACAACAATGCTTTATGTAAAAGTGGTAACCCCACTTGTGCTTAAACGATGAGTATGACCTATGATCAAATGTTCTCATTTGACTCCTAAGTCAGTATACTCATATATAGATGACCTAGTCATCGCCAATTGCTTGATAGATGCTAGAGTGTTTGTGCATGCTTTATCACATATTTCATTTGCCATTTTATTGTGTGAGCATGTTGGTTGCATATTTTTCTCAGTCGAGGACATCCACTTGTTGCTTTGATTGTTTGGCTCTTGTTCTTTTGCCAAGTGGATGGACAAGAATGCCTAAGAACTTCCTATAGCTATCTATGATTTTCAAGTCTCAAACTCTATTCATGCTACATCACAAAGTTTGATCAAGTCAGATTCGAACACTCTGTGTGAGGAGCACTCGGAGATCCCGATTCGTCATAGACTTAAACTTCCGAAACCTCTCTGTGCATTTCGGTCTGACCGATCCATCCTTTTCGGTCTGACCGAGTTCACTGAGTTGATCTAGGTTTTCAATCTCACTGCAACCGATTAGAACATTTTGGTCACACCGAGTTGCAGTAACCGCTTGCTATTCTGCATCTCGGTGCCACCGAGTTGTTCCACTCGGTCACACTGACATGGTCAGGATATATATACTGTCGGGTCGAATTTTGGAAATTTCTCCAAAACCCCTCAGCCCGCGCGTGTCCTTCTTGCTGCCTCGGGTCTCCGGATCGTCCTCTCATCGCTAGTGACCTCCCGCTGCTGGTCTCCGTCGCCGTCAACGGAATTCAACCCTGCCATTGCCGCCGTAGCGAGCTCATCACCGAACTAGGGTATGAGATCGAATCTTTGTGTTGTTCCTTACTCCGATTCTTAGCACAAAGCAAATGCCATGTTCTTTACCACGTATGAGAACATCCTGTCCACCAAGAACATCCTGATTAGATTCGAAAATTTAGGGTTAGGTTTCCGCCGAAATCATCTCAGACCGAGCGATTTGTGGAAATCGGTCTCACCGATTTGGCTTAGGCCATTGCACATGCACTTTTCGGTCAGACCGAAACTTGCAAATCGGTGCGACCGAGTTCAACTCTCTATGAAACCCTAGCAATCTCGGAGTCACCAAAGTGTGTCAGGAGTCTTACCGATATCACTAGTTTAGACTCCAAAAGTTGCTTCGGTGTCACCGACTTTAACAAATCGGTAGCTGCGAAATTCTTTCCGTGGAAAACTAAAACTAAGTTTTTGACTCATTTGTTTTGCAAAATCTCTACACTTTGTGATGCTCATCCACTCTATCTCATCTATAACTATTCACAGGGTTAGCTATCAGTTTGCAGTGTCAGACATGTCAGATCAGAGTGATAGCCAAAACAAGTCAGAAGAGCATGTGAACCTGAGTGAGGGCACTAGTCCCTCTAGCAGCTATGATGAGGGCAACAGGAGTACTCCAAGCAACTTGCCCAAAGCAGCTACAAGGACTAGGAGGAAGAGAAATTCTGACTCAGAGGATGAGGATTATGTTGCTGCTGAGGAGGAGGTCAGCTCCAAGAAGAAGGTGCTGAAAAAGGAATATGTTGTTGCTGATGCAACTAAACCAGGACTGCACAAGAAGACTCTAGCAAAGAGAGTGCCCATGTCAAAGGCCAGAGCCTCAAATCAGGATAGAATTGAGTTCACTCTTGAACCAACAGAGGCTGGAGAAGGCAAGAAAAGAAAGGAAAGGGTCAAGAAGACCATAGCCAGAGTCATTGGGAGATCTTCTATGATGAGAGATCCGGATGAAGATGAAGAAGAGGAAGAAGATGATGCGCCAGTACCAAAGTCTCAAAAGCTGATGGGGGATGCCATCAAGTATGGGGCTGCCCCTTCAAAGCCCAAGACAACCCCCAAAGCTTCTGCTCCGGCTCCAAATACTGCACCAGAGAGGAGCACAAGAAAATTTCAGTTGCTGAGAAGAATAAGTCCCCAGTGCCTGAGATTGATGAAGAAGATGCTGAAGCCCAAGTGCTTAGGAAACTCAAGCCCAAGATCCCTGACCATGATGACAATCACCCAGTGGCAGAAAATATGAAGATCAGAAAGGATGCAGGTCTCAGACTATGGAGACAAACTGATCCATATGCTATAAGGAGAAGGACTGTTATGGATTATAGGTTCCACACCAAAGAACAGCAGGATTTCTATGAAATAGTTTTGCATGATAAGAAACCCATTGTTTGTGATATGAAGTGGGCAGATTGGAAATACATTGATGATAATGAAGATCATTTTCTAGGTGTGCATGAGAGCTTTAGGCTATGTGGAGTGGACAAGTTTGTAGGTCAGTAATTGACCAAGTGGAATGATGAACTCATCATGCAATTCTACTCCACAACACATTTCTATCCTGATGGCAGAATTGTTTGATGTCTGAGGGTACAAGGTACCAATCTACAGTTGATGAATGGGCAAAATTGATCAATGCCCCTGAAGAGCAAGAGGATGACATAGATGTCTATGCAATGAAGAAGAAGGATCACAATTCCATGGCAAATACGTACAAGGAAATTCTTAACAAAGCCTTGGAAACTCATAAGATGGGCTATGTCTACTATTTGTTGTCTGGATTGACCACAGTCAACACAATCTTGAGGCATACATTGTTGCCCAAATTTGGAGATCATAGAATGATCAAAGATCACTCCATCAACCTACTACAGTTGTTTGATGTGCCCCAAAAATTCAAAGTCATGAGCCTGATTGTTGAGACAATCAAGAGGACAGCTGCAGATCAGAAGAGGTCATGTGGGTATGCTCCACATATTCAAATGCTCATCAACTCCAAGATGGGCACAGACACCTACTTGCTAGATAAGGAGCATCTACCTTTGAAGCCAGACTTTGAGGACACTGTTGTCATGACTGAGGAATATCCTACATCTGCACAGGCACAAGATAAAAGAGAGAAAGCTAAAGCTGAGAAAGCAGCAAAGATGCCAAGTGCTGAAGAGGCATCTCAAGTGTTTCTCAATACTAAACAATACCAACTTGCATATCTTATTCAAGCAACCTTGAGGATTGAGAAAGGATTGGCCACCCTAACTCAGAACAAAGAAAGCCTAGAAAGGATCATCGATACTAAGTTCTATGATCTTGATTTAAAGGTGACAGAGATGCAAACAGCAGTTGAGCAGCTCTAGGAAGAAGCTGAGGAGAAGAAAGGGCAGGCTACCACAGATGCTTTTCAAAGAGTGCCAAGAGGTCAAAGATCTGCTGCAGTGCCAGTGACTGACACAAGAGCAACTTCATCAGCACCACCAGCCACAGCATCAGTACCACCTCCAGTTGCCACTCCACCAGCTCCATCAACTTCTACATATGCATTCGTCCTTGGAGTCCTCTCAACGCCACCTCCCGAAGATCAAGCCTAGAGAGACGCATAGCACTATGCATTTTCAAACTTTTTGGTAACTAGTTGCCAAAGGGGAGAAATGTATAGATCATAGGTTTCGAGAGAGAGTGTTTTTGCTTCTTTTTGTCTCTTTTGCTATTCGGTTGATACTCATTTGTGTGCTTGCTTGATACCTTATGTCTATGAGTGTGAGATACTTGTTTTATCATGAGTTTGATCATAGCATACATTAATGCTTATGCTTGAATGATGTCATCTCTTATCTATCTTATATGATCATTCACTTTGCCTTGGTGATGAGTGCATACTCTACTTTCTATCATTTTGAGCGCTCCACCAAGATGTATGTGACATGGAAGAGTAACCCATGATCCTAATAGATTGTGCATTTGCATTCAAAAGCAAATTTTAAATAATGCACAAATTTAGGGGGAGCTCTTACTTATCACATACTTCTCAAAGTGACGATGCATTTCAATCTTATTATCATTTGTCGAAGCTTTGATCTATATGTCGTCATCAATTACCAAAAAGGGGGAGATTGAAAGTGCAATTATCCCTAGGTGGTTTTGGTAATTCCTAACAACATATAGCTCATTGAACTAATGCTATTTCAAGATGATCATTTCAGAAAGTTAAATGATTGGCATGGCATGGACTAGGAGTGTGGACCCCTCAAAATGCTAAGGACACATATTGGCTCAAGCTTAAGACTCTACATTTTCACTTTAGTGATCCAAGATCACATTGAGTCTTGGATGAGGTGTTGCTTAATGGCTTGCTTTCTCAAAATGCTTAGTGATATGCTCCAAAAGCCCTCAACCACTTTCTCATATCCACATATGTCCCAAACCAAAAGTCAAACTCGGCCCCACCAATTTGATTTATCCGGTGCCACTGAGTTCATTTGACATAGCCATTGCCAGAAACCCTAGTCAGTTCGGTCTCACCGAGATGGGATTGCAAACTCTCTGTTTCCCTTCGTAACGTTTTGGTCTAACCGAGATGAGCGATCGGTCCCACCGAGTTCGCAATGCAAACTCTCTGTTTCCCTTTTGTAATGTTTCGGTCTCACCGAAATGAGCGATTCGGTCCCATCGAGTTTGCCTGGCCAACTCTCTGTTTGCCTATTGCAGAAATTGGTCTTACCGAGTTTATGTGATCGGTCTCACCGAGATTACGTTATGCCCTAACCCTAATGAAATCGGTCCCACCGAGTTGACATGTCGGTCCCACCGAAAAGCCTAACGTTCAAATTTTAAACTAAATCGGGCTGACCGAGTTTCATGATTCGGTCTCGCCGAGTTTGGTAAATTGTGTGTAATGGTTAGATTTTGTGTGGAGGCTATATACACCCCTCCATCCACTCTTCATTTATGGAGAGAGCCATCAGAACATGCCTACACTTCCAGCATTCATTTTCTGAGAGAGAACCACCTACTCATGTGTTGAGACCAAGACATTCCAATCCAACCACAAGAATCTTGATCTCTAGCCTTCCCCAAGTTGCTTTCCACTCAAATATTCTTTCCACCAAATCCAAATCCGTGAGAGAGAGTTGAGTGTTGGGGAGACTATCATTTGAAGCACAAGAGCAAGGAGTTCATCATCAAGACACCATCTAATACCTTTTGGAGAGTGGTGTCTCCTAGATTGGTTAGGTGTCACTTGGGAGCCTCCATCAAGATTGTGGAGTTGAACCAAGGAGTTTGTACGGGCAAGGAGATCGCCTACTTCGTGAAGATCTACCCTAGTGAGGCAAGTCCTTCATGGGTGATGGCCATGGTGAGATAGACAAGGTTGCTTCTTCGTGGACCCTTCGTGGGTGGATCCCTCCGTGGACTCGCGCAACCGTTACCCTTCGTGGGTTGAAGTATCCATCAATGTGGATGTACGATAGCACCACCTATCGGAACCACGGGAAAAAAACTCCAAGTCTTCATTGTGTTTGCTCCCTCCAAACTCCTCCCTTTACCTTCATATGCAATGATTTACATTCCGCTACTATACTCTTAGATTTGCATGTGTAGGTTGATTGCTTGACTTGTGCTAAGTTGCTAAAATCTGCCAAAACTTAAAATTGGGAAAAGGCTAAGATTTTATTTTGTCAAGTAGTCTAATCACCCCCCCCCCTCTAGAGATACTTTCAATCCTACAGTTTGCCGCAGAGCCACGGTGTCGTGGTGTTTGAAATTCATCCCCATTTCTTGCATGGGACATAAGCATAAACCCATGGACACATATATGATTTTACAGCCCATGTTGGTGCATCGGAGCATGTCCATGTAGTTTAATTTTGAATTGTGCACCTGAAATGGCTAGAAAACCAATTTAATGTATGAAATGTCCAAACGAACCCTGAATAATTCCAATTCAAACACCGTCCATTGCCGCTGTGACCCCATTATGTAATTCAAATCAAGACGAAAAATCAAGTAGACCCCACACAGTTTATTATAACTAACCGTGTGAGATGTAGCACAAAATATCTTGGAGCACCGTCGGAGTATGACACTTTGCGCGCCAATTTTTTCACTGAAGCGATTCCAAATTTTCGGCTTCCGCGGAAATATCTACCTCCCCGCCCCTCTCCCTTACCAAAAGCCACATTTCCCCTGTTTCCGCCTTCCTTTCCAAGTTGAAACCTTCACTCCTTGCTTGCAGCGCTGCCTCCTCGCCGGCGACCCTCCTTCACGCTGCTCGGCCTTGATACGTCTCCAACGTATCTATAATTTATGAAGTATTCATGCTATTATATTATCCGTCTTGGATGTTTATGGGCTTTATTATGCACTTTTATATTACTTTTGGGACTAACCTATTGACCCAGAGCCCAGTGCCAGTTCCTGTTTTTTTCCTTGTTTTAGTGTTTCGAAGAAAAGGAATATCAAACGGAGTCGAAACGGAATGAAACCAACTGGAGAAGTTATTTTTGGAAGGAAAGCAACCTGATAGACTTGGAGTGCATGTCAGGAAAGAAACGAGGGAGTCACGAGGTAGGGGGCGCGCCCACCCCCCTAGGGCGCGCCCTCCACCCTCGTGGGCCCCTCGTGGCTCCCCTGACGTACTTCTTCCGCCTATATATATCCATATACCCTAAAAACTTCGGGGAATAGAATAGATCTGGAGTTCCGCCGCCGTAAGCTTCTGTAGCCACGAAAAACCCAATCGGGACCCTGTTCCGGCACCCTGCCAGAAGGGGGAACACTCACCGGTGGCCATCTTCATCATCCCGGCGCTCTCCATGATGAGGAGGGAGTAGTTCACCCTCGGGGCTGAGGGTATGTACTAGTAGCTATGTGTTTGATCTCTCTCTCTCTCTCGTGTTCTTGATTTGGCACGATCTTGATGTATTGCGAGCTTTGCTATTATAGTTGGATCTTATGTTTCTTCTCCCCCTCTACTCTCTTGTAATGGACTGAGTTTTCCCTTTGAAGTTATCTTATCGGATTGAGTCTTTTATTGACTTGAGAACACTTGATGTATGTCTTGCCGCGCGTATTTGTGGTGACAATGGGATATCACGTGATCCACTTGATGTATGTTTTGGTGATCAACTTGCGGGTTCCGCCCATGAACTTATGCATAGGGGTTGGCACACGTTTTCGTCTTGATTCTCAGGTAGAAACTTTGGGGCACTCTTTGAGGTTCTATGTGTTGGTTGAATAGATAAATCTGAGATTGTGTGATGCATATCGTATAATCATACCCACAGATACTTGAGGTGACATTGGAGTATCTAGGTGACATTAGGGTTTTGGTTGATTTGTATCTTAGGTGTTATTCTAGTACGAACTCTAGGGCTGTTTGTGACACTTATAGGAATGGCCCAACGGATTGATTGGAAAGAATAACTTTGAGGTGGTTTCGTACCCTACCATAATCTCTTCGTTTGTTCTCCACTATTAGTGACTTTGGAGTGACTCTTTGTTGCATGTTGAGGGATAGTTATATGATCCAACTATGTTATTATTGTTGAGAGAACTTGCACTAGTGAAAGTATGAACCCTAGGCCTTGTTTCCTAGCATTGCAATACCGTTTACGCTCACTTTTATCGCTTGCTACCTTGCTGTTTTTATATTCTCAGATTACAAATACCTATATCTACCATCCATATTGCACTTATATCACCATCTCTTCGCCGAACTAGTGCACGTATACAATTTACCATTGTATTGGGTGTGTTGGGGACGCAAGAGACTCTTTATTATTTGGTTGCAGGGTTGTTTGAGAGAGACCATCTTCATCGTACGCCTCCCACGGATTGATAAACCTTAGGTCATCCACTTGAGGGAAATTTGCTACTGTCCTACAAACCTCTGCACTTGGAGGCCCAACAACGTCTACAAGAAGAAGGTTGTGTAGCAGACATCAGGCCTCGCCTATCCAGGCAGGTAATCCACACCCGACCCCCATCCTCCTCCTCCTTCCACATCCCACATGCCCCGACCGCCAACGCGAGCGCGACACCTTCCACCCAAACCACCGACCCCTCCACCAAATAAGCGCCTCCCTAAGCCATGGTGCACGCAGTATAGCCAGGATCTCAAGGAGCATTTGGCAGTGGAGAAGCAAATCATGGCCGCACACGCGGATGAGGTCGTGATGACTGTCATTTGTGCCGACCCCCAGATCTTGGAGGAGCACCTCACCGTTGAGGCCACCATCGATGCCTCGTGCGCCGACGCTGCGACGCGGTTGGCTGCTTTGAACGATAGTTCGTGGTGTTTTCTCGAGGCCACCGTAGGTGCCTTCGACGAAGATTACGAGGTATTTTCTCAGCGTGCACGTGCTTACCCCATCTCGAGAGCCAGCAGGTTGGTGCCCGGAGCGGCTCAGGCAACTCACCACTACGACGAGGGCACCCATGATGTGGAGGCCTCGCCCTCTTCCATGTCCAAGGAGCCAATCTTCATCGATATCTCTGACGATGATGAGTAGCTTGTATTATCAGCTCACTATAAGGACCCATGTTCAGTTTGCTAGCTACTGCCTTTCTTTAACAAATTCTAGTGGATTGTGCTATCTACTTTTACCATGCAATCTTCTACTCTAGAGTATATGTTCTATATGTTGTGCAATGTGGTGTTCAGTTAACTGTTTGGTTCAATTCTTCAAATGTGATGTTCAATTCTTCATGGTGCAATTTTCCAAGTTGTCAAGCATGCTTGGTTTGGTTAATTGTCCGATCTTCTATTAGGAGTATGTTATATTGTGCAATGTGGTGCTTAGTTAACGTTTGTTTCATTTGTTGTGGTGTTTAGTTAACTGGTTGGTTCAATTTTGCAATGCGATGTTCAATTGCTGTGGGCAATTGTTGTGGGTGCATTCTGTTATTGTATACCATGTGAGAACTAAATCGAATTTGGTTGTACTAAATACATGAGAAACAAATACAATTGCTATACTTCCAAGTTGTTAAGCATGCTTGGTTTGGTTAACTGTCTGATCTTCTATTAGGAGTATGTTATATTGTGCAAGGTGGTGCTCAGTTAATGTTTGGTTCATTTGTTGTGGTGTTTAGTTAACTGCTTGGTTCAATTCTGCAATGCAATGTTCAATTGTTGTGGCTGCATTCTGTTATTGTATACCATGTGAGAAATAAATCGAATTTGGTTGTACTAAATACATGAAAAACAAATACAATTGCAATATTTCCAAGTTGTTAAGCATGCTTGGTTTGGTTAACTGTCTGATCTTCTATTAGGAGTATGTTATATTGTGCAATGTGGTGCTCAGTTAACGTTTGATTCGTTTTTTGTGGTGTTTAGTTAACTGCTTGGTTCAATTCTGCAATGCGATGTTCAATTGTTGTGGCTGCATTATGTTATTGTATACCATGTGAGGAATAAATCGAATTTGGCTGCACTTAATACATGAGAAACATATACAAGTGCTATATTTCCTAGTTCTTAATCATGCTTGGTTTGGATAAATGGGTTTCCATGTGGCTTGAATTAACCTGATGAATCTGCAATGTGCTTATTTATCATCAACATATTTTACTGATAGCATGCAAACCCTTACTTAACCTGATGACTAACTACCTTATATGTGTTGCAGGGAAACAATGGGAAGCACTGAGGTTTACAAGATGGTACTAACTATTATACCTTGCCTTATTTTTATTCCTTTGCCCCATTTCCAATATAGAGAAGATATTTATGCACATCCTTGTTTTCAGGGTTCACTGATGATTACCTCTCAAACCACCTCTGTGGTCAGGAGATGAGGAAAGTTTTCATACAACACCCGTGGTTCAATATTGAAGTGTTCCTGAAGAGGTCGAAGGATGGATGGTCAATCATCCACAGGCACTGGCCTAAAGTTGCAAAGACCTTCAACATGAATGAAGGCTCAATATTTGCCTTTCGCTTCAACAGTTTTCCAGATGAGATGCATCTATCTATGTACCGTCTATGATGCTAATTTCGAAAGGTTCTAGATGTTGCATGTGAAACTTGGTGCTGGTGTTGTTGTGTAATGGGGTAGCTGAGTGCTGAAGCTATATCATGTTGTACTCGGATGTATTTCAATTTTGAAATCCCACTTCCTTAATATGGAAATCAAATATATTATGTGCTTAATATGAATGTCAATTAGATTATGAAATGGATAATTAATAATAGGCAATTAGCCTGCTAATTGTGTTTTCCTATTGCAAACGGTTATTGAGAAAACACCGTGGGCGATGACCTCAAGCAACGCACATAGTTTCTAGGAATAAACCGTGTTGGATCAATGAACAATCACACACGACATTCTCTTGAAAACTATTTGCGTTACGCCACCTTGCGCAAACGTTTTCCTTGGAGTGACTGTGTGCGATGTATATACGAACGAAAACGTTTAGCGGGGACTGACTGTGTGGAATGTACTTACGACCAGAAATGATTTCGCCTGTATAATTGTATTTTTTTAGCACTACTGTACGTATAACCATATTTGGTCGTCGCCGGTCACACACACGACCTTATTTTGCCGAGCGTGTGTGATAGGAGGGCATATCCCCGACGGTTTCTGGGTCGTGTTGGAAGGACCCCCCCCCCTATCGCAGTCACTCACTAGGTGACGGTTCCGAACGCCGTCGCGAAAGGGGTTAAAAACCGTTTGTATAGCACCGACGTGTACTAGTGAATTCTTGTAAAGAAGGTTCACCGTGTATTTACTTGTGCAAAAACACACACAAAAATGTATTTTTCTGTGTTTTAAAGCAATTTTCTCAATTCATTACAAATTTGAAATGCAATGCTCGACACAAAAAATATTCTTTCTATTCAACAAATTTCCAAGGGTATATCAGATTCTTATTCCAAAAAAATGGTTAAAACAAATTGATGTATGTTGTTCAAAAAGGTTTAATTGTATTTAAAAATTACATCTTTTCAACATGTTTCTAATGGTTTATCATTTGTGGAACTCCGAGGAACGGGTGAGGAATTACAAATAAAAATATGTGGCCAAAGTTCAATATGAAAACAGCGAGCCATTCATCTACTATACGGATGCGTTTCAGATGAGAATAAAAGAATACAAAACTAAAAGCCTAAAAGGTTTGTTGCAAGAAGTTCACGTGCTCCAACTTGCAAGGTTCATAAATTATATTATGCCGACCTTCAATTACATGTTAAAAAGAGAGGCAAAAACAACATCGTGTTTGCCATTTTTAAAACTCATCTCAAACTGAAATAATTTGTAACACATGTCTACATAAAAATGTTGCTCCTACTCATAAGCTTTCCAACTGTATATTATATGCTACATTCCAATGAATGGTTTAAATATTTCATCTATACCATTTAAAACACATTTTCATGTATTCAAAAATTCTTTTGAACCGTCGCAAGCATGAAAAACTGATCAACACAGGAAAGTTGCGTGTTTTCAACATCTTTCCATCGGTACATCATTTGCTCAATTCCAGTAAGTGGTTGGGGAGTTATGGGTAAAAAACAACACGTGAAAAACAGAGTAAAGTTAAAAAAGAACTGCTCCAGAAGTTCAATCTCTTCGCGAAGTGCATTTCGGAGACTTTAGTTTTTCCGATAAAGGCAGAATGCATGATCTCAGAAGTTTAGATTGGTAACGGCCAGAAGTTCATGTACTACACGGTGTGCATTTTGTATTAAAAAAAGAATGAAAATGCAAAGCCTAAAATTGTGTTGCTAGAAGTTCAAGTGCTCGGCCCGAGAGAGTTCAAAAATTCTTGTGAGAGAGGTTGAACAAAAATACGTGACAGAAGTTTAAGGTGAAAACAACGAGAAGTTCAAGTACTGCAATGAATGCATTTCAGGTGAGAAATAAAAGTATAGAAAAATAAAAGCTTAAAAGGTTTGTTGAAGGAAGTTCAAGTGCTTTGTCCGAGGAAGTTCAAAAATTCTTGCGACAGAGGTTCACCTTGTATTTCCATGTTTGATTTTTTCCGTATAAAAATCGAATACAATTCTTTACTCAAAATATAAAAAGGTGAAGTTCAAATTGAAATAACAGAGAAGTTCAGAGTTTATTAAAACCTAGGATTTACCTGTTCAAAAAATAAAAAACACAACCCATTTTTTGCACTTCTAAAAACAACTCATAAACGAAAAAAATGGTTGCTAGAAGTTCAAGTGCTCGGCGAGGAAAAGTTAAAAAAATTCTTGTGAGAGAGGTTCACCGTGTATTTAGATGTCCAAAATACATAAAAAATATATTGTTTTTTGTGTTTTAAAATAATTCTCTCAAACCAGAGAGAAGTTCAAAGTGATAACAACCAGAAGTTCACATACTACATGGTGTGTATTTCATATAAGAAAAATACAATGAAGTGAAACAGAGTGAAGTTCAAGCAAACATGCCCCAGAAGTTCAACTACTTCACGCAGTGCAAAAAACAGCAAGTCAAAAACAGAGTGAAGTTCAAACAGACATGCCCGAGAAGTTCAACTACTTCACGGGGTGCATTTCCATTCGCGATGAAGGCAGAAATCATGATCTCATCATTTTCTAATTTACTTCAAAACGCGGGAATATCATTTGTGTAAGTTCAAGTCCTTGGTCGGAGAAAGTTAAAAAAATATTGTGGGAGAGGTTTGTACAAAAAGAATATCATTTGTGTAACACTGACGAAATGGATGAGAAAATTACAAACGAAAATATGTCACCGAAGTTCAACGTGAAAATAGCAGGAAGTTCACCAACTACACTGAATCAATTTCAGATGAAAAACTTTTAAAATTGTCACGAGTATGAAAAATGATCAACACGGGAAAGTTGCGTGTTTACAACAGCTTTGCATCGGTATATCATTTGCTCAATTCCGGTGAGTGGATGGAGAACTACGAGCAAAAAAGGCACGTGAAAAAACAGAGTGAAGTTCAAGTAGACATGCCGAGAAGTTCAAGTTCTTCACGCGGTGCATTTTCGAAGAATCTGTTTCGCGATAAAGGCAGAATGAATGATCTCACCATTTTCGAAATTACTTGAAAACTGCTAGGAATCGGAGAAAACCGTCAACATGAAAAAGTTTCGCATTTTCCGTAGCTTTTCAGCGGTATATAATTTGCCCCATTCCGACCAAGTTTGTAGAAATTACAGCGAAAATACATTTTTAGCCATTTTCAAAGTTGACTTAAAATTGTAAGGGATTGGGAGAAACAATTTATACCAAAAATTTTCGCATTTCCACAAGCTTTCCAACGCCATATCATTTTCTACATTCGGACGTACGGTTAAAAAAGTAGCTCGAAAATACAAACTCGGTGGAACTTGTATCGTTTTCTAAATTACTTTTAAACCGTTCAAAATTAGAAAAAACTTTCAACATGAAAAAGTAGCGCATTTTCATAAGCTTTCCAACTCCATATCATTTGCCTCAATTGTATTAGCCATTTAGAAATGGCATAGAAAATATGAACTCGGCTGTTCGGTTTGCGAAATTCTACGATTTTCCAAATTACTCTTTATCCATAGGGAATTAGAGAAAACTTTCAACATGTCAAAGGAGCGGTTTTGCAACAGCTTTCCAACGCCATATTATTTGCCTCATTCAAAGAAACAGTTTAGAAATGCGATCGAAAATACGATTCACGTTTTTTGTATGAAGAAAAAACGTTCTTCAAAACTGCTCTTAAACCGCTTACATTTTGCCAAAAAATTAACTTGGGTCATGATACTCGTGCCCATAGTTTTCCAACGGTATATTGCAAGCCCCATTTGGGCAATGTTAGCGGAAGTTCAACCTAGCACCGGGGGAAATTCAACGTACTACTGCCTGAGCAGGTCAGGTTGTGATCAGAATAATATTCTCATCTCGTGAGCAGAATAATATATATCATCCCTTTGACCGATAACGAGGGGGGTTTGGCCATGAATGGATTCCTCCTAGTTCGTGTTAGGGCGAGTCACCATCACATGTTCGAGCAAATTTCAAGCCCATGCATTCTCAGGATTCCCTCCCACACGCATGGATTGGTGGGTTGGACCGACACCGTACCCTACATATTTCGTCCTCAATTACCTGGCTTTCATGGTGGTTTTCTGAGGCAGGCGCCACATCTAAATTGTACATTATTTGATATTGTAAACACATCATCCCTTCCAACGTACATCATTATGGGTCGCATGCAGGCAGTGCTGGTTTTGTGGCCCTCTCGTGCAATTTTTGATGATGGTCCAATCTATTGGCCCAAGCGGTGTGTGTGTGTGTGTGTGTGTGTGTGTGTGTGTTCTATCCATTTTTTATCGACAACAACAATGGTCGTTTGACCAAGCGATAGATTCATTGGTCCGTCTTATGGTAGGTCATGATGACATGCATGTATTACCAGAGTATCAGTACGTGCATCGGTCCCGCCGATGCAAAGTGGGATGTGGGGCAAGCACCCCAGCAAGGTAGCTACGACCTTAGACTATCATTATAGATATATCCAAGGGGGCTTTCCGGTTTGCGAGGTAGGTGCCACAAAAGTTGTGCATTGTGTATTTAAACATCACACCCTGTATTCCTACATATATATGGCCACTTCTAGGTGGTTGTTGACTTCTGTCCCCTCTCATCGATCTTCGATGACGCGCCCAACCGTGGGCCCACGCGGTCAAAGTTGTGCATTGGAAATTTGAACATCACACACCACCCTTTTCATTCATATATATTTGGGCCACATGCTGGTGTGCTTGTATTTTGACCCTCTCTCACGTTTTCTTTGCTGCCAAATGGTGCTATGTATGAAGACTCGGATGATGTTCAACGGACACGAGTGCACTGGCTTAACCGTGTGCAATGCTAGTGCGCTGTGAAATCACCACGACTGCGCAAGCGCGAGCAAGGGTGGAGGTAGTGGCTTAACCGTGTGCGGGTAGTTTATATAGGATGAATTCCACGTCTACGTATGAAAATTAGGATGAACCGTGTGCGATAGACTAGCTAGCTAGAAATCTAAAAACAAACTACCCACCTTGAGAGGATGCAAAAATCAATGGTTCCGCCGCTTTTCCTTATTATCATACATGCATATTCTTATTGGACCGTGTGCGATCTTGGGTGCTCCCGCCCCGCATCAATTTCTTTACCCAAATCTTAGTAGCCGCGGTATTTCGACCATCGCCCCCACTCCTCCACCACCGACCTTATAGTAAAATTCCAGTAGCCGAGGCATTTGAACCGTCGCCCTCCCTCGTCCACCACCATCTCCACCCACCATTACTAAAAATTTAGTAGCCACGGCGTATCCTCAAACACCACCCCGCCCCTCCTCCATAGCCCCCCGCTCGAACCCTAGCTCGCCACAAACCCATGCCGGTCTGCCCGTGGCTCCTAGCTTAGATAATAAAGTTCAGGTTACCCAGCGATTCCCATACCGTCGCCCCCCTGAGTTTTTAGATGAGGCATGTGGTGTCCCTTGTGACGCCCTCGATTCAATCGTACACTAATCATACACGCAAATATGTACGATCAAGATCAAGGACTCACGGGAAGATATCACAACACAACTCTAGACACAAATTAAAATAATGCAAGCTTTATGTTACAAGCCAGGGGCCTCGAGGGCTCGAATACATAAGCTTGAATACACTAGAGTCAGCGAAGCAACAATATCTGATCTGAGTACGCATATAAGTTAGACAAGATTCCCTTAAGAAGGCTAGCTCAAAAGCAACATCGATCGAAAAGGCAAGGCCTCCGCCTGGAGCCTCCTAACTACTCCCGGTCGCCGGGCGGCCTCCACGTAGAAGTAAGCATCGGCGGTGGCATCCGCCCTGGGCTCGGCATCTGGTTGCATCAACCGGAAAGAAGAAGAAAGGGGCAAAGGGGAGCAAAGCAACCGTGAGTACTCATCCAAAGTACTCGCAAGCAAGGATCTACACTACATATGCAACATTATCAAAGGAAGGTTGTATGTGTGGACTGGGCTGCAGAAATGCCAGAATAGAGGGGAGAACCTAGTCATATCAAAGACTAGCCTCTTTTGAAAACCACCATCTTGCAGCAACAGGAGGGAGTAGAGTAGCATAAAGTAAAGTAATAGAAGTGTTATCAACCTCGGCCAGAGATCCTTTCTCGACTCCCTGCGAGAAAGCAATCCTAGAGCCATACTATCCATTTCTCATATCCATGACTCATCTCAAGTATCCAGTTCTAGTTGTATCAGTCGGGATACAACTCCAAGTGTCCGTTACCATAGGACAGGCTATCAATAGATGTTTTCTTCCCTGCAGGGGTGCACCAACTTACCCACCACGCTCGATTAACTCCGGCCGGACACACTTTCCTGGGTCATGCCCGGCCTCGGCCAAACAATATGCTACAACCCGACCTAGGCTTAATAGAGAGATCAGCATGCCGAACTAAACCTATGCCCCCAGGGGTCATGGGCCATCTCCCCGGGAACTCCTGCATGTTGCGAGGGCGGCCGGTGAGAAGACCTAGCTACCTCCTTCAACAAGGCAGGTGCCTACGCAGTCCAACCCAGTGGCGCCCGATCGCCGACGCCTATTAAGCTTCTACTGATGCATACGACGCAGAACGCCCATACTATGCCCACGTGATGGTTAGTGCTATCGGGCCGAGGCCCTCGGATCAAATATCCAAATCGTAGTGGATTAGGAGCACGGTAATAAGCAGAGACTCACGAAAGATGTGACCCCGTTGCCCCGTCTCGAGGACTTGCGGCAAGGGCTAGGAATGCCCGGCCACGCCTCGTAATTATCTCGTGGGCACACTCCAGGTGAACCCGACTCCACATCACTCGCAATTAAGCTCGTGCGGGTACCCCTCAGAGCCGACCCGTCTTTAGTAACATGGTTCAGTGTAAAGTCGTAGTAACCATAGTAACTGTGTGTCCAAACATCAAGGGGAAAACCCGAGGAATCACCCCCGGTGGATTCCACTCGATGTAATCATCAAGGTGAACGTAAGAGGAACCACCCCCGAGGTTCACACTTGACGGGTTGCACGATAGAGTCGTATCGGAAGTGGTTAAGGCGGAATCACCCTCGATGACCATGACTGAATAGCTACACTACAGGGTTAACATCAGAAGTGCTGTAGAGGTCTCACCCTCGGCACTCGATAGTAACCCAGTAGTGTCGTGCAACTAAGGGGAAAGTGATGTGCGGTGCCGGGGCCTGGTCTTCGATCCCCTTGATCGGGTCTTCAATGATGAAGCAGGGGCAATAAGGACAAGGTGGGGGTTACTGATGGATCACTAACCAACCTATACTAAGCAGTTTAGGATAAGTAGGTAAGGTACAACAGCAAATACAAAAGCAGGCTATGCATCAGAATAGGAGCAAACAATAACAGTAGCAAAATCTAATGCAAGCATGAGAGAATGGAATGGGCGATATCGGGATGATCAAAGGGGGGGCTTGCCTGGTTGCTCTGGCAAGGAGGGGTCGTAGGTGACGTAGTCGATCACAGGGGCGGCATCGGTCTCGGGGTCTACCGGAGAGAAGAGGGGGAAGAAACAATAAATATAAAGCAAGCATAGCATCACAAAGCATAACATGGCAATATGTTGTGCCGGGTGTGACCTAACGTATGGCTACACGATAAAGGTGAAGGGGAATTCAACCGAGAATGTATTCCCGGTTCCGGACCTGTGTCAGACAGGTGACCAGTGGGGGAAAAGTTCAACGTTTTCTATGCTAGGGACGTGTGGCGGGCGAACGGACCGCGTCTTCAGATTCGGCTCGTTGTTCTGAGCAACTTTCATGTAGAAAACATTTTCATCCGAGCTACGGTTTATTTTATATGATTTTTCAAAGAATTTAAACAATTTTCTAGAATTATCTTAATTATCTGAAACAACATTATCCAGAACAGTGCGGCGGTGACGTCAGCATAATGTCAAGATGAAGTCAGCAGGTCAACTAACCGGTTGGCTAGGTCAAACCTGACATGTGGGGTCACCGAGACCCACATGTCAGCCTCTGTTAGTACTAAACGGAGTTAAAACTAATCTAACTACTTAATTAGATGGTGGGCCCTACTAGTCAGTGGTTAATTAGTGTTTTAATTAGCTAATTAACTAATTAACCTATTTTATTTTTAAATAAATTTCGTTTATTTAGGCGGGACCCACATGTCATAGACACAGGGCCTGCCCAATCAGCGTTGACCCTTGTTAAATGGTCAATTGTGGCCCCGGGGCCCGCAGGCAGTGGCACGTAGGCGGGGACCATGGTGCCAGTCGATGGCGCCATCGGTTGCTCGGCGGGCTCTGCTGGGCGGCCGAACACCGGCGAAGCGCTGAATCACGCCAGAGTGCCCGCCTTGCGTGTTCTTAGTCGCGTTCGAACGGGCAGAACACGCCATGTCGATCTGTGGCATCGGTTGTTGCAGGGGCAACCGAAATCATGGACGGCGACGAGGTCCGCGGTGGCGAGTTTTCGGGCAACGACGCTAACGGCGATGCAGCCCGCAGTACTTCAATCTAAAGCTTCGGGCGTGCTCTACGCGCGCGCGAGGACAACGGACACAGTCCCTTGACCAAAAGGTCACCAGAGACGCGCCGACGACCAAATGAGGCGGCGGTGGTTCGGGCTTCGTCGGGGTAGTGGCTACGGGCGGCTAGAGAGGGTAGGGGACGGCGCGTTCGGCGCAGGAGCTCACCGCGGGAGCGTGGGGTCTAGGCAGAGGGCTCGGGGAGGTCCGATGAAGCAGATCGGCCGCGAGGTCGTGTGGTGGCAGTCGAGGAGGAAGATGAAGGGGGTCCGGCGCTGGGGTGGCTCCCGCCTTGAGGTCGTTGGTGCAGACGAAGCAGAAGACGGTCGTGGGGCTCGTGGACACATTGGGGCGACGAGGAGGGCACGGTGGCCGCGGTGGCGCAGCAACGCGGCGACGATAGTGTGTCGGGGCGAGGCCAGAGGGAGAGAGGGGAGAGGGGGTGAGTGAGAGCTAGGGGGACGGAGTTGCGGGAGTGGCGGTAGGTGAGGGGGAGGACTCGAGGCGTCCGAGGCCTTATCCTCTCGTCGGGCATCGCCGGCGAGGTGGTTGGACGGCGACGGGCGCGCTCTGTCCCGCTCGGTCGGAGGAACAGAAGGCAACCGGTGAGGGGGAGTGGGCCAGCCTGCTGGGATGGGTCGAGGCCCAAGGGAAGGCCAGGGGCTTCTCTCTCTCCTCTGCCTTTTCCCTTTTCTTTTTTCCTTTTTGTTTCTTTTATTTGCTCTGTTTGCATTTTTCTTTCAGTACCAAAATTAGTTTTGTTTTCAGCAAAACTTGGCACATTAAACTAACACAAAACCTTGAGATGGAACTAAAAGTTTGGGGTCAAAAGGAATTGCCTAAACAATGTTAGAAATTGAAAAGTCCCATTTAAATGTTGCTGGAGCACCAAATTAATTCCCATGGGCATTTTGGGAATTCAGAAGAGGTTGGTTCAACATGATAGTGATCAGGGAAATTTATAGGATAAGGTGAACATTTTAGTTTTACTGCCCAAAGAAATAATTTATTCGACTTATTTTGTTACTTGAAAAAGGCTTTGAGTTTTGGACAAGTGGCAAGCTACATAGTAATCACAATGACATGGCCACCATTAGGGGGAGATTACTGTAGCATGATTCTTGGGGTGTTACAAATCTCCTCCCCTACAAAAAAATCTCGTCCCGAGATTTAAGAGGTGGAGTAAGGGGAAAGACTCGGGAAGGACGGAGCTCATCACAAGATAAGTACCTCAACATGGCATAGAGGCATCTCTCAAGTTGAAATTCAAGAAAGTCATCGAGAGCAAGGTGAGGTGCAATAAGAAGCTTAAACCGGGTAGACAATCGTTCAATGCCTAATCAGAAGGTGAAAGGGTTTCAGAGCAATCAGAATAATTATCGCGTCTGATACCAGAACGAAAACATGGTAAGGAAATTAGCTCGTGTATTACATACGAAGCCAAGTGCAAAGGATACTTCAGCGTCAAGGGTATACATGAGAGTCGGGTTTTGATCCTGGGACCTGTGGATTATGGGCCCACCATGTGGGTTAAAAGTAGAAAGGGGGCCGATAGCAAGGCATGTCAAAGGATAGACCGTCGGTTATGTTGGCAACAACATTGGTACCAAGGGCTAGGACGAAGAGAACCATTTTCCTGCTCATTAAGACGAGGTGGACCAATAGGCAAAGTTCTCGTCCATCGGTGGTTACCGGAATGTCATCAATAGTAGTAAAAGGGTCTTACCGACAGAGTTGACGCCAAGGTGTTTATATATGCCGGAAATATTACTGCTCATAGCATATAGACCACAAGAAAGGTTAAACAAAACAACGGAAAGGAAAATGTGATGTCCAGAGTAAACAGAACAATGGAAAGGAAAATGTGTTTGTACACATATTTCAGGGGTATATCCTTCCCAAGGACAAGCAGAGCATGATATCCACGACACTATGGAAAGTAGAAAACCATTTAGGCAAGGGGAGAGAAATTTCATGACATTACCCAAACAACGGTGTTTGGATAATTGAGAAAGAAACCTTTAGCATTGAGCTTCAAAATGTTTTATTGAAAATCAGAGTACCAAAGACATGCTTCGAGATAGCACCGACATGGTGTTTCAATTATGGATTGGGTCTGTAGATCATAAGAGATTCAAAGGAACATTTCCAAGATTATCTCGGAACGCAAGGTATAACCAAACACAATCATGTCTGTGTTGGCAGGAAGTCAAGGACGTTGTCGATGATAACACAATCATAGAGGGGCGAGGATGGTATTTCTCATCATGAATTCGATTGATATCCTGAAACAGGTCAGTATATTGATGGGGATCATGACAGATTTTGTCGAGGTACTATGAAGAGGCCATCGAACAGCGACCACATCAAGCAAAAGGAATGATGAAGCAAAAGGTTATTGGAACCACGGATGCGACACAAGCTCGAAAACAAGTTTGTTGTTTGAGGTGAAATGATAATATGAGGAAGATCGACGTAAGCTTAGCTCATCGTCGAAAGTTGTGCTCCGGAAAGAAGGACCGGGTAGCATAGTCAAAATTAGCTCGATAATGATATAGTCGATCAGGATATGAATGACTTGAAGGATTATTAAACTCGTAAGCAACGGAAATAGCTTAGAGTTATTGAATCGGAGTGCGGAATCGATTCACTTATCGGTGTTCTCGAGTGACTAATAACTCGGAACCCGGGGCAATCTGAAATCGCTGAGGAGCAATACCAGATGAAGACTCATAGGAAGCAACACATTTCTTTGTTATTCTCGAGATACCGGAGGGTAATACTCGAAGGAAGGTCAAGATAGAGGTTGCAAAGATGCATTGATCTGCAGAAGATAAGTGCTTTAACTTGTCCGAGAAATGGAATCAAAGGGGAACAATCATGGTCAGAACTACGGTTGCAAAGGAACAAACATAGTTACCAGATGAACTTATAACAAGGGGATTATTATTATCACAAGAAGCTTCCATGATAAGATCTACATCGTGTCCATGGGCATGAACACAAAGTTCAAGGTCGACTCCCACTTCTTCAATGCATATCATTTCATTTACTTCTCGCTTTCGATGAAGTTGTAGTGTTGAAATTATATCTGGCAAAACACCAGAAGAGTATGACTCGTGAAAACTCTCGGGTTCACACGGATTAGGGAAGGCATAGGTTCAACCCATAGGGGCATCTTAGGAACATATACCACAAACCTTAGGAGTAATATAACACAAGATCGAAGGCAGAGCATGGTTGAGAAGGCAGAGGATACAATTTACCAAAGGCATTATGTATCCGAGGAAAGGCTCAAAAGGTTATTGAATATGAAGGACGTTGTCGGATAAAATCCAACAAAGGATCTGGCGGTCCACATAGGATCTGATGTGAGCATCGGTACTCAACCAGAAGAAGAAAGAATGCAAAGGCTTCAGATTATAGAAACATCTGAATAATTTGATGCTTAAATGCAAAGAAATCATGATTTCAAAAATAGAAGATCGGAAGCAGACGCTCTGATCAAAAGATAAGTAAGTTGGATAGACTTAGGGATACAATCGACAGTAATTTGATTGGTCGAGAAACAACTCTTGGTCAAATGACGTCCAAGCCGGAAGGATGAATTCTATGATCCGACTGAGGATTGTGAGCATCCGCAACATATTGAATCAACGGACTCAAAAGGATAGTGACAAAGGATGCCAATAAGATTACTAGATTATGGGATTATCCATAATGCAAACAAGCAAGAATTTTAAGAACAACATGCTGTTGAGGATTATCGAAAGATCGAATAGTATTTCAAAGACTTTTGTGAAACATATGAACAACTGGGGAAAAACAAATCCTTGATATGTGTGAGGATTAATTTGTCAGTGTATTCAGGCGACAAGGAACTGCAAGGCAGTAGGCACAAAAGGATTCTCGGAACAACGACAAGTATTTCGGGTATCTTGTAATAACAAGAGCAACTGGGGATGAAGGTATGAGCGACAAGGATATGCAGTTAGTCATAGGGGCTTATTGGTGGTAGGGAATTGCAAACGCGATGAGCACAAGTTATCTGGATAACATCGGAGAGTATCTTTGGAATCTTCTGGTGCAGCAGGCGATCATCTGTAATAAGGGGCTCTCTGGGAGGAAGTAGTTACGAGATCCTAATGTTAGAGTTAGCAAAATCGTTTAACCCGAATGGAAGAGAGATCAGAGTCCCAGAGTATAGACGAGGAATAAAAGATCCTAATACCACCCAATTGGCGACATGGGCCCGTAAGCCACACAGCCAAGTTAGTAAAATGGTTTTCGGTTTCTAGACTCAACTTCGACCAAGGAGTTGGAAAGGGGGATCCTACAGGTAGTTGGCTCTGATACCAACTTGTGACGCCCTCGATTCAATTGTACACTAATCATACACGCAAATATGTACGATCAAGATCAAGGACTCACAGGAAGATATCACAACACAACTCTAGACACAAATTAAAATAATGCAAGCTTTATGTTACAAGCCAGGGGCCTCGAGGGCTCGAATACATAAGCTTGAATACACCAGAGTCAGCGGAAGCAACAATATCTGAGTACAGACATAAGTTAGACAAGATTCCCTTAAGAAGGCTAGCTCAAAAGCAACATCGATCGAAAATGCAAGGCCTCCTGCCTGGGAGCCTCCTAACTACTCCTGGTCGTCGGTGGCCTCCACGTAGAAGTAAGCATCAGCGGTGGCATCTGGCTCCTGGGCTCCGACACCTGATTGCATCAACCGGAAAGAAAAAGGAAGGGGGAAAAGGGGGAGAAAAGCAACCGTGAGTACTCATCCAAAGTACTCGCAAGCAAGGATCTACACTACATATGCAACATTATCAAAGGAAGGCTGTATATGTGGACTTGGCTGCAGAAATGCAAGAATAGAGGGGAGAACCTAGTCCTGTCGAAGACTAGCCTCTTCTGAAAACCACCATCTTGCAGCAACAGGAGGGAGTAGAGTAGCATAAAGTAAAGTAATAGAAGTGTTATCAACCTCGGCCAGAGATCCTTTCTCGACTCCCTGCGAGAAAGCAATCCCAGATCCATACTATCCATTTCTCATATCCATGACTCATCTCAAGTATCCAGTTCTAGTTGTATCAATCGGGATACAACTCCAAGTGTCTGTTACCGTAGGACAGGCTATCGATAGATGTTTTCTTCCCTGCAGGGGTGCACCAACTTACCCACCACGCTCGATTAACTCCGCCGGACACACATTCCTGGGTCATGCCCGCCTCGCCAAACAATACGCCGCAACCCGACCTAGGCTTAATAGAGAGGTCAAGATGTCGACAAGACCTATGCCCCGGGGTCATGGGCCATCTCCCGGAACTCCTCAGTTGCTATGAGGGCGGCCGGTGAGCAGACCTAGCTACCTCCTTCAACAAGGCAGGTGCTTACAGTCCAACCCAGCGTCGCCGCCGCCGCCGACGCCTATTAAGCTTCGCTGATGCATACGACGCAGAACGCCCATACTATGCCCACGTGATGGTTAGTGCTATCAGCCGAGGCCCCTCGGATCAAATATCCAAATCGTAGTGGATTAGGAGCACGCGGTAACAAGCGAGACTCACGAAGATGTGACCTGTTGCCCGTCCCCGAGGACTTGCGGCAAGGGCTAGGAATGCCCGCCACGCCTCATAATTATCTCACGGGCACCTCCGTGTCAACCCGACTCCACATCACTGCAATTAAGCTCGCTGGTACCCCTCGAGCCGACCGCCTTTAGTAACATGGTTCAAAGGTAAAGTCATAGTAATCATAGTAACTGTGTGTCCAAACATCAAGGGGAAAACCCGAGGAATCACCCCCGGTGGATTCCACTCGATGTAATCATCAAGGTGAACGTAAGAGGAACCACCCCCGAGGTTCACACTTGAGGGGTTGCACGACAGAGTCGTATCGGAAGTGGTTAAGGCGGAATCACCCTCGATGACCACGACCGAATAGCTACACTACAGGGTTAACATCAGAAGTGTTGTAGAGGTCTCACCCTTGGCACTCGATAGTAACCTAGTAGTGTCGAGCAACTAAGGGGAAAGTGTTGTGCGGTGCTGGGGCCTGGTCTTCGATCCCGTTGATCGGGTCTTCAATGATGAAGCAGGGGCAACAAGGACAAGGTGCGGGTCACAGATGGATCACTAACCAACTTATACTAAGCAGTTTAGGTTAAGCAGGTAAGGTACAACAGCAGATACAAAAGCAGGCTATGCATCATAATAGGAGCAAACAATAACAGTAGCAAACTCTAATGCAAGCATGAGAGAATGGAATGGGCGATATCGGGATGATCAAAGGGGGGGCTTGCCTGGTTGCTCTGGCAAGGAGGGGTCGTCGGTGACGTAGTCGATCACTGGGGCGGCATCGGTCTCGGGGTCTACCGGAGAGAAGAGGGGGAAGAAACAATAAATATAAAGCAAGCATAGCATCACAAAGCATAACATGGCAATATGATGTGCCGGGTGTGACCTAACGTATGGCTACACGATAAAGGCGAAGGGGAATTCAACCGGGAAGGTATTCTCGGTTCCAGACCTGTGTTAGACAGGTGACCGGAGGGGGAAAAGTTCAATGTTTGCTATGCTAGGGACGTGTGGCGGGTGAACGGACCGCGTGTTCAGATTCGTCTCGTCGTTCTGAGCAACTTTCATGTAGAAAACATTTTCATCCGAGCTACGGTTTATTTTATATGATTTTCAAAGAATTTAAACAATTTTCTAGAATTATCTTAATTATTTAAAACAACATTATCCAGAACCGTGCGGCGGTGACATCAGCATAATGTCAAGATGAAGTCAGCAGGTCAACTAACCGGTTGGCCAGGTCAAACCTGACATGTGGGGTCACCGGGACCCACATGTCAGCCTCTGTTAGTACTAAACGGAGTTAAAACTAAACTAACTACTTAATTAGATGGTGGGCCCTACTAGTCAGTGGTTAACTAGTGTTTTAATTAGCTAATCAACTAATTAACCTATTTTCTTTTTAAATAAATTTCGTTTATTTAGGCGGGACCCACGTGTCATAGACACAGGGCCTGCCCAATCAGCGTTGACCCTTGTTAAATGGTCAACTGGGGCCCCGGGGCCCGCAGGCAGTGGCACATAGGCGGGGACCACGGTGCCAGGTCAGCGGAGCCACCGGAGTTGCTCTGGCGGGCCTGCGCGCGGTGGCTGAACGCCAGCGAGCGCCGGAATCACGCTGTAGTGCCCCGTTTTGCACGTTCTTGGTCGCGTTCGAACGGGCAGAACGCGCCGCGTCGATCTGTGGCATCGGTTGGTGCGGGGGCAACCGGAATCATGGACATCGACGAGGTCCGCGATGGCGAGTTTTCAGGCGACGGCGCAAACGGTGATGCAGCCCGCAGTAGTTCAATCTAAAGCTTTGGGCGTGCTCTACGCGCGCGCGAGGACAACGGACACAGGCCCTTGACCAAAAGGTCACCGGAGACGTGCTGGCGAACAAAGAGGCGGCGGTGGTTCGGGCTTCATTGGGGTAGTGGCTACGGGCGGCTAGAGAGGGTAGGGGACGGCGCGTTCGGCACAGGAGCTCACCGCGGGAGCGTGGGGTCTAGGCAGATGGCTCGGGGAGGTCCGGTGAAGCAGATCGGCCGCGAGGTCGTGTGGTGGCTGTCGAGGAGGAAGACGAAGGGGATCCGGCGCTAGGGTGGCTCCCGCCTTGAGGTCGTTGGTGCAGACGAAGCAGAAGACGGTCGTGGGGCTCGTGGACACATCGGGGCGGCGAGGAGGGCACGGTGGCCGCGGTGGCGCAGCATTGCAGCGGCGACAGTGCGTCAGGGCGAGGTGGATCTGGAGAAGGGGGCGAGGCCAGAGGGAGAGAGGGGAGAGGGGGCGAGGGAGAGCTAGGGGGACGGGGTAGCGGGAGTGGCGGTAGGTGAGGGGAGGACTCGAGGCGTCCGGGGCCTTATCCTCTCGTCGGGCGTCGCCGGCAAGGTGGTTGGACGGCGACGGGCGCGCTCTGTCCCGCTCGGTCGGAGGAACAGAAGGAAACCGGTGTGGGGGAGTGGGCTGGCCTGCTAGGATGGGCCGAGGCCCAAGGGGAGGCCAGGGGCTTCTCTCTCTCTCCTCTGCCTTTTCCCTTTCCTTTTTCCTTTTTGTTTCTTTTATTTACTCTGTTTTGCACTTTTCTTTCAGTACCAAAATGAGTTTTGTTTTCAACAAAACTTGGCACATAAAACTAACACAAAACCTTGAGATGGAGCAAAAAGTTTGGGGTCAAAAGGAATTGCCTAAACAATTTTAGAAATTGAAAAGTCCAATTTAAATGCTGCTGGAGCACCAAATTAATTCCCATGGGCATTTTGGGAATTCAGAAGAGGTTGGTTCGACATGACAATGATTAGGGAAATTTATAGGATAAGGTAAACATTTTAGTTTTACTGCCCAAAGAAATAATTTATTCGACTTATTTTGTTACTTGAAAAAGGCTTTGATTTTTGGACAAGTGGCAAGCTACATAGTAATCACGATGACATGGCCACCATTAGGGGGAGATTATTGTAGCATGATTCTCGGGGTGTTACATCCCTCCCCGCCAGATCCACATCCCCTACTCCAAAGAGTCGCAGCCTAAGCCCGACCATGTATCTCGGGGAGCTCGACGATTGTTCGGCCAAAAAGAGGTTTATCATGGCCTCTCCGGTGGACGTTGGCATGGTGGTCGCCGTTCGTCCAGACTTGTCGATCCCGGAGCAACACCTCGC
This sequence comes from Aegilops longissima, assembly GCA_021605205.1. Lineage (NCBI taxonomy): Eukaryota > Viridiplantae > Streptophyta > Magnoliopsida > Poales > Poaceae > Aegilops > Aegilops longissima. Next base: position 536,489,128 of record CM038682.1, on the reverse strand, counting down.
CCCGGAAGCCGGCGAGGATGTTGACTACGTTGCCATGCCGAAGGCTTCACATCAGCGGGCTAGCGTATTACTGTATCTCAGAAAAGCTGGCTACGACATCAAGCTCATCAACAGTGATGGCTTCACACGGGCCATGTCACAGGTTAAGTGGTACATGCCCAACCCCTCTGGTTCAACCGCCATTGATCTCTTTGAAGGCCCTACTGCTGATCTCCTCCGTCACGCAGTCAAGGATTTGCGGTTCTTGTACGCCATCGAGCCCATTTTGTCATTTCTGAAGGAGACATTCTACGGCGGCGGTTTGGGATCCTCAATTTCCAAGTCATGTCTCATCGACCACGACCATGAGGAGGGCACCCACAAAGGGTCTTCCAAGGTGAAATAGACCATCTGCGACATCAGAGAGAGCACCATGGGTCTGTGCTCTTCCAACTAGAAGGATCCCGTCCATGACAAGTGAGGCAACATCCTATCAGCAAATCTTACATTTTCTAGCTAGCCAACCCATACCCTTTGTTGTAGTAGCTTTTGCCATGCCGTGTTTTAACTGTGTCGTGTTTAATTATTCCAGTTATGCAAAAATGTAATGTTCAATACGGCTATGTGACGTTTAAGTATGAATTGTCCACTTTAGTTTCATGAATGGCTATATTTAGTTGTTTATAGTAAGTAGATGCCTTGTTTATCTGTATTTGGTTGTCAGGTTGGTTGTAGTGAGCATTTGTCCAGTTTTCAAGTAGATGCCTTGTTTATCTGTATTTTCTTGTTAGGTTGGTTGCAGTGAGCATTTGTCCAGTTTTCAAGCATATGCCCTGTTTATCTGTATTTTCTTGTTAGGTTGGTTGCAGCGAGCCTCTGTCCAATTTTCAATGGCTATATTTGGTTGTTATACTAATCATGTATGTCTTGTTTATTTCAGTCATTCATAATTTTATGTTCATTATGTGCAAGTCGGAACTGTGCAACTCAATTTCATCAATACCAGTTTGAACGGCTATATTTGGTTCCAGTTATACATGGTGTAGTTAACACATGCCCTTTATTTCAGTTTTACACATTTATCCGGTGTGATGTTTAAGCATGACATACGTTTTATTCATTTTCAACAATACTAGTTTGAATTGCAATATTTGGTGGCTGTTAAGCCTGATGTAGGTAATATTCCCTTCTATTTTATATCCGCTTTAACAGCATGCTGAAACCAACACATTCAAGCTATCATTTGGAGATGATGTTGTTTACCTTAGCCATATTTGTTTGATGTTAAGGTTGCTGTACTTATCATGCCTTTCCACTACTTATGCAGGACAACAACGGGAGTGGCCAGTATTTTCCGCCGAGGTTAGTTTCATCCATCGGCTTGTACTCCCCCTATTGTTCCATAATGTAGTGCATATAGATCTAGGCCGGGACACTTTTTAGCTTCTAATATTGACTTGTTGCTTGTAGGTACATATGTCCTGTGCAAAGATCCACGCATCGACCCTTTTTGTGTATGGGGCAATGAGATATTCATGAACCAGCATCAAGTGAGGAAACTGATAAGGATTATTAGCAAAAAGATGTGAACGGTGGCAATCAAATTATTTATGTTGTATCCAACACAACATTGAGATGTAAGATGGTAACTACAAACTCTGTAGCCTTCTCTTTTTACTTGCCCATAATGAGTGGTTAGATAACAATGTCTGAATCTTTCTCGTTTGCAGTGGTTCCCAAAGCATTTTACTCAAGATTAACCTAGAAAAGTACATGATTGGTGGACACACAATGAAGGTTAAATTATTTCATCGAGACTACAATGAGCATCGAGAAGTCCTAATGAAGACAGTGAAGGATGGGCGGGTAGCCATCACAAGAGGTTGGCCTAGAGTCATGGCGCATTACGCATGGAGGAGGGCACAATATGAGCATTTCGCTTCACCTTCTCCAGCAACCAGAATGTCTTTCGCCTCTCTCTTTGCAGTCTTTAGTACAACTGTGGTTCATCATTCTTTACTTGGTGATTCTGTAGTTCTTCAATTTATGTACATGTGCATCCAATTATGCATTCATGCTTGAACCTATATTTGTAATAAACATGGTTCTATATGAAATAAGTGATTGCCTACTTTCAAAATCAAAAGGTGTGATTTTTAAATGTAGGGATTAAATTACGGAAAAATTAGGTTCTGCAGGACAATACACTGCACACGGTTTGCAAAAGCAAAACATCTATGATAAACGTGGAGATCAGACACGTTTCTCAAATCCACTACGTGTGCGATGAATCTCTACCGCACACACGATCAGCCAAGAAAAAAATGTGTGAGATTAAAACAGCAACACACACTGTTCCTTCTTATTAAATGTTTGCGAAAGTCACCTTATCACACATGCTTGGCAATTATGGACTGTTTATGATGTCGTGTGCATCGTAAATGTTTGCTCATAGAAGAATGCATGCGATAGGCCCTCATACGACGTGGGTACGACGGATGAATCATGTGGGATATATTCAAGCTTCTCATACAGTTTTATAGGGATAACTGTATGCACCCTTACATCGAATCACATACAGTTGAGGAAACGTTAATGTGTGTGATTGTCTGCTTATCATACATGTTCTATAATGGTGAACTGTTTGTGATGGGGTGCGAATCATAAATGTTGCACCACGGATGACCGACCGTGATGGTAATGCAGGCACAAACGAGTAGTAAGGATGGAGCGTTTGGGATATGCGAGATATCAAAAACAGTTGTCTCAAGACTCGCGTTTGGGATACATGTCGGCAATGCATACTCTTAGTTATGCAAAACGTATGCATTGCTACTCCCTATCCCTGATGATTTCTGGGTCGTGTGGGAAGGACCCCCCTATCGCCCACATTGTCCTGGCGTCGGTTTAAAATTCCGTTGCGGAAAGGGGTTAAAACCGTTTGTATAGCAACTCATTGTACTAGTGATTTAATTGATCGGTTAATTATGAAACTCAATGGTTGGAAGGATAAATGCTTGTCTTTAGGAGGTAAAGAGGTTTCTAGTTAAGTCTGTTGCTCAAGCTATACGAACGTATGTGATGTCCATCTTTAAAATTCCTAAAAATATTGGAAAGGAATCACATATGCGGTATCTCGTTTTTGGTGGGGTGATGATGCAACACACAAGAGGCCGCACTGGTTTGCATGATGGATGATGTGCATCCCAAAGAAGAAAGGTGGCGTGGGTTTTAGAGATATCCACTATTTTAATCTTGCTCTCTTGGCTAAACAGGCTTGGAGGCTCATTGACAACCCAGAATCATATGTGCCTTGACCCTTAAGACAAAATATTTTCCGGATGGGGATCTTATCGATGCAACTTTGAAAAAGAAAGCTTCCTACACATGGCATAGTATTATGGCTGGAGTTGAAACACTGAGACGTGGACATATTTGGAGAGTTGGTGATGGTGAGAAAATCAAAATATGGGAAGATTCTTGGATCATGCAGAGCGCATCAAGAAAGGTTATAACACCTAGAGGAAATAATCTACTGACTAGCGTCATCGATCTTATTGATCCATTAAGAGGGAATTCGAATGAACAATTGGTAAAACAAACATTCTGGAATGTTGATGCTCAAAGGATTATGGTTATCCCTCTTCCACTACATGAAATGATAGATTTTTTGGCGTGGAATTTGACAAATACGATGTTTTTATAGTGCGTTCGGTCTATCATGCAGAATGCTGGGAGTTCCAATTAGGCCATAAGTTGGAGACTACGTCAGGAGCCTCTAACCCAACAGACACGTGGGACTCACTTTAAAACTTAACATGTCCAGTCAAGATTAAAATCTTCATTTGGAGGGCGCTCCATAGTGTTATTCCCTGTTGTGCTATTTTGGCAAACAAACATTTGAAGATAAACCCGATCAAGCTGCCCTACCTGTAACTTGGGCCTGATTACCTTAAGACACCTACTGTTTTAATGCAAGGTGGTTGTGGAGGTTTGGAAGCTCCTTGGCATCGATGAGATCATCAAAAAGGCGTTGCTAGTTGACATGGCAGGTGAAGTGATTTTGGAGCATCTGTTGTGCCTTCCAGAGCAAGATGTCCAAGTGCTTGGTCAACCAAAGTTGCGTCGTAAGTTGGTACACGGAGAAGAAACACAAACCGTTGCCCAAAATTATATGGCAGTGAGATGTTTAGCCGCTAACTATATTAACTCATATAGTCCTAAGCCTAAAGTGAGATCAGACATTTGGTTGAAACCAAGATATGGCTACGTTAAGGTAAACATTGATGCGTGTTTTGATGTGGACACGCTTGAGGGGACGATTGGAGCAGTCATCCAAGACCATCATGGAAAGTTCATTACAGCTGTAAATGATAATTTTGATCTTTGCTTTGACTCATTCATGACGGCAGTTGCAGTGAACTTTGGAATAAACCTGGCACGTACAGTTGGATGCAGTAAGATCGAGGTCAACTATGATCGTGTGGAGGTTGTTGCTGCCCTAATCAATGGTTACTCTTCTTCAATAGCTTCTCCTATCTTTGATGACTGTTATTCTATGTCGCTTGATTTTATTCATGTCATCTATGATCATTGTAACAGAGAAAGAAATCAAGTAGCTCATGAACTGGCTAGGATACCTAGATTATTAGTAGTTCATGAACTGGCTAGGATACCTAGATTATCACTTCCAAATATCTGGATGGACACCGCCCCGGATGTGGTTATTCCTCTATTTTAAGCGATGTTACGATCCTTATGAATGAATAAAGGAGGAGATAATTGTTAAAAAAATCAATATTAAAAAATCCAAATACTTCAGTAAATTTTGAAAATTTGTTCAAAAATCACAAAATGCTCGGTTGATTAAAAAATGTTCTTCATTATAAAAATTGTTCGCATATTCAGAAGAAATATTCATGATTTTGGAAAAAACCTTTGGGAAATCAAAAAATGTTCGCACATTAAAAAATGTTCATGAATTCGAAACAATGTTCACAAAATCAAATAAACGACCAGGAATTACAAAAAAAGTTCATTGATTCAAAAAATGTTCACTCATTTTTTTCAGGAATCCGAAAAATGTGCATGAATTTCGAAAACATATTTATGATTTTCAAAAAATGTCCGCTGATTCTAAAAATGTCCATCAGTTTCACAAATTCTCATAAAATTTTAAATAATCACAAACTTATAAAAAAATCAGTAAATGTTCACAATTTAGAAAAATGGATGTTCACGAGTTTCAATAATGCTCATAATTCACAAATCTGTATAAAATGTTCACGAGTTTGAAAAATGTTGAAAAATTTGTAAAAAATGTTCACAAATTCAAGAAATTTCATGATTTCGAAAATTGTTCATGATTTGAAAACATGTTCACAAACTTGAAAGATGCTCGAGAAAAGGAAATAAAAATAATTAAACAAAGAAAAAAATATTATAAACTAAAATAAAATAAAAGAAAATTAAAAAATTAAAACCGAAAGGAAAACAAAACCCGGTTCAAAGAAGGTCCTAGAACCATCCCAAAACAAGTGGTGATAAAACACTATGTTGTGCCGGCGCAAGCACGATCTGGCGCTGTAGGGGGTACGCGCGATGTCGCCTGCAGGCGACCTATTCGCCAAATAGGGATCGCCTCTCTCGCTTGCTATAAACAAGACAGAGTGGAAGCCTGGGAGGTCCTATTGGACACATTCTCCGTCAACTAGCGACCCCGACGCACAGGCGCGCGCCCTACTGGGCCGGCCCATTGTAGCCAGCAGCGCACGCAGCGAATGGCGTACTGCAGCGAACCGCGCACTGTAGAGACTATGTAGTGTAGCGATCCAGTTTGCTGTAGCGAATCTGTTTTTTGGCCCGTGTTTTTATTTCGAACATTTTTCCAAAAATTAAATATTTTTTCGAAAACGCGAACATTTTTTCAAATTCCAAACTTTTTAAAATTGGGAATATTTTTTGAAAATTTCCAAAAAAATTGTGAAAACGCGAATATTTTTGAAACGTGAATATTTTGTGAACAAATTTGGAAAAAGGGACATTTTATGAAATTCCAATCAATTTTTGAAACGTGAATACTTTTTGAATTCTAAAATGCAAACATTTTTTGAATTTTTGAAATTATTTGGAAAAAGATAACATTTTTTAAATTCTGAACAAAATTTTAAAGCCATGAACATTTTTTGAATTTGTGAACAAAATTTGAAAAACAGGAATTTTTTTTTTGAAAATTCGGAACAGAAATTTTGGTACCGGTAACATTTTTTGAATTTGTGAACGAAATATGAAAAACAGGAACATTTTTTGAAATTAGCAAACAAAATTTGAAAATGAACTTGAAAAAAAAAGGAAAACAAAAAAGAAAGAAACAGAAAAAAGAAAAGAAAAAACCAAAAATAAGAGAAATAGAAAAAAGGAAAACGAAAAATAAACTGAAAAATAAAAAGGCAGTTCAGGAACCTTCTAGATGGTTCCGAAAACCGAAAAAAAACCGATTGGAAACATCATAGAAGCTTCCCAAAAACAGGTGTCTGCTAAAATGCTAAAACCGGCCGGCCCACTCGGTCGCTCGCTCGCACCTTCTCCTCCTCTGTGCGAAGCGTCCGAAGCGTCAAGAGCTTGCCGCGCGCAGGCGACAAACAACTGTTCCTTCGCTGAAGGAAGGTGGTAATGGGACGGCCCATACGCATAAGCTCATCAAAGCTAGTATTTTTTCCCTTGTTTATGCGTTTTATTGGAACTTCCTGGATATTTTTTATGATGATAAATAAAGTATAAATTCATATTTTAAAAATATACTATATTTTAAACACTAAAGAAATATCAATATGTACTCTGAATTTTTTTAATACACATTGAACATTTTGGAAAATATGTTAAACAAATATTGAAACACATTGAACAATTTGTTTTGAAATACATAGAACAAATTTCGGATGCACATTGAACATTTTGCAAAAATATGTTGAACAAAACAAATTTTGTAACACACATTAAACATTTTTTAGATACACATTGAACATTTTGCAAAGATATGTTGAACAAATTCTTAAATATACGCTGAAATTTTTGTTAATGCATGGTCAACTTTGTATATAAATACAAAATGAACTTTCAATAATACACAAAAAAATGGAAGAAAAGGGATAAAAGAGAAAAGGAAAAAAACGAAAAGAAAAGAAATAGAAACTGAAACAGAAAAAACAAAAAAGAAATAAAAAGCTGCCTTGCGAGGTGGGCCGGCCCAAGCTGGGGCGTCGGGAAGATGAGCTTCATAGAAGCTGAGTCGTTTTGACGGCTACGCGCGCGGGAGCACCTATAAGCCGCTCGCTGCGGCAAAATGCCGGCGCTTCGCACAGGAGCGGCTAGCGTGGGCCGGCCCATTTACAGTGGCACGCGGCGGAACGTTTCCGAGATGAAAAATCGCAAAAAATAAATTAGCACTAGCGCTGTAACTCAAACACGCGACTTCGCACTAATTTGCCTGCCGTGCAAACCACTGCGATGTAGACATTCTCATGTTCAATTAGTAGCGCGACAGTTAAAGACTACAGAAAATTTATTGGGTCAAACCGATGACCTCCTACAACTGAAATTTTCGGAATTATGAATATTTTCTTCAAAATAAAAACATTTTCCGAATTTTCGCACAAATTTTGTAAAATAGGAACGATGATGTGAACTAATTTTAAAAAGGGGAACATTTCTTGAATTTGTGAACCAAAAAATAAAAACGTTTATATTTTTAAAACTTCCAGAACATTTTTTGAATTTGTGACCAATTTTGAAAAACACGAACTATTATTGAATTTGTGAACAAATTTGGAAATCTGGAACATTTTTTTCAATTCCCAAACATTTTTCGAATCTTGAGAACAAATTTTGAAATGGTGAATTTTTTTGAAAAATCCTGAACAAATTTGGAAGCGTGAGCAATTTTTTAAAGCACGAACATTTTTTGAATCTTGAGAACATATTTTGAAACAGAGAGAAATTTTGAAAAATTCCGAACAAATTTGGATGTCCGAACAATTTTTAAAAGCATGAACATTTTTTGAATCTTGAAAACATATTTTGAAACAGAGAGAAATTTGGAAAAATCCCGAACAAATTTGGAAGCGCGAACATTTTTTGAATATGTGAATAAAAATTTGAAATTCAGTACATTTTCTGAATTTCAGAAGTTTTGTAATTTTTGTGTAAGTAGAACAAATTTTGAATTTTGAGAACATTTTTGGGTAACACGAACAAAATTTAAATTTTTGATTTTTTTAAAGGAAGAGAAGAAAAGAAAAGGAAATAAAATAGAAAATCATAAACATTTTTTAAAACTAGGAACATATTCTGAAAAAGAAAAATAAACTTGAAAAAGAAAGTGAAACAAGAAACAAAAAACGAAAAAATGAAAAAGAAGCAGAAACGAAAAAAGAGAAATAAAAAATAATAGAAAGCCAAAAAAGAACCAGAAAAAAAGATACAGGAAAAAAACCCGGTTCAGGGAACCTTCTGGAAGGTTCCCAAAACCGGTTTGGACGCATTATGTGTGGGCCGGCCTATTTCTGTCGCTCGCTGTGCTGCCCCTGTGCGATCGCTCGACAGTTTGCCGCAACGAGCGGCGATAGGATTTTCCCCTACGCGCGTCAAATAGAGGGAGCTCCTAACTGGCGCGTTACGCGCCGCGAACGAAACCGGCGCTCACGCGCTCCTTGGCGTAGGCCGGCCCACGACCACGTTGTGCAAGGAAAGAAAATGAATTTATTGCGGGAAGAAAACGGTAGATCCTATGGCATTTCCTGCGTTTTTTTGCTCCCAGTTTTTCACTGTTTCTCCGGTTTTCCGTTGTTTTGCTCCGGTTTTTTTATTTTTCTGTTTTGATTCCTTTTTCGTTTCATTTTCTTTTACATTATTTTGTTATTTTCTATTCTGTTTCTTTTTCTGCTTTCTTCTTTTTATTTGCGTATTATATAAAATGTTCACCGTGTATTACATAAAAATTCATTGTATTAAGAAAAATATTCATTGTAGATTATGAAAATTGTTCACCTTTGCATATAAAAATGTTCATCGTATATTATGAAATTTTTCAACGTTTTTACTAAATGTTGAATGCGTATTCAAAAATTGTTCAACACATATGTTCATATTGTTTCAAAAATGTTCATCGTGTATTATTTAAAATGTTCAGGATATATATATATATATATATATATATATATATATATATATATATATATATATATATATATATATATATATATTACACAATGTTCAATGCGTATTCGCAAATTGTTCAACGTATTTTCACAAATGTTCAGTACGTGTCCGAAAATTCTTCAGTGGATATATTCCTATTATTTAAAAATGTTCATCGCATATTAAAATAAGTTCATCATGTATAATTTAAAAAAAAACAGCTTATTTTAAGAAAATGTCAACGGATATCGAAAATGTTCAACGGATATTACAAAAAAGAAGTTCACGCATTTTTTGAGAAAAGGTACACAGAAAAAAGAAAAAAAGAAAAGACAAAAGAAAAACGTACAGAAGAAAAGAAGAAAGAAGAAAGAAGACAATAGAAAAAAACGATGGAACCAGTCACACTAGATCAGGGTGGCTGGCTGGTTGCTGCGTTCAAGCTAAACAAAGGAAGTCCTGTGTTCGAATCCCACCTCTCTAGCGAACTTTTTGCTGACAGAAAAAATTAAAGGAAATGGGCCGGCCCAGCGCCGCCGTTTAGGAAATGCCGGGGTTGTGGCTTGCCGCAACGAGCGGCGAGTAGGATTTTCCTGCAAGCCTTGCGTGCAGGAAGCCCTCGATGGGCCGGCCCAGCTGCGCGGGAGGCTACAGCCTCCTTTTTCTGTTTTCTTTTTTGCTTTATTTTTTTATTTTTGTTTATGCTTTAAAAATATTCTAAATATACATCACAAGAAATACAGATAAAAACTTTTGAAACTGTTGACCAAGCATTTGAAAAATGCTTAATGTGTGTACTCCCTCCTTCCATCTATATAGGGTCACATGCGTTTTTCGAGGCTAACTTTAACCAAATGTTAGATCAATAATATATGACAAGCAAGTTGCGCAAAGCATACTCTCAAATTCTATGTGTAAGAAGCTTCCGATGATATTATTTTGACATTATACATCTCATATACTATTAATCTTATCAATAGTCAAAGACGGTCTTGAGAAACGCATTAGGCCATATATAGATGGAAGGAGGAAGTAGATAAAATGTTTATCACGTATACGAAAAATGTATAAAAAATTGATCATGTATATGAAAAATGTAAATCAAGCATTTGAAAAACATTTGAAAAGTATTTGGAAAATCTTAATCAAGCATTTGAAAAAGTTAAATGTGTATGGAAAAAAAGTCGACCATGTATTAAAAATGATGAATTTTTATCATGTATATAAAAATGTTAATCAAGCTTAAAAATGTTGAATAAGTATATGAAAAAGTTAATCAAGCATTTGGAAAATGTTCAATATGTATAGAAAAATGTTGACCATGTATTAAAAAATCATGAAATTTGTTTACCTTGTATATAAAAATGTTAATCAAGCATTTGAAAAAATGTTTAACAAGTATTTAAAAAATGTTAGTCAAGCATTTGAATTTTTTAAAATGTGTATAGAAAATATGTTGACCATGATTTATAAAATGACGAACTTTCTATCATGTACATAAAAATGTTAATCAAGCATAAAAAATGTTGAAGAAGTACTTAAAAATGTTGATCAAACATTTGGAAAAGATTTAGTTAGATAAATGCCACTTCAATTCTACTAATTCAGAGAAATGCCACTGCAACTTTGCATCATCCTTGTGGATGCCATAATGTAAAATTTCTGTCTAAAATACCCATGTCTTCCTCCTTGTCTTCTTCTTCCTTCATCCATCCTCCTCTCACCCGAAGTAGCAATAGCCCACATCTTCCCTATCTTTTCAAAAGCAGCAGCTACAACTTATGGTGAGGCCTCTTCGACGACTCCCTCCCTCGATCTCCGCCCGACATGTCCATCCCGCGTACTCCTTGGGCATCTCCTTCCAGTGCGTCCTTCATGTGGCCCACCTGTCTCCCGCCAATAGCGCGTCCTGCATCGCCATCCTCACCATGTCCTTGGCTCCCCGCAGCAGCACCTCCGGCCACCGCAGTTGTCTAGGTAACCACATTACCGGAGAGGCATAATCCATCGGATTCAATGATTTGGGAGAAGATCAAAAGACATGCCAGATCGCTGCAGCTAGCCCCTGCTCCCCGCCAAATCAGTAGCCACACAACATAAATTGTGCACGTAGCACACATCAGCAGCAAAATACAATGTGTCGGGGCATGCAGCAACAACATGAATGGTGGTATCTCCGATGAGTTTTGGGGCTCCTGTATGTGGCGGTGTATGTTGTTCTCCCCCCCTGTGTCTCTCTTCCAACTGTTGGCGAGCAAGGGTTGAATGGCGAGCACAAAGCATGGTGGGTCGATGCAGGGGCGAAGATGTGTGAGTTGTGGAGTGCGGCTGCGTGGCGTCCTGCTGTCAGGCAAACCAACAAATCCAATGTAGCAAGGCAGCCATGGCAGCACCTCACACACACACACACACACACACACACACACACACACACACACACACACACACAGAGAGAGAGAGAGAGAGAGAGAGAGAGAGGTGGGGGGATTGGTCCGCGCCATGGGTGATTTAAAGAAACAGGAGGAGATGAGGACATAGTGGACGAAGGAAAAAGAGGACAAGGAGGAAGATAGGGTTATTTAATTTAGTCATAATTTTTACATAATGCCATCTATAAGGGTGATGCAAAGTTGCAGTGCATTTTTCAAAAGAGGGAAGATACAGTGGCATTTCTCTGGTCGGTAGAATTGCGGTGGCATTTATCTAATTAACCCTTTGGAAAATCTTAGATGTGTATAGAAAATAGCTTGACCATGTATTATAAAAATGTTAAACTTGTATTTAAAAATGTTAATCAAGAATTTCTTAAAAAATATTAAATATGCATTGAAAATGTTGACCATGTATTAAAAATATTAATCTTTTATTTAAATTTTTATCTTGTGTATTAGAAAAATGTTCTTGACGAACATGAAAAGTGTAGAATGAAAACCAAAAGAAACAAAAACACACCAAAAAACAATGAAAACCAAAAAATTAACAAAAAAAGCAAAATTTGTTTTTAAAATAAAACAAAATAAACAAGTGCAAAAAGTATGGAAAATAGTGAAAAGTGATAAATAAAGAAAACTGAAGAAAAACAATAGAAAAAATGAAAAGAAAAGAAATTAGAGGAGAAATGAAAGAAAATAGGTGAAAAACAAAGAGAAAATGAAAAAGAAAGGAAAAGCAGTGAAACCAAAAAGACGGGAAGAGAAATATTAAGAAACCGAGAAACTAGTGCGAAAACAGAAAAATTGAAAAAAATCTAGCAAAACCAGCGAAGGAAGCTCAGCCAGCCCAACGAATGAGCAAACGAAGCGCGGCGAGCAATCGCGAGCGAAAAAAAACTAGGCCGACCCGATAACTTCGTCGCAGAGGAAAGATCTTCAGGGAGACAGAAGAGTCTCGCTTAAAGCGAGAAATAGTCGTCGCGCTCCCCTTGTCACCCTGACAAAATCTAAGTTGTCTTCCTGTTTGAGGACGGTTCGTGGGATCGTCATCAACGTTTGAGGGACTCCAAGTACGGTCTACACTGACTCATCTTTTTCCGCTGCACTATCGTTGATCACAATCCATTATGCATCTTCATATTGTTTCTGGGTAACTGTATAGGGCAGAATTTTTTGTTTTCTACTATGTTTTCCAATAGGTCTGCGTGGCAGAGCCAGGAGGTTGGCCTAATGAGGTGACGACGCAATGATGACAGGCCAGAATCTGCGAGGCGATAATGTCAGAGCCCCCATGCAGCCAACGTGACAGAGCAAGTCGCCTGTTAAAAATATGTTCATGTTTTGTTTTTCATTATTTTTTTCACAAGTTAAAAATATGTTCATGTTCCCAAAAATGTTTGAGAATTTTAAAAAATGTTTGTGCTTTGAAAACATTGTTCGGAATTTCAAAATTTTGTTTCATTATAAAAAAATCACATCGTCATTTTTTTTAAAACGTTCGAGAATTACAAAAAATGTTTTTGTTTTCAGGAATTCTCCCTGTCTCTTAAAAAAGTTGTCTTTTTCGAAATGTTCTCGTTTTTGCTAAAGCTGATATTATTTTTTTCATAAAAAATCGAATGAAAAATTTCGACGATACTTCAAGAAAACGAACGATTTTGATTTTTGAAAGGACGTCGATAACTGCCACACGTGTGGCAGGAAAGAAGATGCACCACACGTCTCTAATGCAAATAGATTGCCACATCATCGCATGCATGCATGCGATAATCTTTTCGGATTTTCAGTTTTTAAAATGTTTTATCTCTTAAATGAAAAATCCGATTGAAGATCCGTTTTCACCATTAAATCCCTCGCGACGAGATCTTCAAAACTAGATCTCATATCGATATAGTTCAGTGAATTGTTTTTGGTTTAAAATTTGCCATGTCTATTGCACATTAATTGCCATGATATTTACACTGAAGTTGCCATGATATGTTTCAACTATTTTTTTTTACATTTAAAAGTAAATTTTAACATATTATAAAACGGAGAATTAAGAAACTAGACTTGACATGCATCATAAACTAAAATTGCCACGATACATGCACTTAAAATTGTCATTGTTCAATAAAAAATATTTTCATGGTCAAAGTACTAGAATTGCCATCATCAAAAAACTAAAATTGCCATGATCTACAAACTGAAATTGCCACATGGCAACTTTAGTTTAAGCACTATGGCAACTATAGTGTAAACATCACGGCAACTTCTGGGCAAAAAAAAAATTCGTCGAAACATATCAACATGGGGTCTAGTTTTGAAGATCTCGTCGAGACGGATTTAATGGTGAAAACGCATTTTTAGTTTGCTTTTTTATTTAGGAGATAAAACATTTTTAAACCGAAAACCAAAATAAATTCTGCTGATGTCATCTATCCATACGTGGCAAAATAAGTGATGATGGAGGCGTGTGGGTGATCTACAAACGCCCACACGTTTTTTTGAGAAATCTCGCTCGCTTTATTGACTAGTAAGCTTGCACGTGCACGCACGTATCGTCATGTGAAAACAATCAGCATTCATCCTAGAAAGAAATATATTAATAAAATGAAAAAAATATTTATTGTACAAAATATATAAGAGAGGCAATAGAGATGTTTAAAAATGTTGTATCACACGAAAATTACTCGGATTAAAACCCTAGTGAACATATTGGCAAACCCTTGTATTCAAGTTTTCCTATCAAATAGGTAATGTTGAGAACCTACTTTTTGTAATTACACAAATGAAAAATTGGCAAAAAATACTGAAATATTTTTCCTAGTGGAGCGCATCATTCATCGTAATCAACTCCATATCATTAGGGAAAATCTACAAGGCTGCAAACATAAACCAATGCATCCATCCATAAAATAAGCTCCGCTACATGAAACCAGCCAGTGATTCTAATAAGAATTATTATAATCAAATCAATCGGGCATCATGCAATATAACTGAAAATCATTCAAGTCTGTCATGTGTATTTAGGTAAAAAGCAAATATTACAGTAACTTTTTGTGATGAAGTAATATAAAAGAGGTTCTGGAACATACTCATTGGCTTCTTCTATGCCTTGGTAGAAGCTTGCTTGCTTGCTGTAACATCCCAAAATTTGAAATTTTGGAATGTTATATTAAATAAATGACTATGCTTGTTGTCTGATTGTTGTTTGATTGATTGAGTGAAATTGAGTGGAATTTGAAACTTTTGAAAGTTGAATGAGAGGGAATGAAATGACTTTTCTAAACTTTCTCCTTTGCCTTTTGGATCTCAATGAATTCAAGTTCATTCCAACACCAAACCCTAGAGTGAAGATGACATGACTTCTTCCATTTGGAATGAAAAGGGTTTTGGAAAAGATTTGAATTTCATCTGGGAATATTTCAAATTCAAAGCTTTATGCAACTCAATGATTTTCATGAGGGAAGATAAAATGACTTCTTCAATTATATGAAATATGAGTTGGAAGTTAAAAAAGTATCAAGTTGAAAGTCATTTGAAAGTGCTTTGAAACCCTCTTTCAAATTTTGAGTTTTGAATTTGAATTCAAACTTTGGCAAGTGGGAATCATTTCAAAAACTATGCCTGATAAATACTTGATCAAAAGTATGAGAGGAGTAAACATGACACTCCAAAAATATCAGAGGAAACAATGCCAAAAAGTTTTGAATTCAAATTTGGGTTTTATTTGAATATTGGAAAAAATGGAGTTTTATAAAGTTTGGATTTTGCCTTTGAAAAATGTTCAAATGATAGGAATATTCCCGATCATTTTGGTATATATATACCCTATATAAAATATTTATATTTTAAAAGATATCTCTGTTTTGTTTTATTAAAAAATAAATTCAAAAAAAGAGAAACCCCCAGGCGCCAGCCAGAAGTCCCTGCCCAGCCAGCCTTGGTTGACCAGCGCCAGCGCAGCCAGCTGGCCCACTGCCACCGAGCCGCCCAAGACCGGCCTCACCTCCCTCGCCTGAAAACCCTTCGCCCGGCCATCCGCTCGCTCACCTCTCTCTCCACTTGACCCCACCCCTTCTTCCTCCTCGCCACGCCACCGAGCAGCGCCGCCGCTCACTGGATCCGTGAGATCCGGATCCCGATCCTCCCGATCGCCCCGTTCCAAGGCCGAGGCCCCGCCTATTTAAGCCCTCGCCTGCACCCCATTCCCCAGCCCCTCATGGACCCTCCTCCTCTCTCCCGAGCTCACGGAGCCGAACCTCCCGCCGCCGCCATTTTACGTCGCCGTCGCCGCCTAGCCACCCCGACCCCACCGACTCCACCAGACGCCCACACTCGACTCAAGACTCGCCCGCCACTCCGCCTCCCGACGACCGAGCCACTAAGCGCACTCGTCGCCGCCGCCGCCGCCGCCCCGAGCTCGGTAAGCCACCGAATCTCCCCGTCCGATTCATCCTCGACGGCTAGGATTAGATCACCCCGAAGGGGTATTTCTTTTAAATAAAACCGCCCGGTTCGTTTACGGTTTAGTTAGTTAGGGTTTTTTTCTTATTAGCCCGGCCCGATTAGTTAAACCCTAGGGCCCGTTTAGGTTATTTTACGCTTAGTGCGTAGTTTAGGCCCATTAGGCCCTTTTTCATTTAATTCTGTTTTCTGTTTTAACAGAATAGTTCCTGTTTTGAAAAATTCATATCTTTTACTCTGTTTAATATTTTTAGGTGATTCTTTTTTTGTTGGTTTGCAAATTTTCTGTAGTTTCTTTAGAATATATATTTAGCTATGTTAAAAATTAATTAAAATTGCTTTAATTTAGTTTTAGTCAGAATAGTAAATCTGCTATAACTTGAGTTAGAAAAATTATTTTTGGATAATTCTTTTTGTCCCAACTTTATTTTGACATTGCCAAACCATAGGAATTAATTTGGGTACTTTAGGATTAATAAATAATTAGTTTTAAGAAGAATCTTGTTATTCTTAATTAATTACCTAGCTACTGTTTTCCTATTCTTTTAATTAGTAAATAAATTTATTTTTCACATGTGATTGATTATTCTAGCATAGTTTCTGTCACTTTATAGGATGAACTTTTATTTATAATAAAAGTTTTATTTTATTTTCTTAATAGAAATTGGATTAGGCCTAATAGGAGTTTTATAATAGTTTTTAAATTGATTCTTTTTGCTCCTAGTTGCTTAATGCATTCTTTTCTGTTAGCTAACATAAACCCATGATTAGGTTATGTTGAGAAATTTTTATTATGTAAAACTATTTTAGTTGTTGCTTGAAATAGGAAAAACCTTGAGTTGGATTCTTTGAGTTTTTCTTTGGGTTTTGCTTCGTTTGTTTTGATGTGTTATGTTACTATGCTATTGTGTTACGTGATCATATGCTATGTGCTTACTATAGTTATTGTTTGCCTCGGTAGAATTTCCGGAGTGCGAAGCTTGCTACCACGAATCCCTAGTTTTCGCAGATCGTCAGCAAGGCAAGTTCACTTTGACCATGTTTTCATACCTATGTTTTATTGCATATAGTGGCACCTTTGCAACCACCCCTCAAGAGTGTTATTGAATCCTTGTAGTTGAGTAGTATGCATGAGGTAGGAACCCATCACCTGTTACCAAGCCCGGACGTTATTTATTTTAATGCTACGCTATAGTAGACGGGGTTGGTATGAGTGCTCGAGAGTGGTGTGAAGAAGGAGGACTCTACGTCAATGACGACAACTCCATGATGGCATCTGCAAGGACTGCAATTTCAAGGCCTCAAGACTTCAAGACTCAAGACAAGAATTTCAATACACACTCTTGGGGTGAAGGATGGTTGTGGGCACCTGGAGAAACCAGTGGTTGGCGGGATGCATGGAGAAGCGCCATGACATCTTGCGGAAAGCTTCACCCAGACTCAAAGAGACGGAAGAATACTTCATGCCCTAAGCTTACCTGCAACCGCAAGTCATTATGGGCTCTGCTTGGTTGACCTTAGTTGTGACTCTGGCTGGGGCGGTACTAGCGGATGTAGAACTACGGTAGGATGGGTTGAGTACCGGACGGTGGTCGAGGAACTCTTGGAAGACCATGTTTGGTCATCTGGTTCTCAAACACCTCAAGTGCGAGCGTAAAGAGAGGATCGAATCTTGCGGGTAAAGTGTACAAACCTCTGCAGAGGGTTAAAACCTAATCGATTAGCCGTGTCCCGATTCACGGACAATTTGAGCATCTGGACTTGGATCTATCTGGAACTCTCAACACGGATTGATAACTTAATTGTGGGCAACTTATGATGGTTTTGGGCTATGAGACATCGGTTGGCGGAACCATGTCATGATAGAAAACTCCATAGTACAGACTTCATTTATTCCTTTGATGTAGGGAAAATAAAATCAGCTTTTACATAAAACAAAACTCAGATATAGAGCCACAAAGCCATATTGCATATAGTATAGTTTTATTATCTGTTTTCTCTTGTTGTGATCTTGCGGTACATTCAATGTCTTGACCTACACGGCTGCAACGTATCATGTTGCGTATACTTTCTTCCGACGAGTAAGAATACAGTGCAGGTTACGGTCTACACTCAACTTTGCCGATGGCGTTGATGGGACTCCACACCGACTATTTGTTTCGTTGTGACTTATGAGGTATATATCAGTTTCGTTAATTATACATGTGATTGCACTTTGATATATACATTGATGTACTGTGTGTGCCGATATCTTGATCCGAGGATGGCACAACAACACGTAGGCTTGACCGTCTAAGGTCGGGTCGCTCTGAAATGGTATCGAGCACATGTTGATTGTGTAGAACGTGACCTAGAAATCGGAAAGCCCCTAAGACAGGATGTCTCAAAAAACTTTATTTTCAAAAGGATCCTTTACTTCTCGTCTTTTTTGATTTTATCAAGTAGTTCCTCTGACCTCAAGTAGTTAGAATATACACCTTTCCCTTTTGACCACACAGAAGATCAACTGAAGTCGCTCCAAGAATTAAAGATATCAGACAGCTGATGACCTCTTCAAAGTAACAAGGGTTTCACCATGTATTAGAAGAGTTGAAGCTGCAACAATTGAAGACTCCGAAGACTAGAAGAATTTGAAGAATCTGAAGAATTATTTGACCTTTAGAAGACCAAACCCCTGTTACACACTTACGTTAGATGCGGCGATGCGTGAGCTGTCATTTGTTTGATGTTTTCCGACAGCCACAAAGTAAAACTTGTTTCTTCAAAAACTATTGTTTGTATTGTGTGTATATCCCTCCCCACCTCTCTCATATCTCATCCCAAAACTTTTGAACCCCATAGATGATGAATGAAGTTGGACCGGTATTCTCTGGACCAAAAACCCAGCCGGAGGCAGAGCTATGGATTCAGAACATGGAGAATCACTTCGGGAGCAATTTGATTCCAAGGAAGTATGAGGTTCAATACACTCTTCAGTACTTTGAAGGAAGTGCTGCAACACAGTGGAAAATGCATCAAGCCATACAAGGATTTAATGGAGCAAGAACTTGGGAGGAATTCAAGAAGACCTGTTGAGATCACGTCTCATCCGGAACCTTTGATAACCGAAGAAGAAACCTTGTGCTGCAAGATTTGCGGAGAAATAGGACACACCGGGAGGAACACAAGGATGGATGCCCTCATTGTGAGGAGAAACACCCACCGAGGAATGCCCAACTAGTCGTGTGACTTGTTTCTTGTGTGAAGGAACCACCCACTACCCGACCCAGTGTCACATTTACCCCATGGTGCAACAAACTACTCAGGAGCAGGAAGAAGGACTGAAAGAAGCCCTCAGGGAAAATTCAGAAGAACCTGTAATGAAGGAAGTTGTTGAAGACCCTGATGGAGAAGGCCTAATCAGATTCTACTCCAACGCTTGCTATTCATGTGGAGAAGAAGGACATTTTTCCCAGTATTGTACCAAGGAAAGAGAAGAATATTTCAGAGATTTCCCGACAGCAGAAGTGAAGTTTGACCCTCGGAAATAGAAGCTCGATCATTACAGAGAAATCCAGAAGAGAAAAGAAGGCAACCCCAGAACAACACAATTTTCGCAGAGAAGGACCTGAGTCATATCACTTGTTACAGGTGCAAGGATTTAGGTCATTACGCTAGTAAATGTCCAGAAAAGAAGCCAAGAATCCAAGGAGCCTACATAATCACAAAGAAGCCCCGAGACATGTCGGGAGTCATTTGTTTTCGCTGCAAGGAAGCAGGACATTATGCTATTAAATGTCCCGACAAGATGAAAGCTGGAGTTGAGTAGTTGGAATTTTGATATGGATAATAAGAGTAGTAGAAAGCAATTTCATTTTCATGAGCTCAATGAGTTGAGTTATGTAATAGATTACTCTGAGATTGTAATAGTTCATGACTCAATAAAGTTGTAAGGTCACACGCTGAAAAGCTTTAAGGAGTTGTCATATTTTATCTTGGAAATTAATATTCTTGATGAACATGGAAGAAGGTGAGTTGTGATGCATAAACAGGAAATTGGAAATTTAGTTTGAAGTTACTGTTGGATGATATGAATGTATGCCCCAGGAGATAAGTACCTTAATTACGAGCATCATTTCGTTTCACAACTACTGATGACGACCCTTCTGAGTCTTTCCTTAAAGGTCCGAAACCATCATGACCACGACAAGTGATCATGATTACCCAAGATCTGAAGGACATGATGAAGCATATTCACCTTGAAGGAGATGCAGTCTACAAAGGCTACCCTTTCATGCAAAAGGGAGTGGAACTTTGGTATGTGGAGGTACACCTCCACCATGTGAAAGGAGTTTGCCCAAAGATGATGGGGCAGTACTTTTTCATTTCACGTGTGCCACAAGCAACTTTCTTCGATCTTTGTCGTGAAGCAGCCATGGAAGCCATCGCCGGATCGAGAAATACTTGAAGCAAGACTCCGTTATACTCAGAATACTTAAGCGAAGTGCATGCAAAATGATGGAGGTGAAGCTCAAGGCCACCACGATGAAACGAAGATTGAAGATTTCAAGGCGCATGTCGTACAATTCCAAAGGGATGAAGAATCCTTAAGGAGGAAAAAATGAATAAAGTTGGAAGTAATGTCCGACCATACCGAACCATGTGGGTGGCAGCATTTGTAATAAACTCTTCGGAATTTGGATTCCCGAAAAATGGTTAAGGATGTAATAAAAGATTGATATGAAAATAATGAGATTTATGGATAAGCTAGTGCATTTTCCTTGGTGTCGTAGTACTCCGTAAAACCACAGGATCAATGAAGAAAGAAATGTGTTATTCATGACGGTCCATAGAAGGAAGCCGGACATAATAAGTTGGAGTTGTGCTTTTGATATGGTGGTATGAAG
This sequence comes from Aegilops longissima, assembly GCA_021605205.1. Taxonomy (NCBI): domain Eukaryota; kingdom Viridiplantae; phylum Streptophyta; class Magnoliopsida; order Poales; family Poaceae; genus Aegilops; species Aegilops longissima. Next base: position 536,468,187 of record CM038682.1, on the reverse strand, counting down.
AAACAGAGTACTACTGGATTTAAAGTGGGTGTAATATGGAACAAGAAAGTTACTCCAAGGATGAGTTAAAGCTGCACTAGTGTTGATGTGGGCCATAACCCACAGGCCCAGGATTTTGGAAGGAACAGATGTAACCTTGATGAAGGAAATTTTTTTTTTGGAAGAATCGGTGATCCAATCATCATACGTTCCGTAGGAGGCTACGCAAAAACCTGAGAGTGGAGAAGTAACGATAGATGTTTTGTTTGGCTTGCAGAAACCATGGAATTACTCGGACCCCGTTCGAGAACAAGAGAAATTCTGCAATACTTGTGAGTATGCCCAAGTGTTAGAATACGTGATTCACTGTTTACGTATGTGGTAATGATTCAAGTACGGGATGGATTGGCCCCCATACCGGAGACTTCTATCATGAACTATCATATGTTGATGGAAAATCAGAGAGCCTCGAAAACCTTTGAAGAGTATCGACGCGATAAGCCATAAAACCATAGAATGGTAGGACGATGGAACCCCTTTACAGGCAACCGTTGCCAATCGTAGGTTATACGGTGAGGTTCAACCCAGACCCGTTTCTGCAGGAGAAACCATGAATTATAGACCACCATGAGTATTTCGATAGTTGTCTAGAATGGACACGGACCTATTAGCTAAGAAGATCCAGTCTCGGACGAACCACAACTTGACGAACCGACCCAAGATTCTGAGGGAAAACTCTACGCTTCTGACAGAGGAGCTATTATAAGATATGTGAAGAGACATACGTTGTCAACACTCCAGAGGAAGTACCTGAGTTCATTGGAACTGTAACCTTGTTTTTAAGTGTGGTAGCACCTCTGACCTTACCAACCAAAATATCTACTAGAAGACCCCCAACCCTAACCTTTTCTTGCTAGCCCCTTCGAATCTCGAGGACGAGATTCATTTTAAGTGTGGTAGGTTTGTAACATCCCAAAATTTGAAATTTTGGAATGTTATATTAAATAAATGACTATGCTTGTTGTCTGATTGTTGTTTGATTGATTGAGTGAAATTCAGTGGAATTTGAAACTTTTGAAAGTTGAATGAGAGGGAATGAAATGACTTTTCTAAACTTTCTCCTTTGCCTTTTGGATCTCAATGAATTCAAGTTCATTCCAACACCAAACCCTAGAGTGAAGATGACATGACTTCTTCCATTTGGAATGAAAAGGGTTTTGGAAAAGATTTGAATTTCATCAGGAATATTTCAAATTCAAAGCTTTATGCAACTCAATGATTTTCATGAGGGAAGATAAAATGACTTCTTCAATTATATGAAATATGAGTTGGAAGTTAAAAAAGTATCAAGTTGAAAGTCATTTGAAAGTGCTTTGAAACCCTCTTTCAAATTTTGAGTTTTGAATTTGAATTCAAACTTTGGCAAGTGGGAATCATTTCAAAAACTATGCCTGATAAATACTTGATCAAAAGTATGAGAGGAGTAAACATGACACTCCAAAAATATCGGAGGAAACAATGCCAAAAGTTTTGAATTCAAATTTGGGTTTTATTTGAATATTGGAAAAAATGGATTTTTATAAAGTTTGGATTTTGCCTTTGAAAAAATGTTCAAATGATAGGGAATATTCCCCTGATCATTTTGGTATATATATACCCTATATAAAATATTTATATTTTAAAAGATATCTCTGTTTTGTTTTATTAAAAAATAAATTCAAAAAAGAGAAACCCCCCAGCGCCACCAGACCCCCCAGCCCAGCCAGCGCTGGCCAGCCAGCGCCAGGCGCAGCCCACAGGCCCACTGCCACCGAGCCGGCCCAAAGACCGGCCTCACCTCCCCTCGCCTGAAAACCCTTCGCCCGGCACCCTCGCTCACCTATCTCTCTCCTCCGACGCCCGACCCCACCCTTCTTCCTCCTCGCCCACGCCACCGAGCAGCGCGCCGCTCCACGGATCCGTGAGATCCGGATCCCGATCCTCCCGATCGCCCCCGTTCCAAGGCCGAGGCCCCGCCTATTTAAGCCCTCGCCCGCACCCCATTCCCCTAGCCCTCGCGGACCCCTCCTCCTCTCTCCGAGCTCACGGGCCGAACCTCCCTTGCCGCCATTTTAAATCGCCGTCGCCGCCCTAGCCACCCCGACCCCACCGACTCCACAGACGCCCCGAGCTCGACCAAGACCCCCTGCCACTCCGCCGCCCTCCCGACGACCGGAGCCACTAGCGCACTCGTCGCCGCCGCCGCCGCCGCCGCCGAGCTCCGGTAAGCCACCGGAATCTCCCCGTCCGATTCATCCTCGACGGCTAGGATTAGATCACCCCGAAGGGGTATTTCTTTTAAATAAAACCGCCCGGTTCGACCGGTTCGTTTACGATTTAGTTAGTTAGGGTTTTTTTATTATTAGCCCGGCCCGATTAGTTAAACCCTAGGGCCCGTTTAGGTTATTTTACGCTCAGTGCGTAGTTTAGGCCCATTAGGCCCTTTTTCATTTAATTCTGTTTTCTGTTTTAACAGAATAGTTCCTGTTTTGAAAAATTCATATCTTTTACTCTGTTTAATATTTTTAGGTGATTCTTTTTTTGTTGGTTTGCAAATTTTCTGTAGTTTTTGTAGAATATATATTTAGCTATGTTAAAAATTAATTAAAATTTCTTTAATTTAGTTTTAGTCAGAATAGTAAATCTGCTATAACTTGAGTTAGAAAAATTATTTTGGATAATTCTTTTTGTCCCAACTTTATTTTGACATTGCCAAACCATAGGAATTAATTTGGGTATTTTAGGATTAATAAATAATTAGTTTTAAGCAGAATCTTGTTATTCTTAATTAATTACCTAGCTACTGTTTTCCTATTCTTTTAATTAGTAAATAAATTTATTTTTCACATGTGATTGATTATTCTAGGATAGTTTCTGTCACTTTATAGGATGAACTTTTATTTATAATAAATAAAAGTTTTATTTTATTTTTCTTAATAGAAATTGGATTAGGCCTAATAGGAGTTTTATAATAGTTTTTAAATTGATTCTTTTTGCTCCTAGTTGCTTAATGCATTCTTTTCTGTTAGCTAACATAAACCCATGATTAGGTTATGTTGAGAAATTTTTTATTATGTAAAACTATTTTAGTTGTTGCTTGAAATAGGAAAAAACCTTGAGTTGGATTCTTTGAGTTTTTCTTTGGGTTTTGCTTCGTTTGTTTTGATGTGTTATGTTACTATGCTATTGTGTTACGTGATCATATGCTATGTGCTTACTATAGTTATTGTTTGCCTCGGTAGAATTTCCGGAGTGCGAAGCTTGCTACCACGAATCCCTAGTTTTCGCAGATCGTCAGCAAGGCAAGTTCACTTTGACCATGTTTTCATACCTATGTTTTATTGCATATAGTGGCACCTTTGCAACCACCCCTCAGTAGTGTTATTGAATCCTTGTAGTTGAGTAGTATGCATGAGGTAGGAACCCATCACCCTGTTACCAAGCCCGGGACGTTATTTATTTTAATGCTACGCTATAGTAGACGGGGTTGGTATGAGTGATCGAGAGTGGTGTGAAGAAGGAGGACTCTACGTCAATGACGACAACTCCATGATGGCATCTGCAAGGACTGCAATTTCAAGGCCTCAAGACTTCAAGACTCAAGACAAAATTTCAATACACACTCTTTGGGTGAAGGATGGTTGATGGGCACCTGGAGAAACCAGTGGTTGGCGGGATGCATGGAGAAGCGCCATGACATCTTGCGGAAAGCTTCACCCAGACTCAAAGAGACGGAAGAATACTTCATGCCGGAAGCTTACCTATGCAACCGCAAGTCATTATGGGCTCGGCTTGGTTGACCTTAGTTGTGACTCTGGCTGGGGCGGTACTAGCAGATGTAGAACTACGAGGGATGGGTTGAGTGCGGACGGTGGTCGAGGAACTCTTGGAAGACCATGTTTGATCATCTCCGTTCTCAAACACCACGAAGTGCGAGAACGTAAAGAGAGGATCGAATCTTGCGGGTGAAGTGTACAAACCTCTGCAGAGGGTTAAAACCTAATCGATTAGCCGTGTCCCCGGTTACGGACAATTTGAGCATCTGGACTTGGATCTATCTCGGAACTCTCAACACCGGATTGATAACTTAATTGTGGGCAACTTATGATGGTTTTGGGCTATGAGACATCGGTTGGCGGAACCATGTCATGATAGAAAACTCCATAGTACAGACTTCATTTATTCCTTTGATGTAGGGAAAATAAAATCAGCTTTTACGCAAAACAAAACTCAGATATAGAGCCACAAAGCCATATTGCATATAGTATAGTTTTATTATCTGTTTTCTCTTGTTGTGATCTTGCGGTACATTCAATGTCTTGACCTACACGGCTGCAACGTATCATGTTGCGTATACTTTCTTCCGACGAGTAAGAATACGGTGCAGGGTTACGGTCTACACTCAACCTGCCGATGGCGTTGATGGGACTCCACACCGACTATTTGTTTCATTGTGACTTATGAGGTATATATCAGTTTTACGTTAATTATACATGTGATTGCACTTTGATATATACATTGATGTCCTGTGTGCCAACATACCGATCCGAGGATGGCACAAAGAACACGAGGCTTGACCGTCTGAGGTCGGGTCGCTACACTTGCATTTGAGATGGTGGGAAGAGAAAATGACATTTAGAAAGGCACCCGCATGCTTCAACCGATTGAGAAAATCAGAAGCACCTCAAGTCCTCAACTAACAACTGAAAAGGGTTTCCTGAAATAGAATCCCACAGATAAAGCTATGCATAAATAACAAGCAATGTAAAATCAAAAAAGATACATATCTGTGCAGCACATAATACTTTTATATTAGTATTCCTATAGATAAAAATCAAAAGAGATACATATGCCATCATAACTCAATGCCGAACTAAACCAAATAAGAAGGGAGTTTGCTGGCCCAAAGAGCAATAACCAATACATTTTCTGTTGTGAAATGTTTCACCCTGAAATACAATCTGAAGTAACCATTTTCATAGGATAAAATTTGGCCATTCTGTACTATAGATAAAAATTCTAATGTATGAAATTACACACGCAAACAAATAAAATATACTTGGTTGTACTTGAATTTTGTGTTGTTATCCTCCTTTTCATATATCTAAACTACGAGACTCCGTTATAAACACTGAAGCAGTGTACAAAGCTACTATTCTCAAAATGTAAAACGTTTTTGTAGTCTAGTTTATCTACAATAACACCTTATATTTTGAGATGGAAATAATATCATTGAAGCAGTATATAAAGCAATCACATTGCTATTCCGTTTTCCACAAGTGTATTTTAAAACCACAACTTAGTTATGTACTTTTTGTCGAAATATCCACCCGGTGATTTTTCTTTATATTTGCATAATAATATCTAGCCTCTAAATATTCGGAGTAATACATCTTGCCCAGTTTAGCCATGTGGAAGCCCTCTTGTAAGGTCAAGATCCCTACAAGATCAAAATGGTAGAAGGTCCGCATCTTTGGCGCTGCCGTGGACCGTGGCACGATGGGCTGGGTCCTCGACTCCATCGTCACGATGGGTTGCACCTACATGACATACTACACCACCGCTATCCTCTTCGATTGCTTACCCTCGCCCGAGCCGTCCACGGCAAATGGAACTAAACCTGAACATGGTTGCCTTCCGCTCATGCATTGGTAACAAATAATCCTCAAATTAACTACTCTTGCCATGTATAGAAGGGCGTTGTCGACGCATGCGTATCCATGGTTAGGCAGAATAAATGGGTATTACAGTCTTGATCATGTCCATGCAGGCCTAGAGATCAAGGTGTAGCTGTGTGTGGCATTACACAATACACGATTCTCTATGGCGCAATAGTGGGTTCTGGGATCATAAGCACAAGCAGTTTCACTACTTAAGCATCTTTGGCTTACGAAGATCTGTAAATATTTTGTTCACAAAAGTGATGAGGCTGAAAGAAGTTCCTTGCCTCGAGAGGGTAGGTGCTGTGGTGCTCAAGAATCGCCGCCATTACAAGGGCCATGGCGTGAACTGCTGCCGGGATGAGCGGATGTACCTAGTGTTGTTCACCTCGCCGAGGTCATCCTTTCGCAGCTTGCGGGCTGGAGAAGGTCACCTCCATCTCCATAGTTGCCGCCGTCTAGTTCTTCACCTACTCGTTCATCACGCTCTTCACGAGTGTCACGACCTGCGCGATAAGGAGAGGCGGCGGCGGCGCTGCCACTTGCGTCGGCCGGTCGACAAGCGAAGAGCGGCGGTGGTGACCTCTGCACAAGGAGAGGCCGGCGGCGGAGGCAGCGGAGGCCGACGCGATCGGTGGCGGCGACCCGTCGGGCGTGGGTTGGTAGTAGCCTGGTAGGGCGTCGCCGGAAGCTTGTGATGGCGCGGCAAACGATGGTGGCGGCGGCGGCACGACGCAGCAAACGATGGCGGCGAAGGCGGGCGGCGTGAGATTTTTTGCCCTAAGTTTTTTCTTTGCGGGACATTTGGCGCTGAGTGGTTGCGGCGGACGCAGGACGGGATATTTCTTCATCCGGTGGAGCACAACAGCCTGCGGTAATTGCTAAGTGCACACCGTCTTAGGATTAGATTAATCATGACGGTTAAGATTTATTAAGAGGATAATCTGATGGTGCTAATCTAGCGTGTATGTTTTCTGGGGTGTCTTTAAGAAAGAAAAGGTTTGATTGTTTATAATAAAAAATAATAAAATAAAAATAATAAATAATAATAAATCATAATATAATATAAATAATAAATAATAAAGTATAGTAGAATAGTAGATAGTAGATGTACACAGTACACAAGGCTGCGTTTCAAAAAAAAATGATGGCGTAGATCATGGTAATTATTGTTAATTGATATTTTCCTTCTATGTATGCAGCACACAAGCGTATATCATGGTAATTTTTGCTAATTGATATGATTAAAATAGGCTCAGATTGGAGCGAGACCGTGGTAATTATTGCGTAATTATGATGGCGTAGATCATGGTTATTATTGCTAATTGATTATGGTAAATAATGTGATACAACATTGAGGCAATCTGGTCCATTGAGAGATGGCGGATGTGTGGCTGAGATGCAATGTTTCTGCCACAACTCGATTGTTTAATAGCAGTAAAGATTTAAAACAATGTTCATAGGTACACGGTTTGGGTCATGAGGAGTGCCCAACCAAATATGCCTCCCTATATCTAAATTACAAGCGAATTTAGCGAGATTATGAGCCTCGAAGTTATTGTTCCTTCGCTCAAAAATAAACGATCAAGAAGAGAAACTCGCTCTACGGTCTATTATTTCATGTATAATAGCCCCATTGACACCCCCTGTGCCTTCATTGATATCTTGCACCACACCTTTGCAGTCTGAAGCTACCATGATATTTTGCTCGTAGAGATCCTCCGCCAAAGATAGGGCTTCTCGGCACGCATATGTTTCCAAAATAAGAGGGTCTCTAATTCCTTTAAAGACAACTGCTGACGAGCCCAGAAAATTACCGTTGGAGTCTCGACAGACTGCAGCAGCCACTCCCACTCGCTTATGCCTTGCCAGTGCACCATCAACATTGATTTTACCAACCCCAGCTGGAGATGGGTTCCAACGGCGCTGCTGCCCTGAAACTTCACGTACTTGCACAGTTTGTTTAGCAGCCGGGATTTATTGTAGCTCCTGAAGATAAGAATCTACAAAAGATACTATCTGGTGAGGGTTTTGGAATAAATATTCATAAATTACCTTTCGCCTCGTGTACCAAACAACCCATAAAGTAACGACCATTTTCGTGAAGCTCACGTGGTCTAGTGTCTCATGGAGCTCAAACAACCAGTTCTTCGCATGAGGTTCCTCGTTCCCTGTCATCTGCGACACAAGTGTTTCATCCGACAAGGCCCAGATGCACCTCGACATAGTGCATGACAGTAGAGCATGTCTCCACGAGTCTTGGCATCCACACAGTGGACACGCACTCTGCGTTGCCATGTTTCGTCTGTGTAGGACATCCGTAGTTGGTATGGAGTGTCGAGCGAGACGCCACAGAAAAACTCTGATTTTTTATGGGACTTTCAGCTGCCATAGACGACCCCAAGCTTCCTCTTCTCTAGCATTTAATGATGAATCACCCCGTCCTTCTAGCCAAGCTTCTCTCTGAATCAACACGTGTGGGTGTTAGTTTTTTCATTTTGAAAACCGATGGTACAGTAAGCGTGCAGGCCGCTAGAATGAATCGTTGCTACAGAACGGACCCAAATCGACCCGTTGGTACAGTCCTTTGTAGATGGGCCGGCCCAGCCGTTGGTGCGTTGGGGCTCTCTGTTGGGAGAGCGTCATATAGGGCCTCCCCTTGCCACCCTCGCAAAATCTCGCGCTGTCTTCCCGTTCACCTACCTTCCCGTCCCCTTGCCCTTTCCGTTTCCCGCCTCCCCCAACCGCATAGAATGGCCGGCTCCGGCGGCTCTCCCGACGCCGACGATCCCAATTGCGGCGGAGCTGGGGCTAAGCCCTCCAGGACTCCTGAAGAATCCGACGACCGCTACTCCGCGCCCGCCTCCCCTCTCAGCACTCGCCCGTCCGGTCAGCCCCCGGGGACTTCGGTCGTCGCCAACGAGGGCTCCGCCTCGTCCTCCGCCTGGGGATCTGATGACGACGACGAGCCCACAGACAGGTACAAGAACCCCGCCTCCGTTTCCTTCCTCTTGGGACCGTCGAGCAGAACCATGGGAGCGTCATCCTCCTCCTCCTTCTCCTCGGACAGCTGGATCGGCAGCGACCGTACGTGCGGCGGCGCCTCGACCTCCAGCTCTCTGGACGCCTCCAACTACAGGGATCTCTACAGGGATCCACCCTCTGAGTGGATGTATAATCAGGTATTGCAAGAAATCCAATGCGTTCTTGATTTGGGAATTTGCAAGAAACCTAGTACGTTCTCGACTTGGGAATCATTTCTGTGGATGTTTTGACCAAGAAAGATTGATCTTGGACTTGTGTGTTTGAATCTTTGATTATGGTTGCAATTTTAACAGTGCACAGGCTTGGAAAGATTCACGAATGTAGGTTCTTGTAGGTGTCCATGCTTAGAAAGATTCGTCAATTTGGATTTTCTGCATCGTCTTATACTTGTCTAATACCCTGCAAATATACAACCTACTGTCTCTTAGATAACAAAAAGAAATGTGAGAGTTGATAGCATATATTATGCTTTCCCTACTTTCTTGCTAACTCTGTTGGGGATGCCAATGATTTACATGGTCGGTCTTATGCAAGGCTTGTAAAATCATAGCACTGTTAAAGTCCTATATGATTGCCTCTTTCAGACGTAAGCTGGAAAATAAATTAAAATTTACTCCCTCCATCCCAAATATAATATCGTTTTCCAAGCTATATTGTGGGACGGAGGGAGTATATCTTGCTTCTGCACCTCTTTATATTCCATATTGAAATGTCCCACACAAAAAATTCCATATTGAAATTTGCGTGCTTCTGTGTGTGGAGTTGTGTTATTGATGAAAAGTTTTGGCTTTGCTCGAGCAAACCCATGACTTCTATCTTTGCATACTTTTTCTTGGACGTGTACATAGCCCGGCCGTCTTTAGAGTGTAGCATTGTACTATGCTAAATGGCATTTGTTCATAGTCACTTCTTATGGATTTCACATTTAGCAGTCCATGTTATCTTTTGGCTTTATATGAATTTTAGCATTATAAATTAGCCAAATGTAGAAAAATAGAATATTGGCATAGATAGGCAGCAACAGAAACATGAATAGTCTGCACCCTTTTCTTTTCAAAAAGGGTGCAATTCCCCGGCCCTATGAAAATGTCTGTACCTGTGAAGGTCTAGCTGAGAATTTTGTTTGTCACAAATCTTGCTAATTTAAATGTCAGATATTTATTATCCAACATTTTTAGAATTCCGTATAAACTTAATTTGAACCGTACGACCAATTTCTTTGTTAAATATTACATTTGTTGCCAGTTATGCAATGGCTACTTTTTTTTGTTGCATTTTTACAAAGCTGATGTTTACAATCGATCTTAGGTATCAATAACAGATACTGTTATCAGATAAGCTACTCTACAATGGTTTGCTTACTTTCTTCATGAACCCTCTTCTATGCTTGAAATACTTAGTGCTCTTGAAGTCCCATATGCTTGGCTCTTTCAGGTATAAGGTGAAATTTTTTGTTGGCTGTATAAAATTCACCATCTCGTAGATGTCAAAACAAAATGTGAGTCCACACCAGATATTATAAGTTCAGCTACACTTGGTGGTTTCTGTAATTTCTTGCTTAGTCCATTGGGGATGTCAATGGTGCTTCTTCATTTACATGACCAGTCTTCTTTGCTTCAACTTCAAGGCTTGTAAAATCTTAGGGCTGTTAAAGTCCCACATGATCGCCTCTTTCAGGCATAAGGTGGAAAAAAATTAAAAAAATTGTCTTGCTTCTGCACCCCAGTATATTCCATATTGAAATGTGTGTACTTCTATCTGTCGAGTTGTGTGTTATTAATGAATAGTTTCGCTTTGCTCAAACATAAGTTTGTAGCACACCAATATTTACAGTTCTTTGCTTTCTCAAGTTTCCGCTTTTCTTATAAAAGTGTTGGGTCTCCTACAGCCAAGGCCGCAATTGTAAACAGTGACTACAATCCGAACTCAGATTGAAACTAGGCATCCTGCAAACTGTTCACAATTCTTCTGTAAATAAAACAAAAGTTCACGTTTGTTTTGTTTTCAGATTCTGGAAGCTCCTTTTTGGAGTCATGAGGCATCTGATGCTGTGAGGGCTTCTTGGAGAGACGATTACGAAGCTTGTGATGATGTAAGGATTGCTTTTAAAATGCTTAGTTTAATTAACTATGCTTCAACACTCATTTCTTAACCTCTTTGCACCTTCAGTTTTCTATGGTTTTGCAGACATCACAAAATGGCTGCAGAAAAATTCTTCAAAAGGTTAACTTCAATAGGAAATTCTCTAATTTTATCATTGAGGCTAGAGATGTCAATTTTGTAAAATTGCGTTGGTTTAACTAATTGAATTCTTGTTTTGGTGCAGGAACCTTTATCATCTCTACCGCATGAGTTTGAAAACGAAATTATGAAAGATAAGGCCAAAGTAATATGACTTGTGAGCTGTTATATTTCTACTTGATTTGTGTCCTCACTTGGTTGCTATGTTCTCATCTATTGTGTGCGATTCTGCAGAAGCTTTTGGCTAATTACTCTGAATATCGGAAGGTACCTGGAGATGGGAGTTGCTTTTACAGATCGTTCATATACTCATACCTGGTACATTAGCATCCTGTTGCTAAATTTCTTCCAGTTCTGCACCTTAAAGTTCCTTGGTGCTTGGTGATGATTACATGTTGTCCCTTGGGTCTATAGGAGCAGCTTGTTAAAGTATCTCATGAGGAGGAGCTACGTTTACTTGGTGCACTTGAACCAATGTGGGAGAAATTCCAAAGGCTTCATTTGCCTGGTTCATATTCAGATCTTCATGATGTAAGGCTTCCTGCATTGTTTCATCCACCAATTTTTTAGTTTTGAACCGCTAAGTTCACTTAAGTTATATATTAATAATATTGTAATTCGTCCAGGCTTTTGTGGGCTTTATACTGGAATGTATGGAACAAAAATAAAAACTGTCAGTAAGGTGGGTTTGCATTAATATTTTTGCAACAATAAACTGTGTTGCGTACTTATGTTATAAATTTTGTTGCAGTGGCTATCAAGAGTGGCTTTTCCAGGAGAGTCAAAATGAGCAGAAGTTTGCGAACAGTGAGAATATACAACAATTTTCTTAGTTATCTTGCCAACTTACTCTAATTTTCTGACTCCAACTATTTTTGTTTTGTGTTTAGTACTTTTGTATCTTCGACTTGTGACAGCTATTGAGATATGCACTGAGGTTGAAACTTTTAAGTCATACATAACCGAACTTGGTCAAGGAATGCCTGATGCAATAGGGGTGAGTATTTCCTTTAGATGGTGCAGTAATCTTCTATGCATAATTGAGTGTCATATGTACATTAGAAGCAAATGGTATTGCCTTTCTTGTCTGCTAGTTATGATCTGTCTGTGTGATGGAACTGCATAGTAGGAGCAAAATTTCATCATAATACTTGTACCAGCAACTGGAATTTTATGTAAAAGAAATGATGTGAAATCCTCACTGTCAGATGCCTTATGTGTTTTTGAATTGCAGTACTGCCTGGAGGAGGTTCTCCCAGTGGAGGAAGATGCACAACAAGTGAATCTCACTGCGCTCACCAATGTCCTACAGGTGCCACTTCGAGTTGTTAACATTGACGTTTCACCGATTGAGGAGCCTAACATCCACATCATCTACGAGTCACCAGATTCCTCGGTTCCTACTGTGACACTACTGTATAGACCAGGGCATTATGATATCATCTACGAGAAGTCATAGCTGTAGACTGTAGTAACAGATATCATATGACATGTCACGGGAGAGTTGCTGGCCGCGTTGTGATATACTGTACTCTTGTTGTGTACATCAGCTGCACACATGCACTATTACTGTTTTCCTTCCTTATATATGTGGGGTGAAGAACTACAGGAAATTGCATTGTGACCTCTTTCCAAAATGCCACTGTATTTTGGCTAATCTCTAAAAATATCACTAGAATATGACCTCTTTCCAAAATGCCACTCAGTTCTCTAATATTCCCAAAAAGCAGTTCCATTTGTTCTCAGCACATTGTGCTAGTCAACTCTGGACCTGGATCCATGATCCATGGGTTGTTTGAACCAATTATGTTAGTCTGATCCTTGCAGGAAACTAATTATGTCAGTCTGATGCCGTTATGATGTTGTGATAATTCTGCTTTGTATGCTATTTAATCGTTGTTGAAAGGGAGGGTGCCGTCGAAGAACAAAGCCCAGTTGTAATTTAGATATCCTTTTTAGGGACTATGTTGTAAATTTTTATGGGATCTATTTGGACGGAACTGAAATCATACTATACGGACCAAGAAGTACAGCCACCAATGCCGTCCTGGTACCTGCCGGAAAGCAACCATAGGGACCGCCATCCGGGGCCGCTACTCTGACACCGCCAACCGTCGACATCAGAACACACAACCATGATGGAAGGAACATAAGGCACCCGCTTCTGCTCCTAGCCCGGCATCAGCCACCTGGCCTGGGTGAGCGCCTCCACCGTAGGAGGAGTCCACACCTACGTCCCCACTCAATCCCTATGGACTGAGGAGGACACGGCCTAGTAGCTGCCGACGACCACAGCCAAGCCTGACCGACACTGGTCCTGAACCTTGGCAGAGTCAGACGCGCACGCCGCCACACCCGTGGCCACCGGCGTCGATCCAACCTACAACATAGCAGCACCAAGGGCACCTTCTTGGACTGACGCCGCAACAACGCAACAAGACAAGAGAGCACTAACGTGAAGGCAAGCCAACACGTACTATGTCGGCCCCTGCACCTGCACTCCGCTGGATGCCATCCACCACCGCAAGACAGATCTGCGCCACCCTCCAACAACACGGATCACTCCCGCAAGAGAGTAGCGGGTCGCCCCGTAGCCACTCGGAGGAGTGTCGGTGTCAAAACCGGCGGATCTCGGGTAGGGGGTCCCGAACTGTGCATCTAAGGTCGATGGTAACAGGAGGCAGGGGACACGATGTTTACCCAGGTTCGGGCCCTCTCTACGGAGGTAATACCTTACTTCCTGCTTGATTGATCTTGATGAATATGAGTATTACAAGAGTTGATCTACCACGAGATCGTAATGGCTAAAACCCTAGAAGTCTAGCATGTATGATTATGATTGCCTCTACAGACTAAACCCTCCGGTTTATATAGACACCCGAGGGGACTAGGGTTGTACAAAGTCGGTTACAGAGAAAGGAATCTTCATATCCGAACGCCAAGCTTGCCATCCACGCCAAGGAGAGTCCCATCCGGACACGGGAGAGTGTCTTCTGTCTTGTATCTTCACGGCCCATCAGTCCGGCCCATGTCTAATAGGCCGGACGTCCGAGGACTCTCAGTAGCCCCTGAACCAGGCTTCAATGACGAGGTGTCCGGCATGCATATTGTCTTCAGCATTGCAAGGCGGGTTCCTTCTCCGAATACTCCAAAACAACCTTCGAACACAATGAACGTGTCCGACTTTACAAAACAAGTACCACACATAGTCGCAGAGTAGTAGAATATTTCACGAGTCCAATCCACTGACAACTTTTGTAGCGTGACACCACATCACCACCTGGTCATTATTTCGAACCGTTTTTAGCCTGTCGCTCCATGTTTCGAGATGCGGTTTCATTGGCACATCTTGTCAAAGCAGAGATCGTGTCCCCTTATTACGGGATTCTCATTACTATGGGCGTGGGTAATCCAACCGTGACGTCTGCACAACCCTTGGGAAACAGGCGAGTTTTAAGGCGAGTGGGGAGGCGCTTGATATTTGCTGCCTTTATAAGGAGATAAGGATTCACCCCCTTTCACCCACGCCTCCTCTCTCTCTGCCCACCCATTCTCGAGCTCCAACGCCCAAGTCCTCATCTCTTCCGCCCCAAGAAAGCTCTCCGATCATGTCCGGATCCGGAGCGCAGGGCAATTGGATGGTCTCCTCCGTCAAGGAGAAGGACATCACCAAGCTCCAGGAGGCCGGATATTTGGCCAAGGAAGTCGCACACCGGCTTCCGACCAAGGGACAGATCGTCCCTACCCCGGAGCCCCATGAGAGGGTAGTGTTCATCCCCCACTTTGTCCGCGGGTTGGGATTTCCAGTCCACCCATTCGTCCGCGGACTTATGTTCTACTACGGGCTGAATTTCCACGATCTGGCCCCAACTCCTTCCTCAACATCTCGGCATTTATTGTCGTGTGCGAGGCCTTCCTCCGCATCTCTCCCCACTTCGAATTGTGGTTGAAGATCTTCAACGTGAAGCCGAAGGTGGTGGACGGCCAACACGTAGAGTGCGGAGGCGCCATGGTGAGCAAGATGCCCAACGTCACATGGCCCAAAGGTACTTTCGTGGAGACCGTTAAAGGGTGGCAACAGCAGTGGTTCTATGTCACAGAGCCCCGCGACACCACCTGGGCCGCGGCTCCCGAGTTTAGGTTCGGGGCCCCGATGCGGCTCACCTCCTGGCTAGAGAAGGGTCTGGACTGGGCCTCGTCGGACGAGCTGACGGCGCTGCAGATGCGCATCAAGAGCATGGTCGACAAGAACATCAAGCTTGTCAATGTGATCCAGGTGATGCTCTTTCGCCGGATCCTTCCATGCCAAAGCCGGACCTGCAATTTGTGGGAGTTCGATCCGGCCAAGCACCAGACCCTGCAACACTTCTTCGGCGTTACGCACGAAGGTATTTGGAAGGTCCTCTTCAAGGCCAACGAGACTTGGCCGAAGGAGACCGAAGAGCGTGGATACAACCTGACCCACCCCACCAGTCTGGTAAGTTTTTTCGTGTTTTCAAGGTGTATCCTTTACCTATATACTCAAGGGGAATGTCTGAGCTTCCCCATCTTACTTTTGCAGGGCTGGACAAAGAAGGTGGAGCTGGTCAAGTGTCCGGCTCCACTGCCCGAAGACCCAGCAATTCCACTTCTGATGAAGATGCTGGTTCCGGCGCCCTACCAAGTGCCGGAGAAGAAGGCCAAGGGGACCAGAGGTGGCCTCCGCCACAAGGGCACTTCAGACGTGACGTCCGAAGATGCCGAGACCCACTCCTCACCCGCCATCGACGACGAGGAGGAGTAGTAGGAAGAAAGCAACTCCCCCCTGAGGGGGGAAGGAAGAAAAGGGCGGCCTCCACGCGTCTGGAGGCCGAAGCGTCCAAGAGGGGGAGAGCCTCCCTTGCGGACGACACCACGCTGGATACCGACAACAACTCGGAGTGGCGCCCCAGGGATAAGCCCCCGGCAGAATCGTAAGTATTCGAAGGCTCTGACGCACTTATATGTCTGACTCTTTTATCTCGTAATTCTAATGTGTTGAATCACGTGTTGCAGTCCGGCCCACGACAGCTCCCAGCGATCCTCATCGGGGGATTCGCTGGATCCAAAGGCTACGGACAACGATTCACTGCCGGCGGCCTCCTCTCCCAAAGCCACGGACGACGCCGAGGCGCTGTCCCGAAGGACCTTCACAGGCCAGGGGGAGACGCAGGAGGCCATCAGGATGGCGCCAGAGGGAGAAACCTCGGCTGCCGGACACCTAGGGAGAAAATCCCCCTGGAGACTGGCGATGGGGGCCATATCCACTGCGGCCCCCCAGCCGAATACCATTCCGGAAGCCAGTACGGCTCCGGATTCAAGCAAGCAGCCCCCTTCGAAAGAAGGGGGTGCGTCTGTTCCGCTGGTGACCTCTGTCCAACCAGAGGCACCGGATACTCTTCTGGAAGCGCTTCAAGGTGCTTCCATTGTTGAGGAACACCGTGTCCTTATGGGTACAGTGGTTGAGAAGGTTCAGTCTGTTAAGAGCGGACTAACCGAAGCCTGCACCAGCCTTCTGACAGGCTTTGAGGTAAGCGGCATAATTGTGTAAGAAGAATGTCACAGTGTAGACAGTAGCCCCTGAGACTCTGTCCGGTGTTCGGAAAGAAAAGCTGGACAGAGGATCAAATAGTTTTCGTAGGATATTAACCATATATGTCTATGTGAATAAGCAGGCGTCGCTGCTAGCCGCGACTTCTCATGTTGCCGAAGTCTCCAGACTGAAGCAGAGTCTGGAGCGGGCCGAGGAAGAGCTCGGCCGAGTGAAAAAACAACTGGAGGACAAGCAAGGTTGAAAGCACAAGTGCTCCCTAGGTGGTTTTGGTAATTAATGTCAACATATCTATTGTTGGACTAACACTTTTATCTAGTATGTTTCAGATAAGTTCAACAATGGGGTGGCATGGACTAAAGGATGTGGGAACTCCTTCAAGGTGCTAAGGACAAAGGATTGGCTCAAGCTTCAAGCTCAAGACTCTTCATCTTACATTTTAGTGATCCAAGATCACATTGAGTCTATAGGAAAAGCCAATACTATCAAGAAGGGATGAGGTGTTGCTTAATGAGCCTCTTGCTTCATGTGCTTAGTGATATGCTCCAAAATCCTCCACTACTTTATCACATCCACATATGACCTAAACCTAAAGTCAAACTCGGCCCTACCGATTCTTTCTATCCAGCGCCACCGAGTTCAGATGTCATAGCCACTGCCACAAACCCTAGGCAAATCGGTCTCACCGATAGGGATCTCGGTTTCACCGAGATGGGATTGTAATCTCTCTGTGGATGTCCATTACCAAAATCGGTCTCACCGAGTTTGTGTAATCGGTACTACCGAGATTACAATGCAAACTCTCCGGTTAACTTATTACCAAAATCGGTCCCACCGAGTTTGAGTAATCGGTCCCACTGAGTTTGCCTGACCAACTCTCTGGTTAACTAATTACCGAAATCGGTCTCACCGAGTACGTGTAATCGGTCTCACCGAGATTACGTTATGCCCTAACCCTAACCATATCGGTCCTACCGAGTTGCATATCGGTCCCACCAAAAACCCTAACGGTCACTAGGTTTACTAAATCGGTCTGACCGAGTTTTATGATTCGGTCCCACCGAGTTTGGTAAATTGTGTGTAACGGTTAGATTTTGTGTGGAGGCTATATATACCCCTCCACCTCCTCTTCATTCATGGAGAGAGCCATCGAACAAGCCTACACTTCCAAATCCTATTTACGAGAGAGAACTACCTACTCATGTGTTGAGGCCAAGATATTCCATTCCAACCATATGAATCTTGATCTCTAGCCTTCCCCAAGTTGATTTCCACTCAAATCTTCTTTCCACCAGATCCAAATCCTATGAGAGAGAGTTGAGTGTTGGGGAGACTATCATTTGAAGCACAAGAGCAAGGAGTTCATCATCAACACACCATTTGTTACTTCTTGGAGAGTGGTGTTTCCTAGATTGGCTAGGTGTCACTTGGGAGCCTCTGACAAGATTGTGAAGTTGAACCAAGGAGTTTGTAAGGGCAAGGAGATCGCCTACTTCGTGAAGATCTACCACTAGTGAGGCAAGTCCTTCGTGGGCGACGACCATGGTGGGATAGACAAGGTTGCTTCTTCGTGGACCCTTCATGGGTGGAGCCCTCCGTGGACTCAGCAAGAACCGTTACCCTTCGTGGGTTGAAGTCTCCATCAACGTGGATGTACGATAGCACCACCTATCGGAACCACGACAAAAACATCCGTGTCTCCAATTGCGTTTGAATCCTCCAAACCCTTCCCTTTACATTCTTGCGAGTTGCATGCTTTATTTTCCGCTGCCTATATACTCTTTGCATGCTTGCTTGTTATGTATTGAGAATGTTAAACTTGTGCCTAAACTCCACTTAAACCTAAAAGAAGTTAAAAACTGCAACTTTGGTACTTAGTGTCTAATCACCCCCCCCCTCTAGACACCTCTTCTCAAGATCCTACAAGTGGTATCAGAGCATTGGTCTCCATTGCCTTGGTTTAATCACCATTGGAGGAAGATGGATGAGTCTACTTTGGGGAGTCTTAGACATAGAGTGCCTATCCTTGATGGAGAGTATTTTCATGAGTGGAAAAATGAGATGCTTGTAATTTTCAATCAATATCATTTGAACAAGTACATTGCTAGCCCTTGTGCACCTCATGTTGATCCTATGCATCCTACCGTTGATGAATCCATTGACATGATTAGGAACCTTAGAACTGTTAATCTCATCACTAGAGGCTTGCCAAGAAACTTAATTAGAATCTTGCCTACTCTTGAGTGTGCCTACACTATATGGAAATTTCTTGAGGAATGCTCTCCAAATTATTCCTTGAAAAATCTAGATGAAATTCTCCATAAGTCTATTGCCTTGAGTAAGATGAATACTAGTGATCCTATGTTTGGTGATCGTCTATTTGAACTTACCGACCTTATGCGTGCCAAAGGAGATGTTGGAATTATTGGTGATATTATTTTTGAAGCTATAAGAATTCATAAGCAAGATCATTGTCAAACTCACTCTAACGAATTACCCTCTCTAGGACTTGATCCACCACATGAAGATGTTGAACATGGATACTATGATGAGGATGATGATAGTGACTTCGATCTTGATGATGCAATGAGACATTTTGGTCTTATGGCAAATCTTTGGGGATATGTGTCAGGAGGAAAGGAATGGGTTCTTGACAGTGGATGTACCGATCACATGACCGGAGATAAAGACATGTTTCGTGAGCTTGCTGAAAATGATAGTCCTCGAAAGTATGTTACTTCCGGTGACAACTCAAAGGGTAAGGTGGTTGGTCTCGGTAAGGTGACCATCTCACATGATAGCTCCATTCAGAATGTCATGCTCGTTGAATCTCTTGGCTACAACTTACTTTCAGTATCTAGACTTGCTGATTTCGGTTTCAATGTACTATTTACTGAAGTATATTGCCAAGTGTTTCGTCGAGACAATCATAAGATGGTCTTTACCGGTATATGTAGAGGTGATCTTTACATTGTTGATTTCTCTAAAAAAGCACAACCTAAAACTTGCTTCATTGCTAAATCCTCAAAAGGTTGGTTATGGCATAGACGACTAGGTCACGTTGGCATGAGAAATCTTGACAAGCTTATTAAAGGAAATCATATCCTTGGAGTTAACGATGTCATATTTGATAAGGATAGACTGTGCAGTGCTTGTCAAGCAGGTAAACAGGTTGGAGGAAGGCATCCCGTGAAGAACATCATGACCACAAGGAGGCCACTCGAGCTACTTCATATGGATCTCTTTAGTCCCAACGCTTACAAAAGTCTCGGTGGAAATTCTTTTGGTCTAGTTATAGTTGATGATTTTTCAAGATTTACGTGGGTGTTCTTTCTCGATGATAAATCACAGGTCCAAAAGATCTTCAAAAACTTCGCTAGGAAGGCCCAAAATCAATTTGAAGTGAAGATCAAGAAGGTTCGCAGCGACAACGGAACGAAGTTCAAGAACGCAAATGTGGACACCTTTCTTGATGAAGAGGGGATTTCACACGAGTTCTCAGCTACGTACACACCTCAAAAAATGGAGTTGTTGAGAGGAAGAACCGGACGCTCATCGAAATGGCGAGAACGATGCTTGATGACTACAAGACGCCAAAGCATTTTTGGGCAAAAGCGGTTGAGACAGCTTGTCATGCAACAAATCGCTTGTATCTTCACAAGCTACCCGGCAAGACGGCATACGAGCTCCTCACCGGTAACAAACCCCAAGTTGGATACTTTCGAGTATTTGACTCAAAGTGCTATATTCTTGATAAGCATCGTCGTTCAAAATTTGCTCCTAAGTCTCATGAAGGATTCCTACTAGGTTATGGCTCAAACTCTCACACTTACCGTGTCTACAACAATTTCACCCGAAAGGTTGAAGAGAAGGTAGATGTGAAGTTTGATGAATCTAACGGCTCACAAGTAGAGCAATTGCCAATTGATGTAGGAGATAAAGACCCTTCGGAAGCAATCCAAGACTTGTCTATTGGCAAGGTCCATCCAATGGAGGTGAAGGAGAGTACCTCGTCTGTCCAAGTGGAAGCTTCTACTTCACGACAAGGTGAACCAAGAGTTTATACGGAAGCATCCACAAGTGGAACACACCAAGATGAAGAAAACGAGGAAGAACATCACGAACGTCAACAACCTCCTTCTCCACCACGACAAGAAAACGACAACGCCAACAATGGAGATGATCAAGAAGAAGAAGAACAAGATGAAGAAGATGTTCAACCGAGACCCAAGCAAAAGCTTTCACAAGTTCGAGCAAGAATTGCTAAAGACCATCCCATCGAGCAAATCTACAATGATATTCAAACCGGGAGAATCACTCGCTCTAAAACTCGATTAGCTAACTTTTGTGAAAACTATTCTTTCATCTCTAGCATTGAACCTATGAAGGTCGAAGAAGCATTGGAAGATCCGGATTGGATAAATGCTATGCATGAAGAGCTACACAACTTTGAGAGAAACCAAGTTTGGACATTGGTTGAGAAGCCCGACAACGACCACAACATCATCGGTACCAAATGGGTGTTTCGCAACAAGCAAGATGAAGATGGACAAGTAGTCCGCAACAAAGCACGTCTAAATGGCCCAAGGCTACACACAAGTCGAAGGTATGGACTATGGTGAGACTTATGCTCCCATTGCTAGACTTGAGTCCATTCGCATCTTACTTGCCTATGCTAATCACCATGATATCACCTTGTACCAAATGGACATTAAAAGTGCTTTTCTAAATGGTGAAATAGAGGAGGAAGTTTATGTTAAACAACCTCCCGTCTTTGTTAATCCTAAGAAACCAAACCATGTTTACAAACTTCACAAAGCCCGTTATGGTCTTAAACAAGCTCCTAGAGCTTGGTATAAATGCTTGACCAAGTTTCTTCTTGAAAAAGGCTTTGAAATTGGGAAAATAGATTCCACACTTTTTACTAAAAGGGTTAATGGAGAACTATTTGTGTGCCAAATCTATGTTGATGATATTATATTTGGATCAACTAACCCTCATTTTAGTGAAAAGTTTGGGAAGCTAATGTCGGAGGAGTTTGAGATGCCAATGATGAGTGAACTCAAATTCTTTCTTGGGTTGCAAATCAAGCAAACTAAGGAAGGTACTTTTGTCTCTCAAACGAAGTACACTAAGGACTTATTCAAGAAGTTAAATATGCAAGAGTGCAAAGGTATGTCTACACCCATGCCTACTAGTGGACATCTTGATTTGACCAAAGATGGTAAACCGGTTGATCAAAAGGTTTATCGCTCTATGATTGGATCATTATTATACCTATGTGCTTCACGTCCCGATATTATGCTAAGTGTGTGCATGTGTGCAAGATATCAAGCTGCTCCTAAAGAATGTCATCTTAAGGCCGTGAAAAGGATAGTGAGATACTTAATTCATACACCAAATTTTGGCATTTGGTATCCTAAGAGGCTCTTCGATCTTGTTGGCTACTCCGACTCGGACTATGCGGAGACAAGGTTGATAGAAAGTCCACTTGGTACTTGTCAATTTCTTGGTAGATCTCTTGTGTCTTGGTCCTCCAAGAAACAAAACTCGGTATCCTTATCTACAACAAGCGGAGTACATTGCCGCTGGTTCATGTTGTGCTCAATTACTTTGGATGACCCAAACTCTTAAAGATTATGGGATATATGTGAAACATGTTCCATTGCTTTGTGACAATGAAAGTGCTATCAAAATTGGTCATAATCCCGTACAACATTCTCGAACTAAGCATATTGAAGTTCGTCATCACTTCATTCGAGATCATGTTGCTAAGGGTGACATTAAACTTAAGCACGTTCGCACCGAAAAGCAATTAGCGAATATATTTACTAAACCCCTTGATGATAAAGTGTTTTGCAGGTTGAGAGGAGAATTGAACATCATTGATGCTTCAAACTTGGAGTAGAAACTCCATTGGATGCATGCAAGACATGAGCTTATGACTAATCCATGATATCTCTCTTATGTTGAAAATATTATATCTTGGATATATTTGCATCTTGCATGTTATCTAACCCATGTAGGTACTTGGTGGAATCAAATTCCATGAGATTGTAAACTACTCACATCTTGAGCAATCTCTACATCACCAAGTCTCTACACTATGGTGGTTGAAGACAAGGAAGCACGGAACCACTCAAACATATCCTTTGACAAACTCTATGTTGAGCTTCATGATTATCATTTTTGGATATACAAGTGCTACTCCTTGCAAGAACTAACCCATGTAGGCAGATGGACTCAAATTCCAAGTGGTGCTCCCAACTCTTGATGAGCTACATCAACCTTGAGCAATACACACAAGTTCAACTACATGGTCAACACCACCAACCAAGGTATGTTATTCCATCTTAGAGAAGCTTTACTCCGAGTCATGAGCTAAAGCAACTCGACAAGATGTGAATACATCAAGATGCTTAAATGAAAAATGGTAACCCCATTTTGAGCTTAAACGATGAGTATGACCTATGACCAAGTGATCTCACTTGACTCATAAGTCAATATACTCTAACATAGGTGACTTTTTCACCGACCATCTCTAGATGAAGTTCTCTCGTGTTCTTTTCTGTGTTTTTGCATTTGTCTCATGCATATTTGTTTCCCCTTTCAAAAAAAAGTTCATCTAGATTTCTTTCTTTTCTTTTCTTTTCTGTTTGCTCTGCATTTTCTGCATCAAATTCATTGCATATCATTCAGTTAATTCCTTGCAAATCTTTGTGAGATCTTACTAGTCTAGTGAGCTGAGGTGACAAGAGTTTTCTCTGTGATGAACTCGGTTTCACCGATTTGTTGTTTTCGGTCCAACCGAATCCTTTCGGTACAACCGAAGCATACCACTCGATGCCACCGATTTCACAACAGGAAAAACAGTTTGCCACTTATTCTGTGTTTCTTCTGATCCAGCTCCACTCAATGAATCTTGTCCTCTACAAGCATCCCAATTTTATCCAGTGCTTTGTGTTGTGACTCAAGGACCAAACCCATTCACAACAAATTCCAGAAGACCCTTCTTGGAAATTGATGTCAAAGGGGGAGAGAGAGATCACATCAAAGCTTATCACTTAGAGAGATCACATCAGAGAGAGAGAGAGTATTAAGGGGGAGAAAGAGATCTCCAGGGGGAGAGAATACTCAAGTAGAAAGTATTTCTCAAGGATCCCAGATGCTTGGTGTTCAAGAGGAGAGATGCCACATGTCTTTTTGGGGGAAAGACATGTTCATGTGTGCTTATTTGCATTAAGCTCTGTTCTTTTATATCTTTTCAGCTCTGATTTTCTGTTCCCTATCTTCTCCCAATATCTCATGCTAAATTCAGGGGGAGCAAGACATCTAAGGGAAAGGAATCATTTAAATTCATTGCATATCTTTACTCTCGGGGACATGTCTAATCCAATGTGGTACTTAGTACTCACTCTTTACATGTCATCCCAGTCTTGGTATTCTTGTGGTTTATTTTGTTTGCTCTGGCTAGTAGATGTACCTGTGTTATCTAACCTTGTTTGTGCAGGTTCATTCCACCCTAAGCCAACTCAAGACTACAAGGTAAGTATATGCATCACACTCATGTGTATGAGGAATTCTTGCTGATGTACATACTGTTTGCAAGAAGGACTCATGAGCATGAAGGTACTTTCTTTATTATTCTTTGCTCTGATGCATATGGACAAGATACATGTAACACATTGTCTACTCTATCATGGTTATGCTCTCACATGCTTCTACATTCCATATTCACATGATTGCATACATGTAGGGGGAGCCTATGCTTGGTACATGTCTTCTCAAAGCTTTACTTGCTATTCTTTATATCTTTATCTAAAGCTTTGATGTATGTTGCCATCAATTACCAAAAAGGGGGAGATTGAAAGCACAAGTGCTCCCTAGGTGGTTTTGGTAATTAATGTCAACATATCTCTTGTTAGACTAACACTTGTATCTAGTATGTTTCAGATAAGTTCAACAATGGAGTGGCATGGACTAAAGGATGTGGGAACTCCTTCAAGGTGCTAAGGACAAAGGATTGGCTCAAGCTTCATGCACAAGACTCTTCATCTTACATTTTAGCGATCCAAGATCACATTGAGTCTATAGGAAAAGCCAATACTATCAAGAAGGGATGAGGTGTTGCTTAATGAGCCTCTTGCTTCATGTGCTTAGTGATATGCTCCAAAACCCTCCACTACTTTCTCACATCCACATATGACCTAAACCTAAAGTCAAACTCGGCCCTACCGATTCTTCCTATCCGGCGCCACCGAGTTCAGATGTCATAGCCACTGCCACAAACCCTAGGCAAATCGGTCTCACCGATAGGGATCTCGGTTTCACGAGATGGGATTGTAATCTCTCTGTGGATGTCCATTACCAAAATCGGTCTCACCGAGTTTGTGTAATCGGTACTACCGAGATTACAATGCAAACTCTCTGGTTAACTTATTACCAAAATTGGTCCCACCGAGTTTGAGTAATCGGTCCCACCGAGTTTGCCTGACCAACTCTCTGGTTAACTAATTACCGAAATCGGTCTCACCGAGTTCGTGTAATCGGTCTCACCGAGATTACGTTATGCCCTAACCCTAACCATATCGGTCCTACCGAGTTGCATATTGGTCCCACTGAAAACCCTAACGGTCACTAGGTTTACTAAATCGGCCTGACCGAGTTTTATGATTTGGTCCCACCGAGTTTGGTAAATTGTGTGTAACGGTTAGATTTTGTGTGGAGGCTATATATACCCCTCCACCTCCTCTTCATTCATGGAGAGAGCCATCAGAACAAGCCTACACTTCCAAATCCTATTTAGAGAGAGAACTACCTACTCATGTGTTGAGGCCAAGATATTCCATTCCAACCATATGAATCTTGATCTCTAGCCTTCCCCAAGTTGCTTTACACTCAAATCTTCTTTCCACCAGATCCAAATCCTATGAGAGAGAGTTGAGTGTTGGGGAGACTATCATTTGAAGCACAAGAGCAAGGAGTTCATCATCAACACACCATTTTTTACTTCTTGGAGAGTTGTGTCTCCTAGATTGGCTAGGTGTCACTTGGGAGCCTCCGACAAGATTGTGGAGTTGAACCAAGGAGTTTGTAAGGGCAAGGAGATCGCCTACTTCGTGAAGATCTACCGCTAGTGAGGCAAGTCCTTCATGGGCGACGGCCATGGTGGGATAGACATGGTTGCTTCTTCGTGGACCCTTCGTGGGTGGAGCCCTCTGAGGACTCGTGCAACCGTTACCCTTCGTGGGTTGAAGTCTCCATCAACGTGGATGTACGATAGCACCACCTATCGGAACCACGACAAAAACATCCGTGTCTCCAATTGCGTTTGAATCCTCCAACCCCTTCCCTTTACATTCTTGCAAGTTGCGTGCTTTATTTTCCGCTGCCTATATACTCTTTGCATGCTTGCTTGTTATGTATTGAGAATGTTAAACTTGTGCCTAAACTCCACTTAAACCTAAAAGAAGTTAAAAATTGCAACTTTGGTACTTAGTGTCTAATCACCCCCCTCTAGACACCTCTTCTCAAGATCCTACAAAGGTATGTAATGACCTTCTGTATATCAGAAAGGATTAATGATTTATGCTGACTATAGTGCCATGGTATTTGTAGGAGCGGCGACTGAGGTGGAAACCCTCAAGAAGGCTGATACGTCTCCAACGTATCTATAATTTATTAAGTATTCATGCTATTATATTATCCTTCTGGGATGTTTTATATGCATTTATATGCTATTTTATATGATTTTGGGACTAACCTATTAACCTAGAGCCCAGTGCGAGTTACATTTTTCCTTGTTTTTGAGTATTGCGAAAAAGGAAAACCAAACGGAGTCGATTGACTGAAACTTTCTGAGCTTATTTTTGGACGAGAAGAAGGCCATGGAGTAGAAGAGTTGGGCTAGAAGAGTCTCGGGCTGCCCACGAGGTGGGGCGCGCCCACCTGGCGCGCCCCCTACCTCGTGGACAGCCGGAGACCCTTGACTTGTTCCCGACGCCAAAACCTCTTATATATCTGAAACCCCGAACATAACCTAGATCGGGAGTTCCACCGCCGCAAGCCTCTGTAGCCACCAAAACCAATCGGGACCTGTTAAAGCACCTACGGAGGGGGGATCCTCACCGATGGCCATCTTCATCATCCCGGCGCTCTCCATAACGAGGAGGAGTAGTTCACCCTCGAGGCTGAGGGTATGTACCGATAGCTATGTGTTTGATCTCTCTCTCTCTCTCGTGTTCTTGAGGTGATACGATCTTGATGTATCGCGAGCTTTGCTATTATAGTTGGATCTTATGATGTTTCTCCCCCTCTACTCTCTTGTAATGGATTGAGTTTTCCCTTTGAAGTTATCTTATCGGATTGAATCTTTAATGATTTGAGAACACTTGATGTATGTCTTGCATGTGCTTATCTGTGGTGACAATGGGATATTCACGTGATCTACTTGATGTATATTTTGGTGATCAACTTGCGGGTTCGATAACTTCGTGAACTTATGCATAGGGGTTGGCACACGTTTTCGTCTTGACTCTCCGGTAGAAACTTTGGGGCACTCTTTGAAGTTCTTTGTGTTGGTTGAATATATGAATCTGAGATTGTGTGATGCATATCGTATAATCATACCCACGGATACTTGAGGTGACATTGGAGTATCTAGGTGACATTAGGGTTTTGGTTGATTTGTGTCTTAAGGTGTTATTCTTGTACGAACTCTATGATAGATCGAACGGAAAGAATAGCTTCGTGTTATTTTACTATGGACTCTTGAATAGATCGATCAGAAAGGATAACTTTGAGGTGGTTTCGTACCCTACAATAATCTCTTCGTTTGTTCTCCACTATTAGTGACTTTGGAGTGACTCTTTGTTGCATGTTGAGGGATAGTTATATGATCCAATTATGTTACTATTGTTGAGAGAACTTGCACTAGTGAAAGTATGAACCCTAGGCCTTGTTTCCTAGCATTGCAATACCGTTTACGCTCACTTTTATCAATAGTTACCTTGCTGTTTTTATATTTTTAGATTACAAAAACCTATATATACCATCCATATTGCACTTGTATCACCATCTCTTCGCCGAACTAGTGCACCTATACAATTTACCATTGTATTGGGTGTGTTGGGACACAAGAGACTCTTTGTTATTTGGTTGCAGGGTTGTTTGAGAGAGACCATCTTCATCCTACGCCTCCCACGGATTGATAAACCTTAGGTCATCCACTTGAGGGAAATTTGCTACTGTCCTACAAACCTCTGCACTTGGAGGCCCAACAACGTCTACAAGAAGAAGGTTGTGTAGTAGACATCAAAGGCACTGGCCGAGGCCCAAAAGAAAGCGGCAAAGGAGCAAGCCGCCCATGAAAAACACGAGGCCAGGGTTGATGAGGTCCAGCAGGAGCTCCAAGATGCCGTGAAGAAGTGCGAGGCCTTGGAGTGCAACATTGTGGATCAAAAGACCGAACTCGCCAAGGCTCGCCAAAGTGCACAAGATGCCCGGGTTGAAGCCCAGGGCGCCCTCCAGGAAATCCAAGAGGCCAAGAAGATCGTGGCGGGTAAGGCCTTCATTATGCAGAGCAAATATGTGGAGGAAAGGTATCTCTTACTAACCCGGATTTGGAGTTCTCCAGGAGCGTTTGCGGATTTTCCGCGCAGTGTGGCCGACGCTGTGGAGTTCTTCCGAGCCGAAGAGGGGAGCTCGACGGAGAAGCTATTCTAGTCGCAATACCTTGCGCCAGAACATCCGGTGCCCTTTAGCGACCAGCTAAAACAGCTGGTCGAACTGCATAGGGTGGCCGAACTAGCCATAAAGGATTTGATAATCCGGCTATGGCCTGCAGAAGCCATACCCAGCAGTTACTTCGGGCTCGTGAAGCAGCTGGTCAATGCCTGCCCCCGGCTTGACATTATCAAGCGGTCGGTCTGCATCGAGGGTGCGCGGATGGCCTTCGTCCGTGTCAAGGTGCAGTGGGCAAAGATGAACGCCGTCAAACTCGCGATCAAGGGACCGCCCGCTGGCAAGGAGCACCGCACACTCGAGCGGTATTTTGATGATGTCCTGGAGGGATCCCGCATTGTAGCGGAGCAATGTGCTAAGGACATTATTTTTGAATGAATACATTCATGTTATCATGTCCTGTATGGTGAAACAAAGCTGATATGTAATATAATGCTTCTTATTTATTATTATTTAAAACTTTACCTCCTGTGCGGCCGTTATGTTAAATCTGAGAGTTGGCCAGTCATCGGCTTCAGCCCCCACGTAGGTAGTACGGGGGTGTTCGGGATGGAATCTAAACACTCTTGATCCAAAAGTTTGGTCCTTGAAGGAGGTGTTTAGCGCAACGAACCAGGCAATCAGACTATTCGGCTTTATCACCCTCACTTAGCCATATGAGTTTGACAAATAGAAATGTAGGCGCAGCCCCTAGCTAGATTTTAATCTGGACTAGGGTGCTGTAGACACCTGATCGGGTGAAGGCCGATTCGTCGCACAAGGTGGAAAAAAACCGCAAAAGATTTTGAACCTCCGAATAGCTAACCAGCTGTCGCCACATCATGACAGTCAATTTTCGGCTTTCTCTACCGAGGTGTTTTCTCGGATAAACCAGAAACACAATCACAGTAGTTCTCCCTTTACTACCCTAGCCGATAGAGCGGAACGTAAGGTAGTAAGCACAGGAGCCGGGCAACCCAACTATTGACCAAAGACATGATTCGGAGTCAATGCATATAATGCTGAATTCGGGGTGCCGAACTGTACTGTAAAAGTGTTCAGACTTTGTTGCCATAGTATGGAGCGCAATGAAGCCCCTGGCGAACTACATCGTATCAGTGTGTACGTGTGGAGTCAATAAGAATAACGAAATAAAATGAAGTAGTAAGCTAGTGCCACAGAAGTTAGGCCGCAAACAGTTTTCATTATAGTTTAATTAATACGTCAAAACATATTTGTACAAATAATGCGATGAGCAACCGGGCTATTTAACATGCCAAGATCAAGGGGGGGCTACGTGCGGGTCCTGAAAACAGGTAGGATGATCGCCGAGGGGAACATCTAGAGATTCCCCCATACGTCTGTGCTGCATGCCGCCTTGGTGTATCCGTCCTTCGAAAGGACCGATGATCAGGCCACCGCTAGGGGCCTGTGGAAAAGAAACCTGAAAAGGATAAAAGGAAAAGTGAAAGTATGTGTGTCTAGAGAAGGTCGAGCCGTATTATGGACCATAGTCTGGTTATGCCTCCGTCTCTGCCCATGGTATTTTGAGTGCGTAGTTATGCATGCGCGGTATGTATGCCGCCACTTGGTCAGGACGGAGATGGAGGCCGAATTGCTAGTCTAACTCCTGACGAGCTGGACTGTCATGCTGCAGAGTAGTCCGGACTCGTTTGACAGTGTCCGGGAGCTTGGCCGCTGAATTAAAATTCTGCCTTAGAAGGCCACTCTGTACTTCCGCTGCCAGGGCCGCGGTGTGCTCCTCGGTACGGAGGGAGTGCTCCGTTTTTCCATTGACTGTTATGACACCGCGTGGTCCGGGCATCTTGAGCTTGATATAAGCATAGTGTGGCACCGCATTAAATCGAGCGAATGCGGTTCATCCGAGAAGTGCGTGATAGCCACTGCGAAAGGGGACGATCTCGAAGATCAACTCTTCGCTTCAGAAGTTGTCCGAAGATCCGAAGACAACCTCCAATGTGATTGAGCCCATACAGCGGGCCTCTACACCTGGTATGACTCCTTTAAAGGTAGTTTTGCTGGGCTTGATCCTTATGGATTGATGCCCATTTTGCGTACTGTATCTTGATAGAGTAGGTTGAGGCTGCTGCCCCCGTCCATGAGGACTCGCGTGAGGTGGAATCCATCAATTATTGGGTCAAGGACCAGTGCGGCTGAACCGCCATGGCGGATACTAGTCAGATGATCCCTGCGATCGAAAGTGATCGGGCAGGATGACCATGGGTTGAATTTTGGGGCGACTGGCTCTATCGCATAGACGTCCCTGAGCGTGCGCTTGCGCTCCCTCTTGGGGGATATGGGTAGCGTATATCATGTTCACCGTTTTAACCTGAGGGGGAAACTTCTTCTGTCCCCCTGTGTTCGGTGGACGGGGCTCCTCGTCATCGTCCTCACTTTTGCGACCCCTTCTCCTTGTTTTCGGCGTTTATCTTGCCGGCCTGCTTAAAGACCCAACAGTTTCTGTTGGTATGATTGGCTGGCTTATCGGGGGTGCCGTATATCTGACATGGATGATCGAGAATGCGGTCCAAGCCGGATGAGCCCGGATTGTTCCCTTTAAACGGCTTATTCCGCTGGCCGGACTTGGAGCCACTGAATCTGATGTTGACTGCCGTGTCATCGGTATTATCACCGTTGCTTCGACGCTTGTGTCTGTTGCGTCGGGGCTTGCCGTTGCTATTTCTGGCTTCAGAAGTGCCAGGTTCACTTGCATTGTTATTGCTACGGGCTAGCCAGCTATCTTCGCCCGCGCAAAAGCGGGTCATAAGCGCCGTGAGGGCTGCCATGGACTTCAGCTTTTCTTGGCCGAGATGTCGGGCGAGCCATTCGTAGAGGATGCTATGTTTAAAGGCCGCTAGGGCTTCGGCATCCGCACGGTCGACGATCTGGTTCTTTTTAGTTAAGAACCTAGTCCAGAATTTCCTGGCTGACTCTCCGGGCTGTTGAACTATGTGACTTAAGTCATCGACATCCGGAGGTCGGACATATGTACCTTGGAAGTTTTCGAGGAAGGCGTCTTCCAAGTCCTCCCAGCTGCCAATGGAGTTTTCGGGCAGACTGTTCAACCAGTGCCGAGCTGGTCCCTTGAGTTTTAGTGGGAGGTATTTGATGGCATGAAGATCATCACCGCGAGCCATATTAATATGGAGAAGAAAATCCTTGATCCATACCGCGGGGTTTGTTGTCCCATCATACGATTCGATGTTCACGGGTTTAAACCCTTCTGGGAATTCGTGTTCCATTACGTCATCGGTGAAGCAAAGGGGGTGTGCGGCGCCTCTATAGCGGGCCAAGTTGCGACATAGCTCGGATGGAGTTCGTCTGCGGTTTTTAGCCCGGGCGTGGATATGTTTGTCACGTCTGGCTAGGTGGACGTTGTCGTCGTCGTCGGCCTTCGATTATCGTCGGAATCGATCTGATCGACCTGCTCTATTGTCCGAGTCTGCCGCCGCAGTCATATGTATAACCCCGAGCTGTTGTGTCTCTGCCTTTATGATGAGGTAGTATGGGCTGGTGTTCGGCTTGAGTTGCCGCTTTATCCCAGCCACGTGGTGGTCGGTCAGCCGCATTACGCGCTAATGGTACGGGCTCCAGCGCCTCGTCATCAAATTGAGGTAACAATTTGCTCTTCAGGTAACTTTTGGTCGGGTGCTCGAGGCCGTATTCCTCGGCTGCCAGGACATTCGTCCATCTGTCATTGAGCAGATTTTGATCAACTTAAAGCTGTTGCTGCTTCTTTTTCAGGCTCCTGAAAGTGCGTTATATCGACTAGAGGGGGGGTGAATAGGCGATTTTAGAAAATTTTACAAATTCTTCATTGAGAATTTGCGGTGAGAAATTCCTTAGCGAAGAAATACATGCAGCGGAATAAGTACTCAAAAGTAAGCATAGCAGATTACGAGGCATAGTCATCATGATGAAATGAAGACAATCACAGTCTGAGAAAGCGTAATCACGAGGATAACACAAGATGAAGACAAACAGACTAAAGAAATTGAACCGAGGAAATTGAGAAAGTCTTGATCAAGGTCTTCAAACACAGATATGAACAAACACTCAACACAAGAATGAGGAAATGAAAGGGTTGAGGAAATAGAACCGATTATGTTGGTGAAGACAATGATTTGGTAGACCAGTTCCAAGCTGCTTTGTCTCGGTTATGCGTCTGGTTGGAGCGGCTGAGTATTTAAACTCGAGGACCACGCAGATCCGGACACCCGATCCTTGAGCACGCAGCTCAGGACACCAAGTCCTCACCGTATTCTCCTTGAACTAAGGTCACGCAGACCTCGTCCAATCACTCGTGGTAAGTCTTGAGCGACTTCAAACCTTCACATACTTGGTCACTCGGCGATCCACAATTCCTCTTGGATGCTCTAGACCTTGGCGCCTAACCGTCTGGAAGAAGCACAGTCTTCAAAGGTAAAAGCGTCGGATCCACGCAGATCAATTTCTTCAGTGATGCTCAATCACTTTGGGTTTGTTGGGGTTTGGTTTTTGGGATTTTTCTCACTTTTGGGTTTTTCCTCACTTGATGATTTTCGCTCAAATTCCTCAGAGGATGGGTTGCTCTCAAATGACAAGTGTCAAGTTCTCTCGGAGCAGCCAACCAACTAGTGGTTGTAGGGGGCGGCTATTTATAGCCTAGGGAGCAGCCCGACATGATAAGACATAAATGCCCTTCAATGATATGACCGTTAGGTTACTTTGGTACCTCCCTGCTAAACTTATTGCTAAGCATACATTAGGTCTGGTACACAGCCTTGCATACATGATAGAGCCTATGGCTGAAGCATAGGGAACATCTTTCATTTTCTCTCTATCTTCTGCTTGGTGGGGGCATTGAGTCGACTCAACTTCACACCTTGTAATACATGCAAGAACCCTTTCTTTGCTGATCCATTTTGAACTTTTTAAAACTTTATCAAGGTATGTGCTTTGTGAAAGTCAATTAAGCGTCTTGATCTATCTCTATAGATATTGATGCCCAATATGTAAGCAGCTTCACCGAGGTCTTTCATTGAAAACTTTTATTCAAGTATCCCTTTATGCTATCGAAATTCTATATCATTTCCAATTAACAATATGTCATCTACATATAATATTAGAAATGCTATAGAGCTCCCACTCACTTTCTTGTAAATAGAAGCTTCTCCAAAAGTCATGTATAAAACCATATGCTTTGATCACACTATCAAGCGTTTATTCCAACTCGAGATGCTTGCACCAGTCCATAAATGGATCATTGGAGCTTGCACACTTTGTTAGCACCTTTTGGATCGATAGAACCTTCCGGCTGCATCATATACAACTCTTCTTCCAGAAATCCATTCAGGAATGCAGTTTTGACATCCATTTTCCAAATTTCATAATCATAAAATGCGGCAATTGCTAACGTGCACTACTAGGGAAAAGCCTAGCAGCAGCGCGGGTTTTGGGCCTATTAGTAGCGCGGGGGCCGGCACTACTAATAAGGCGCTACAGCTAACGTATAGCGATGGCGGGTGCCACCAGCTACTACTATGTCCTTTAGTAGTGGCGTGGTAAAACCCACGCTACTACTACCAACATGAGTTTTTGAATTTTTTGAAAAAATATTTCGATTTTTCCCTAATTTTCAAATTTCTGAATTATTTTAACCTCAAATCTCTAATCACCCCTCATCGCTGCTCAATTTAATCTCTAATCACCCTCATCATTCCTAATCATCTAACTTCCCGGGCGGTCACCCATCCTCTCACTACTCCGGCTGAGCACGCTTAACTTCCGGGTTCTATTCTCCCTCGTTTCCAAGTCTGCACTTGTTGTTTTCCTGACAATAGTAAGATGTCAATCCTATTAACCTCAGGAATTTAGCTTAAGCATGAAGTCACACATTTCACTATTTGAGTTTGAAAATATTGTTCTAAAAAATTAGTAACACTAATATTTCTTGAATAATTAGTTTGACCACATTTTGACCATAGTTTGACCACAGTTTGACCATAGTTTGGCCATAGTTTGACCAGATTTGACCAAAATTCAAAAAAAAAATTATTTAGTAACACTAATATTCTAGAATAATTAGTTTGACCAATGTTTGACCACAGTTTGACCACAGTTTGAAATTTTTTCGATTTTTCCACTCTAGATCTTAAAAGCCCGTAACTTTTTTTTTCTGTTTGGTTTTGAGGATTTTGAAAATGTTTAACGGGTTCCCCGTTAAATTTGGATGTAACTTTTGAGTAGATGATTTTCATATAAAAACTTTTTCATCCGAGTTAGTATGCAAAAGTTATGCTCATTTTTACAAATTCCAGAGAGATTTTGCAAATAAAGTCGAAATTCGCATTTGCAAATGTTTCCAACAACTAGACCACATATCACATGGGAAACTTATTTTCTTTTATTTTTTTGACATTTTCATCATTTTCTTTTATTTTTTTTAACTGAAAAGGCGATCCACGGGGGGTAGAGTTTGAAAATGGGACCTTTAGTAGCAACGCGGTTTTTTACCCCCTCGCTACTACTATGGCACCACTTAGTAGTAGCGAGGGCTAAAAACCAACACTACTGCTATCAAACTTAGTAGTAGCGAGGTTTTAAAACCCGCTCTACTACTATGGCATGTCCCGGGGGGCACGGTAGAGACCGCTTAGTAGTAGCGAGGGTTAAAAACCCGCGCTCGCTATCAACTTAGTAGTAGCGAGGTTTAAAACCTGCGCTCTTGGTAAATGCGATGCGAGGTTCTTAACCCTCGCTACTAGTAACTTTCGTGTATAGGCTTTTCCCTAGTAGTGGTGATTCGGACAGACTTAAGCATCGCTACGGGTGAGAAAGTCTCATCGTAGTCAACCCCTTGAACTTGTCGAAAACCTTTCGCAACAAGTCGAGCTTTGTAGACTGTTACATTACCATCAGCGTCAGTCTTCTTCTTGAAGATCCATTTATTCTCGATGGCTTGCCGATCATCGGGCAAGTCAACCAAAGTCCATACTTTGTTCTCATACATGGATCCCATCTCAGATTTCATGGCCTCAAGCCATTTTATGGAACTGGGCTCATCATCACTTCCTCATAGTTCGTGGGTTCGCCATGGTCAAGTAACACGACTTCGAATAGGATTACCGTACCACTCAGTGCGGATCTTACTCTAGTAGACCTCGAGGTTTGGTAGTAACTTGATCTGAAGTTTCATGATCAATATCATTAGCTTCCTCATTGATTGGTATAGTTGTCACAGGAACTGGTTCTTGTGATGAACTACCTTCCAATAAGGGAGTAGGTACAGTTACCTCATCAAGTTCTACTTTCCTCCCACTCACTTCTTTCGAGAGAAACTCCTTGTCTAGAAAGGATCCGAATTTAGCAACAAAAATCTTGCCCTCAGATCTGTGATAGAATGTGTACCCAATAGTCTCCTTTGGGTATCCTATGAAGACACATTTCTCCGATTTGGGTTCGAGCTTATCTGGTTGAAGTTTCTTCACATAAGCATCGCAGCCCCAAACTTTAAGAAACGACAACTTTGGTTTCTTGCCAAACCACAGTTCATAAGCGTCGTCTCAACGGATTTTGATGGTGCCCTATTGAATGTGAATGCGGCTGTCTCTAAAGCATAACCCCAAAATGATAGCGGTAAATCAGTAAGAGACATCATAGATCGCACCATATCTAGTAAAGTACGATTACGACGTTCGGACACACCATTGCTGTGGTGTTCCGGGTGGCGTGAGTTGCGAAACTATTCCGCATTGTTTCAAATCTAGACCAAACTCGTAACTCGAATATTCTCCTCCACGATCAGATCGTAGAAACTTTATTTTCTTGTTACGATGATTTTCAACTTCACTCTGAAATTCTTTGAACTTTTCAAAAGTTTCAGACTTATGTTTCATCAAGTAGATATACCCATATCTGCTTAAATCATCTGTGAAGGTGAGAAAATAACGATATCCGCCACGAGCCTCAACATTCATCGGACCACATACATCTGTATGTATGATTTCCAACAAATCTGTTGCTCTCTCCATAGTTCCGGAGAACACTGTTTTA
This sequence comes from Aegilops longissima, assembly GCA_021605205.1. Lineage (NCBI taxonomy): Eukaryota > Viridiplantae > Streptophyta > Magnoliopsida > Poales > Poaceae > Aegilops > Aegilops longissima. Next base: position 536,431,878 of record CM038682.1, on the reverse strand, counting down.
GTCATCTTGCCCATGAGGCACGGTTCGCAAGTACCAAGTGATTCATAATCAAGTGATTCCAGAAGTCCATCAGTATGGAGTTTCTTCATGCGCTTTACACCAATATGACCCAAGCGGCAATTACCACAAATAAGTTGCACTATCATTATCAACTCTGCATCTTTTGGCTTCAACATTATGAATATGTGTATCACTACTATCGAGATTTAATAAAAATAGACCACTCTTCAAGGGTGCATGACCATAAAGATATTACTCATATAAATAGAACAATCATTATTCTCGATTTAAATGAATAACCGTCTCGCATCAAACAAGATCCAGATATAATGTTCATGCTCAGTAGCGGCACCAAATAACAATTATTCAGGTCTAAAACTAATCCGATGGTAAATGTAGAGGTAGCGTCTGACCGCGATCACATCGACTTTGGAACCATTTCCCACACGCGCCGTCACCTCGTCCTTAGCCAATCTTCGCAATCCGTAGTCCTGTTTGAGTTGCAAATATTAGCAGCAGAACTAGTATCAAATACCCGGTGCTCTGCGAGCATTAGTAAGGTACACATCAAGAACATGTATATCACATATACCTTTGTTCACCTTGCCATCCTTCTTATCCGCCAAATACTTGGGGCAGTTCCGCTCGAGTGTCGATCGCTTGCGAGAAGCACTCGATCTCGGGCTTAGGTCCAGATCTGGGTTTCTTCTCTTGAGCAGCAACTTGCTTGTTGTTCTTCTTGAAGTTCCCCTTCTTCTTCCCTTTACCCTTTTTCTTGAAACTGGTGGTCTTATTCACCATCAACACTTGATGCTCCTTCTTGATTTCTACCTCCGCAACCTTTAGCATTGAGAAGAGCTCGGGAATAGTCTTGTCCATCCCTTGCATATTATAGTTCATCACGAAGCTCTTGTAGCTTGGTGGCACTCATTGAAGAATTCTGTCAATGACACTATCATCAGGAAGATTAACTCCCAGTTGAATCAACTGATTATTATACCCAGACATTTTGAGTATATGTTCACTGACAGAACTGTTCTCCTCCATCTTACAGCTATAGAACTTGTTGGAGACTTCATATCTCTCAATCCGGGCATTTGCTTGAAATATTAACTTCAACTCCTGAAACATCTCATATGCTCCATGACGTTCAAAACGTCGTTGAAGACCCGGTTCCAAGCCGTGAGAGCATGGCACATTGAACTATCAAGTAGTCATCGACTTTGCTCGCGAGACGTTCTTAACGTCGTCGATTGCAGATCTGCAGCAGGCACTGGCACCCAGCGGTGCTTCGGGGCGTAATTCTTACGTGCAGCAATGAGGATAATCCTCAAATTCGGACCCAGTCCGTGTAATTGCTACCATCATCTTTCAACTTAGCTTTACGAAGGAACGATTAAAATTCAACGGAACAACAAACGAGCCATCTATCTACAACAAACATAGACAAGCAAAATACTATCGGTACTAAGTTCATGATAAATTTAAGTTCAATTAATCATATTACTTAAGAACTCCCACTTAGGCAGACATCTCTCTAGTCATCTAAGTGATCACGTGACCCAAATCAACTAAACCATGTCCGATCATCACGTGAGATGGAGTAGTTTCAATGGTGAACATCACCATGTTGATCATATCTACTATATGATTCACGTTCGACCTTCGGTCTCCGTGTTCCGAGGCCATATCTGTATATGCTAGGCTCGTCAAGTTTAACTCGAGTATTCTGCGTGTGCAACTGTTTTGCACCGTTGTATTTGAGCGTAGAGCCTATCACACCCGATCATCACGTGGTGTCTCAAAGACGAAGAACTTTCACAACGGTGCATACTCGGGAGAACACTTCTTGATAATTTAGTGAGAGATCATCTTAAAATGCTACCGTCAATCAAATCAAGATAAGATGCATAAAGGATAAACATCACATGCAATCAATATAAGTGATATGATATGGCCATCATCATCTTGTGCTTGTGATCACCATCTCTGAAGCACCGTCGTGATCACCATCGCCACCGGTAGCGACACCTTGATCTCCATCGTAGTATCGTTGTCGTTCGCCATCTATTGCTTCTACGACTATCGCTACCGCTTAGTGATAAAGTAAAGCAATTACAGGGCGTTTGCATTTCATACAATAAAGTGACAGCCATATGGCTCCTGCCAGTTGCCGATAACTCGGTTACAAAACATGATCATCTCATACAATAAAATATAGCATCACGTCTTGACCATATCACATCACAACATGCCCTGCAAAAACAAGTTGGACGTCCTCTACTTTGTTGTTGCAAATTTTACGTGGCTGCTACGGGCTGAGCAAGAACCGTTCTTACCTACGCATCAAAACCACAACGATAGTTCATCAAGTTAGTGCTGTTTTAACCTTCGCAAGGACCGGGCATAGCCACACTCGGTTCAACTAAAGTTGGAGAAACTAACACCCGCTAGCCACCTCTGTGCAAAGCACGTCGGGAGAACCGGTCTCGCGTAAGCGTACGCGTAATGTCGGTCCAGGCCGCTTCATCCAGCAATACCGCCGAACCAAAGTATGACCTGCTGATAAGCAGTATGACTTGTATCGCCCACAACTCACTTGTGTTCTACTCGTGCATATAACATCTACGCATAAAACCTGGCTGGGATGCCACTGTTGGGGAACGTAGTAATTTTAAAAAAATTCCTACGCACACGCAAGATCATGGTGATGCATAGCCACGAGAGGGGAGAGTGTTGTCCACGTACCCTCGTAGACCGAAAGCGGCAGCGTTAGAACAACGCGGTTGATGTAGTCGTATGTCTTCACGGCCCGACCGATCAAGCACCGAAACTTCGACACCTCCGAGTTCTAGCACACGTTCGGCTCAATGACGATCCCCAGACTCTGATCCAGCAGAATGTCGGGGAAGAGTTCCGTCAGCATGATGGCGTGGTGACGATCTTGATGTTCTACCGTCGCAGGGCTTCGCCTAAGCACCGCTACAATATTATCGAGGACTATGGTGGAGGGGGGCACCGCACACGGCTAAGAGATCAAGAGATCAATTGTTGTGTCTTTGGGGTGCCCCCTGCCCCTGTATATAAAGGAGCAAGGGGGAGGCCCGACGACCCTCTATGGTGCGCCCCCAAGAGGGGAATCCTACTAGGACTCCAAGTCCTAGTAGGTTTCCACCTAAAGGGAGAGAGGGGGAAGGAAGGAGAGGGAGAGGGAGAAGGAAAGGGGGCGCCCCCCCCCCTCTCCTAGTCCAACTCGGACCAGAGGGGGAGGGGGCGCGCAGCCTGCCCTGGCCGCCCCTCTCTCTCTCTCCACTAAGGCCCATCGAGGCCCATTAGTTCCCCCGGGGGTTCCGATAACCCTCCGGCACTCCGGTTTTATCCGAAACTTCTCCGGAACACTTCCAGTGTCCGAATATAGTCGTCCAATATATCAATCTTCATGTCTCGACCATTTGGAGACTCCTCGTCATGTCCGTGATCACATCCGGGACTACGAACAAACTTCGGTACATCAAAACTCATAAACTCATAATATAACTGTCATCGAAACCTTAAGCGTGCGGACCCTACGGGTTCGAGAACTATGTAGACATGACCTAGAACTGTTTCCGGTCAATAACCAATAGCAGAACCTGGATGCTCATATTGGCTCCTACATATTCTACGAAGATCTTTATCGGTCAAACCGCATAACAACATACGTTGTTCCTTTGTCATCGGTATGTTACTTGCCCGAGATTCGATCGTCGGTATCCAATACCTAGTTCAATCTCGTTACCGCCAAGTCTCTTTACTCGTTACGTAATGCACATTCTTGTAACTAACTCATTAGCTACATTGCTTGCAAGGCTTATAGTGATGTGCATTATCGAGAGGGCCCAGAGATACCTCTCCGACAATCGGAGTGACAAAACCTAATCTCGAAATACCCCAACTCAACATGTACCTTTGGTGACACCTGTAGAGCTCCTTTATAATCACCCAGTTACGTTGTGACGTTTGGTAGCACACAAAGTGTTCCTCCGCAAACGGGAGTTGCATAATCTCATAGTTATAGGAACTTGTATCACCATAAAGAAAGCAATAGCAACATACTAAGCGATCAAGTGCTAAGCTAACGGAATGGGTCAAGTCAATCACATCATTCTCCTAATGATGTGATCCCGTTAATCAAATGACAACACATGTCCATGGTTAGGAAACATAACCATCTTTGATTAATGAGCTAGTCAAGTAGAGGCATACTAGTGACATTAAGTTTGTCTATGTATTCACACATGTATCATGTTTCCGGTTAATACAATTATAGCATGAATAATAAACATTTATCATGATATGAGGAAATAAATAATAACTTTATTATTGCCTCTCTGGCATATTTCTTTCAAAAGGGTCTTCCAAGGTGAAACAGATCGTCTGCGACATCAGAGAGAGCACCATGGGTCTGTGCTCTTCCAACTGGAAGGATCCCGTCCATGACAAGTGAGGCAACATCCTATCAGCAAATCTTACTTTTTCTAGCTAGCCAACCCATACCCTTTGTTGTAGTAGCTTTTTCCATGTGTTTTAACTGTGTCGTGTTTAATTATTCCAGTTATGCAAAAAATGTAATGTTCAATAGGGCTATGTGATGTTTAAGTATGAATTGTCCACTTTAGTTTCATGAATGGCTATATTTGGTTGTTTATAGTAAGTAGATTCCTTGTTTATCTGTATTTGGTTGTCAGGTTGGTTGCAGTGAGCATTTGTCCAGTTTTCAATAGATGCCGTGTTTATCTGTATTTGCTTGTTAGGTTGGTTGCAGTGAGCATTTGTCCAGTTTTCAAGCATATGCCCTGTTTATCTGTATTTTCTTGTGGTTGGTTGCAGCGAGCCTCTGTCTAGTTTTCAATGGCTATATTTGGTTGTTATACTAATCATTTATGCCTTGTTTATTTCAGTCATTCATAATTTTATGTTCATTATGTGAAAGTCGGAACTGTGCAGCTCAATTTCATCAATACCAGTTTGAACGGCTATATTTGGTTCTAGTTATACCTGGTGTAGTTAACACATGCCCTTTATTTCAGTTTTGCACATTTATCCGGTGTGATGTTTAAGCATGACCTACGTTTTATTCATTCTCAACAATACCAGTTTGAATTGCAATATTTGGTGGCTGTTAAGCCTGATGTAGGTAATATTCCCTTCCATTTTATATCCACTTTAACAGCATGCTAAAACCAACACATTCAAGTTATCATTTGGAGATGATGTTGTTTACCTTAGCCATATTTGTTTGATGTTAAGGTTGTTGTACTTATCATGCCTTTCCACTACTTATGCAGGACAACAACGGGAGTGGCCAGTATTTTCCGCCGAGGTTAGTTTCATCCATCGGCTTGTACTCCCCCTATTATTCCATAATGTAGTGCATATAGATCTAGGCCGGGACACTTTTTAGCTTCTAATATTGACTTGTTGCTTGTAGGTACATATGTCCTGTGCAAAGATCCACGCATCGACCCTTTTTGCATATGGGGCAATGAGATATTCATGAACCAGCATCAAGTGAGGAAACTGATAAGGATTATTAGCAAAAACATGTGAACGGTGGCAATCAAATTATTTGTTTACGTTGTATCCAACACAACAGTGAAATGTAGGATGGTAACTACAAACTCTGTAGCCTTCTCTTTTTACTTGCCCATAATGAGTGGTTAGACAACAATGTCTGAATCTTTCTCGTTTGCAGTGGTTCCCAGAGCGGTTTACTCAAGATTACCCATGATTGGTGGACACACAATGAAGGTTAAAGTATTTCATCGAGACTACAATGAGCATCGAGAAGTCCTAGTGAAGACAGTGAAGGATGGGTGGGTAGCCATCACAAGAGGTTGGCCTAGAGTCATGCGCACATTACGCATGGAGGAGGGCACAGTATGAGCATTTCGCTTCACCTTCTCCAGCAACTAGAATGTCTTTCGCCTCTCTCTTTGCAGTCTTTAGTACAAATGTGGTTCATCATTCTTTACTTGGTGATTCTGTAGTTCTTCAGTATATGTACATGTGCATCCAATTATGCATTCGTGCTTGAACCTATATTTGTAATAAACATGGTTCCATATGAAATAAGTGATTGCCTACTTTCAAAATCAAAAGGTGTGATTTTAAAATGTAGGGATTAAATTAGGGAAAAATAGGTTCTGCAGGCCAATACACTGCACACGGTTTGCAAAAGCAAAACGTCTGCGATAAACATGGAGATCAGACATGTTTCTCAAATCCACTACGTGTGCAATGAATCTCTACCGCACACACGATCAGCCAAGAAAAAATGTGTGAGATTAAAATAGCAACACACACTGTTCCTTCTTATTAAATGTTTGCGAAAGTCACCTTATCACACACGCTTGGCAATTGCGGACTGTTTATGATGTCGTGTGCATCGTAAATGTTTGCTCATAGAAGAACGCGTGCGATAGGCCCTCATCCGACATGGGTACAACAGATGAATCGTGTGGGATATATTCAAGCTTCGCATACAGTTTTATAGGGATAACTGTATGCACCCTTACATCAAATCACATACAGTTGAGGAAACGTTAATGTGTGTGATTGTCTGCTAATCATACATGTTCTATAATGGTGAACTATTTGTGATGGGGTGCGGATCATAAATGTTGCACCACGGACGTCCGACTGTGATGGTAATGCAGGCACAAACGAGTAGTAAGGATGGAGCGTTTGGGATATGCGAGATATCACAAACAATTGTCTGAAGACTCGCGTTTGGGATACATGTCGGCAACGCATACTCTTAGTTATGCAAAACGTATGCATTGCTCCTCCCTATCCCTGATGATTTCTGGGTCGTGTGGGAAGAACCCCCCTATCACCCACATTGTCCCGGCGACGGTTTAAAATTCCGTTGCGGAAAGGGGTTAAAACCGTTTTTATAGCAGCTCGTTGTACTAGTGATTTAATTGATCGGTTAATTCTGGAACTCAATGGTTGGAAGGACAAATGCTTATCTTTAGGAGGTAGACAGGTTCTAGTTAAGTCTGTTGCTCAAGCTATACGAACGTATGCGATGTCCATCTTTAAAATTCCTAAGAAAAAATGGAAAGGAATCACATATGCGGTATCTCGTTTTTGGTGGGGTGATGATGCAACACACAAGAGGCCGCACTAGTTTGCATGGTGGATGATGTGCATCCCAAAGAAGAAAGGTGGCATGGGTTTTAGAGACATCCACTATTTTAATCTTGCTCTCTTGGATAAACAGGCTTGGAGGCTCATTGACAACCCAGAATCATATGTGCCTTGACCCTTAAGACAAAATATTTTCCGGATGGGGATCTTAGCGATGCAACTTTGAAAAAGAAAGCTTCGTACACATGGCATGAGTTGAAACACTGAGATGTGGACATATTTGGAGAGTTGGTGATGGTGAAAAAATCAAAATATGGGAAGATTCTTGGATCCTGCAGAGCGCATCAAGAAAGGTTATAACACCTAGAGGAAATAATCTGCTGACTAGCGTCATCGATCGTATTGATCCATTGGGAGGGAATTCGAATGAACAATTGGTAAAACAAACGTTTTGGAATGTTGATGCTCAAAGGATTACGGTTATCCCTCTTCCACTACATGAAATGATAGATTTTTTGGCGTGGAATTTGACAAATACCGATGTTTTTATAGTGCGTTCGGTCTATCATGCAGAATGCTGGCAGTTCCAATTAGGCTATAAGTTGAAGACTACATCAGGAGCCTCTAACCCAACAGACACGTGGGACTCACTTTAAAACTTAACATGTCCAGTCAAGATTAAAATCTTCATTTGGAGGGCTCTCCATAGTGCTATTCCCCGTTGTGCTATTTTGGCAAACAAACATTTGAAGATAAACCCGATCGAGCTGCCCTACCTCTAACTTGGGCCCGAATACCTTAAGACACCTACTATTTTAATGCAAGGTGGTTGTGGAGGTTTGGAAGCTCCTTGGCATCGATGAGATCATCAAAAAGGCGTTGCTAGTTGACATGGCAGGTGAAGTGATTTTGGAGCATCTGTTGTGCCTTCCAGAGCAAGATGTCCAAGTGCTTGCACTACAAAAAAATACACTTCCGTGATGATACGTGTTTGTCATAGTAGGTCGCGTTTTTTGTCATGCATGTACATCCATGACAAATTTATGACAGAATCAAGATAGTCATACTGTCTTTGTCGTAGAAGTGTTCCATGACATTACCAAAATTATCATCACGGAAGTGTCCACTTCCATGACGATAAATCGCACGTCACAGAAGTGCTTTCGTCAAGGGCGACCGACACGTGGCATCCACCGTAACGGAACACCGTTAAGCTATCGGGTCGGATTTTGGATCCGATAACCCGTTAACAGCCACGACCAATACCGATTTTCCACGTGCAAAATTCTCATTGGCCTTTAGCTGGGCCGACCCATTATGGTCTGCAGAATCTTGTGGGCCTTTAGCTGGACCGGCCTAAAAGTGGCCCACAAAGTTTAAATGGGCCGGCCCAACCGAAGGCCCATAAGATTTAACGGACCATAATGGGCGGCCCGACTAAAACCCCACAAAATTTAGTGGACCATAATGGGCCGACCAGCTAAAACCCCACAAGATTTTGCGGACCACAATGGGCGGCCCAGCTAAAGGCCCACTAGATTCGCGCAAACCATAATGGTCCGCCCGACTAAAGGCCCAACATTCTCTGTCAAATCGGCCCGTCAACGGCCTGGTCTAAACTTGTCATCAATGCGGCCCATGGTCACTTCTGGCCCGTTAACAGTCCGCTAAGTAATTGGGCCGAATTACGGCCCGGTGTATTTCCGGCGTGTTAAAGGTCCGACTTCATTTGGGCCCATTTACAGGCCATCAAAACTTTCGGCCCATAAATGACCGTGAAGGATTTGGGTCATATTCGGCCATGTCTTTCATTCAGCCTGTTAGAGGCCCACTAAAGATTTGGGCCACTTTCGGCCTGTTGTCATTTTCGGCCTGTTAACACCGGACGTAAACCATGGGCCATATGTGGCCCAACGTCATATCGGGCCCATTAACGGCCCATATAAAAATGACGATAATCTAGCCCGACCGAAGTTCCGGCCTGTTAAAGGCCCGTGTATTAGGTCGGCGCATTTACGGCCCGTCCGAATTTCGGCCTCTCAAATATCCGCATCGTAAATGGGCCACCATTTGACCTGCTAAGTCCAATGGGTTATTTGGCACAATCGGGGACCAATCTCACTTTCGGTCTATTAAAGGCCCATGTTTTTATGGGCTCGAGATATTTACACTGTAAACGGCCTATTTTTACCGAGGGCCCAAATTATGTTTAGGCTCATTAAAGGCCCACTATGGGCACAGCCTACCGAAAAAATTTTGAAAGCTTATGCTAATTTAAGCCCAGATATTTTAGTGGGCTACATGCCAATTTTGGCCAGTGTCGTTTTTAGCCCAATTGGAATGGGCCCGACGAATGTTGGCATGTTGGGCTCCTCTGAAGCTTTCGGCGAATACATTACTAAGATAAACCTACACTATACAAAAATAACATCGTAATTACTGCAGCTGTGGCAGCATCATAAATGTTGTATCACAACAAAATAAATTTCAATCATACAACAAAAGGCCTGTTGGCATAAAGTTTACAGTCCTTCGAGATAAAAGCACCATCAGATGTATAGAAGCACATATCATTTGACCTGAGTGCCAATGTTTAAGGCTGTAGAATCTGATGGAGCAGCACGATCTCCACCTTTTTTCGCCATTGCTCTTCAACAATGAAGCGAATGTCTGATAGTCTGGTTTCAAAACCATTCATATCTTGACGACATTTCTCAACCACTATTCTTGTTTCTGGAACAACGTCCATTAGGGATTGGACTTGTGTGCGGAGCACGATATATCACTCATCTAGCAGGAAGATTTTGTTCAAGAGGCGATTTGGGCGAGGTTACCTTGACAACCAACCTGAATTACGCAGAAGGTGCTTTTTGCCTTCGTTAGTGGAGAGATCTTGACGACCGCATCAAGAGGTGACATTGTGCATGTAGTAGCCTCGTCACCTTCAGGTGGTTGTGGCTGTTCAATCATTTGTTCCATAGCTTCCTGAAAGTTTGAACTTGTAGATTAGTGTACCGGATAAGTTACTAATGAGATAAAAACAAACAAAGTAGGTTAAACGTTTATACATAACTTATTTTGGTGAACTATTGTAATACATTAGCATGTATTGTTGTGCCAACTACATAATAAAATCACTTTCGGAACATATGTCCATGTAGCATGCCTACTGTATTGTCTATTTCCTCACATTCGTTGACATCTAAGGATAAAGAGACATGGTTTAAAGTAGGATGAACATAGTATGACATCATTCATATCATGGGCAAACAGATATAAAACAAACAGGCTATTTTATCATTGTGTGCGCACGTGAACATAACAACTAGATTGCAGATCAAGACCAAAAGAATATCCTTCATCTCTTTTAAACCATGTAAGGTGAAATGATACGTTAAGACAATTGTGTATAAAAGTGAACAGAGTATCGACATTGGCTGCAAACCAAGTAGTTAAATGAACACATCACAAGCATCAATCAGTTCAAGGCGGGAGGAGTAAGGACTTACAACAGCGGCTTGAACTGGTGTGCTCATGCCCTTCATCTTCTTGGTGTGGCAATCCTTGAAGATTTGCACCGCATTGGTTCAGTTCTTTTTGGTCCGCACGGGCTTTCCTCTGTATTTGGAACAAGTCAATATAGATACGATAATATGGCACACAAAAAAAGAAGGAAGTAGCAACTATTTACATAAGCCTCGCGATGTGCAATATAGCTACGAGATCCTGTTGTCTGTTGGAATTTCACTTTAGAGCGGTTGGTTTTGTTCTTCAAACAGTTAGCCTAGAAGAAGATACACTTGTAAGGCACATACATAAATACAAGTTCAATATGTGGTCCGATCAAATACATATAGCCTACGATACTTTGGATCGGACTAGTGTTTAACAAGGGCTGTCCATTTCATCGTAATATATTCCACTGGAAATGTTTGGGTGATTTCATTGTTAGCCTTGCCTTCAAAGTGAGATTTTCTAAGGTGGTACCGATCTTGTCATGAGAGCGATGAAAAACATGAGTGCATGCTTGTTTAGTTGCATCATCTTTTGGATCAACTTGAACCTCATCTGTTAAAAAAGAATGTGAGTCTTATTAGGAGGAAGCTAGAAAGTATGGGACAGAGCAAGACAATATTACTAATTGTGATGAATAACATTACTTACGGATAAATGGTCAAGGAAGGTGTTAAACTGGGTATTGTCTTTCTCATTTCTGTACTGGATCCACGTTGGGAGGATACGCGCATGACACCTAACGGCAACGGCTGCCTCTGATACTAATTTGGCTGACTCTGTAGCATCACGTGGCCTTTTTAAACCTGCCTAAAAATGGATCTCCATTCTTCCTCCTTTAGATTTTGTTAATTTGTCAAGCATTATCCCTGATGTCTGTTTCCGCTTGCGCTGTGGTGCTAGTTCAACAATGAATATGGAAAGTGTTAGTGTACATCAAACTGTGAGAGTACATATAAAGGAGCATGCAACTGCAACTTCACTCGGTCAGGTACCATCTTGGTGTTGATGCTCATGAGGTTCATCTGATCTTGCCAAGTCTGTTGTGTCGTGATTGCTTGAAGTAGTGTTAGGTGTGAAGGCAGCTTGGGAACCGCCGCCCGGAGCAAATGAACGAGTAACTGGTTGAGATCTTTGATGCAGTTGAAGCGGATGTTGCAGCTGGTGGAGCAGTGATCTTGTGTTTGTAGATTTAGCGGTGGACTTGGACCTTCTCTCGCACTATAAGTACCAGCAGAATCTCGACGGCGAGAACCTTTTCCGTTTCACCCGACGAGTAACAAGACTCCCTACTATATTATTTTCCTTGCTCTTTTTTGACTTTTCCATGTCAAGCTGTACCCACAACACAAAAGAATAAAATCACTCTTCAGAACTCATTGATGCATGATACAGACAAGCAATACTTTGATGTAAGACAACCGTATGAGGATGGAATATGTAAGAAAAACAGGACGGCATGACATATTCACAACTACGATGTGCAAACTAAGCAGAAGGATTTTCAAGAAAATAGAAGTAATGCAAGCTAGACACCATATGAAAGATGCAACCAATATTACTCTGCCAAGTTAAAAGTGTCTTGTCATAAGTGGCAATTCGAAAAATTAAAAGCAGTACAACGTAGAAATCAATGCAAGATGCAACCACTATCAAACTGCCATGTTAAAAGCGTCCAATCATGAGTTACTGATGCGGGATACACAACAGTAGTACTTTGATGTAAGAACATGGTATGATAGATAGATGCAGTGTATTCTAGACACAGAAAGCCATGTCATATGCACATGTATAACGTATAAACTCAGCAGGTGCAATTTAATCAAAATAGAAGAAATACAGGCTAGACAACATATGCAACATGAAACCAATTATCACATCACAACTTAGAGCAAGCACCTGCGATGGTGGAGTCGGAGATGAACTCATCATGTAGACTTGGGACTTCAACTTCATTAGCGATGAGCAGTGGCAAATCTAGAGAGTCTATGTTTGCGTCGGTGCGGAGTACCACCAACATCCCCTAACTTACTCTTTTCCTTCCTATTTTCTCGATATTGCCTTATGAAGTCAAAACCACAAGAAGATGAATAAAATTAGCTCTGCATAACTGGTTGATGCATGATCTGATTTAACACTACTTTGATGTAAGGCAAGCGCAGGATAGGAGGATGGAATATATACAAAAAAGACAGCGTTTCATATTCACACGTCACGATGGGAGGATGGAATATGTATGAAAAAACAGATGGCGGAAGGCATTTCAACAAAATTAGAAGAAATGAAAGCTTGGCACCATATGAACATGCAACCAATATCACTCTATCAGGTAAAAAGTGTCTCGTCGTAAGTGCCATTTCAAGAAATTAGAAGAAGTACAAGCTAGAAGACAATGCAAGATGCAACCTACATCATAGTCCCAAGTTAAATGTGTCTTATGGGTAAGTGATCGTTGCAGGTATAAGTTGTAAGCTACGCAGATGCAATTCTACATAATCAGAAGCAATACAAACTAGACATCACACGAAAAATGCAACCACGTATAACAGTTCCAAGTAAGAGCAAGCACCTGTGATGGTGGAGTAGGGGAGATGTGCTCATCATGTACATGTATGTTCTAGAAACAGGAACACGTGTCATATTCACAGGCATTATGTGTAAAGTAAGCAGATGCAATTCAAGTTAGAAGCAATACAAGCTAGACATCATACGCAACATGCAACCACATATAATAGTGTCAAGTTAGAGCAAGCACCTATGATGGTGGAGTAGGGGAGATGTGCTCATCATCTACACAGCTACGTTGACTGACCAGCCTTGTGTTGTCTTGCGAATCTTGTTGGGTGGATGGCGGAGTAGAATATGTAGAGACCCCCTGTTTGAGTTGCTCCGAAGGACCACCATCATCCACTTCCGAACTAATTTCCTTCAGTTGTAATGATTTTGCATTGTGAAGTCAAACCGATAAGAAAAAGGAATAAAATTCGTTCTTTAGAACTCATTCATGCATGATACTGACGAACACTACTCGGATGAAAGGCAAACACATGATGCGAGGATGGAATATGTATGAAAAACAGGATGGTGTGACATATTCACACCTATGATGTGGTAACTAAGCAGAAGGCATTTCAACAAATTAGAAGCATTGCAAGCTAGACACCATATGAAAGATGCAACCAATATCACTCTGCCAAGTTCAAACTGTATGGCGTTTCAACAAATTAGAAGCAATATATGCTAGAAATCATATGAAAGACACAACCAATATCACAGTGGCGACTTAAAGGTGCCTTATCATAAGTGACTGATGCGGGATATGCAAGAATAGTAGTCTGATGTAGAAACAGGAACACATGTCATATTCACAGGCATTATGTGTAAAGTAAGCAGATGCAATTCAACAAAGTTAGAAGCAATACAAGCTAGACATCATACGCAACATGCAACCACATATAATAGTGCCAAGTTAGAGCAAGCACCTGTGATGGTGGAGTAGGGAGATGTGCTCATCATCTACACAGCTCGTTGACTGCCTAGCCTTGCGTTGTCTTGCGAATCTTGTTGGGAGGATGGCGGAGTAGAATCTGTAGAGAACCTCCGTTTCAGCTTGCTCGGAAGGACCACCATCATCCAATGCCTTGCCAATTTCCTTCAGCTTTATTGATTTTGCATTGTGAGGTCATACCGACAAGAAAAAGGAATATCATTCGCTCTTGAAACTCATTCATGCATGATATCGATTGAACACTACTCGATGAAAGGCAAAGTCATGATACGAGGATGGAATATGTACGAAAAAATGGACGGCTTGACATATTCACACCTATGATGTGGTAACTAAGCGAAGGCACTTCAACAAATTAGAAACACTGCAAGACACCATATGGAAGGTGCAATCAATATCACTCGCCAAGTTAAAACTGTCTCGTCATAGGTGGCGCTCATCAAACTAGAAGCAATACATGCTAGAAATCATATTCAAGACACAAACCAATATCACACTGCCAACTTAAAGGTGTCCAATCATAAGTGACTGATGCAGGGATACACAAGAAGAGTAGTTTCATGTAAGAACATGGTGTGATAGATGATATAGTATGTACCAAAAACAGGAAAGCGTGTCATATTCACATGTATCATGTGTAAGCTAAGCAGATGCAGTTTACACTAATTAGGAGCAATACGAGCTAGACACCATATGCAACATGCAACCAGATATCACACCGCCAAGTTAGAGCAAGCACCTTGGATGGTGGAGTAGGGAGTGGAGACTTGGACCATGTAATGCACTATCAAGACAAGGAGAATCGGCACAGATGTCCGTTTACGTTGTTCAGCAGAGGACCACCATCATCGCCTTCCTTATTTTTTTCCTTCCTCTTTCTTGATTTTGCCTTGTCAAGTCAAACCCACAAGAAAAAGGAATAAAATTTGCTCTTCGAACTTATTGATGCATGATACCGATTTAACACTACTTTCATGTAAGGCAGCCGCATGATAGGAGGATGGAATATGTATGAAAAACAGGACGGCGTGACATATTGACATGTATGATGTATAAAGTGTAAACTAAGCACAAGGTGCTTGAACTTGTTAGAATCGATGCAAGCTAGAAACCATATGAAAGATGAAACCAATATCACTCTGCCAAATTAAAAGGGTGCCCTAACAAATGTATTTGACCAAATTAGAAGCAATACATGGCAACAAAGGCTAGAAATAATATGCAATATGCAACTAATAAAGGTGACTCATCGTAAGTGATTGATGCAGGATACGTAAGAGAGGTAGTTTCATGTAAGAACAAGGTTAACACATAGATGTAGTGTGTACCAAAATAGGAAGGCATGTCATATTCACGGTATAGTGTGTAAACTAAGCAGATGCAATTTACCCTAATTAGAAGCATTACAAGCTAGACACCGATATGCAACATGCAACCACATATCACACTGCTGCGAAGTTGGAGCAAGCACTGTGATGGTGGTGTAGGGAAATGCTGTCTTCAGTCAGAGCAACGCTCAATATCTTCATTTAGGCTTGTTGTTTCTTGAGAATCATGTGGAGAGGATGAAATTGCATTCTTTATAAGAGTATTGCGTCTCATATTAACCCACGCTGGATCTGTCTCATCATAAGCGATAGACGCAGGATACACAAGAACAATAGTTTGATGTAAGAACATGGTGTGATAGGCGGATGTAGTATGTACCAAAAACAGGAAGGCGTGTCATATTCACATGTATAATGTGTAAGCTAAGGAGATGCAATTTAACAAATTAGGAGCATTGATGAGGGATACACAAGAAAAGTAGTTTGATGTAAGAACATGGTTAATAGAAAGACGTAGTATGTACCAAAAACAGGAAGGCATGTCATATTCACAGTATAATGTGTTAACTAAGCGGATGCAATTTACCCTAATTAGAAGCATTACAAGGTAGACACCATATGCAACATGCAACCACATATCACACCGCCAAGTAAGAGCAAGCACTGCGATGGTGGTGTGGGGAATTCGGTGATCAACTAGAGAGCTACGTTGACTATCTTCATTTAGCCTTGCTGTTTCTTGAGAATCATGTGGGGAGGATGACACTGCACTCTTTAAACGAGTAGGGCGTCTCATAGTAACCCACCGGGTGACTGTCTCATCATAAGTGATTGACGAGGGATACAAAAGAGCATTAGTTTGATGTACGAACATGGTTAATAGACATATGTAGTATGTATCAAAAACAGGAAGGCATGTCATTATCAAAGGTATAATGTGTAAAGTAAGCAGATGCAATTTAACCAAATTGGAAGCAATACAAGCTAGACACCATATGCAACATGCAACCACATTTGACAAATGAAGTTAAAGCAAGCACCAGGATGGTTGTGTGTGGCAATTGAGATCATCAATGAGAGCTACGTTCATCGTCTCCAACTGCGACATCGCACCCATTAGAGCGCTGAAACGCTTAGTGCTTATCTTCAATTACACCGAGCGACTTCTGTCTTTTCTTTTCGCATTCATCAACACTGCGTCGAGTCTGAAATACCCATGCATAAAAAACAATAGTGTGAGTATGGGTGAAGTGTGTGCACAATTAGTACAGTGTAAAGGTAGCAGATAGCAGGTCGGTGAGAAATAAATGATGGGAGACATATGATAGCTATACAACATGCATGGCACACTCAATTACTACAGGATTATATGAAAATAATAGTTGACTGAAAGCAAATAGGTCAGTCCATTTTTTCTGCACCATCCGATGTACAAAGAACGGGCAGATCGCCTTCATCTACCTCCAGCCAGTCAGTGTTGACGATCTTCCTCGAACGCCAACGACCACCGCCCAAGATTCCTCCCCGCCTGCACCTCCTCGACCTCACCGCACCGCCGTGCTTGGCACCGCCCGCCATCCATTCAAGCCCTCCGACCTCCAGATCGGGCGCAAGCAGCTCCGCGCCCACACCCCTATGATAGACACCGATCGCCGCTTCCCCGGGGAACATGCGGACTAGGTGCTCCGCGCGCCTAAGCGGGTGCTGCTTCTTTTAATTGCGGTTCGACTGACCCTGAATTGAAATCTAGGCGGGCTACTGACCTCTAGCAATGGTGAAATAGTAAAAGGGAGGAAACCTTGTGCATTTAGTATCACGAAGAAGATGCAGTAAGAAGCACTCAACTAGTTTCTTTCGTGGGATGAATACGGTGTGAGCGGAGACGTAAGATTTGCACGAATAATGGAAGAGGAGTACCTCTTTCTGCTGGCAGTGTTGTGTCCTCCTTCTATTTTTCCGACGATCTTGTTTTTCGCCGGAAACCAGAAGTTGTGGAGGACGGTGCAGCCTTGGATGAACGCATGGCCAAGTTGTTGAGTATGGTGCGGTGGCCGTCAGTCGGCGGCGGGGAAGCAGATCCGAGGCGGCGAACGACGGCGTAGCGGGAACAGCTCTGGTGCGGTGGACGGTTGCGACAGTGGAGTCGCAGCAGTGAGGCGCAGGACGGCGTGGTCGGAGTGGTTCTGCACGGCGCGCGCGCCGGCGTCGGCGTCGTGGAGGCAGCTCTGCCTCGGCTTCAGCTGCTAAGTCCTTGAGGGTGTTGCGGTTGCGGTTGCGTTGGACGACGACGTCGGGGTACCGGCTCCGGCGTGATGGAGGAGGGCGGCGGTGGATTGGCCGCTATGGGGTGGAGGACGGAGGAGGCTGGGTTTCATGGCTGGTGGAGAGGGCATTTTCGCGCCCACAGTATGAATGGGGAAACGAAGGAGGCGGGGAACTAAGGGGGACAATGTTTGGTTTGAGATCGCTTGTTTGAAATTTGGAGAAAGTTACAAACTTTGCCCCATCTAAAATTTCGGACATATTATGGGGTTGGGGTAGGACAGTCATGTCAGGTGTCCCAAATGTGGGCGGGATAGATTTCGGCCGAGCGCATGGGTGTTTAGGCGCCCACGGCGTATGAATGCTTCTCGGAGGCGGTTGAGACTGGCATCTTGGTGAAGTTACAAACCTACCCCGGTTTAGACCTTTGGACATCGGGCCGATAGGCTACACGGGCCAGAGTCAGGACAGTAATTTCCTACCACCAAAACATTAGTCTCGCACGGTTTCGGGTGACCAGAGGCCTATTTGGCGCTTCGTTCAATATTTGGGAGCAGAAGCATTAACGTTTTCGGTTCTCTTGAATTGAACTTTCAGGATTTGTCAAACTTCACAAATCTTTACTCTTGAAAATCCTAAAGCTACGATTATTTTGGAATGGAGGGGTACATTTTAATATACATTGTACATGAGTATATATTAAAAATATGCAACTTACCTTAGTTCATGCATGGTTCGGTATAATCTCCTTGGTTGCAAAAAAAGTTAGATATGCGTATGAATATATATAGCATGTTCAAACTCACAACAAAGATTGATGCCCCTTTACATCTGATTTACAAATGCCATTATCTCGGTTCAAATAGATGAATGCACTTCCTATGAATTCAATCTTCAAACCCCTTTATGTTGAATTAGACATGTATTTTATTTCGTAGCTAGCAATTTGGAATGTATCCATGCAAGTGACAAATGTATAAAGTGCTTCACACTAACAACATGGAGTGCACTAATTAATGTTTATATATGAATTGCAAAAGCATCCATTGCCTGTATTTCAAACCGCTCTCTCTCTCTATGGATCGATAATATGAAATAAACACATGCACATGCTAGAATTCAATAGAGTATGGGTGTCTGATAGACCGATTTTCATCCATACGCAATTTTGCAAAATTCATGATCTCATCCAAAATAATAATGCCATTTATATTTTAATTTAATGCGAGAACCGCCTTTTACACGTAGATGCACTATGCCTCGCCCGTTCTCACAAACGTGTTATATATCTCTATCTAACGATAAGTGCACACACTTTATATGCCTCGGCATTTCTCTTTCACACATGCTCACAATCTCTCTCGTGGTGTCGGGTGTCTCACGACATGCTCTCTCTGTTTCTCTCTCTCTCTTCGACTACTATGTACCACTCTTTTCACTAATCTCAGTTGGAAAACACTATTTCTCTCACATGCATATATACACATGCACGGTCTCTACTAGCCTTCTATACGCACATATATGTGCCTACGTGTCTCCCGTGACGCACATTATCTTTAGGCCTCTCTACACACATTGCCCCCGACACACCTCTCTAATAATAGTTGGCAGATATGATTTCATCATATCATTCGGTAGGATATCCCTGGCTGTTAGGCTGGATGGTAATACGAGGCAAAGTTTTACCCTAGTTCGGATCGGACCCTTGCAGTTGAAGAAAGAGCCTACTCCTGGTGCTGTATATTAGTGATAGGGGTGTGTACAAAGTACACGTGAATACCAGGCATTGTGCGTGTGTGTATACTATCGACGAACTAGCCCCCAAGCTTGTATAACATACTAAGGGCCTAGGGTTACAAATCATATATAGTCGGCTTATCACCAGTGGGGATAGAGTCCTCCGTGACTATGGTAGCTTCGTATTGTACACCGAGTCCTCCACATGGGTCTCCGCATAACACGTCTCGGTCCAACCTATATGTGGCGCAGGATGGAACCGACCCATGAGTCTTCATGTTGACCCACCACAACTAGAAATGATGTGCCCACCACACCACACACGCAATCGGCCACTAAGAAAATAAGCATATACAATAGTACAACGGTATCTAGCTCACGGTACGTCTCCATATTTTGTTGATGACACTGACGGACTTTGCATTTGATGCGTGCTCCTTATTTTGTTGACGACACTTATGGTCATTGTATTTGAAGCGAAAGCACGATATGGTCACTGGACTTCAGAATAAGCTCATCACGGTCACCACATACATTTTATCGTGCTAACCAACATGTGGTTGGATGGTTAGAGGACAGTGGTTTCTCGAGACCACCAAGGTTAAAGTCCCGGTGCTCGCATTTATCTTTTGTTAATTTCAGTATTTTTCGGCAATGTACGTTCAGTAGGAGGAGACGTTCCACTCGACTACGAGGCACCTATGGTGACTTCGTAAAATCTCAAGATCATGTAGATGAAAAAGTCAGTCGACTGACGTGTAGCCTCACCCCGCACGTACGCATGCACGCACGCAAGACACGCACGCATGTAGGCGTGCAACACTGACACGTACACATAATGTACACATGCACGCATGCTGGCGTGCAACACTGACACGTACACATGCACTCAAGAACACATGCACGTACGCACCCATGCATGCAACACTGAAACGCACCCTTGCACACACGCAACACTCGCATGCCTGCATGCACACAGCACACAACGCAAGACACACGCTCAACCTATACGTGCATGCACCCTTTGTTAAGGACATGGATTGTTATGTGTATTAATCAATCTTATCTGTGATAAGCAGAACATTGATGTTTGCACCGGTCTTTGTGAATCACAACGTATCGAACGGGCTATCAACATAGTCGGCTTAACTACATGAAAAAGATGACGTCACACTCAATGAACAATCATCGGTTTATTAAATGTCCGCTTCTGACCGCCCTGGCCCACCAAAGGTTCCTCTGCTGTGCGCTACCTGCATTGGGTCATTGACATGCAGGCCATGCACCCAAAGAGCCCACACGTCAGTGGAAGAACGGCGTGGTGTCCTAGGTCAGAGTCGAGGGTGCCACTCGCGGCACGCCCGGCTGAACACGCCTCGCGCGCATTCAAACGCCCCATGAAACCCGCCTGTGGAAGCCGAGAAACCCACTCGACACACGTCCGTTCATGACCGGGCCCGCGTTAAACGCAACGCCGGCCGAGCTCCTCCCGTCCGCCGTCTATTTAATCTCCTATTTAAACGAGGCCAAACGCCGGCCAAGAATCGCACACCTCCGCCGCTCCCCTATCTCCTCCACCATTTTGTCCACTCTTACAATGGCTTACAAAGAGTAGTTATTCCGCATCCAAGCCGGCTGGGTAGCACGCCGGATACGAGCTATGCAGCTTGCTGATCCACCTCCCTCCCCTCGCCCGACGGAGCCAGTTGCTGCCCCAAGCCGGCGCGCGATTCAGCAACTCGCCGCTCCAGGCCAGCTCGACGAGGAGCGGCGCCGGCGTCGTTGCTGCCGCCCACGCCGCTGCCTCGCACGCGTCTCCGCTTCGTGGGCCGAGACTCCCATGCCGGCGGCCGTGCCATGCAAGCAGCGACAGAAGCCGGGTGTGCGGAGAGCGACGAGTCGGTGGCTAGCGCCTCTGCGTCCGCCGCCATCATCAAGGAGAAGTAGAACACGGGAGGCCGCCGCCGCTTGGGTCCCATGAAGGACACCGCGGAGGCGACGCCGGCGTACACAGCAGGTGTCTTGCCGGATCCTTTTGTTGCGAGGACCTTTGTCGACCACGCATGGGCTCCAGGGAAGAGGTCAATGTTAGAATGAACTCGAGCTGGTGCCGCCCATGGCGAAGTAGTGGCTGGTGATGAACTCGGACCGGTGCCGGCCACCATCATCTTCGGCACCAGCCAATGATATCAGTTGGGCAGTGGGGAAGCGAGCCGTCCTTTGCGCTGAAGCATATACCTCCGGGGCTCCCGGCAGTCCGGTGATTGTGCTGCCGGACATGAGGAACACAAATCGATCGGCGGGCGACCATTTAGGCCAGGTATTATATACCTGTGTTGTCCAGAACTAGCACCGCGTAGTTCATTTGAATGTAATGAAATTTGTCATGTTTGTGTGAAAATCTGGTATTTAATATGATTTCCGTCGTTGTTTATATGAAATATCACTTTGTCTACGTGTTTGCATGAATTTTGTCCGGTTGGTTGAGTTGCTGTCATAATGTGTGCGGCTACGGTTGGATGGCGTAATTTGCGGGTCGCCGGTCAGTCTGCGGGCGGCTCGGGCGGTGTTGTGGGACAAAAAAACACAGCTCGTGCGAGCTCGTCTCCAACATGCGCGCTGGAGGATGCATGACAGCATGAGCATCCGAGCCATTCCTCGTTCATCGGTGGCAAAGGCACCAGTGGACAAAAGGGTCGCCAATATTTTGGCTACCTCGGGCAAGATCCAAACAGCCCCTCCCAACAGATTCAAATCCCTCGTTCGCCGTGGAATTTTGCCATGTGTTGTTTTCATGGACTAGCAAGATGCCCGTGCATTGCACGGAACATCAAGATGCATTTTTTTACAAACTCCCGCATGCATGCAAGGGATAATTAATGTCCTCCTTTGCTAGTACCACGAGGCAAACACCATTAATATTGCATCGATTAGTGTTAGTGGCCTTGTATATCTGCAAATTGTAATTTTGATAGTGGACCCTTGTATATAAAAATGGAGGGAGAAATATGAGAGATAAGGTGAGGAGGAGTGGGGCGTGGTGTCGTGGTGGTGACTGCTGGTCGGACTGGGCGGAGGCATGGGGATGGACGGTGCATTATGTCTAGGTTTGTATCTCTCTCACACACACCCACGTAGGTGGGGGACGTGCACGAAGAGAAGAGGTGCACGCACAGCGCACGTACTCCCGTCTCTTTCCCAACCACACGCGTGCGGGTACACGGTGGAGCTCATTTCATGATTTAAAAGGCAGCCCACGTGGTAATTTGGCACGTGTAATGGTTGTCCACTTGGTGGAGGGAGGATCGCCTACCACGGGTGAACAAACAAATTGCGACTTGACGCGTTATGTTAAACTAAAAAGAGGCAAACCATGTGGGGCCTACCTTAGAGGCAAGGCTCTATACACCGGAGTACTTTTGATGTGTCCCGTCAACTCATGAACGAGGAGAAGCTTGCTTAGCCGTAGATCCCGCCCACGGGCGCGGTGGCTCGCAGGATGAGGTGAAGCTTACTACTACTGACGCCTTACGCCCGCTCCCTCGCCCATCGCCACATGGTGGCTCGCAACACGAGGAGAAAATTTTACTACTCCTCCGCTTACTCCTCGTCCCTACTACGTACTTTGGTTAGTACTCCCTCTATTTACTTATACAAGGCCACTATAAAAAATACATTTTGCATCTATACAAGGCCACAAATAGTAATCGAGACAAAATTTACTACTCCCTCCTTTCCAGTTTATGGCTCAATTTCAAAATCTCTCCAACCAAGGTAGACGGTGAGTGGTCGAATTAATTTCGTAGTTTGCACAATATGCTCGTTTTTCTCAAGAAGTTATGTTTACCGAGGCATTAATTAGAACGAATGCATGAATGACCACTAAATTTCCATGAACTTGTACATGCATTGGTTAGTTTCCTCTTGACACCGCTATGCCGGTGATCTAACGCTCCAAATCCAACATGTAATGGTACTACTACTATTATAGTAGAATTGAGACTTATCAAACGGAAAACGAATGTTTGTTAGATGAGCCCTATAAACCCTAGTGGGTACGCACTCAGTAAAACAGATTTTTCCAAAACTAAGTCGCCCCTTTCATGAATTCTGTAGTATACCCTCCGTCGACGCCTTTCATGAATTCTGTACTTCTATCGCCGACATGTGGGACATATAGCAACCGGTCTCGTGTCAAGCACCAAATAACAGTGCAGAACAGCAGGGGGGACGCACCACACTCGTACCGGCCCAGTAGTAGTAATGAGCAATGAGACATCAAATCACAATCCGCACCTTCCCAGACGGACGAAGCAACCATTATTTCACACTTCGGTTCGACATCATCTCAAACCACGTACTAGTATTGCTTCTGCCTCAAGAGGGACACGCACATCGCCTTGGTACATCATGACACATGGGACCGCATGACAGGCCATGCTCCCCCGCCGATCGCTCGGTAAAATCACCTCATTTTTACTATACTTCCTCCGTATTGGTTTACTACATGGCATGCACATCGTTCTAGGTTGAGAATTTAACTGGCTATATATATATGTGATAAACAGTACGCTAGCCTTTTAAAAAATGTATAATTTTGTACAGTAGTACTCCACTATCGATGGATTGCGCCATGGAGCAAAATTGAAATTTTAAAAAAGGTGATACATATGGAGAGCTAAATCGCCAAATTATGCATATAGTACTATTAAAAAGCTAGTACGTGCTTAATTGGGGTGCTAAATTCTATTAAAGAAATACTAGTACTAGTATGTACATACTCAAGAGTTAAAGTAACGAGAAGAAACATAACATAGTTCTGCTGGGGCTCAAAGACAACACACACCTCAAATTAAACTAAGCACACCTGAAATTAAACTATGCAACTAATCCGTAGACACCTTTGCATTAGAAGTTTAGAACCGCCATGAGCAACGACATCGCCACCTTACTCGAGTCCTCGCCCACGCCCTCGACTTTGTCCTTGTCCTCTTCCTCTTGGTCGATACTTCTTTGCTTGAACCGCCAACTTGGCTGTTGCTCTTCATCCAACCCTTGTAGATATTGAAACAAAGGTAGCCATCCATTGCAGCGTAGTGGATGTGGTCTATATCTAGTACATTCCGCTGCCATGCATGACGATGAAACGTGTAATGAGGTTTCTCCGGTTTGCGACGAAGGATGAACCATGGTTTCGCCAGGTCAGCATTGAGGGCTGACGAGAGGGCACCGCCGGTTCTTCTGGAGGTCGAAGGGGTTGCCTGCAACGAGGCCTATCCGACGCAGGACTTCTTTGTCGTTCTTAAAGTCTACAGTAACGAATTTGACTGTTCTATCCTCGAGGAAGTTCTTAAAATCCTAGCACTCAACGTCGGCATGGCATATGTGGTAGACCAAGCAAACGTTATGTACGCAAACCTGGATCACGGTGGGCTTCTTCCTCTCTTCGTCCTTTAGATCCTTCTCTCGTCCCACGACTGTGGTGTACTCAACATCTAGCCCAGCGACCCACTCATCATGTGAGTTTTCGAACATGCGTCTGAAGCGAGAAAGGCATCCTTTCACCGTCGCGGAAGTACGGGTGTAGATGACGTCGAACTCATCGCCGGTGATGGTTCTAACCATGTACTCACCGCCGATCGGGGAGATTTGGGACGCCATGGATTTGGGAGGAGGGTTAGGATTAGTGGAACTGCCGTAATGTGAATGGACGGGACGACTAGGAGAGAACCGTCGTAGTATTAAAGGACGTCGGGGACGAGTAGGAGCGAACTGCCGCCGTCTGAACGGCAGGTAGTGGCTTTCCATTCTCCCATGATACGGGCTTCCGAGAGCCCTTGGATCTGAGATCGAATGGTTGCATGGCGTGATTCTAGACCTATGGGTGAATATCCTATCCTCGGAGGGTTATTCTGCAAATTTTCAGCAACTTATCATGCGGCCGCTTGATCTCAGATCCAAGGGCTGCCAAGAGTCTGTATCATGGTCGCGCTTACCACGACCGTCGCGTCGCTCATGTGTCGCGCCTCTTGGAGATTTAACACGGTGCGTTAGGCTATCCGATGTTGGCATGTCATACATAGTCATCACTTAGTCACTCATACTACAACAAGGTTGGCTATAAGTGTATTTTTTTACCTCTCTATCTTTTCTTCAGATTCCCTCCGTCCCATAATATAAGAACGTTTTTGACACTAGTGTAATTTCAAAACGTTCTTATATAATGGGACATGTGGAGTACTAGTATTTATTGCATTTTCCAAGGAGTGACCTCTTCCAATGAAATGGTGTTGCTAAGTTTGCTTCATTTAATTTGCTATAGACTCAAAATTGTCTTTTCACCTAGGTACACGCGCTTAGCACCGCTTTCTTCCTTGGGTCACCAAACTAGTCTCTCTCTTCTTGATTAACTTGCCACATCGACTTTATGCCTATGTGTCAAGCTTAAGCACCTGAGGGAGCAAGTAAGTACAATAGTGCGCTTTACATTGCATTTTGCATATGTGGAGGAAAGAGAGGCAAGGAAAAGTGGAGAAGTGGGCTCTCATGCAAGAGCCAGCCTCTACTACTACATGGTGGAGCATTGGGAGAGGCACCTGATGGAGGTGGTCAGAATCGGAGACTCACGCCGGTCGAGTGCTGCAGTTAAAATGATAATGGCAAGTCAAATCACGGGCCCCACCTGTCCAAAGAAGAACTCATTGTCAAATCACACAGCCCTCGCTTGCAGCAGCCTACTCCCTCGTCTTCTCGCGTCTCTGTCGAACCGACTAGGCGGAACTGCCCCGCCTACCGCGCAGGAAAAGCCCCACCCTCGACTTTTAAATGCAACTACTCCCTCCGTCTAGGTGAGTAAGTCATCTTATGAAACCCAAATAATCCCAAAATACTAAGGCGCAGTGCATTAACTTCTACCTCGTTTCTTCACATATCAACCAATAAGAATCCAATGATATACTTTTTGTGACATAGTAACTCATATTTAGTTAGTCAAATGGATGACCTAGAACTACGTGCAAACCCTATAAACCGAGACGCCTACAAATAAAAAACCGAGACGGAGAGGGTAGTTCAACACGTATCTTTTTAGATCAATATAGTCGGGATTCACCAAGGAGCAAAACCAAGTGGTAGGCTGCTCCTGTCGTGTTGGCGTAGCTACTCAAGCAGGGTCAGTCCACACACGAAATGGCGACACACTTAACAGACCCTTTGGCGGACATGTGGCTCATCCACCGCCTTGTTCCACGTATGATGCACCAAATCACAATTCGAGCAGCGGTTGGAATTGGAGGCACCCGGTCGAAGCGCCATGAAAGAGTAGAAAATGAGTGATGAGGGGTCAAATCACAAAGCCCCACCTTTCCCGCATTAAGCTAGACGGACGAAGCAACCATCATTTCACTCTAGCACGCAAGAGCATAAAGAAAATAGAAAATAATGATGCGTGCGGCAGCTACCTAGGGCACCCTAGGTAGGGGTCTCCACTACGATCCTTTTTTAAAGCGCATCCACTACAAATCGGCTTCTCCTCGCCCTCTTGAAGAAAACCGATGA
Organism: Aegilops longissima; assembly: GCA_021605205.1. Lineage (NCBI taxonomy): Eukaryota > Viridiplantae > Streptophyta > Magnoliopsida > Poales > Poaceae > Aegilops > Aegilops longissima. The sequence goes on along the minus strand of CM038682.1, from coordinate 536,404,839 downwards.
TGAGTGCGGCGGTAGGGTTTGTAGGAGTACTACGGCATGCGGGGCCACGTCATAGTAAACGGGTTCGAGTCGACGCGCTTAAATATGTGTGGGCCGCTTGGTTTTACGGAACGAGGCAGCATTTTGGGTTCGAGGACCAAGGAGATATAGCACGCACAAAAATTGTGGACGAGGTTCGACTGAAGGGCAATGATGCATGGGCCTTGCATTTTGATATACCCGGGGCCACGTGAAATTTGCTACTCTACTCAAAACTACTTCCTTTGTTCCTAAATATAAGTCTTTGTAGAGATTTCACTAGAAACCACATACGGATGTATATAGATCCATTTTAAGTGTAGATTCATTCATTTTGCTCCGTATGTAGTCCATCTAGTGGAATATCTACAAAGACTTATATTTAGGAATGGAGGGAGTAGCAAGGTACACATGTATTGAACGCATGAGATTTCGAAACCAAATTATGAATAAATACACACTATAGCATGTAAAGCTTTGAGTCATATATGCATGATGTAGATGTTCGTTTAGTTCTTATAGCTCATCTCATTCAAAATCAATTAGTTTTATAAAAATGTTAAGATTCATGGGGTTGTGCATTGTAAATCATAAAGTAAAAAACAAATAATGGCAATTAATTTAGATAAAAAATCAATTATGATACAGAAGATTCTAGAACAAAGGAGAAGTGCTTGTGTTTTGAGGTTTGTGCATTATGCTTAAGTTCAACCATGGAGTCTTCTAAATTGTACATGTGGCAGATCTGGTGATATCCAACGGCCAGTAGTGCTCGGATTTGCCCATCTCTGCATTGTCGGGTTAGCTTCATCCAGCGACCATCTTTCAAAGTTATTGGCACACTATATAGTTCTTGTGCCATAGTTGCATGTTTTGGAAAAAAGCTACTAGTGGGTTGTACTATCTATTTAGGAATAGAAGATGTATACATGGAAGTTGTAGGGAAAGAGATGACATGGAGGATCTCAATTCCTATGAGTAGGGATTGGAAAAGAGATGTCATTTGGTTCACATCATAGGAACTTTTCTATTGAATCTAGAGATGACATGTATCTGAAGTCCTATGAGGAGGGATTAGTAAAGAGATGTAATTTGGTTCATATCATAGGAACTTTTCTATTGAATATACAATAATGTTTATTTTCTTTTGAAATTAAGGGAGTATAGGAATGCATTCATATGAACCAAGTGGCTCTAAAGCTATAGAAATGATATCATGTTTATTTCCTTTGAAATGTAGAGTATATGAATCTATTCCTATGAACCAATTGGCTCTAAAGGAAAAAATCCTATAAAATCATATCATATAGAGTTCCTATGATATTCCTCGACACTAAAGGATGGTTGAAATTGCTGCGGGTGATACGATGGTCTTTCTTTGTAGACTCCTCACCCATCTTTATAGTTACCTCTCGGCAATCAATTCAGCCTGTTGTAATTTGTCCAACCGGACGATAGCCTCATAATTCTCCCACCGTAGACTAGCAGGGCCTTCAAGATGATAAGCGGCAAAGGTAACCTTGTCACCCCAGCCACGCTGGCGTAACGCAGCTTGTGGTAGATGCTGCGGTTAATCATCCGCGTCGAGAGGCTCAACGGAATATTTGAACTTCGTGGATACAGCTTGACGAAGTCATTGAGTGAAACCAAATCATTTCTTGGCTGGCGCGCGGTGTTTTGCTCAATCCGCTCCAGTAAGCGATTGGTCTCACGCTTATGCGTTCTGCTTCCAGCATAACCTCGGCCAGCTGCCGACGGGGATCACCTTCTATCTCTCCCCCGAACCCCCTAGACACCTCTTCTCCTCCCCAGTTTCTCTCGCTCGCGCTCCCCCGCCTTGGCCGACGCCGCCGCCGACAAGATCGCCGCCAGAATCACGCCCTCCCGCCGTCCGTGCTCCTCCTCACCTTGTCTAGGAGCTCCTCCGCTCTCCACTACCCCGAACTAGCCGAGCCCCGCCTGCTCAAGTGAACCGAATCCACCACACCGACCTCGACCGAGTCCACCGTCGCCGGAGATCCCCTTCAACGCCGTCGTCGCTCCGGCTCGTCCCCGACCCCAACGAGTGCCTCTACGAGTTGCCCGTGAGCCCATCTACCTCCCCTTCCCTTTCTCTCTCGCTCTCGAGCAGCGTAGCAACCGAACGGAGCTCACCCGCACCCGCCGCCGCGGAGCTCGTCGCCGACGTGCTCCCGGTCACCCTCCGGCCACCTCTTGGTGTCCTTCACACTCACCGCACCCCATGGAGTCTAGCTATGCACTTCCCGCACCTCACCGACCCCTCTAGCCCTAAGTTCGTCTTCGGCCGAACTCCGGCGGCCGCCTAGGTCGTCAGCCGCGCCGATTCCGCCACCCGACCCCAACCGACTCCACCAAGAGTCGCTGCTTGTCCCCAGCTACCCATAGCCACCCTCCGCGGCTCGTTTGGTCGCCGGAATGGCCAAACGCACTTCCGCCGCCTACCTAAACATCAACGGGTGCAGGGTGTCGGCCACAGCCTACCTAAACACTGATGTCCCGAGTCCAGGTTTATCGCCTATTCGGGTTCCATCCGCAGGGAGTCCGGCCGAGGTTTCCACTAACGGCCCCGAACGATGTGTGCAGGGTTCCCGAGATACCAAACGGGCATTCGGTACACCGGGCCACGGTGTATCTACCGCATCATAGCCCACCCCTAGGGTCAGCGCTACGCACGGCCTCCAACACATATCCTACAAACACCAGAAACTAATTGCAACTCCCGGACTAAGAACAAGGGTGGTTAAGAAGCCGAGAGGGTCAATTAAGGATCCCAATGCGTGGTAGTAACTGTTTCATGGATCACAAACACAGATCTCAGTTCTTAGGATCGGCTTCAATGAAACAACCCACCATGTACTCCTACATGGCCTCTCATCGATACCTTTACCAAAACGTGTTCAACACTTTCACTCTCGAACCAACACAGCCTTTCACTCCAGTTCATCATCCCGATGAGCCAGACCTGACACAACTCTAAGCATAGCAAGCATAGCATGGTAGGAATCACAAACATGGCTCATTCAACTCCTACACATACTAGTGGGTTTCATCTAGTTACTGTGGCAATGACAGGTCATGCAAAGGAAGTGGGTTCAACTACCGCAGCACACAACAGTTTGATTCGCGTTGTCTTAATGCAGTAAAACAAGAGCAGAAGCGAGAACATGGGTTTGTATCGGAATGATCAATGAGTTGCTTGCCTGATGGAACGGGGGTAGAGTACCGCCCTTCAGATGGATAGTCGAGATTATCCTCGGGGGCAGAACCTATCACGAAAAGCATACCGAAAGTAAACACACATGACAATATGCAACAATATGATGCATGCTATGACATGGCAATATGGATGTGTGTTGGCCTAATGCAAGCTAGAACAAGAAGGGATGAACCCATTTGAATCAAAGATTCAAATGCTAGCTCATTTGAAATAGCCCTAAAGGTGCATTATCTTATTCTGGTTAAACAGCAAGGTTAACTTGTTTTAACATGCATGAAACCTGTACCAATGGATAGAATGGATTTTTCTGATAAATTTTCATATATAAATCTTTGCATTTGGAGTTACAGATTAAAAGTTATAAACATTTGAAATTTGAATTATATTCTGGAATTTACTATATTAGAATAAATCCAGAAATTAGATTATTGCGTCGACCATGCGCCAAAGATGACGCCGTGGTCAACGGAGACGTCCAGGTCAAACCTGACAAAGGGTCCAGGTGTCGTGGATAATTAGTTTAACTAATGTTTAATTAAAACTAAACCTATTTAGTTAGCAGGGCTGGGCCCCATCTGTCAGTGACTCATCGGAGTCAACCAGGCCCCACCGTGGTCAAAGTCCACGTCGGCTGCACCGGCGTCTAGCCGCCGGCGAGCCCGACACGGCGGCGGAAGTGCGTTTGGCCATTCCGGCGACCAAACGAGCCGCGGAGGGTGGCTATGGGTAGCTGGGGACAAGCCGCGGCTACTGGTGGAGTCGGTTGGGGTCGGGGTGGCCGGAATCGGCGCCGGCGACGACCTAGGCGGCCACCGGAGTTCGGCCGAAGACGAACTTAGGGCTAGAGGGGTCGGTGAGGTGCGGGAAGTGCATAGCTAGACTCCATGGGGTGCGGTGAGTGTGAAGGACACCAAGAGGTGGCCGGAGGGTGACCGGAGCACGCCGGCGACGAGCTCCACGGCGGGCGTCTTGTGAGCTCTGCTCGTTGCTACGCTGCTCGAGAGCGAGAGAGAAAGGGAAGGGGAGGTAGATGGGCTCACGGGCAACTCGTAGAGGCACTCGTTGGGGTCGGGGACGAGCCGGAGCGACGACGGCGTTGAAGGGGATCTCCGGCGACGGTGGACTCGGTCGAGGTCGGTGTGGTGGATTCGGTTCACTTGAGCAGGCGGCGCTCGGCTAGTTCGGGGTAGTGGAGAGCGGCGGAGCTCCTAGACAAGGTGAGGAGGAGCACGGACGGCGGGAGCGCTTGATACGGGCGATGGTCTTGGCGGCGGCAAGGCCGGCCAAGGCGGGGGAGCGCGAGCGAGAGAAACTGGGGAGGAGAAGAGGTGTGCAGGGGGTTCGGGGGAGAGATAGAAGGTGATCCCCGTCGGCAGCTGGCGAGAGGAGCGGCGAGGCGGCGACCAGGTGCGTGGCACCCATGCGGTGTCCGCCGCCGAGCACCTGGCTGCCTGCCTGGCCGAGCCAAGCAGCTCGCTGGCACGGCTGCTGGGCTGGGCCGGCAGGTGGGCCGGGTAGGTGGCGCCAGGTAAGTTCTTTCCTGTTTTATCTTTTTCTATTTTTCTGCAACTTTGTGGAGTTTTTAAAAATACCAAAACAGTTTTAAAATGATATATACAGGGTATTCTACATGTGCAATTTGGTACACGAAAACTCGGTAAAAGTTTGCGAGGTTCTAATTTTCAATAAAGCTATATGCACTGCATTTCGGAACGGAGGGAGCATACGGCAGTTGCTAACACTCACGTGGAAGATTTGTGTGTAGGAGGAGTGGCTGTTCTGTTAAATGACATGGCAAAACTAACAATGTCGGATGCCAATCTAGCGGTTCTTACGGCGTTCGTCAGGAAAAGGCTTGTGGCGAACGTTTGTCGGATAATGATTTACGGACACATGCATTGCATTGATACGTGCCCCCCTCTCTCTCACGCACACGCACCCTCACGTGTCACAACTCTCCCGAGTCCTCTCGCAGACTCGCACGTGGCACCCATCGTCTATCTGCAGGTAGACGTCACGCACATATGTGCTCTTCACACCCTACCCCCAGAACTTCTAAAAAACAAAAGACGGCGCGCACATTTTATTTTAGCTCACACGTCACACACTTATATTATTACTCTTGCGGCGAACGTTCTTTGGGCATAGTATATATTGTACTCTCACGAAGAGAAGCGGTGCACGACGCACTAGTTCTCTCACACCCACTCGCGGGTACATCGAGGAGCGCATTTTTTGAAGCCGGTACAAAAAATCACTCCACTATATATAAAAGCAGGAGCCTTAGCGCTTGCTTTACTAGGGTTCCTCTCGCTCACTCTCTCATGCTCTCCACCTAAGCAAGACATAGGTGGCCACACTCTCTCTCTCAGCTCACGGCTGGTCACAAATCCGGCGGACAACCTCGACCGGGCAGGGGTGTAGGTGCATCGTTCACGCTTGTCGTCGTCGGCGAGGGAGGAGACCAACGGCTGCCAGCGTCCCGATCGGTGGCCTTGCCATTCTCTCCGAGAGCGCCCGGCTCGGGAGGGCCTCCACCCCTTCTTCCTCCCTCTGCGTATTGTGGCTAAGATGCGGCCTCCCGACGCCGTCTTTGCCACATGCCGACGACCCTCAGGTATATATTCCTTCGAAACCTGCCTTGCTCTACTGCCCCAGCTCTTCCCCCTTCGTGTGGATCCTTTTCTACTTTCGTCCGTTGTTCCAAAGCCACCTAGACTTCTACTATTATTAGAAGTAAAGCTAGTTCATACAATCAACTCAAAGCATTGGTTCAAACAGGGAAGAAAGTGGGAAAGCTGTAGAAGCCCTCCGTGATCGATTCCCCTTCCGACGGAGCTCCGGAACAGGCCCCAAGATGGGATCTCATGGGTACAGAAGGTTGCGGCGGTGGAATTAGGTTTTTGGCTCCGTATCTGATCGTTTGGGGGTATGTAGGTATATATAGGAGGAAGGAGTACATCGGTGGAGCTTCGAGGGGCCCACGAGGCAGGGGGGCACCCTCCACCCTCGTGACTGCCTCTCTTCTTTCTTGATGGAGGGTCCAAGTCTCCTGGAACATATCTGATGAGAAAATCATGTTCCTGAAGGTTTCATTCCGTTTGGACTCCGTTTGATATTCGGTTTCTTCGAAACACTGAAATAGGCAAAAAAAAAATAGCAATTCTGGGTTGGGCCTCCGGTTAATAGGTTAGTCCCAAAAGTAATATAAAAGTGGAAAATAAAGCCAAATATGGGCCAAAACAGTAGATAATATAGCATGGAGCAATAAAAAATTATAGATATGTTGGAGTCGTATCAGGCATCCCCAAGCTTAATTCCTGCTCGTCCTCGAGTAGGTAAATGATAAAAAAGAATTTTTGATGCGGAGTGCTACTTGGCATAATTTCAATGTAAATCTTCTTAATTGTGGTATGAATATTCAGATCTGAAAGATTCAACACAAAAGTTCATATTGACATAAAAATAATAATACTTCAAGCATACTAACAAAGCAATTATGTCTTCTCAAAATAACATGGCCAAAGAAAGTTATCCCTACAAAATCATATAGTCTGGCTATGCTCTATCTTCACCACACAAAGTATTTAAATCATGCACAACCCCGATGACAAGCCAAGCAATTGTTTCATACTTTAACATTTTCAAAACTTTTTCAATCTTCACGCAATACATGAGCTTGAGCCATGGATATAGCACTATATGTGGAATAGAATGGTGGTTGTGGAGAAGACAAAAAGAGGGGAAGATAGTCTCACATCAACTAGGCATATCAACGGGCTATGAAGATGCCCATCAATAGATATCAATGTGAGTGAGTAGGGATTTCCATGCAACGGATGCACTAGAGCTATAAGTATATGAAAGCTCAACAAAAGAAACTAAGTGGGTGTACATTCAACTCGCTTGCTCACGAAGACCTAGGGCAATTTGAGGAAGCCCATCATTGGAATATACAAGCCAAGTTCTATAATGAAAAATTCCCACTAGTATATGAAAGTGACAAAATGAGAGACTCTCTATCATGAGGATCATGGCGCTACTTTGAAGCACAAGTGTGGTAAAAGGATAGTAACATTGTCCCTTCTCTCTTTTTCTCTCATCATTTTTTTGTTTGGGCCTTTTTTTATGGCCTCTTTTCTTTTTTTTTCGTCCGGAGTCTCATCCCAACTTGTGGGGGAATCATAATCTCCATCATCCTTTCCTCACTTGGGACAATGCTCTAAAAAATGATGATCATCACACTTTATTTTTCTTACAACTCAACAATTACAACTCGATACTTAGAAAAAAATATGACTCTATATGAATGCCTCCGGCGGTGTAGAGGGATATGCAATGAATCAAGAGTGACATGTATGAAAGAATTATGAACTGTGGCTTTGCCACAAATACGATGTCAACTACATGATCATGCTAGCAATATGACAATAATGGAGCGTGTCATAATGAACGGAACGGTGGAAAGTTGCATGGCAATATATCTCGGAATGGCTATGGAAGTGCCATGATAGGTAGGTATGGTGGCTATTTTGAGGAAGGTATATGGTGGGTGTATGATACCGGCGAAAGGTGCGCGGTATTAGAGAGGCTAGCAATGGTGGAAGGAAGGAAAAGTGCGTATAATCCATGGACTCAACATTAGTCATAAAGAACTCATATACTTATTGAAAAAATCTAGAAGTTATCAAAGCAAAGTATTACACGCATGCTCCTAGGGGGATAGATTGGTAGGAAAAGACCATCGCTCGTCCCCGACCGCCACTCATAAGGAAGACAATCAATAAATAAATCATGCTCCTACTTCATCACATAACGGTTCAACATACGTGCATGCTACGGGAATCACAAACTTTAACACAAGTATTTCTCAAATTCACAACTACTCAACTAGCATGACTCTAATATCACCATCTTCATATCTCAAAACAATTATCAAGCATCAAACTTTTCTTAGTATTCAACGCACTCAAAAGAAAGTTTTACAAATCTTGAATACCAAGCATATTAAGATTTTTAAATAATTACCATGCTATTTAAGACTCTCAAAATAATCTAAGTGAAGCATGAGAGATCAATAGTTTCTATAAAACAAATCCACCACCGTGCTCTAAAACATCTAAGTGAAGCACATAGAGAAAAACTATAAAGCTCAAAAGATATAAGTGAGGCACATAGAGTATTATAACAAATTCCAATTCATGTATGGCTCTCTCAAAAGGTGTGTACAGCAAGGATGATTGTGGTAAACTAAAAATCAAAGACTCAAATCATACAAGACGCTCCAAGCAAAACACATATCATGTGGTGAATAAAAATATAGCTCCAAGTAAAATTACCGATGGAAGTAGATTTAAAGAGGGATGCCTTCCGGCATCCCCAAGCTTTGACTTTTGGTGTCCTTGATTATCTTGGGGTGCCATGGGCATCCCCAAGCTTAGGCTCTGCCACTCCTTGTTCCATAATCCATCAAAAGATTTCACCCAAAACTTGAAAACTTCACAACACAAAACTCAACAGAAATCTCGTAAGCTCCGTTAGCGAAAGAAAACAAAAGACCACTTCAAGGTACTGTAATTAACTCATTCTTTATTTGTATTGGTGTTAAACCTACTGTATTCCAACTTCTCTATGGATTATAAACTATTTTACTAGCCATAGATTCGTCAAAAATAAGCAAACAACACACGAAAAACAGAATCTGTCAAAAACAGAATCTGTCAAAAACAGAACAGTCTGTAGTAATCTGCAACTAACGCAAACTTCTGGAACCCAAAAAATTCAGACAAAATAGGAAGACCTAGGAAATTTGTTTATTGATCATCAGCAATTGGAATCAATATTTTATCACGTTCTAGTGATTTTAAAAATTCGGGCACTGGGCGCAAAGTTTCTGGAAATTACAGCAAGATCAAATAACTATCATCCAAGAAGATCCTATAGGTTTAACTTGGCACAAACACTAATTAAAAGATAAAACCACATCTAAACATAAGGTAGATGGATTATCTATTCCTAAACAGAAACAAAAAACAAAAACTAAAATAAAATTGGGTCGCCTCCCAACAAGCGCTATCGTTTAACGCCCCTAGCTAGGCATAAAAGCAAGGATAGATCTAGGTATTGTCATCTTTGGTAGGCAATCCATAAGTGGCTCTCATGATAGATTCATATGGTAATTTTATTTTATTTCTTGGGAAGTGTTCCATGCCTTTCTTTAACGGAAATTGGAATCTAATATTCCCTTCCTTTATATCAATAATTGCACCAATCGTTCTAAGGAAAGGTCTACCAAGAATAATAGGACATGAAGGATTGCGATATATATCAAGAACGATAAAATCTACGGGCACATAATTCCTATTTGCAACAATAAGAACATCATTAATTCTTCCCATAGGTTTCTTAATAGTGGAATCCGCAAGGTGCAAGTTCAAAGAGCAATCATCAAAATCTCGAAAATCTAGCAAACCACACAAAGTTTTGGGAATAGTGGAGACACTAGCACCCAAATCACATAAAGCATAAAATTCATGATCCTTGATATTAATTTTAATAGTTGGTTCCCACTCATCATAAAGTTTTCTATGGATAGAAACTTCCAACTCAAGTTTTTCTTCATAAGATTGCATCAAGGCATCAAAGATATGTTTAGTAAACGCTTTATTTTGACTATAAGCATGAGGAGAATTTAGCACGGATTGCAACAAGGAAATACAATCAATTAAAGAGAAACTTTCATAATTAAATTCCTTGAAATCCAATATAGTAGGTTTAGCAACATCTAGGGTTTTATTCTTTTAAATCCCACTTTTATCAATTTCATCATCAAGATCTAAAAACTCCGAATTTTTGGAACGCCTTCTAGGTAAAGGTGGATCATATTCAGTTTCATCAAGATTAATATTGCAAAACAACGATTTAATAGGGGACACATCAATAACTTTAGATCTTCATCTTGATTTTCATAGGAATTGGAAGAACACGCTTTAATAAAGGCATCTTTCGTAGCACGCATCCTAGCGGTTCTTTCCTTGCACTCATCAATGGAAATTCTCATGGTTTTGAGGGACTCATTGATATCATGCTTAGGAGGAATAGATCTAAGATTTAAATAATCAACATCAAGAGAAATTCTATCAACGTTCCTAGCCAATTCATCAACTTTAAGCAATTTCTCTTCAAGCAAAGCATTAAAATTCTTTTGCGAATTCATAAACTCTTTAACACTAGTCTCAAATTCAGAGGGCATCTTATTAAAATTTCCATAAGAGTTGTTGTAGGAATTTCCATAATTATTAGAAAGATTACTAGGATAAGGCCTAGGATTAAAGTTCCCTCTATACGCGTTGTTACCAAAATTATTCCTACCAACAAAATTCACATCCATAGATTCATTATTATTCTCAATCAAAGTATAAAAAGGCATATCATTAGGATCAGAAGAAACACTCTTAGTAGAAAATAATTTCATAAGTTCATCCATCTTTCCACTCAAAACATTAATTTCTTCTATCGCATGCACTTTTTTATTAGTAGATCTTTCAAAGTGCCATTGAGAATAATTAACCATAATATTGTCTAGGAGTTTAGTAGCATCTCCTAAAGTGATTTCCATAAAAGTGCCTCCCATGCCAATCTAAAAGATTTCTATAAGCAAAATTCAATCCGGCATAATTTTTTTGTATAATCATCCACAAATTCAAACCATGAGTAGGGCAATTACGTATCATTAATTTCATTCTCTCCCAAGCTTGTGCAACATGTCCATGATCAAGTTGCTTAAAATTCATAATATCGTTTCTAAGAGAGATGATTTTAGCGGGAGGAAAATACTTAGAGATAAAAGCATCTTTGCACTTATTCCAAGAATCAATACTATTTTTAGGCAAAGACGAAAACCAAGCTTTAGCACGATCTCTAAGCGAAAAAGGAAATAGCTTCAATTTAACAATATCATTATCAACATCTTTCTTCTTTTGCATATCACATAAATCAACGAAGCTATTTAGATGAGTAGCGGCATCTTCACTAGGAAGGCCGGCGAATTGATCTTTCATAACAAGATTCAACAAAGCGGTATTGATTTCACAAGATTCAGTATTGGTAAGAGGAGCAATCGGAGTGCTAAGGAAATCATTATTGTTGGTATTGGTAAAGTCACACAATTTGGTATTATCTTGAGTCATCGTGACAAGCAAGCAATCCAACACACGAGCAAACAAAAGGCAAGCGAGAAAAAGGCAAACGGAAAAGAGAGGGCGAATAAAACGGCAAGGGTGAAGTGTGGGAGAGGAAAACGAGAGGCAAATGGCAAATAATGTAATGCGGGAGATAAGGAATTGTGATGGGTACTTGGTATGTTGACTTTTGCATAGACCTCCCCGGCAACGGCGCCAGAAATTCTTCTTGCTACCTCTTGAGCACTGCGTTGGATTTCCCCGAAGAGGAGAGGATGATGCAGCAAAGTAGCGTAAGTATTTCCCTCAGTTTTTGAGAACCAAGGTATCAATCCAAGAGGAGGCCACGCCGAGTCCCTCGTACCTACACAAAACAAATAGCTCAACGCAACCAACGCGATTAGGGGTTGTCAATCCCTTCACGGTCACTTACGAGAGTGAGATCTGATAGAGATGATAGATAATATTTTTGGTATTTTTGATATAAAGATGCAAAGCAAAGTAAAAGCAAAACAATAATAAAGTGATAGAAGATTGATATGATGAGAATAGACCCAGGGCCATAGATTTCACTAGTGGCTTCTCTCAAGAGCATAAGTATTTCTACGGTGGTGAACAAATTACTGTTGAGCAATTGAAAGAATTGAGCATAGTTATGAGAATATCTAGGTATGATCATGTATATAGGCATCACGTCCGAGACAATTAGACCGACTCCTGCCTGCATCTACTACTATTACTCCACTCATCGACCGCTATCCGGCATGCATCTAGAGTATTAAGTTAATGAAAACAGAGTAACGCCTTAAGCAAGATGACATGATGTAGAGGGATAAATTCATGCAATATTATATAAACCCCATCTTGTTATCCTCGATGGCAACAATAATACGTGCCTTGCTGCCCCTTCTGTCACTGGGTAAGGACACCGCAAGATTGAACCCAAAGCTAAGCACTTCTCCCATTGCAAGAAAAACCAATCTAGTAGGCCAAACCAAACTGATAATTCGAAGATACTTGCAAAGATATCCAATCATACATAAAAGAATTCAGAGAAGTTTCAAATATTGTTCATAGATAAACTTGATCTTAAACCCACAATTCATCGATCTCAACAAATGCACCGCAAAAAGAAGATTACATCGAATAGATCTCCACGAGAGAGGGGGAGAACATTGTATTGAGATCCAAAAAGAGAGAAGAAGCCATCTAGCTACTAACTATGGACCCGAAGGTCTGAGGTAAACTACTCATACTTCATCGGAGGGGCTATGGTGATGATGTAGAAGCCCTCCGTGATTGATTCCCCTTCCGGCGGAGCTCCGGAACAGGCCCCAAGATGGGATCTCGTGGGTATGAAGGTTGCGCGGTGGAATTAGGTTTTGGCTCCGATTCGATCGCTTGGGGTACGTAGGTATATATAGGAAGAAGGAGTACGTCGGTGGAGCTTCGAGGGGCCCACGAGGCAGGGGGGTGCGCCCTCCACCCTCGTGACCGCCTCTCTTCTTTCTTGACGGAGGGTCCAAGTCTCCTGGATCATATCTGATGAGAAAATCACGTTCCCGAAGGTTTCATTCCGCTTGGACTCCGCTTGATATTCTGCTTCTTCAAACACCAAATAGGCAAAAAAACAGCAATTCTGGGCTGGGCCTCCGGTTAATAGGTTAGTCCCAAAAGTAATATAAAAGTGGAAAATAAATCCCAATATGGTCCAAAATAGTAGATAATATAGCATGGAGCAATCAAAAATTATAGATACATTGGAGTCGTATCAGGCGTCTGTGACGTCAAGATGAAGGAGGAGCTAGCTATCCACGAGGAGCTGTGCACATCTCAGGAGCTGTTCAACCTGGCGACCAAGTGTGCAAGAGCTGAGGAGGGGCGCCTCTACCTCCTCGAGCTGCCAGCTGCGAGCGCAGAGGAGAAGAAGGCCAAGGCCAAGGACGTGAAGCGCAAGGAAGTAGTTGTGCTCGCAGCGGAGCCGGACACCAAGCAAGGCAGAGATCAGCCCAAGTCATCCAAGAACAGCTGGCCGTTATGCGCCTTCCACAACCTGAACACCCACAACACCAGTGACTGTCAAGAGCTCGCGAAGGACGCTTCGGTCGACGCCCCGAGCGCAGCGACTGGGGCTACGGCCGAGGAGGAGGACGTGGTGGCGGACGCTGGGATGACCGGTGCCCATGCCAGGAGTGGCGCGACCGTCCTCGTGAGGACCGCTGGCAGGATCATCCTCGCGAGGGCGCCTGGAGAGACCAGCCTCGTGAGGATCGCCCTTAGGGTAACGCCGGTCTTCCCCCGCTGCCGCCACCACCAAGAAGGAATGGCGACCACCATCAAGACGAGGGGGTTGGGGGCTTCCAGGAGCCGCGCGCTATCGCCTGCATCTTGGGTGGAGCCCAAGCCCCAGCCTCGCAGCGTATCTTAGAGAAGTTTGCTCATGAAGTGAACACAGTCCTCCCCAAGCTCGAGGCCACACGCCCACTCAGATAGTCCCAGTGCCCCATCACGTTCAGCTCGGCAGATCAGCTCAACTGCGCGGCTACCGCTGGCGCCCTCCCGATGCTGTGCTCCCCAGTCATCAGCCATGTGCAAGTTACCAAGACCCTCATCGAGGGCGGCGCAGGGATCAACGTCCTGTCCGTCGATACGTTCGACAACCTCCAAGTGCCATACGGCCAGCTTTAGCCTACCAAGCCTTTCTCAGGAGTGACCGACGTTTCCACCACACTGATAGGGCAGGTCCACGGCCACCACCACCGCGGGTCGCGATGCAGAGGCCTCTAGGCCTTCACTAGAACCGCATTCTAAGATCGCCAAAAGCACACGGTCAAGGGAACGCCCGACTCCGCGCGATATATGGAGGACAAGGCAAGACAATCAAGATCGATCTATGGATCGCGTGGGCGCCCATGGTACGCGATTACAACCGCTGCTTCGGCATAAGATGTCCGCCGGGCCAACAAAACAGCACTAAGTTTTTGAGCTCCGGCGTGATATCGCCAAGACAGAGGCACCAAGACACCCACTATGCTTCACGACGTAAGTAATGGATCATCAAACTCAAGGGTTTAAACCCGCCAATATTGAACTTATGATGGCACAATAGACCCCGCGGTTTGGATCAAGACTATCTCTTCACATCCACATGGCCCATGTGACGATCTCACGCCATCAAATACCCCCCCTGCTTAAAGGACCACCAAGATTGGCTCAACAGCTTGCCAAAGAGTCAATTGGGAGCTGGAGGACTCGAAGCCGGATTCCTCAATAACTTCCAGGCACTGGCAAAGCGGACCACCAGATCGATGACCTAAGCCACATAATTCAGAGCTGATCGAATCGCCGACAATTCGACACGTTCTAACCAAGAAAACCAAATGCCGACCGTCTCGGATGCGAGGGCCTCATGCCTTCAAGTATAACATCCGTGACGAGTGGCTTGCCCGCACCTAGGACAGGAAAAGCCAAAATCCATGGCAGCCCTCACATCACTATGACCCATTTGCTACGGTGAGGACAGCTGCTAGCACGCAGCAACAACCTCAAGAAAATTCGCAGCCGACTTCAAGGACCAAAATGGCAGCCGCTGTCACAGAATAAAATAAACGCCGCACTAACGCATAATATTGAGGATACGGCAGTCAATGCCGGATTCAGAGGCTCTAAACCCGTCACCGGAAGAAGCCATTCAAAAGAACTACTCCGTCCGTTTAATTTGGACCGAATATCGACCGCTTGTGCGGGCTGAGCTCGCTCGAGGGCCGGGACCTGAGGACGTAGAGCACTAAGGAGAACACGGGAAGAGAGAGACTCGTACGGGCCAAACCTAGCTACGCTGCGGGTGTTTGCGCACAGGCCTGGCGCATCGCGAAGAATCACCCCCGAACTGCTGAGATAAGTCTCGCGCTCAAATCGGCTAATCGTTGGAACCTAAGGGTCACGGTCATCGCAGCCCTGTCCCGGCCACGTCGCCCTCCTTTCTTGCCTTACCATAGCTGCTTGAGCGCTAAAGGGGAGCTCCTGAGCATCGCGCCTCAGGGGCTCTTACTGGACCTCGGGCCGCTCACCTCCTGGCCTTGACCACGGCATGCGACCTGGCATACTAGCGACGGCTGCAGCCTGCCTGGGGACCGGGACCTGTCAGCGTAGAGCTACAAGCTATCGCGAGGTTGGAAAGGGGAGACCGAGCCGTAACAGGACATGCATCTCGCAGATTTTCATAATAAGGAAGATATACACAAAAGGCATTACAGATCCTTACACGCCCCCGCGGGGTGATTCTTGACTCCTCGCAGGGAACAAAAGACGAGAACCTAGTAGAATCCTATCTACACCCTCCCGCGGCTGACTCCATCATCAACATGGGCCACAAGAGGCCGGCGCCAACCTCATCCAGATCAGCGACGGCGGCGGCCAGACGTTGCAGCCCTGCCTCGAGCACGGCAGGAGCTCGGGGGCACGTAGTTCTCGTCGCTCGTCTCCGGAGTCTCGTAGAGCTCAGGAGAGCCACTGCTGCTGGAGCAGCCGTGGGCGGGGCGCGCCTCACCTTGGCGCACCCCTTCGGGGTAGCACTCCAGGCGGCGACCTTCCGCGTCGAAGACCTTAAAGAATAGCATGGAGGCGCCGTCGTACTCAAAGTGGATCGCGAGGGCGCCCTCCATGCGGCAAACCCGTGCGACCTCGCCCCAGCTGCGGGTCATGAAGATCTTACCGGTGGAGACTGCTTCAACCTCTGACCGGTGTCGCCGGAGCGTCGCAGTCGCCATGCTGCAACCAAAGCTCGAGAGGCCCCCTCGGCGGCATCACCTCGGAGAAGAAGCGCAGGAAACGGATCTAGGAACTTGGGGGCATCGCCGCCCACAGCATGAGCTCGCATGAGGAGTCCGCGGCATGGACTCCGGGAGCGACGGCGCTCGCCGCCGCAGCGCGTCCACCTCGGCTGTGGTGCGTGCGCTGACACTCGTTGCTCCTTCCTCCCGAGCCCCCAGCTTGGGCGTACAAGGGCAGTGGGTACCCAGGAGGAGGCCACTCGTACCAAGGCCTCGTCACCACCTATAACGCTGCAGCGTCACGGCGGTGAGCTGACCTCTTCTTCGAGGGGAGTCTTTCCCTTCTCGTTGGCTGAGAATCTCCAGATCGGCGCCATTGAAGTTGTTGCTAGCAGTGGAGTAGAGGAGGAAGAAGCAAGCGAGCAAGGAAGAGATGGAGCAGAGGGGGCTCCGCCCTCCTCCCCATTTATAGCGGAAGAAGGCCAACCGGTGCCTCCCACAATCACAGGTAATGATGATTTTCCTTGCATGTCGCAGGGACTTGTCAAATCGAGCAGTTGCCGAGGCACCGTGGGGAAGTGGAGACGCCCACGTCCAATCAACCGCCACGCGTCAACCGAGGCTGCAGGCTTTTGGGGCCCGCGGCGCTCCGCACTTGACCTTTGGCTTCGCCTCGAAGCCAAGCCCGAGTGCACCTTGGGCCCGGGGGCTACTGTCAGCGTCCTGGGAACGGGGGTCCCTAGACTTGCCTGCCTGCGGCCCACGGCGTGGCTATGCGAGCAGGCTTGTACGGCCCATCTTCACCGACAAGGCATTCAAGACCCTCGCGAGGGGCCAAGCCTCGCGGGGCGGACGACCCAAGACATCCTCCGGAGCGGCCACGTTTGACAGGCTCACGAGGAGCGGAGATATCAAGGCGGGGGAATCCTCGCGAGGCTCTGGTGACGTGAGCCATGACGATCGACACCAGGCGGGCGCCAGCGCGAGCAGTGTCCTAGTTTCCTCTTTGGTGCTAAGGAAGCAGGCACAAGCACGGAGTACCGAGGCATCAAGCAAAGGTTTCCATATCGGTGCAAGAAGACCGAAGACCAGCAGGACGGCAAGACGGAGGTCACCATGGAGCCCAAGACGGCGTCACCACAAGAGCCTTTTGCAGGCGAAGACCACTTTTGTCAGGATAGCTTGTACTAGCTGTCCCCTTTCAAATTGCCCGCCGTTGTTGGCTCCCTTCCCGCTCAAATATTTGGGGAGAGGACCAGGGCCTATATAAGTAGAGCTAGCCACCACATTAGGGGCAAGCAAGCCAGAGGCATCTCACCCACACAAGTTCACCAAACACAAGAACACCTCAACCTCATGAGGCTGTTCTTCCCCTTGTACTGTTCATCATCAGCCCAAGAGGCAATCCACCACCACCACACTGGAGTAGGGTATTACACCACAACGGTGGCCTGAATCAGTATAAATCTTGTGTCCTTCTGTGTTTCGAGTTCATCGAGTTCGTCTGTGAGATCTTAGCGAGCTAGGGCATAGATCGGCAGGAGGGAAAGAACTTCACGCGCACCCGAGAGTTCGAACCTTAAGGGTTTTGCCAGAACCCCAGATCAGACAGAAGTACAATTCAGGAGCTCAGCAGAAGCCTTGTTTTACCCCAAACTCGGGAGGATATACCCATAACCATGGGGGCCATACCCACAATGGAGGAAGTTCGCATAACCACAGTGGCCCCAAGAATGGAAATGAGAATGGAGCTGGCAGCAATCATAACCGCTCTAACCCCACAACGCCCGCCAAGAAGGATCTAAGTCACATTACTTGTTTCGAGTGTGGGAAGACTGGACACTACGCCACTGAGTGCCCTGAGCCAAAGAATGGAAATGGCAATGGAAGCTCTGGGAAGAAGCCTAACCCTTTCAACAGGGGACAAGTGAACCACGTGAACGTGGAGGAGGTTGAAGAGCAGCCAGATGCAGTTATCTGTAAGTTTTTGGTTAAGTCATTTACCGCTCTTGTTCTTTTTGATACTAGTGCATCGCATTCATACATTTCAAGGGGATTCATGGACAAGTTTAAGTTACCCACCTTAACCCTTAGGACACCCTTGTTAGTAAGCTCACCCGGTGCAGAGTATATGGCCAGATGATGGTGCGATCGGATACCCTTAACCATTGGTAGCCATGTTTTCCCCTCAGACCTAATAATCTTGGAGTCACAAGGATTGGATGTGATACTAGGAATGGACTGGCTATCGAAGTATGGAGGAAAGATTGACTGTGCTAGTAGGTCCATTTTGCTCACCACCCCGGAGGGAAAAATGATTAAGTATGTATCCAGGCATGCACCAAGGAGGACCCAAGTAAATTCCCTCTCAGGAGTTGTTCAGGAGGAAGTGCACAGAGAAGGATTACCGGATGTATTTCGGAGGAGTTACCAGGCATGCCGCCAGATCGTGACATTGATTTTTTGATAGAGTTGTTGCCGGCACGGGACCAATATCGAAGAGACCATACCGGATGCCCGCGAATGACATCGAGGAGATCAAAAAGCAGATTAAGGAGTTGTTGGAGAAAGGTTACATTCGATGAAGTTCGTCACCGTGGGGAGCCCCAGTGCTCTTGGTTGAGAAGAAGGATGGATCTTTGAGAATGGTTGTTGATTATCGTGCATTGAATGAAGTGACGATCAAGAATAAGTACCCATTGCCGATGATCAATGATTTGTTTGACCAGCTGCAAGGAGAAAAAGTGTTTTCAAAGATCGACCTGCGATCGGGATACCACCAGTTGAAGATTCGAGAACAGGATATACCTAAGACAGCCTTCACCACAAGGTACGGGCTATACGTGAAGGAAATATGCCCTAGAGGCAATAATAAAGTTATTATTTATTTCCTTATTTCATGATAAATGTTTATTATTCATGCTAGAATTGTATTAACCGGAAACATGATACATGTGTGAATACATAGACAAACATATAGTCACAAATATGCCTCTACTTGACTAGCTCATTAATCAAAGATGGTTATGTTTCCTAACCATAGACATGTGTTGTTATTTGATTAATGGGATCACATCATTAGGAGAATGATGTGATTGACATGACCCATTCCGTTAGCCTAGCACTTGATCGTTTAGTATATTGCTATTGCTTTCTTCATGACATATACATGTTCCTGTAACTATGAGATTATGCAACTCCCGTTTACCGGAGGAACACTTTGGGTGATACCAAACGTCACAACGTAACTGGGTGATTATAAAGGAGTACTACAGGTGTCTCCAAAGGTACATGTTGGGTTGGCGTATTTCGAGATTAGGTTTTGTCATTCCGATTGTCGGAGAGGTATCTCTGGGCCCTCTCGGTAATGCACATCACTATAAGCCTTGCAAGCAATGTAGCTAATGAGTTAGTTACGGAATGATGCATTACGTAACGAGTAAAGAGACTTGCCGGTAACGAGATTGAACTAGGTATTGGATACCGACTATCGAATCTCGGGCAAGTAACATACCAATGACAAAGGGAACAACGTATGTTGTTATGCGGTCTGACCGATAAAGATCTTCGTAGAATATGTAGGAGCCAATATGGGCATCCAGGTCCCGCTATTGGTTATTGACCGGAGACATGTCTCGGTCATGTCTACATCGTTCTCGAACCCGTAGGGTCCGCACGCTTAAAGTTTCGATGACAGTTATATTATGAGTTTATGAGTTTTGATGTACCGAAGGAGTTCGGAGTCCCGGATGAGATCGGGGACATGACGAGGAGTCTCGAAATGGTCGAGACGTAAAGATCGATATATTGGACGACTATATTCGGACATCGGAAAGGTTCCGAGTGATTCGGTATTTTTCGAGTACCGGTAGTTACGGGAGAAGCAATGGGCCTTGATGGGCTTTAGTGGGAAGAGGAGAAAGGGCCAAGGGCTGCTGCGCCCCCTCCCTCTAGTCCGAATTGGACTAGGGAAAGGGGCCGCCACCTTTCCTTCTCCTCCACTTCCTTCTCCTTCCTCCCCTCTTGGTGGACTCCTACTAGGACTTGGAGTCCTAGTAGGACTCCACATCCTGGCCGCACCTATTGCCTTGGCCGGCCTCCTCCTCCTCCATCCTTTATATCTGAGGCAAGAGGCACCCCATGAACACAAGTTGATCTACGGATCGTTCCTTAGCCGTGTGCGGTGCCCCTCCACCATATTCCACCTCGGTCATATCGTCGCGGAGTTTAGGCGAAGCCCTGCGCGATAGAGCATCATCATCGTCACCACGCCGTCGTCTTGTGGAACTCATCCCCGACACTTTGCTGGATCGGTCCGGGATCGTCATCGAGCTGAGCGTGTGCTGAACTTCGGATGTGCCGTCGTTCGGTACTTGGATCGGTCGGATCGTGAAGACGTCGACTACATCAACAGCGTTGTCATAGCGCTTCCGCTTCACGGTCTCGAGGGTGCGTGGACAATACTCTCCCCTCTCGTTGCTATGCCATCACCATGATCTTGCGTGGCGTGGAAAATTTTGAAATTACTCGTTCCCCAGCGGTGGCATCGAGCCTGGTTTTATGCGTTGATGTTATATGCACGAGTAGAACACAAGTGAGTTGTGGGCGATACAAGTCATACTGCTTACCAGCATGTCATACTTTGGTTCGGCGGTATTGTGAGATGAAGCGGCCCGGACCGACATTACGCGTACGCTTACGCGAGACTGGTTTCACCGCTGCGAGCACTTTCGTTGCTTAAAGGTGATGGCGGGTGTCTGTCTCTCTCACTTTAGTTGAACGAGTGTGGCTCGCCCGGTCCTTGCGAAGGTTAAAACAGCACCAACTTGACAAACTATCGTTGTGGTTTTGATGCGTAGGTAAGAACGGTTCTTGCTCAGCCCGTAGCAGCCACGTAGAATTTGCAACAACAAAGTAGAGGACGTCTAACTTGTTTTTGCAGGGCATGTTGTGATGTGATATGGTCAAGGCGTGATGCTATATTTTATTGTATGAGATGATCATGTTTTGTAACCGGTTATCGGCAATCGGCAGAGCCATATGGTTGTCGCTTTATTGTATGAAATGCAAACGCCATGTAATTGCTTTACTTTGTCACTAAGCGGTAGCGATAGTCGTAGAAGCAATAGTTGGCGAGATGACAACGGTGCTATGATGGAGATCAAGGTGTCGCGCCGGTGACGATGGTGATCACGACGGTGCTTCGGAGATGGAGATCACAAGCACAAGATGATGATGGCCATATCATATCACTTATATTGATTGCATGTGATGTTTATCCTTTATGCATCTTATCTTGCTTTGATTGACGGTAGCATTATAAGATGATCTCTCACTAAATATCAAGAAGTGTTCTCCCGAGTATGCACCGTTGCGAAAGTTCTTCGTCTTTGAGACACCACGTGATGATCGGGTGTGATAGGCTCTACGTTCAAATACAACGGGTGCAAAACAGTTGCACACGCGAATACTCAGGTCAAACTTGACGAGCCTAGCATATACAGATATGGCCTCGGAACACGGAGACCGAAAGGTCGGCGTGAATCATATAGTAGATATGATCAACATAGTGATGTTCACCATTGAAACTACTCCATCTCACGTGATGATCGGACATGGTTTAGTTGATATGGATCACGTAATCACTTAGAAGATTAGAGGATATCTATCTAAGTGGGAGTTCTTAAGTAATATGATTAATTGAACTTTAATTTATCATGAACTTATTCCTGGTAGTATTTTGCAAATTATGTTGTAGATCAATAGCTCGCGTTGTTGCTTCCCTATATTTTTGCTTCCTATGTTTTTATATGTGTTCCTAGAAAATTGTATTGAAAAATGTTAGTAGCAATGATGCGGATTGGATCCGTGATCTGAGGTTTATCCTCATTGCTGCACGTAAGAATTATGTCCTTAATGCACCGCTAGGTGACAGACCTATTGCAGGAGCAAATGCGACGTTATGAGCGTTTAGCTAGCTCAATATGATGACTACTTGATAGTTTAGTGCACCATACTTAACGGCTTAGAATCGGGACTTCAAAGACGTTTTGAACGTCACGGACCATATGAGATGTTCCAGGAATTGAAGTTAATATTTCAAGAAAATACCCAAGTTGAGAGATATGAAGTCTCCAACAAGTTCTATAGCTAAAAGATGGAGGAGAATCGCTCAACTAGTGAGCATGTGCTCAGATTGTCTGGGTACTTCAATCGCTTGAATCAAGTGGGAGTTAATCTTCCAGATAAGATAGTGATTGACAGAATTCTCTAGTCACCATCACCAAGTTAGTAGAACTTCGTGATGAACTATAGTATGCAAGGGATGACGAAAACGATTCCCGAGCTCTTCGTGATGCTGAAATCGACGAAGGTAGAAATCAAGAAAAAGAACATCAAGTGTTGATGATTGACAAGACCACTAGTTTCAAGAAAAGGGCAAAGGAAAGAAAGGGAACTTCAAGTAGAATGACAAGCAAGTTGTCGCTCCCGCCAAGAAGACCAAAGCTGGACCAAAGCCTGAAACCGAAGTGCTTACTTTGCAAAGGAAATGGTCACTTGAAGCGGAAATGCCCTGAATATTTGGTGGATAAGAAGGATGGCAAATTGAACAAGAGTATATTTGATATACAGGTTATTGATATGTGCCTTACTAGTGTTTATAGTAGCCCCTGAGTATTTGATACTTGTTCGGTTGCTAATATTAGTAACTCGAAACAGGAGTTACAGAATAAATAGAGACTAGTTGAGGGGAAGTGACGATGAGTGTTGGAAATAGTTCCAAGATTGATATGATCATCATCACACACTCCCTATATTTTCGATATTAGTGTTAAAAGCCAAATAAATGTTATTTGGCGTTTGCGTTGAGCGTGAATATGATTTGATCATGTTTATTGCAATACGGTTATTCATTTAAAGTCAGAGAATAATTGTTATTCTGTTTACATGAATAAAACCTTCAAATGGTCATACACCCAATGAAAATAGTTTGTTGGATCTCGATTGTAGTGATACACATATCCATAATATTGATGCCAAAAGATGCAAAGTTAATAATGATAGTGCAATTTATTTGTGGCACTGCCGTTTGGGTCATATCGGTATAAAGCGCATGAAGAAACTCCATAAAGATGGATTTTCGGAATCACTTGGTTATGAATCATTTGATGCTTGCGAACCGTGCCTTTTGGGCAAGATGACTAAAACTCCGTTCTTCAGAACAATGGAACGAGCAACAAACTTGTTGGAAATAATACATACTGATGTATGCAAACCAATGAGTTTTAAGGCTTGTGGCGGGTATCGTTATTTTCTGACCTTCACAGATGATTTGAGCAGATATAGGTATATCTACTTGATGAAACATAAGTCTGAAATAGTTGAAAGGTTCAAAGAATTTCAGAGTGAAGTGAAGAATCATCGTAATAAGAAAATAAAAGTTTCTACGATATGATCGCAGAGGTAAAATATTTGAGTTACGAGTTTGGCCTTCAGTTAAAACAATGTGAAATAGTTTCACTACTCACGCCACCTGGAACACCATAGTGTAATGGTGTGTACGAACATCGTAACCGTACTTTATTAGATATGGTGCGATCTATGATGTCTCTTATCGGTTTACCACTATCATTTTGGGGTTATGCATTAGAGACAGCTGCATTCACGTTTAATAGGGCACCATCTAAATCCGTTGAGATGACACCATATGAACTATGGTTTAGCGGTAAACCTAAGCTGTCATTTCTTAAAGCTTGGAGTTGCAATGCTTATATGAAAAGGTTTCAACCTGATAAGCTCAAACCCAAATCGGAAAAGTGCGTCTTCATAGAATACCCAAAGGTAACTATTGGGTACACCTTCTATCACAGATCCGAAGGCAAGTTATTCGTTGCTAAGATGGATCCTTTCTAGAGAAGAAGTTTCTCTCGAAAGAAGTGAGTGGGAGGAAAGTAGAACTTGATGAGGTAATTGTACCTTCTCCCTTATTGGAAAGTAGTTCATCACAGAAATCAGTTCCAGTGATTCCTACACCAATTAGTGAGGAAGTTAATGATGATGATCATGAAACTTCAGATCAAGTTGCTACCAAACCTCGTAGGTCTTCCAGAGTAAGATCCACACCAGAGTGGTACGGTAATCATATTCTGGAAGTCATGTTACTAGACCATGATGAACCTACGAACTATGAGGAAGCGATGATGAGCCCAGATTCCGCGAAATGGCTTGAGGCCATAAAATCTGAGATATGATCCATGTATGAGAACAAAGTATGGACTTTGATTGACTTTCTCGATGATCAGCAAGCCATGTTAAATAAATGGATCTTCAAGAGGAAGACGGACACTGATAGTAGTGTTACTATCTACTAAGCTCGACTTGTTGCGAAAGGTTTTCGACAAGTTCAAGCTGTTGAATACGATGAGATTTTCTCACTCGTATCGATGCTTAAGTCTATCCGAATCATGTTAGCAATTGCCACATTTTATGAAATCTGGCAAATGGATGTCAAAACTACATTCCTTAATGGATTTATTAAAGAAGAGTTGCATATGATGCAACCAGAAGGTTTTGTCAATCCTAAAGATGCTAACAAAATGTGCAAGCTCCAATGATCCATCTATGGACTGGTGCAAGCATCTCGAGTTGGAATATACACTTTGATAAGTTGATCAAAGCATATAGTTTTATACAGACTTGCGGTGAAGCCTGTATTTACAATAAAGTGAGTGGGAGCACTACCGCCTTTCGATAAATATATGTGAGTAACATATTGTTGATCAGAAATGATGTAGAATTTTTCTGGAAAGCATAAAGGAGTATTTGAAAGGAGTTCTTTAAAAGAAAGACCTCAGTAAAACTACTTACATATTGAGCATCAAGATCTATTGAGATAGATCAAGACACTTGATAAGTTTTTTCAATAAGTATATACCTTGTCAAGATTTTGAAGTAGTTCAAAATGGAACAGTCAAAGAAAAGTTCTTGCCTGTGTTGCAAAGGTGTGAAATTGAGTAACACTCAAATCCCGACCACGGCAGAAAATAGAAAAGAGAATGAAAGTCATTCCCTATGCCTCGATCATAGGTTCTATAAAGTATGCTATGCTATGTACCAGACCTATTGTATACCTTGCTCTGAATTTGGCAAGGGAGTACAATAGTGATCTAGGAGTAGATCACTGGACATTGGTCAAGAACATCCTTAGTGAGGACTAAGGAAATATTTCTCGATTATGGAGGTGATAAAAGAGCCCGTCGTAAAGAGTTACATCGATGTAAGCTTTTTACACTGATCTAGATGACTCTAAGTCTCAATCTGGATACATATTGAAAGTGGGAGCAATTAGCTAGAGTAGCTCCGTGCAGAGCATTGTAGACATAGAATATTTGCAAAATACATACGGCTCTAAATATGACAGACCCGTTGACTAAGCTTCTCTCACGAGCAAAACATGATCATACCTTAGTACTCTTTTGGGTGTTAATCACATAGCGATGTGAACTAGATTATAGACTCTAGTAAACCCTTTGGGTGTTGGTCACATAACGATGTGAACTATGGGTGTTAATCACATACAGATGTGAATATTGGTGTCGAATCACATGATGATGTGAACTAGATTATTGACTCTAGTGCAAGTGGGAGACTGAAGGAAATATGCCCTAGAGGCAATAATAAAGTTATTATTTATTTCCTTATTTCATGATAAATGTTTATTATTCATGCTAGAATTGTATTAACCGGAAACATGATACATGTGTGAATACATAGACAAACATATAGTCACTAGTATGCCTCTACTTGACTAGCTCATTAATCAAAGATGGTTATGTTTCCTAACCATAGACATGTGTTGTTATTTGATTAATGGGATCACATCATTAGGAGAATGATGTGATTGACATGACCCATTCCGTTAGCCTAGCACTTGATCGTTTAGTATATTGCTATTGCTTTCTTCATGACTTATACATGTTCCTGTAACTATGAGATTATGCAACTCCGTTTACGGAGGAACACTTTGGTGATACCAAACGTCACAACGAATCGGGTGATTATAAAGGAGTACTACAGGTGTCTCCAAAGGTACATGTTGGGTTGGCGTATTTCGAGATTAGGTTTTGTCATTCCGATTGTCGGAGAGGTATCTCTGGGCCCTCTCGGTAATGCACATCACTATAAGCCTTGCAAGCAATGTAGCTAATGAGTTAGTTACGGAATGATAAATTACGTAACGAGTAAAGAGACTTGCCGGTAACGAGATTGAACTAGGTATTGGATACCGACGATCGAATCTCGGGCAAGTAACATACCAATGACAAAGGGAACAACGTATGTTGTTATGTGGTCTGACCGATAAAGATCTTCGTAGAATATGTAGGAGCCAATATGGGCATCCAGGTCCCACTATTGGTTATTGACCGGAGACATGTCTCGCTCATGTCTACATCGTTCTCGAACCCGTAGGGTCCGCACGCTTAAGGTTTCGATGACAGTTATATTATGAGTTTATGAGTTTTGATGTACCGAAGGAGTTCGGAGTCCCGGATGAGATCGGGGACATGACGAGGAGTCTCGAAATGGTCGAGACGTAAAGATTGATATATTGGACGACTATATTCGGACATCGGAAAGGTTTCGAGTAATTCGGGTATTTTTCGGAGTACCGGGTAGTTATGGGAGAAGCAATGGGCCTTGATGGGCTTTAGTGGGAAGAGGAGAAAGGGCCAAGGGGCTGCTGCGCCCCCCCCCTCCCCTCTAGTCCGAATTGGACTAGGGAAAAGGGGGCCGGCCACCTTTCCTTCTCCTCCACTTCCTTCTCCCTTCCTCCCCTCTTGGTGGACTCCTACTAGGACTTGGAGTCCTAGTAGGACTCCACATCCTGGCCGCACCTATTGCCTTGGCGGCCTCCTCCTCCTCCATCCTTTATATATCGAGGCAAGGGCACCCCATGAACACAAGTTGATCTACGGATCGTTCCTTAGCCGTGTCGCGTGCCCCCTCCACCATATTCCACCTCGGTCATATCGTCGCGGAGTTTAGGCGAAGCCCTGCGCCGGTAGAGCATCATCATCGTCACCACGCTGTCGTGCTGACGGAACTCATCCCCGGCACTTTGCTGGATCGGAGTCCGGGGATCGTCATCGAGCTGAACGTGTGCTGAACTCGGAGGTGCCGTACGTTCGGTACTTGGATCGGTCGGATCGTGAAGACGTACGACTACATCAACCGCGTTGTCATAACGCTTCTGCTTACGGTCTATGAGGGTACGTGGACAATACTCTCCCCTCTCGTTGCTATGCCATCACCATGATCTTGCGTGAGCATAGGAAAATTTTGAAATTACTACGTTCCCTAACAATACGAGTACACGGTTATGTCATTCGGATTGACTAATGCCCCTGCCTATTTCATGAGTATGATGAATAAGGTGTTCATGGAGTTCTTGGATAAGTTTGTTGTGGTGTTCATTGATGATATTTTGGTATACTCGAAGAATGAAGAGGAACACTAGGAGCATTTGCGTCTAGTTCTTGAGAAGCTCAGGGAACATTAGCTATATGCCAAGTTCAGCAAATGCGAGTTTTGGTTGAAGGAAGTTGGATTTCTTGGACATGTTATATCAGGAGAAGGTATAGCAGTAGACCCTACCAAGGTTCGGTCTGTCACTGATTGGCTATCACCCACCTCAGTAGGAGAAATCCGCAGTTTTCTTGGACTCGCAGGATATTATCGGAGATTCATCAAGAATTTCTCTAAGATTGCGAAGCCCATGACGGAGTTGTTGAAGAAGGACACCAAGTACAAATGGACAGATGAATGTGAGGCAAGTTTCCAGGAGTTGAAGAAACGTTTGGTTACAGCCCCAGTGCTGATTCTGCCAGATATACGCAAGGATTTCCAAGTTTATTGCAACGCATCTCGCTTAGGACTGGGAGGTGTACTTATGCAAGATGGAAGAGTTGTTTCATATGCCTCACGACAGCTTCGACCGCATGAGTTGAATTACGCCACCCATGATTTGGAGTTAGCAGCCGTAGTGCATGCGCTCAAGACCCGGAGACATTTTCTTATTGGAAATCATTGTGATGTGTACACAGATCATAAGAGTTTGAAGTACATTTTCACACGTAATGAGTTGAATCTCAGGCAGAGGAGATGGTTGGAGCTTATAAAGGATTATGACATGAAGCTGCATTATCATCCAGGCAAGGCCAATGTCGTAGCAGACGCTTTGAGCCGGAAGAGTTTTGCCAATACCCTCGTAAGCGGAGGATTGCCAAAGGAGTTAGCCGACGATCTCAGGGAGCTTCGTTTGGAGATAGTCCCTATAGGTTTTGTTGCAGCATTGGAAGTTCAGTCAACATTATTGGGAAAGATTCGAGAAGCTCAGAAGGATGACAAGGAAATTGCTGAGATAAAGGAGAGGATGAGCAAGGGAAAAGCCAAAGATTTTCGTGAGGATGAGCACGACACCTTGTGGTTTGAGGACCGTGTTTATGTGCCCAATAATGCAGAGATCAGAAAGTTGATACTTCAGGAAGCCCACGACTTTCCATACTCGATACACCCCGGAAACACCAAGATGTATTTGGGGCGTGAGGGAGTTCCGGACTAGGGGGTGTCCGGATAGCCGAACTATCATCATCGGCCGGACTCCAAGACTATGAAGATACAAGATTGAAGACTTCGTCCCGTGTCCGGATGGGACTTTCCTTGGCGTGGAAGGCAAGCTTGGCGATACGGATATGTAGATCTCCTACCTTTGTAACCGACTCTGTGTAACCCTAACCCTATCCGGTGTCTATATAAACCGGAGGGTTTTAGTCCGTGGGACTAACAACAATCATACCATAGGCTAGCTTCTAGGGTTTAGCCTCTTTGATCTCGTGGTAGATCCACTCTTGTAACACACATCATCAATATTAATCAAGCAGGGCGTGAGGTTTTACCTCCATCAAGAGGGCCCAACCTGGGTAAAACATCGTGTCCCTTGTCTCCTGTTACCATCCGCCTAGACGCACAGCCGGGACCCCCTACCGAGATCCGCCGGTTTGACACCGACATCGGTGCTTTCATTGAGAGTTCCTTCGTGCGTCGCCGATAGGCCGATGGCTCTTCGATCATCAACAACGACGCGATCCAGGTGTGAGACTTTTCTCCCGGACAGATCTTCGTGTTCGGCGGCTTTGCATCGCGGGCCAATTCGCTGGCCATCCGGAGCAGATCGAAGCTACGCCCGGCCGTCAGTCAGATTTGGAAGTTTAAACTATACGGCCGATATCCGCGGAGACTTGATCTTCGACGGATTCGAGCCGCAGCCAAGCGCCGCCAAGACTTTGTCTCGATGGGCATGATCTAGCTCGCGGCCGAGCGGTGCCACGGAGGTCGCACCGAATCCGCTCCGACCCTTAATCCGGAGCCGGATCCCCCGATCGAGGACGAGTGGTTGGACACCGCCTCGGGGGCTACAATCTCTATGGCGATCGAGCCGAACTCCATCCTTGTCCTTTGCGAAGACCTTGGCTCCAGGAAGCCGGGCTCCTCTCCGAACTCCGAACCCTCTGCGCCCTTGCCAATCGAATCCGATTGGGCGCCCGTTATGGAGTTCACAGCCGTGGACATCTTTCAGCACTCGCCTTTTAGCGACATCCTGAATTCACTAAAGTCTCTCTCTTTATCCGGAGAGCCCTGGCCGGACTACGGTCAGGACTGTTGGGATGCGGACGATGAAGAAATTCAACGCCCACCCACCACCCACTTGGTAGCCGCTGTCGACGATCTAACCGACATGCTAGACTACGACTCCGAAGACATCGACGGTGTGGACGACGATGTCGGAGACGACCAAGACCCAGCGCCTACAGGTCACTGGAAGGCCACCTCGTCATACGACATATACATGGTGGACATCCCAAAAGATGGGAACGGCGATGGAACAACGGAGGATGACCCTCCAAGAAGCAACCAAGCGCCCGGCGTCGGTGGCGCCGCTCTAAATCCCGCCACAAGAAGAATGAAGACTCCGCACCGGAGACAACAATATACCGGACAATGCGAAGACAATCCACTCCAAAGAAGATCCAAAGGCAGGAAGATGGAGACGCCAGCCCTCACGAGAGAGCGGCGGAAGAAGAGGTAGAGGATTATATGCCTCCCTCCGGAGACGAAGCAAGCCTCGACGACGATGAATTCGCTATGCCCGAGAATCCCGTCGAACAAGAGCGTTTTGAGACGCAGGCTTAGGGCCACGGCGAACAGCCTCAAGAAAAGCAGCAACAGCTTAGAGCTGATCAGATCTGCTAGCCGACGGATGGATGAAGTCCTCGCGTCAAGAGCATGAGCTCAACGCCCTCCAAAGCTACCCTAAACGCAAGCTGCTCCCGATTAGAGGAGGAGGCTTACGAACCCGCATCACCAGGAGACAATACGGCTGACCGACCACCCGTGGTCGCGACAGAGAGGCCTCTAGGCCCTTCACTAGAACCGCACCCCGGCATCGCTCAAAAAGCACACGGCCGAAGGGGAACGCTCCGGACCTGCGCGATATATTGGAGGACAAGGCAAGACAATCAAGATCGATCTATGGATCGCGTGGGCGCCCCATGGTACGTGACGACAACCGTCGCGCCTGGCACAGTATGTCCGGCCGGGCCGAACAAAACAGACCAAGCTCTTTTGAGCTCCGTCGTGATATCGCCCAGTACAGAGGCACCGCACACCCACTATGCTTCACAGACGAAGTAATGGATCATCAAATCCCCGAAGGGTTTAAACCCGTCAATATTGAATCCTATGATGGCACAATAGACCCCGCGGTTTGGATCGAAGACTATCTCCTTCACATCCACATGGCCCGCGGTGACGATCTCCACGCCATCAAATACCTCCCCTCAAGCTTAAAGGACCAGCCCGCATTGGCTCAACAGCTTGCCAGCAGAGTCAATTGGGAGCTGGGAGGACCTGAAGCCGCATTCCTCAATAACTTCCGTGGCACTTATGTGCGACCACTAGACGCTGATGACCTAAGCCACATAATTCAGCAGCCAGACGAATCGGCGGACAATTCGACACGGTTCTAACCAAGAAAACCAAATCGCCGACCGTCCGGATCGAGGCCCTCGCGGCCTTCAAGTATAACATCCGTGACGAGTGGCTTGCCCGGCACCTAGGACAGGAAAAGCCAAAATCCATGGCAGCCCTCACATCACTCATGACCCACTTACTGCGGGTGAGGACAGCTGGCTAGCACGCAGCAACAACCTCAAAGAAAAATTCGCGCTTCGGACTTCAAGGACCAAAATGGCAGGCCGCGTCGTAACAAAAACAAACGCCGCACTAACGGCGACAATATTGAGGATACGGCAGTCAATGCCGGATTCAGAGGCTCTAAACCCGGTCAGCGGAAGAAGCCATTCAAAAGAACTACTCCGGGTCCGTCTAATTTGGACCGAATACTCGACCGCTTGTGCCAGATACACGGCACCCCTGAAAAGCCAGCTAACCACACCAACATGGACTGTTGGGTATTCAAGCAGGCGGGCAAGTTAATTGCCGAAAATAATGACAAGGGGCTGCATAGGGATGACGAGGAAGAGACCCAACCGCCGAACAATAAAGGACAGAAGGGTTTCCCCCCACAGGTGCGGACGGTGAACATGATATACGCAACACACATACCCAAAAGGGAGCGGAAGCATGCACTCAGGGATGTCTACGCGATGGAGCCAGTTGCCCCGAAGTTCAATCCATGGTCCTCCTACCCGATCACTTTTGACCGAAGGGGCCACCCCACCAGCATCCGTCACGGCGGATTCGCCGCACTGGTCCTAGACCCAATCGTCGATGGATTTCACCTAACCAGAGTCCTGCTGGACGGCGGCAGCAGCCTGAACCTGCTTTACCAGGATACAGTGTGCAAAATGGGCATAGACCCCTCAAGGATTAAACCTACCAAAACGACCTTTAAAGGCGTCATACCAGGTGTAGAAGCCAATTGTACAGGCTCAATTACACTGGAAGTGGTCTTCGGATCCCTGGATAACTTCCGAAGCGAGGAGTTAATCTTCGACATAGTCCCGTTCCGCAGCGGCTATCATGCCCTGCTCGAATGTACCGCGTTTGCAAAGTTCAACACGGTGCCGCACTATGCATACCTCAAGCTCAAGATGCCAGGCCCTCGAGGAGTCATCACGATCAACAGAAACACTAAACGTTCTCTCGCGGGAGGAACATACAGCGCTCTCGGCGTAAGTGCAATACAGCCTCTTAAGGAAATTCTCGAGTCCGCCGTTAAGCGGCGGACACAGCTAAGCGCCGCCAGAGTAACTTACAACAAGACCACAGGCACGCCCGAGCACGCCAGAGCGATGCGGCCCCAACCCAGCTCTGCGAAACGTCAAAGCAGGTCCTTCGCAGACACCACTACGCTCTCAAGATACCATGGGCATGGGGAGAGGGCACGACCACGATAAACCCAGACCACGGCTCAACCACACCAGGGGGCTTTCAAGTGTGTCGCTTTCTTTTTTTTCTTTTACTTTTTACCCACAGACTCCGCTTAAATGCGAAGCCTGTCCGGCGGCAGCAGACTGCCGAACTCACAATGCAACAGCCAGGGAAGGATAAAGGCTACAATGAATATACAGGTGGTCTCCATTACGAGCATTTTATACACCAATCTGCAGCCTACCCACGAGGGGACATGTTTAACAGTCCCATACCTTGCTTATTGCACTATTTGTATCGCTCGCATTCATAGCAGCACTTATTAAATAAAACAATGCAACACCTTTTGCTTATCATTGCATTTCTTTTCATACATATGTTCATTAACAAGATGTTGCATCCGTACACTTTGGTACGGCTAATATACACCAGGGCTTATGTTTCCGCATTATGGTGTGATGAGTCCTAACACTTTCACAAGTGCGGCACCCGAACTTATAACACTATATGCATCGGCTTCAATCATGTCTTGGGTCAATAGTTGGGTTTGCCCGGCCCCATGTTTTGGTACCTTACGTTCCGTTATATCGGCTAAGGTAGCCTGGGGAGAACCACTGCGATTCCGCCCGATTCGACCGGGTTAACGCCTCGAGAAAGCTAAAACTGACCGTCATGATGAGGCGAGAGCCGATCGCTGTTCGAGAGGTTTTTGCAGTCCTAAAGACTTATGCCGCTTAGAGCGAGGAGCCGGATCTTGTCCGCCAAGGCATGGATAGCGCCCCAAATTCGACCTTCGAAGACTAGGGGCTTCACGAAATTTAAAATTATAGAATTCTATGGCTAAGTGAGAGTGTTCAAGCATTATAAGTCCAGCTTGCCTGGTTCGCTGTGTTGAGCGCCTCCTAGATGGACCCAAAATGGGAACAAGAGCGCTCAAGTTTATCCCAACACCCCAAAGACTGTGGCATGGGGGCTGAAGCCGACGACTTGCCATCTCTCGATTTGATAAACATCCGCACGTAAGGTAATATTTTAAATTAACAAGCGTTGCTTAGCGATATGAACTAAGTTTTCAGCAAGACAGATAACAAAATGCTAGTCTACTCAAATATTACATCTTTGGAGCACTCACCCGCAATAGTGTGGGCGCCCTCAACACACTCTTATAATACATCTCGGGCGTGCGATGCTCCTTGCCCTCCGGTGGCGGGTCCGCCACGAGCTTGGGCATCCACCTTGCCCCAAAGCACCTTTGCGCGGGCAAGGCCCGACGGGCACCCTCAATACAAGCAGAATGCTTGATGACTTCTACCCACGGGCACGCATCCATCGCCCTCTGCACCAGCCAAGTAGCTCCTGGCATGGCCTCCTTAGGCCACAACCAACTATGAGGCCCTTCATGGCCTGTTCGGCCGCCTTGTGGAGCTTGACCAGCTGCTTCACTGGTCGCTAAAGGGCACGGATGTCCGCCTCAACATCTATGAGACCAAGACCTTCTCCGTCGAGCTCCCCTCCTCGGCCCGGTAGAATGCGGCAGCATCGGACACGCTGCGAGGAAGATCTGCGAACGCTCCTGGAGAGCTCCGAATTCGGGTAAGCAACAGGTAATTAACACTCACATGCTTACTTTGCATGGAAAATGCCTTACCCGCTGTTATTTTCTTCACCGCCTCAATTTCCTGGAGGGCCTTGTAGGCTTCGGCCTTAGCGGCTTTGGCACTCTCAAGAGCCGTTGCAAGCTCAGACTCTCGAGTCTTCGAGTCACGCTCCAAGCTCTCATGTTTTTTCACGAGATCCTGGAGCTCTTGCTGTACCTCCACCACCCGCGCCTCCTACTTCTCTCGCTCGCTGCGCTCCGCGGCCGCATTGTGTTCGGCCGCGGCCACCGCCTCCTTCAGGGTCGCCACCTCATTAGTGGCCCCTACAATACCCATATTATCCTTGTCATTTTTCTTGCAACCAAATCCTTTTCTATAAGGTACAATTTTTATAAGGTATTACTCACCTTATTTTTCCTCGAGCTGCTTCTTGGCATGGCCGAGCTCGTTCTCGGACCGCTCGAGGTTTTCCTTCAAAGTATTGACCTCCATTGTCGGTCTGGGCGGAGGTCAAGAAGACAACCTGCAATCCCATATTGACATATTTTTTATGACTCCTGCGTTTATCTTTCTAAAGATCCTCGGTCCGGCTTTTCCTTTCGAACACTGAACTGAGCATTAGGGGCTACTGTCTATGCGGTACCATTTTACATATATTGAAATTCTTACCTCAAAGCCTGTTAGAAGGCTGCTGCAGGCTTCGGTCAGCCTGCTTTTGGCGAGCTGAACCTTCTAAATCACCGCACTCATAACAGTACGGTGTTCCTCTTTGATGGAGGCGCCGTTGAGCGCCTCCAGCAAATTATCCGGCGCCTCCGGTTGGACGGAGGCAGCCGTGAAGGAAATATGCCCTAGAGGCAATAATAAAGTTATTATTTATTTCCTTATTTCATGATAAATGTTTATTATTCATGCTAGAATTGTATTAACCGGAAACATAATACATGTGTGAATACATAGACAAACAGAGTGTCACTAGTATGCCTCTACTAGACTAGCTTGTTAATCAAAGATGGTTAAGTTTCCTAACCATAGACAAAGGAGTTGTCATTTGATTAACAAGGTCACATCATTAGTTGAATGATCTGATTGACATGACCCATTCCATTAGCTTAGCATCCGATCGTTTAGTATGTTGCTATTGCTTTTATCCATGACTTATACATGTTCCTATAACTATGAGATTATGCAACTCCCGTTTACCGGAGGAACACTTTGGGTACTACCAAACGTCACAACGTAATTGGGTGATTATAAAGGAGTACTACAGGTGTCTCCAAAGGCAGATGTTGGGTTGGCGTATTTCGAGATTAGGATTTGTCACTCCGATTGTCGGAGAGGTATCTCTGGGCCCTCTCGGTAATGCACATCACTAAGCCTTGCAAGCATTACAGCTAATGAGTTAGCTGTGAGATGATGTATTACGGAACGAGTAAAGAGACTTGCCAGTAACGAGATTGAACTAGGTATTGGATACCGACGATCGAATCTCGGGCAAGTAACATACCGATGACAAAGGGAACAACGTATGTTGTTATGCGGTTTGACCGATAAAGATCTTCGTAGAATATGTAGGAGCCAATATGGGCATCCAGGTCCCGCTATTGGTTATTGACTGAGAATAGTTCTAGGTCATGTCTACATAGTTCTCGAACCCGTAGGGTCTGCACGCAAGGTTTCGATGATGCTTATATTATGAGTTTATGAGTTTTGATGTACCGAAGGAGTTCGAGTCCCGGATGAGATCGGGGACATGACGAGGAGTCTCGAAATGGTCGAGACGTAAAGATCGATATATTGGACGACTATATTCGGAGTTCGAAAGGTTCGAATGATTGGGTATTTTTCGAGTACCGGAGAGTTACGGAATTCGCCGGGAGAAGTATTGGGCCTTATTGGGCCCTGCGGGAAAGAGAGAGGGCTGCCTAGGGCAGGCCGCGCCCCATGGCCTAGTCCGAATTGGACTAGGGGAGGCCGCACCTTCCTTCCCTCCTTCTCTCTTCCCTTACTTGTCTCCTACTCCCAATACATGGAAGGACTCCTAGTTGGACTAGGAAAGGGGAATCCTACTCCGTGGGAGTAGGACTCCCATGGCGCGCCCTACTAGGGCCGGCCTCCTCCTCCCTCCCTCCTTTATATCACGGGGCAGGGGGCACCCCTGACACACAAGTTGATCTACGGATCGTTCCTTAGCCGTGTCGGTGCCCCCTCCACCATATTCCACTTCGGTCATATCGTCATGGAGCTTAGGCGAAGCCCTGCGCGGAGAAGTCATATCGTCATGGAGCTTAGGCGAAGCCCTGCGTCGGTGGAGCATCATCATCGTCCCACGCCGTCGTGCTTGATGGAACTCATCCCGACACTTTGCTGGATCGGAGTCCGGGATCGCCATCGGGCTGAGCGTGTGCGAACTCGGAGGTGCCGTCGTTCGGTGCTTGGATCGGTCGGATCGTGAAGACGTCGACTACATCAACCGCGTTGTTATAACGCTTCGCTTTCGGTCCACGAGGGTGCGTGGACGACACTCTCCTCTCGTTGCTATGCCATCACCATGGTCTCCGCGTGTGCGTGGAAATTTTTGAAATTACTACGTTCCCCAACAAAGGTATCGAGCCTGGTTTTATGCGTTGATGTCATATGCACGAGTAGAACACAAGTGAGTTGTGGGCGATATAAGTCATACTGCTTACCAGCATGTCATACTTTGGTTCGGCGGTATTGTGAGATGAAGCGCCCGGACCGACATTACGCGTCGCGCTTACGCGAGACTGGTTTCACCGCTGCGAGCACTAGTTGCTTAAAGGTGACCGCGGTGTCT
This sequence comes from Aegilops longissima, assembly GCA_021605205.1. NCBI lineage: Eukaryota > Viridiplantae > Streptophyta > Magnoliopsida > Poales > Poaceae > Aegilops > Aegilops longissima. The sequence goes on along the minus strand of CM038682.1, from coordinate 536,367,763 downwards.
GTCTCTCTCACTTTAGTTGAACTGAGTGTGGCTACGCCCGGTCCTTGCGAAGGTTAAAACAGCACCAACTTGACAAACTATCGTTGTGGTTTTGATGCGTGGGTAAGAACGGTTCTTGCTCAGCCCATAGCAGCCACGTAAAATTTGCAACAACAAAGTAGAGGACGTCTAACTTGTTTTTGCAGGGCATGTTGTGATGTGATATGGTCAAGACGTGATGCTATATTTTATTGTATGAGATGATCATGTTTTGTAACCGAGTTATCGGCAATCGGCAGGAGCCATATGGTTGTCGCTTTATTGTATGAAATGCAACGCCATGTAATTGCTTTACTTTATCACTAAGCGATAGCGATAGTCGTAGAAGCAATAGTTGGCGAGACGACAACGATGCTACGATGGAGATCAAGGTGTCGCGCGGTGACGATGGTGATCATGATTTGTGCTTGGAGATGGAGATCACAAGCACAAGATGATGATGACCATATCATATCACTTATATTGATTGCATGTGATGTTTATCCTTTATGCATCTTATCTTGCTTTGATTGACGGTAGCATTATAAGATGATCTCTCACTAAAATTATCAAGAAGTGTTCTCCTGAGTATGCACCGTTGCCAAAGTTCGTCGTGCCCGGACACCACGTGATGATCGGGTGTGATAAGCTCTCGTCCATCTACAACGGGTGCAAGCCAGTTTTGCACACGCGAATACTCAGGTTATACTTGACGAGCCTAGCATATGCAGATATGGCCTCGAACACGGAGACCGAAAGGTCGGCGTGAATCATATAGTAGATATGATCAACATAAGATGTTCACCATTGAAAACTACTCCATCTCACGTGATGATCGGTTATGGTTTAGTTGATTTGGATCACGTGATCACTTAGATGACTAGAGATGTCTGTCTAAGTGGGAGTTCTTAAGTAATATGATTAATTGAACTTAAATTTATCATGAACTTAGTCTTGGTAGTATTTTGCAGATTATGTTGTAGATCAATAGCTCGCGTTGTTGCTTCCTGTGTTTTTATATGTGTTCCTAGAGAAAATTGTATTGAAAAATGTTAGTAGCAATATTGCGGATTGGATCCGTGATCTGAGGTTTATCCTCATTGCTGCACGTAAGAATTATGTCCTTGATGCACCGCTAGGTGACAGACCTATTGCAGGAGCGGATGCGACGTTATGAACGTTTGGCTAGCTCAATATGATGACTACTTGATAGTTTAGTGCACCATGCTTAAACGGCTTAGAATCGGAATTCAAAGACGTTTTGAGCGTCATGGACCATATGAGATGTTCCAGGAGTTGAAGTTAATATTTCAAGCAAATACCGAGTTGAGAGATATGAAGTCTCCAACAAGTTCTATAGCTAAAAGATGGAGGAGAATCGCTCAACTAGTGAGCATGTTCTCAGATTGTCCGGTACTTCAATCGCTTGAATCAAGTGGGAGTTAATCTTCCGGATAAGATAGTGATTGACAGAATTCTCTAGTCACCATCACTAAGTTACTAGAACTTCGTGATGAACTATAGTATGCAAGGGATGACGAAAACAATTCCCAAGCTCTTCGCGATGCTAAAATCGGCGAAGGTAGAAATCAAGAAAAACATCAAGTGTTGATGGTTGACAAGACCACTAGTCTCAAGGAAAAGGGCAAAGGGAAGAAGGGAACTTCAAGAAGAACGGCAAGCAAGTTGCTACTCGAGTGAAGAAGCCCAAGTCGGACCTAAGCACGAGACTAAGTGCTTTTGCTACAATGGAACTGGTCATTTGAAGCGGAACTACCCCAAGTATTTGGCGGATAAGAAGGATGGCAAAGTGAACAAAGGTATATTTGATATACAGATTATTGATGTGTATTACTAGTGTTCATAGTAACCCCTCGGTATTTGATACTGGTTCGGTTGCTAAGAGTAGTAACTCAAACAGGAGTTGCGAATGAATGTAAACTATTTGAAGGGAAGTGACGATGAGTGTTGGAAATAGTTCCAAGATTGATATGATCATCATCACACACTCCCTATATTTTCGAGATTAGTGTTAAAAGCCAAATAAATGTTATTTAGCGTTTATGTTGAGCATGAATATGATTTGATCATGTTTATTGCGTACGGTTATTCATTGAAGTTAAAGAATAATTGTTATTCTGTTTACATGAATAAGACCTTCGATGGTTATGCACCCAATGAAAATAGTTTGTTGGATCTCGATCGTAATGATACACATATTCATAATATTGATGCCAAAAGATGCAAAGTTAATAATGATAGTGCAACTGATTTGTGGCACTGCCGTTTAGGTCATATTGGTGTAAAACTCATGAAGAAACTCCATGCTTGATGGACTTTCGGAATCACTTGGTTATGAATCATTTGATGCTTACGAACCGTGCCGTTTGGGCAAGATGACTAAAACTCCGTTCTCCGAACAATGGAACAAGCTACCGACTTATTGGAAATAATACATACCGATGTATGCGATCCAATGAGTGTTGATGCTCGTGGCAAGTATCGTTATTTTCTGACCTTCACAAGATGATTTGAGCAGATATGGGTATATCTACTTGATGAAACATAAGTCTGAAATAGTTGAAAGGTTCAAAGAATTTCAGAGTGAAGTGGAAAATCATCGTAACAAGAAAATAAAGTTTCTGCGATCTGATCGTGGAGATGAATATTTGAGTTACGAGTTTTGTCTTCAATGAAAACAATGTGGAATAGTTTCACAGCTCACGCCACCTGGAACACCACAACGTTATGGTGTGTCCGAACGTCGTAACCGTACTTTATTATGATATGGTGCGATCTATGATGTATCTTACCGATTTACCACTATCGTTTTGGGGTTATGCATTAGAGACAACTGCATTCACGTTTAATAGGGCACCATCTAAATCCATTGAGATGACACCGTATGAACTATGGTTTAGCAGTAAACCTAAGCTGTCGTTTCTTAAAGTTTGGAGTTGTGATACTTATGTGAAAATTTTTTCACCTGATAAGCTCGAACCCAAATCGGAGAAGTGCGTCTTCATAGAATACCCAAAGGAAACTGTTGGGTACACCTTCTATCACAGATCCGAAGGCAAGTTTTTCGTTGCTAAGATGGATCCTTTCTAGAGAAGAAGTTTCTCTCGAAAGAAGTGAGTGGGAGGAAAGTAGAACTTGATGAGGTAATTGTACCTTCTCCCTTATTGGAAAGTAGTTCATCACAGAAATCAGTTTCAGTGATTTCTACACCAATTAGTAAGGAAGTTAATGATGATGATCATGAAACTTCAGATCAAGTTGCTACCAAACCTCGTAGGTCTTCCGGAGTAAGATCCGCACCAGAGTGGTACGGTAATCCTATTCTAGAAGTCATGTTACTAGACCATGATGAACCTACGAACTATGAGGAAGCGATGATGAGCCCAGATTCCATGAAATGGTTTGAGACCATGAAATCTGAGATGGGATCCATATATGAGAACAAAGTGTGGACTTTGATGGAGTTGCGGATGATCGGCAAGCCATATTATATAAATGGATCTTCAAGAGGAAGACAGATCTTGATAGTAGTGTTACTATCTACAAAGTTCGACTTGTCGCAAAAAGGTTTTCGACAAGTTCAAGGTGTTGACTACAAATGAGATTTTCTCAAGCTGTGGCGATTCTTAAGTCTGTCCGAATCATGTTAGCAATTGCCACATTTTATGAAATCTGGCAAATGGATGTCAAAACTACATTCTTTAATGGATTTATTAAAGAAGAGTTGTATATGATGCAACCAGAAGTTTTGTCAATCCTAAAGGAGCTAACAAAATGTGCAAGCTCCAATGATCCATCAATGGACTGGTGCAAGCATCTCGAGTTGGAATATACGCTTTGATGAGTTGATCAAAGCATATGGTTTTATCTGAGACTTTTGGAGAAGCCTCAGTATTTACAAGAAAGTGAGTGGGAGCACTACAGCATTTCGAAAAGTATATGTGAATGACATATTGTTGATCGGAAATAATGTAGAATTATTCTGCAAAGCATAAAGGAGTGTTTGAAAGGAGTTTTTCAAAGAAAGACCTCGGTGAAGCTGCTTACATATTGAGCATCAAGATCTATAGAGATAGATCAAGGCGCTTGATAAGTTTTTCAATGAATACATACCTTGACAAGATTTTGAAGTAGTTCAAAATGGAACAGTCAAAGAAAGAGTTCTTGCTGTATTGCAAAGGTGTGAAATTGAGTAAGACTCAAATCCCGACCACGGCAGAAAATAGAAAGAGAATGAAAGTCATTCCTATGCATCGACATAGGTTCTATAAAGTATGTCATGTTGTGTACTGATCTATTGCATACCCTACCACTAAGCTTGGCAAGGAGTGCAATAGTGATCTAGGAGTAGATCAATGGACAGCGGTCAAAATTATCCTTAGTATAATAAGGATATGTTTCTCGATTATGGAAGTGAAAAAGGTTAGTCGTAAAGGGTTACGTCGATGCAAGTTTTAACACTAATCTAGATGACTCGAGTCTCAATCTGGATACATATTGAAAGTGGGAGCAATTAGCTAGAGTAGCTCCGTGCGAGCATTGTAGACATAGAAATTTGCAAAATACTTACGGCTCTGGATGCATGCACCGTTGACTAAAATTATCTCACAAGCAAAACATGATCACACCTTAGTACTCTTTGGGTGTTAATCACATAGCGATGTGAACTAGATTATGACTCTAGTAAACCCTTTGGGTGTTGGTCACATGTCGATGTGAACTATGGGTGTTAACCACATATAGATGTGAACTATTGATGTTAAATCACATGGCGATGTGAACTAGATTATTGACTCTAGTGCAAGTGGGAGATGAAGGAAATATGCCCTAGAGGCAATAATAAAGTTATTATTTATTTCCTTATTTCATGATAAATGTTTATTATTCATGCTAGAATTGTATTAACCGGAAACATAATACATGTGTGAATACATAGACAAGCAGTGTCACTAGTATGCCTCTACTAGACTAGCTTGTTAATCAAAGATGGTTAAGTTTCCTAACCATAGACAAAGGAGTTGTCATTTGATTAACAAGGTCACATCATTAGTTGAATGATCTGATTGACATGACCCATTCCATTAGCTTAGCATCCGATCGTTTAGTATGTTGCTATTGCTTTTATCCATGACTTATACATGTTCCTATAACTATGAGATTATGCAACTCCGTTTACGGAGGAACACTTTGGGTACTACCAAACATCACAACGTATCGGGTGATTATAAAGGAGTACTACAGGTGTCTCCAAAGGCAGATGTTGGGTTGGCGATTTGAGATTAGGATTTGTCACTCCGATTGTCGGAGAGGTATCTCTGGCCCTCTCGGTAATGCACATCACTAAGCCTTGCAAGCATTACAGCTAATGAGTTAGCTGTGAGATGATGTATTACGGAACGAGTAAAGAGACTTGCCGATGAACGAGATTGAACTAGGTATTGGATACCGACGATCGAATCTCGGGCAAGTAACATACCGATGACAAAGGGAACAACGTATGTTGTTATGCGGTTTGACCGATAAAGATCTTCGTAGAATATGTAGGAGCCAATATGGGCATCCAGGTCCCGCTATTGGTTATTGACTGAGAATAGTTCTAGGTCATGTCTACATAGTTCTCGAACCCGTAGGGTCCGCACGCTTAAGGTTTCGATGACAGTTATATTATGAGTTTATGAGTTTTGATGTACCGAAGGAGTTCGAGTCCCGGATGAGATCGGGGACATGACGAGGAGTCTCGAAATGGTCGAGACGTAAAGATCGATATATTGGACGACTATATTCGAGTTCGGAAAGGTTCGAATGATTCGGTATTTTTCGAGTACCGAGAGTTACGGGAATTCGCCGGGAGAAGTATTGGGCCTTATTGGGCCTGCGGAAAGAGAGAGGGCTGCCTAGGGCAGGCGCGCCCCATGGCCTAGTCCGAATTGGACTAGGGAGGGGCCGCACCCTTCCTTCCTCCCTTCTCTCTTCCCTTACTTGTCTCCTACTCCCAATACATGGAAGGACTCCTAGTTGGACTAGGAAGGGGAATCCTACTCCGGTGGGAGTAGGACTCCCCATGGCGCGCCCCTACTAGGGCCGGCCTCCTCCTCCCTCCCTCCTTTATATACGGGAGCAGGGGGGCACCCCAGAACACACAAGTTGATCTACGGATCGTTTGATCTACGGATCGTTCCTTAGCCGTGTGCGGTGCCCCCCTCCACCATATTCCACTTCGGTCATATCGTCGCGGAGCTTAGGCGAAGCCCTGCGCCGGAGAAGTCATATCGTCGCGGAGCTTAGGCGAAGCCCTGCGTCGGTGGAGCATCATCATCGTCCCACGCCGTCGTCTTGACGGAACTCATCCCGACACTTTGCTGGATCGGAGTCCGGGATCGTCATCGGGCTGAACGTGTGCGTAACTCGGAGGTGCCGTCGTTCGGTGCTTGGATCGGTCGGATCGTGAAGACGTCGACTACATCAACCGCGTTGTTATAACGCTTCGCTTTCGGTCTCACGAGTGCGTGGACGACACTCTCCCTCTCGTTGCTATGCCATCACCATGGTCCTGCGTGTGCGTAGGAATTTTTTTGAAATTACTACGTTCCCCAACAAGCCGGCGTCACGGTCTTGCCCTTCTTATGAAGGGGTCGCCCGCCGGACTCCAAAGCCACTGTGGCTTCCGGGGCTGAGTCCGGTGCAAAGTCCGGGAGGGTGTCCTGTGACATCTTCGGGGCCTCCTCCTCCTGGTGGGTCCTTTCTTGGGATCTCACCTCGGCGTCGTCCGCGGCACGGGGGGAGGAGGCAGTTGGAAGAGAATCCATATCCGACGCACCCAAGGACCCGCTCGACGAAACGGGAAAATCATCCTTGGGCGGACTGCAGGGTTGTATGCGGCATTAGAAAGACATTATGTGGCGAAAAGAAAAAACCTTGAAGTTATTCGGGAGTCCGGATACTTACGATCTCGCCAGGGGCTTGGCCCTTGGAGGCCAGTCCTCGTCGTCATCGCTGGCGTTGGCGGAGCAGTCCGGGGGAAGAGTTTTTCCCTTCTTGGACCCTTCGGCCTCCCTTGTTGGGGAGGCCTTCATTTTCTTCCCTCCCCCCGCTGGGGGAGAGGCTTTCTTCTTCTCCTCCTCACCTTGGTGGGAGGAGCCGGCCTCAGATTCATCATCCGATAGCACCTGAAAACGGGAACTCTTCCGAGTCCCCGTGGCCGTCTTCTTGGCCTTCTTCTCCGGCACCACATGGGGTGCCGGAGCCAGCAGCCCCGTTAGGCGGGCGTCCGCTGGGTCCTCTGGCAATGGGGCCGGACAGGTAATCCGTTCGGCCTTCGCCAGCCATTCCTGTTAAAGGTAAAGGGAGCTTAGATCCCGCATAGAGTCAAACTATGGAAAACAAGTGGTGAAATCACTTACCTCGTCAGCGGGACGCTGCGAGTGGAATCCGCGATCTTCGGTAGCGGATGCGGGAGCTTCGGCGCCCTTGAATAGCACCTTCCGGGCGTCTTCGTGCGAAGTGTCAAGAGCCCGCCGAGTGCAGTGCTGCGCGGATCAAACTCCCACATGTTGAAGCCCCGTCGCTGGCACGGGAGAATCCGGCGGATGAGCATGACCTGGACTACGTTGACAAGCTTGAGCTTCTTGTCCACCAGCTCCTGGATACAGGCTTGGAGTCCGGTCAGCTCCTCCGAATCCCCCCAAATCCGGCCACTCTCTTTCCAGGAGGTGAGCCGTGTGGGGATGCCAGATCTAAATTCGGGGGCCGCTGCCCAATTAGGGTCACGCGGCTCGGTGATATAGAACCACCCCGACTGCCACCCCTTGATGGTTTCCACGAAAGTGCCCTCCAGCCACGTAACGTGGGACATCCTGCCCACCATGGCGCCTCCGCACTCCGCTTGGCTGCCCTTCACAACCTTCGGCTTGACACTGAAGGTCTTGAGCCACAAGCCGAAGTGGGGCTGGATGCAGAGGAAGGCCTCGCACACGACGATAAACGCCGAGATGTTGAGGATAAAATTCAGGGCCAGGTCATGGAAATCTAGGCCGTAGTAGAACATGAGCCCCCGGACAAAGGGATGAAGCGGGAAGCCCAGTCCGCAGAGGAAATGGGGAAGAAATACAACCCTCTCATGGGGCCTGGGGTTGGGAACGAGCTCTCCCTCGTCGGGGAGCCGATGCGCGATGTTGCTGGACAAATATCCGGCGCCGCGCAGCTTCTGGATCTGCCCCTCCGTGACGGAGGAGGCCATCCACTTGCCTCCCGCTCCGGACATAGTTGGAGAAGGTTGAGGTGAGAAGTGCGGACTTGGGCGCTGGAGCTTGAGTTCGCGAAGATGGATAAGCCAAGGAGGAAGAAGGCGCAGGTAAGAAGGGTTGGATCTTTATCCCCTTATATGGGCGGACAAAAACATGTGTCCCCACCGGCCTGGTAAAACTCGCTTATCTCCCAAGCGTCACAATCAATGGCACGGTTGGGTTACCCACGTCCGTATTGATGGGAATCCCGGAATAAGGGGAACACGATCTCTGCTTCGACAAGACGTGCCGAAACCGCCGCTAAGCGCTACCGAGGTGGAACAATAAAAACAATTTGAGTAAAGGCTTGGTAGTGGTGCGACGTCACGCCACGAATCGTCGCCAGATTGATCTTGTGTAATATTATTCTCTCTATGGTGGTATGTGGAATTTATTTTTGCGAGCGGACACTATTCGGTGTTCATAATCTTCTATAAATTATTCGGAGGAAGAACCCGCCTTGCAATGCCAAGACAACATGCGCGCCGGACTCGTCGTCATTGAAGCCTGGTTCAGGGGCTCTTGAGGAGTTCCGGACTAGGGGTGTCCGGATAGCGAACTATCATCATCGGCGGACTCCAAGACTATGAAGATACAAGATTGAAGACTTCGTCCCATGTACGGATGGGACTTTCCTTGGCGTGGAAGGCAAGCTTGGCGATACGGATATGTAGATCTCCTACCTTTGTAACCGACTCTGTGTAACCCTAACCCTATCCGGTGTCTATATAAACCAGAGGGTTTTAGTCCGTAGGACGAACAACAATCATACCATAGGCTAGCTTCTAGGGTTTAGCCTCTTTGATCTCGTGGTAGATCCACTCTTGTAACACACATCATCAATATTAATCAAGCAGGACGTAGGGTTTTACCTCCATCAAGAGGGCCCGAACCTGCTGTTACCATCCGCCTAGACGCACAGTTCGGGACCCCCTACCCGAGATCCGCCAATTTTGACACCGACAGGGCGTTTCTGGTGGACTGGAATGAAGAAGGATATTGCCGAGTATGTAGCCGTATGTGATGTATATCAGAGAGTGAAAGCAGAACATCAGAAGCCAGCAGGATTACTGCAACCTATGCTGATACCCGAATGGAAGTGGGATAAGCTTGGCATGGATTTCATCACCGAATTGCCAATGACCCGATCAGGATATGATTCCATCTGGGTAGTAGTGGATCGTTTGACCAAAGTGGCTCACTTTATCCCAGTAAAGACCACTTATACAAGTGCAAAGTTGGCCAAGATATATATGACCAGGATCGTACGTCTGCATGGAGTTCCGAGGACCATCGTATCTGATAGAGGGACCCAGTTTACTTCAAAATTTTGGCACCAGCTGCACCAGACCTTGGGGACCAGGCTAGAGTTCAGTATAGCCTTTCATCCGCAGATAGATGGATAGATCGAGAGAGTCAATCAGATTCTGGAGGACATGTTGAGAGCTTGTGCACTAGATTATGGATGTAGTTGGGATGATAACTTGCCCTACGCGGAGTTCTCATACAACAACAGCTATCAGGCCAGTTTGAAGATGGCACCTTTCGAAGCTTTGTATGGAAGAAGATGCAGAACACCGTTGATGTGGGATGAAGTTGGAGACCGTCAGTTGTTTGGACCGGATTTGATCAAAGAGTCCGAAGAGAAGGTTAAGCTGATTCGAGATAGACTGAAGATAGCTCAGTCCAGGCAGAAGAGTTATGCAGACTCGAAACGCAAGGAGTTAAACGTTTTGGAGTTAAGTGAAAGTTAGCCCCGAGATTTGTAGGACCATACCGAGTCTTGGAACGTATTGGAGAAGTGGCCTACAAGTTGGAGTTACCCGAAGGACTGTCAGGAGTTCATGATGTGTTTCACATTTCCCAGTTGAAGAAGTGCCATGCTGAGATGGCCGATATTCCTCTGAGAGATACAGTGCCACTGGAAGCAATTCAGTTGGATAGTGATTTGACCTATGAGGAGAAACCAGTCAAGATTCTCGAGTTTGCCAGCCGAGTCACACACAACAAGGCTATCAAGTTTTGCAAAGTTCAGTGGAGCCACCATACCGAGGATGAAGCCACCTGGGAACGAGAGGATGATCTACGGAAAGACCACCCAGACCTATTTTCTAGCCAACCCGAATCTCGAGGGCGAGATTTATCTTAAGGGGGGGTAGGTTTGTAACATCCCAAATTTTCAATTTGGAATGTTATACATAGGTCATCATGTGCATATCATATTTTATTGCAATTTGCTTTGCTATCCTCGAAATCCTAAGCAACTCAAGGACCCACGGAGAGAGTTGGAGATTTCACCGTTTTCATATTTGAATTTTCTCAAATATCAAAACAAGGATCATTTTGGTTTTAATTATTTTTCTCTCCAAGAATATTTCATATTAAAAATATATGAGAGGAGATAATATGACTTCTCCAAAATAAAGGAAATATTGGAGGAAAAAATGTTAAAATCAAATAAATATTGTATTTGGATTTTATTGCTATTTTATTTGAATTAGAAAAATATGCATTTTTTCAAAATTGCATTTTTAGGCCAAGAAAATGTTCACCTTGTCCTAAATATTTTATTTAGACGGCGAAAATTTGTTTTGGCATTTTTAGATATTTATTTTATTTAGGATTTTCTCGGCGGAATCTTATTTAAAAAAGTCACGCTTGGATTGGGCGAAGGCTGCCGAGCTCACAGAACTGCAGGCCGCCGCCGCCTTCCCAGCTGAGTCCGCCCGCCACCGCCGCCCCAGTGTCCGCCTCGGACACGCCTCCTGAGGGTGTGCCCCCTCCCGCCAAGCCGCCGCCTCCCCTCCCCTTAAAGCCGAGCTCGGCCCCACTGGGACCCCAAGCCAAGCCACCACCGCCTGCTTCACATCCTGCGCCTGCTGCTGTTGCCGCCACCGACGCCGCCACCCCACCTCGCAGCCCACGCCACCCGCGTCGTTGCCGCCGTTGCCGCCACCGCCGCCGCGCCGGATCTCGATGGAACCACCACCGTTGACCCCGCCCGTTGCCAGTCGGTTTTTCTTCGGTTAACCCCGGTTTTTTTAGTTCCGCGGTTTATTGTTTTAGATCGGTTTTCGTCAGTTTATTTTATATAGCGGACGTTCGTTCGTTCGTTCATTTTAACGAACGTTGTTCGCCGGTTAGGTTCAGTCAGTGAATGTTCGTTCATTAGTCTTTTCTTTTTATTTTATTTTCAGCCAGGGACCTATCCGCGATTATTTTTATCGTAGATTAGCCCCTGATCTTCAAACCCTCGCCGTTTCTAAACCGTTTGTCCAAATCCAGTGAAACCAACGCCAAAATCTTCGTCTCGAGCCCCTCTTTCTGTTTAATCAAATTGAACAAGGTTTTGACAATTCAAAATTTGGTTTCAAGCAGATTTGTTTTTGAGGTTCTTTTGACTGTAGTTTCAGTTCCGTAGCTCCGATTAGAATCATTCTTTTTGCAGATCGAATCTCTTCAGTTGAACTTTCTGATTTGATCTTCTTATTTGAGTTTTACATGTGCATATTTGCTTGAGTGCTTATGTATGCTATTGTTTGTTTGCGATAGAATTCCCGGAGTGCGAAGTGTGCTACTACGAGTCTCTAGGGTTTGCGGATCGTCAACAAGGCAAGTAACACATTGATCATACCCTTTTCATACCCAGTTTTTATGCATTAGTTTCAACCCCTCGAACATTGCATGAGTAGGATCTCTTAACATGTGGGTATTGGGAAGTAGATGTTGAGGTAGAACCTATTGCCCTTTTATTATCAAGCCCTTGGGAGTTACTTCTAAGCTATGGTTATATTGCCATGCTATGCTCGTAGACGTGGATTGGGTTTCAGTGTATCCATGACAGATGTGAGATTGTTAATTAATGGTTAACTTAAGGTGGCTACTTAAATACACATTTGGGTGGATTGGTTGCGGGCACCTGGAGAATCCAGTGTTGTCCTAGGATATCCCGGAGTACCCGTGTGATCATCCTATGGTTCGCCACCCAGGCTCAAAGGGATCATAAGATTATTCATGCTAGAAACTTCCGTGTGCAGCCACAAGATATTATGGGATCTAGCATAGTCGAGTATGTTGCATGACCTCTTCTAGTGGTAGGCTAGCAGATGTAGGGGATGTAGGTTGGTACTGTCTACCCAGGGTTAGAGTTAATGCTTCTGAAAGACTGTGTCTCATTCATCCGTTTCTAAAACACCATGTAGTGCGAGAAATCCAACGGAGGAGATCGAGTCTTGTGGGCAAAAGTGCGCAAACCTCTGCAGAGTGTACAAACTAATCATGGTTAGCCGTGTCCCCAATTATGGACATCTTGAGTATCTGGTTCTTGGATTATCATGTTGATCTCATCACTCTAATTAATTTGTTGGGTTGTTAAATACTGCTTAATTGGGATTGAGCTGGAGGAACCTTCTCAATGTTTAATATCTACCATGATAGTTAAACAAATTATATTCCTTTGTTGTAGGGAAAAATTGGCTTTTCGCAAAACATTATAACCGTACAGCCTCCACTAGCCTCATATGCATGTAGTGATAGCTTTTACTTGTTCATTGCTCTACTGTGTTATCTTGCCAGCATATTCCATGTGCTGACCCGTTTTGGGCTGCAACATATCATGTTGCAGACTTTTTAGACGAAGAGTAAGGTGCGCTAGGTCGTTGTCGTGCACTCAGCTATGCCGTTGGAGTTGATGGACTCACTTTATCTTCGAAGCCTTCCATTCTTATCTTACTTAGATGGCCTTAAGCCATATTTATTGTAATAAGTTCTCTCTTGAGACTATCGATGTAATAAGTGTGTGATTGCTACTCTGTTATAAATCCTTCGAGTACTGTGTGTGTCAGCACTACCGATCTAGGGATGACACTTATGCACAAAGATTTGACCGTTCGTGGTCGGATCGCTACAGTTATTAACCAGAGAGGTGTCTCAGTCATGTCTACATAGTTCTCGAACCCGTACGGTCTGCACGCTTAACGTTCGTTGACGATATAGTACTATATGAGTTATGTATGTTGGTGACCAAATGTTGTTCGGAGTCCCGGATGAGATCACGAACATGAAGAGGAGCTCCGGAATGGTCTGGAGGTAAAGATTGATATATAGGATGATATGGTTCGACCAAGGGGTGAAACCCATGGGGCTTTAGGTCGGTGCAAAAGGAGTTTTGCGGAGCCCAGGGGTCAAACGTCGGAGACCCTGGCGTCTGGCCCTGGGCCTAACGCCGAGGCCCATGGCGTCTGGGCAACGCCAAGGACCGTGGCGTCTGGTCCTGGAAGTCCGAGAAGGACTCTTCCTTGCGGGCAAAACCGACTTTGAGGAGGCTTTTACTCCAAGTTTCGACCCGAGGGCTCAACATATAAATAGAGGGGCAGGGCTAGCACCTGGAACACATCAAGATTCACCAAGCCATGTGCCAGCAACACCGTCCACTCTAGTTTATCCTCCTTCATAGTTTCCATTGTGCTTGGCGAAGCCCTGTGGAGATTGTTCTTCACCAACACCATCACCACATCGTCGTGCTGCGGAACTCATCCACTACTTCGCATGTCTTGCTGGATCAAGAAGGCGAGGACGTCATTGATATGAATGTATGCTGAACACAGAGGTGTCGTATGTTTGGTACTTGATCGGGACGGATGTGAAGGTGTACGACTACATCAACCATGTTGATAAACGCTTCCGCTTTGCGATCTTCAAGGGTATGAAGTTGCTCTCCCCCTCTCGTTTCTATGCATCTCCTAGATAGATCTTGCGTGAGCATAGGAAATTTTTGAAATTGGATGCTACGTTTCCCAATAGTGGCATCCGAGCCAGGTCTATGCGTAGATGATATGCACGAGTAGAACACAAAGAGTTGTGGGCGGTGATCTTCATACTGCTTACCACCAATGTATTATTTGATTCGGCGGTATTGTTGGATGAAGCGGCCCGGACCAACCTTACATGATCACGTTCATGAGACCGGTTCCACCGACAGACATGCAACTAGTTTTGCATAAAGGTGGCTAGCGGGTGTCTGTTTCTCCAACTTTAGTTGAATCGAATTTGACCGCAGCCAGTCCTTGTGAAGGTTAAAATAGCAAACTTGATAAATCGCTGTTGTGGTTTGGATGCGTAGGTAAGAATGGTTCTTGCTAAAAGCCCGTAGCGTCTACGTAAAACTTGCAACAACAAAGTAGAGGACGTCTAACTTGTTTTTGCAGGGCATGTTGTGATGTGATATGGTCAAGACATGATGTGTTATACGTTATTGTATGAGATGATCATGTTTTGTAAAAGTTATCGGTAACTGGCAGGAGCCTTATGGTTGTCGCTTTATTGTATGAAATGCAAACGCCATGCAATTGCTTTACTTTATCACTATGCATTAGCGATAGTTGTAGAAGCAATAGTTGGCGAGACGACCACGCGATGGAGATCAAGGTGTCAAGCCGGTGACGATAGAGATCATGACGGCGCTTTGGAGATGGAGATCAAAGGCACAAGATGATGATGGCCATATCATGTCACATATTTTGATTGCATGTGATGGTTATCTTTTATGCATCTTAATTTGCTTAGTACGACGGTAGCATTATAAGATGATCCCTTACTAAAATTTCAAGGTATACGTGTTCTCCCTGAGTATGCACTGTTGTGACAGTTCGTCGTGCTAAGACACCACGTGATGATCAGGTGTGATAAGCTCTACGTTCACATACAATGGGTGCAAGACAGTTTTGCACATGCAGAATACTCGGGTTAAACTTGACGAGCCTAGCATGTACAAACATGGCCTCGGAACACTGGAGACCGAAAGGTCGAATGTGAATCATATAGTAGATATGATCAACATAGAGATGTTCAGCATTGAAGACTACTCCATCTCACGTGATGATCAGACATGGTTTAGTTGATTTGGATCATGTAATCATTTAGATGACTCGAGGGATGTCTATCTAAGTGGGATTTCAGTAATTTGATTAATTGAACTTAATTTATCATGAACTTAGTCCTGATAGTATTTGCATATCTATGTTGTAGATCAATAGCTCGCCTAAAGCTCCCTTGTTTTATTTTTGATATGTCCCTACAGAAAAACTAAGTTGAAAGATGATAGTAGCAATGATGCAGAATGGGTCCGTAATCTGAGGATTATCCTCATTGCTGTATAGAAGAATTATGTCCTTGATGCACCACTAGGTGACAGACCTATTGCAGGAGCAGCTGCAGATGTTATGAAGGTTTGACAAGCTCAGTATGATGACTACTTGATACTTTAGTGCGCCATGCTTTACGGCTTACAACACGGACTTAAAAAATGTTTTGAACACCACGGAGCATATGAGTGTTCCAAGAGTTGAAATTAGTATTTCAGACTCATGCCCGTGTCGAGAGGTATGAGACCTCTGATAAGTACTTTGCCTACAAGATGGAGGAGAATAGCTCAGCTAGTGAGCATGTGCTCGGAATGTCTAGGTACTACAATTGCTTGAATCAAGTGGGAGTTAATCTTCCAGATAAGATAGTGATTGACAGAGTTCTCTAGTCACTATCACCAAGTTACTAGAACTTCGTGATGAACTATAACATGCAAGGGATAACGAAAACGATTCCCAAGCTCTTCGCGATGCTGAAATCGGCGAAGGTAGAAATCAAGAAATAGCATCAAGTGTTGATGGTTAACAAGACCACTAGTTTCAAAAAAAGGGAAAGGGAAGGAAAGGGAACTTCAAGAAGAATGGCAAGCAAGTTGCCACTCCCATGAAGAAGCCCAAAGCTAGACCCAAACTTGAAACTGAGTGCTTCTACTACAAAGGAAATGGTCATTGGAAGCAGAACTGCCCAAAAACTTGGTGGATACGAAGGATGGAAAAGTGAAAAAAGGTATATTTGATATACATGTCATTGATGTGTACTTTACTAGTGTTCATAGTAGCCCCTAGGTATTTGATACTGGTTCAGTTGCTAAGATTTGTAACTCGAAACAGGAGTTGCAAAATGAACAGATACTAGTTAAGGGCGAGGTGACGATGTGTGTTGGAAGTGATTCCAAGGTTGATAAGATCACCATCGCACACTCCCTTTACCTTCGGGATTAGTGTTGAACCTAAAATAAATACTATTTGGTGTTTGCGTTGAGCATGAATATGATTGGATCATGTTTATTGCAATACGGTAATTCATTTAAGTCAAAGAATAATTGTTATTCTGTTTACATGAATAAAACCTTCTATGGTCATACACTCAATATAAATGGTTTATTGAATCTCGATCGTAGTGATTGATGTCTACTACGCAACTTTATTCTTGTAGACACGTGTTGGGCCTCCGAGCGCAGAGTTTTGTAGGACAGTAGCAATTTTCCCTCAAGTGGATGACCTAAGGTTTATCAATCCCTGGGAGGCGTAGGATGAAGACGGTCTCCTCCCAAACAACCCTGCAATCAAATACAAGAAATCTCTTGTGTCCCCAACACACCCAATACAACGGCAATTTGTATAAGTACACTAGTTCGGCGAAGAGATGGTGATAAAAGTGTAATACGGATGGTAGAAATATACTTTTATAATCTGAATAAATAAAAACAGCAAGGTAGCAAATAGTAAACGGGTACAAAAACGGTATTGCAATGCTTGGAAATGAGTCCTAGGGTCCGTACTTTTGCTAGTGCAATCTCTCAACAGTGCTAATATAACTGGATCATATAACCACCCCTCAAAGTGCGATGAAGAATCACTCTGAAGTTCCTATCTAGCGGAGAACATAAGAAGAAATCGTTTGTAGGGTACGAAACCACCTCGAAGCTATTATTTCCGATCGATCTAACCAAGAGTTCGTACTAAACTAACACCAAATAATTTCAGATTCATAATACTCAATCCAACACAAAGAACCTCAAAGAGTGCCCCAAGATTTCTACCGGAGAAACAAAGAAAAGAACATGCGTCAACCCCTATGCGTAGATTACCCCAATGTCACCTCGGGAATCCACGAGTTGAGTGCCAAAATATATATCAAGTGAATCAATACGATACACCATTGTCACCACGAGTATTCATATGCAAGACACATATCAAGTGCTCTCAAATCCATAAAAGTATTCAATCTGATAAAACAAAATCTCAAAGGGAAAACTCAATTCACAACAAGATGGAGAGGGGAAAACACCATATGATCCGACTATATTAAGAAAGCCCGCGATACATCAAGATCGTGACATCTCAAGAACACGAGAGAGAGAGAGAGAGAGAGAGAGAGAGATTAAACACATAGCTACTGGTATAAACCCTCAGCCACGAGGGTGGACTACTCCCTCCTCATCGTGGTGGACACCGGGATGATGAAGATGGCCACCAATGATGATTCCCCCCTCCGGAAGGGTGTCAAAAAGGGTCTAGATTAGTTTTCGGTGGCTACAGAGCCTTGCGGCGGCGGAACTTCTGATCTAGGTTAACCCTCAGGGTTTTTGGAACATTTGGGAACTTATAGGGTAAAGAGGGGGTGCGGGAGGCCACCGAGGTGGGCACAACCCACCTGGGCGCGCCTGGGCCCCGAGGGGCGCCCTGGTGGGTTGTGAACCCCTCGCGGCACCCCCAGGTGCTTCTATGGCCCACCGGTGGTCTTCTGGTCCATAAAAAAAGTTTCACGGTGTTTGGACTCCGTTTGATATTGATTTCCTGTGATGTATAAAACAAGCAAAAAATAGCAACTAGCACTGGGCACTGGGTCAATAGGTTACCCAAAAAATGATATAAAGTTGCTATAAAATGATTGTAATACATCCAAGAATAATAACATATTAGCGTGAATACGTCATAAATTATAGATACGTTGGAGACGTAACAACATCCCCAAGCTTAATTCCTACTCGTTCTCGAGTAGGTAAATGAAAAAAGAAATAATTTATGAAGTGTAAATGCTAGCAAAGTGCATAAGTTTGATCAATGACAATTTCAATCACTTTTCCTAGCATCATAACACCAATTCTTTGTCATAAAATTTCTCATGTTAAAGTAGCAACCAATTCACATGTTTAGGTTCAAACAAGGAATTCTCTTGAAACTCAACAACCTATGTTCTCAGTCACCAAGCAATTGCAATTCAACTTATTCAACAAAGTTTAAGTAAGAGCTCCACATACTCAACCATCATATAGTCCTCTATGATTGCTAACACTCACCGCATACACATGAGCAAAATGTTTCAACCGGACACATAGAAAGATAGGGGCTTATTGTTTTGCCTCCCAACATATTCACCTCAAGGGTGATGTCAACAATAATAACTCATGCTACCCATATTCAACTGGACATATGTGCCTAGATCTTTCCTCACCACATGATGCTTGCCAAAGGAGAAAAACAAATAGGAATAGAAGGAAAAACTTTGACTCTTGCAGAAAAGTAAATACATAAAAGTAAAGGATAGGCCCTTCGCAGAGGGAAGCAGAGGTTGCCATGCGCTTATTTATTTGTATGCTCAACCCCTTAGTGCAAAAGAACATCACGTTATATTGCCCCTTATGATAGCAACCTTTATTATGCAGTCTGTCGCTTTTATTACCATCACAAGTTCGTACAACGCTTAATTTTCTCTTACACTAAATGATCTAACACTTTTAGAAGCAATTTTTATTGCCTTATTGCACCGATGACAACTTACTTGAAGGATCTCACTTAATCCTTTGGTAGGTACGGTGGACTATTGAAAAAAAAAGATTTGGGTTTAAGGGTTTTTGGATGCACAAGTAGTATCTCCACTTGGTGCAGAATTTTTGGCTAGCAAAGATGGGGGGCAAGCACCACATGTTGAAGGATCTATGACAATATAACTTCTATGTGAATATGTACAAACATAAACCATTACGCTGTCTTCCTTGTCCAACGTCAACAATTTTGGCATATAATATTTTGATGGGGGCTCACAATCACAAAAGATTTCCAAGATAGTGTATTTGCATGTGAAAGTTCTCTTCCTTATACTAATTATTCGTGAATTGTTTGTATGAACAATATTGTGATTGTCAAGCTTCGAAACGCAATGTGAAGCTACCACTAGGCAAGATATAATTTCAATTTCATGATTTTCAATTCATTCAACAATTTACTCATAGGATATAAGTGAAGCACAAGAGTAAATGACAAGCTACTCCAAAAAGATATAAGTGAAGATCAAGCGAGTAGTTAAGTAAATAGGTAGCTAATTGTGGACTCTCTCTTATTTAAAAACTTACAGATACAAATATTTTATTAAAACAACAAGCAAACACAAAATAAAATGACATTATAAGGATAACACACATCATGTGAAGAAGAAAAAACTTAGGTTCAACCGATACTAACCGATAATTGTTGAAGAAGAAAGGTGGGATGCCTACCGGGGTATCCCCAAGCTTAGATGCTTGAGACTTCTTGAAATATTATCTTGGGATGCCTTGGGCATCCCCAAGCTTGAGCTTTTGTGTCTCCTTAATTCCTCTTGTATCACTGTTTTCCTAAATCCCAAAAGCTTCATCCACACAAAACTCAACAAGAACTTGTGAGATAAGTTAGTATAAACCAATGCAAAAACCTTATCATTCTCTACTGTAGCAAATCACTAAAATTATTATTCAACATTGTAGACTAAATGCCACTACATATTTAATACTCCTATCCTCAAATAGAATCAGTAAACAAGCAAACAATGCAAACATAACAACAATCTGCCAAAACAGTACAGTCTGTAAAGAATGCAAGAGTATCAATACTTATCTAACTCTAAACATTATGAAAATTTGCCACACTGTAGAAAATTTATCAGAGCTTATTTTGCAAAAAGTTTCAAAATTTTATCACATTATGTATTTTCTAGGGAATTTTTGCAACAGCGGTAAACTTTCTGTTTTCAAACAGCAACATGTAGACTTGTAAAATAAGCATGGTGAAGGCTATCCTTGACATTTTTATTGAAAAGAAAAGATGCAAAACATTATTCTAAATAAAAGCAAGAAAATACAAATAAAATAAAATGACACTCCAAGCAAAACTCATATCATGTGATGAATGAAAACATAGCTCCAAGTGAGGTTACCGATAATGTTGAAGACGAAAGAGGGGATGCCTTCCGGGGCATCCCCAAGCTTAGTTGCTTGGATATTCCTTGGATATTAACTTGCGGTGACTTTTGCATCCCCAAGATTAGGGTCTTGTCACTCATTATTCTCCTCATATCTATATCTCACCCAAAACTTGAAAACTTCAATCACACAAAACTTAACGGAACTTCGTGAGATAAGTTAGTATGATAAAGAGCAAACCATTTCAATTTGGTACTGTCAAAGACAAGATTCATAATTGTTTCCACACAATTCCTACTATAGCATATCATTTACACAATTTATATTGAGCAATATAAGCCATAGAAACTAGAAAACAAGCAAACTATGCATTGAAAACAGAATCTATCAAAAACAGAACAACTTGTAGTGATCTGGATAACTACCATACTTATGCTACTCCAAAAATTCTGAACAATTAGGAAACCCTGGGTAATTTGTATGTCTATCACCTGTAAAAAATTCAGAATTTTATCACGCTCCAGTGAATTTTCACAATTCCTGGACTGAGCGCAAAAGTTTCTGTTTTTGGACAGAATCAAGTCAACTATCATCCACACTATCCCAAAGTCTTTACTTGGTACTTTATTGAAACAAAATCTATAAAACATGATTACTACAGTAGCATAATCATGTGAACACACAAAAACAACAAGCGCTTTTCTTTAATGCCTTTTAGTTAGGCATGATGAGTTCAATGATGCTCGCATAAAAGATAAGGATTGAAACATGCAAGAGAGCATCATGAATCATAAGTTCCTCTCTCATAACAATTTTCAGTAGCATCATGAATAGATTCATCAATATAACCATCACATAAAGCATTCTTTTCATGATCCAAAAGCATAGAAAATTTATTACTCTCCATATAAGCAATTTTATTCTCATTCACAATGGTGGGAGTATCATATGAAACTCGAATACTATAAACTGTTTCCACATTAAAAGAGTAATGTTCAGAAAAGGGATATTCAAAATTATGACAATAATTATCACTCCTTTTTATAACATAAGTATCATCACAATAATCATCATAAGTAGGAGGCATGCAATCATCATAGCAAAATTTGATCATTCAAAGTAGGGGGACTAAAAAGATCATCTTCATTAAGCATAGCATCCCCAAGATTGGGACAAACATTAATTGCAGCAAATAAATTATCAAACATGTCATTATCATCAAACATAGCATCCCCAAGCTTGTGGCTTGGCATATCATAAACATAATCACTCTCATCATTAATAGTATGAATAGCACCAACGGTATAACAATTGTTATCATCATAATTTCCCAAGTTGGTGCCAAAAAGATTTCCAAGATTATAAGAAGTATCATTATCTTCCAAATCATAATCATCAAAACAAGCAATGGGCAAAACAAAATCATCATCTATAGTTCTCTCGGACATTGTGCCATAAGACATAGAAGCAATATCATCATCAAGTGCATCATCCTCCATAATTATTTTTGATTCATTTTCATGAGGCACAACAATAATAGGAGAAACACTATTTGCGAGAGATGCCTTTTTTCCTCTATTCTTTCTTATTCTTTTCTTCTTCTTCACCACATCATGTGTGGGTTTAATTAAATTTTTCAAGCTTCTTATCGATGAGATTGGTTGAATAGGGAGCTCCTCCTCATCACCTATTTCATCATGAGAGACAATAGGAGGGAAAGTGGAAATATTTTCCCTTTCATTAGTATTCCTTTTATATTCTATTGGTTTTCTCATCTTTCTATAGTTGGCAATATAAGCATTCTCATTGCAATTTACCATGCAAAACATATGGATATTTTTCACTTTAGCTTCAATGTCGTCCGTGAGAATGAATACTTCAAACCAACTATTTTTATGTGTCAATTCTTCACTCACCGAAAATAGACAAAGCTCATTATAAACTTCAAGGGTGATCAAATCATTACAATATTTGGCCATGATTCGATCATGAAAAAGTTTGCATTGGAAATTAAGATGACCAACCTTATTGCAAAGTTCACAAGTAATAGGACAAAGAGAACATAATTTTGTAGCATATTCATCTATCACTTTGAGCAAAGAATTGGTTTCATCATGTTTATGCTTCTTGCAAAATCTATCTTCCCTATAAGGCACGTCTTCAGAAACTTTATGCACTCCACAAAAATTGACATTCTTATAAGAAACATTTTTGTCATGACTTGTGAAATTATCATTAGCGTTTTAGATATTCAAAAAATTCATACTAACAACATTGTAATCATGCTCGCCATTCAAATATTTTGTGGCAAAGATTTTTTTGACTTCTTATTCTAACAATTAAGCACAATTTTTTGAACCATCATTTTCAAGAATGATATTATAAAGATAATCAATAATATGATGCAACCTCAATTCCATTTTTATGTAGTTTTCTTTTATAAACCAAACTAGTGATAAAACAAGAAACTAAAAGATTCGATTGCAAGATCTAAAGATATACCATCATGCACTCACCTCCCCGACAACGGCGCCAGAAAAGAGCTTGATGTCTACTACGCAACTTTATTCTTGTAGACATGTGTTGGGTCTCCAAGCGCAGAGTTTTGTAGGACAGTAGGAATTTTCCCTCAAGTGGATGACCTAAGGTTCATCAATCCGTGGGAGGCGTAGGATGAAGATGGTCTCTCTCAAACAACCTTGCAATCAAATACAAGAAATCTCTTGTGTCCCAACACACCCAATACAACGGCAATTTGTATAGGTGCACTAGTTCGCTGATGAGATGATGATAAAAGTGTAATATGGATGGTAGAAATATATTTTTTAATCAGAATAAATAAAAATAGCAAGGTAGCAAATAGTAAACTGTAAGTGCATCTAGTGCCCCTTAGTGATTTTGGTGGATTGAAGACTTATAGGTTAAGGAACTAATGCGTTTGTGAGTGTACACAGGTCTATAAGTCTATGAGGAGTTTGATATTTACAGAGAGAGTCGACCCCTAAAAATGAAGTTCTTCAACAGAAGACTTTGATATTCTGAAGGCTTTCTGAAGACTTTGAAAGTGAAGAAATTGGTGTGACCTTGAAGACTTGGTATTCGTTTGAGGAACATGAAGCGTGAAGACTTTTGTTTTCGTAGTTTCATTTTCTCTTTCTTGAGTCATAGGAAACACCGTCTCGTTAAAGGGGTCGAGGAAATACTAAGGAAAAATTTCCATGTGATGCTCAACTCAAAATCCTACACCTACCAATCCCTTCGAGTGAAGCCTTTGAAATCTCATACAGATTCAGTCAATTTCTTCATGATGAGACGAAGTTCTTCCGTCGCGAGGAATTTGTCCTGACCGAGGAGTTAGGAATTCGCCAAAGGCGGATTGCCTACACAAGGAGGATCATGATAGCCCCGAGGAATTTGATATTCAAATTTCCGACCGTTCTTTATCTTCTTGCGCCACTGTCCCAAAATATCTTATCCAACTAACGGTCATATCATTGAAGGGCATTTATGTCTTATCATGTCGGGCTGCTCCCTAGGCTATAAATAGCCGCCCCCTACAACCACTAGCTGGTTGGCTGCTCCGAGAGAACTTGACACTTGTCACTTGAGAGCAACCCATCCTCTGAGGACTTTGAGCAAAAATCATCAAGTGAGGAAAAACCCAAAAACCAAACCCCTACAAACCCAAAGTGATTGAGCATCACTGAAGAAATTGATCCTGCGTGGATCCGACGCTTGTTACCTTTGAAGATTGTGCTTCTTCCATACGGTTAGGCGTCATGGTCTAGAGCATCCAAGAGGAATTGTGGATCGCCGAGTGACCAAGTCTGTGAAGGTTTGGAAGTCGCCTGAAGACTTACCACGAGTGATTGGACGAGGTTTGTGTGACCTTAGTTCAAGGAGAATACAGTGAGGACTTGGTGTCCCGAGCTGCGTGCTCAAGGATCGGGTGTCCGGACTGTGTGTCCTCGAGTTTAAATACTCACCGCTCCAACCGGGCGTATAACCGAGACAGCAGCTTGGAACTGTTCTACCAAATCATTGTCTTCACCAACCTAATCGGTTCTATTTCCTCAACCCTTTCATTTCTTCATTATCGTGTTGAGTGTTTGTTCATATCTGTGTTTGAATACTTTGATCAAGACTTTCTCAATTTCCTCGTTCAATTTCTTCATCTGTTTGTCTTCATCTTGTGTTATCCTGTGATTACGCTTTACGTACTCTGTGATTGTCTTCGTTTCATCATGATGACTATGCGTGTATTCTGTTATGCTTACTTGAGTACTTATTCCGCAGACGTAGTTCTTCACTAAGGAATTTCCTCACCGCAAATTCCTCGATGAAGAATTCATAAAATCGCCTATTCACCCCCCTCTAGTCGATATAACGCGCTTTCAATTGGTATCGAGCAAGGTACTCCTTGTTCGTGTGATTTTGGTTTAACCACCGGAGTTTTAGTTATGTCGACCGCAGTATGATCAAGGTCTCAGCAGGGCGTCCTACCTTCGATGGGACGGACTACCCCTCTTTCGAAGAACAAGATGCGAATGCATCTTGAAGCAATTGACAACGATCTCTGGTATGTTGTGGAAAATGGTGTTCCCTCAGTCACACCTTCTCTGAATGATGCTGATGTGAAGAGATTCAAGCAACTCGATTCTCAAGCGAAGAATATCATATGTGGCCATCTGAGCAAAGGTCAATATGGAAGAGTGAGTGCTTTGGAATCTGCCAAGCTCATCTGGGATAGGCTGTCCAAAGTAAATGAAGGAGTCTCAACTCAGCGTGACTCCCAAGTTGATGTTCTTCGGAATCTCTTCAACTGCTTCAAAAGACTCGACAATGAAAATGTTCAACAAACCTTCGATCGCCTCACTGACATCTCAAATGAGCTTCAAGCACTTGGTGCCACTGGCATCACCGACCATGAGGTGGTGAAGAAATTGTTAAGATCGCTTGATTCCTCATTTGATACTCTGGCACTGATGATACAAGAACGAGCTGACTACAAGTCTCTTGATCCTGCCGATATCCTCGAAAGGATAAATACTCACGAGTTCCAGCTTGCTGAAAAGAGAGATCTCTATGGTTCTGGCTATGGAAAAACACGTGCCCTGAAGGCTAAGGCTGTGTCCGAATCTGAGTGTGAAGACTCGTAGTAGCCTTGGAGATCCTGAAGAATTAGGCCAGAGCTAGCACTCGCTCGTGAAGAAATTCCAGAAATTCTCAAGACGTGGTCGCTTTGGAAAATCCTCAAGAAGCAAGTGATTCCTCATCTAGTGACTATAAGAGAAGACTTTGTCACAAATGCAAGAAACCTGGTCACTACATCCATGATTGTCCTCAGTGGGAAAAGGAATTAAAGAAGAAGAAACACAAGGATTACAGTTCTGATGACGCGAAGAAGAAAAAGAAATCATCGAAATCTTCATCATCAAAATCCTCAAAGCCTTCTTCTCACAAGAAGAGCAGCTCCAAAAAGGCTTGGGCATTCATTGGCAAGGAAATGGACTCTAAAGCTGAATCTGAGGAACATGAGGAAGAGGAGGAGTCTGAAGAATCCGAATCTGGTGTGGCTAGTCTGGCTTTCGCTACTGCTTTCGTCAGCAAGTCCATCTTCAATACTGAAGAAACTGACTCCGCCGACAAGCCTGATGAGGATGATGATGACTACACTCCCACCTATTGCTTCATGGCAAAAGGTGCCAAGGTACTGAATTTCACCTCCTCTGAATCTAGTGAAAATGAATCTGATGAGGATCTCAAGCCCAGCTACTCTAAACTTGCTAAGATTGCTATAAAACAACAAAGGGCTTTTGAAAAAGTTCAAAACATGCTAGACAAAAGTGATGATATGTTGGGTGAAGAAATGGATCGCACTAAAGCCCTGACTGAAAATCTTCAGAGACTTCATTCTAGGCTTGACAGCCTTCAAGGTCATCATAACACTCTCCTATCTGATCATGAGAAACTTTCTTATGAATTTCTTCAAAGAAAGCAAGATCTTGAGAAGCTAAGAGTGAGTTATGAAGATCTTCAGAAGGAGCGCGATTCATTACTTGCTCAACAAATCAGCGCTTCTCAAGAAGAATTTGTTCCTCCATGCTTAAAATGCATTGAACGTAAATCTGCTAATTCTTCACCTGAATGTTCAAATGCTTCAACTGTTACAAATTCTTCACCTGCCTCTGCTATCACTAATTCCTCATCTGAGGACATTGCTAGTATCACTGACGATGCAGGGCTGAAGGAGTTGTACATGACAGGCATGTACAAAAGCCTCAAAGGGCATCAGACTCTTTGTGATGTGCTTAAAAAGCAGATCCTCAACAGGAACCCTAGGAAAGAGGGTATCGCCTTTGAGAGGAAACTAAATGCTGATGGAACATACTGGAAGCCTGAGCAGTATCCCAAAACCTCATGGGTTGCTGCAAAGGGACCTCCAGTTGATCCATCTAACTTATCTGGCTTTACATGCGAATTTCCTCATTCTGCTGATGAGTCATTTGACTCCAACTATAAACTGTTCAAAAATCAGAATGGTGAAGTATTTGCTAGATATGTTGGCACTAATCGCAGAACGGTTCCCCTATGAAGAAAATCTGGGTTCCCAAGAAGTGCCTTGAAAGTCTTCGTGAATGTCCTCATGACACCACCAAAGAAGAATAGGAACCCCAGATCAAATTCTTCATATGGACAAAATTCTTCATATGGATCCAAGTCCACATACGGACCAAATTCCTCACGTGGATCAAATTCCTCAAAAGGATCAAAGTCCTCATATGATTATCATCGTGCTAACAACTCTGCTTTCGAGGTAGAGCTAAGGGCTATGAATATGTGCATTATTCTTCAAACCAATATGTTCATATGTCCTCGAAGAATTTCTCTGCTTATTCATATGCTTACCCTAACCCCTCTTATGTGAAACGAAATGGTTTGGCCTCTATGCCACCATTCTCGTATGGTGCTCGCAGAGTGATGAACTCTTTGCCACCCCTTCAGATGTGGGTGGTGAAGAAAAAGAACTAATCTCTTCTGCAGGGTCAGGTCTCCAGACGTGCCTTAACGTCTGAAGAATTTGCTGGGGGCCTGACAAAATGCCTGAAAGGACACAGGCTAATCATGATGAAATGAACTTTCATTTCACACGTCCTCCTACTGCTTATCAGATTGATACTGACTGATGAAATTCATCTGATGAACTTGATATCATATTCTTCACTGATGAAGTATATGAGATCGTAAGTTGTACTAATTCATCTGCAGGATGATCAACCGAAAGCCACTGAGTGGGTTCTTGATAGTGGATGTACAAATCACATGACCGGTGACAAGAATCTATTGATGGATGCTCCTTATCACCGTCACATCTCAAGCATATCATCTTTCTTGACAAAGGCAAAAGTCGTATTGGGTCTTGGTAAGGTTGCTATCTCTAAGGACATGCACATGGACAAAGTCATGCTTGTTGAGTCCTTAGGATACAACCTCATGTCGATCTCAATGCTTTGTGATCTTGATATGGTTGTTATCTTTGGCAAGTATCGTTGTGTTGTGATTATGGAAGTGACAATTCCAAAGTCTTCAAGGCTTTAGGAGAGGAGACTTGTATATTGTTGACTTCTCCACAGACCACAACCAGCCGTGTGTCTACTTGCAAAAGCTTCGTATAGGCTGGCTATGGCATCGGCGACTTGGTCATGCAGGCATGAGGAATTTGCACACGCTTGCAAAGAAGAAGCATGTCATTGGCATTGAGAATGTCAAATTCCTCAAGGATCACTTATGCGAGCCCGTGAAGCTGGAAAAATGACCAAGGCCAAGCATCCAAATAAGACTATCATGACCACTACTCGTCCCTTCAATTGCTTCACATGGACCTCTTTGGTCCCAATCACTACTCAGCTGTCGTTAATGATGCATCCTTATATGGATTTGTTATTGTTGATGATTACTCTCGTTACACATGGGTACACATTGTTACTTACAAAAATCAAGTGCGGAAGTCTTCAAACGATTTTCCTCGAGGGCTTCAACTAACTTTGGTGTGAAGATCAAGCACATCAGAGTGACAATGGAACTGAGTTCAAGAATTCGGTCTTGATGACTATCTTGATGAACTTGGTATTACTCATGAGTTATCTGCTCCTTATACTCCTCAAAAAATGGCGTCGTGGAGCGCAAGAACAGAACTCGGTTGAGATGGCTCGACTATGCTTGATGAATACAAAACGCCTAGTCGCTTTACGGATTGAAGCAATCGACACTGCGTGCCACATCATCAACAGAGTATATCTTCACAAATTCTTCAAGAAGACTGCCTATGAACTCCTCACTGACAAGAAACCTAATGTAAGTTATTTCAAAGTCTTCAGTGCTAAATGCTGGATTAGAGATCCTCATCACAACTCTAAATTTGCACCGAAAGCACATGAAGGTTTTATGCTTGGTTACGGAAAGGACTCGCACACCTACAGATTCTTCAACATCACTCTACACAAGATTGTTGACACTGTAGATGTGCGGTTCGATGAAACTAATGGCTCGCAAAGAGAGCACCTACCTTCTGTGTTAGACGAACCAGCACCTGAGGATTCTATCAGGTTTAAGGCAATTGAGGATGTCATTCCTACTGAAGAAACTGCTGAAGAACTCATCCTCAGACGCTGAAGAACGTCGAGCTGATGCACCTGAAGATAATGCTGAAGAAAATGGTGCTGAGGAAAATGATCAAATTCCTCGACGACAACCAGCTCATCCTCGTGTTGCAAAAGAAGTGCAAGTGGAGAAGATCATCGATGACATTAAAGCGCCAGGTCCTCTCACACGCTCAAAAGCTTCACATTTATCTAACTTTTGTGGGCACTATGCTTTTGTATCTATCACAGAGCCCACTAAGGTAGATGAAGCATTTCTGGAGCCGGAGTGGATTCAGGCCATGCAAGAAGAATTACATCGATTCGAGCTCAACAATGTCCGAACTGGTCAAACATCCAGATCCTCGCAAGCATAATATCATTGGCACAAAGTGGATCTACCGCAACAAGCAAGATGAAAATGGTCTTGTGGTGAGGAATAAGGCACGACTAGTAGCTCAAGGCTACACGCAGGTTGAAGGAATTGATTTCGATGAAACTTTTGCACCTGTCGCTAGACTTGAGTCTATTCGCATATTACTCGCCTATGCTAACCATCACAATATCACCTTATATCAAATGGATGTGAAAAGTGCATTCCTCAATGGTAAGCTTGAGGAAGAAGTATATGTTGCTCAACCCCTAGGTTTTGAAGATCCAAAGAATCCTGACAAAGTCTTCAGACTCAATAAGGCCCTCTATGGCCTCAAGCAAGCCCCTCGGTGGTATGATACATTGAAGGAATTCTTTGTGAAGAATGGCTTCACACCCGGTTCACTCGACCCTACTCTCTTTACTAAATCTTATGATGGTGAACTGTTTGTGTGCCAAATATATGTTGATGATATTATCTTTGGCTGTACTGACCAACTTTATAGTGATGAATTTGCCTATATGATGAGTGAAGAATATCAAATGTCTATGATGGGAGAGTTGAAATTCTTCTTAGGTCTTCAAATTCGTCAACAACACAATGGCATATTCATATCTCAGGAGAAATACCTCAAAGATGTCCTCAAGAAATTCGCATGCAAGATTGCAAAGGTGTCAAAATTCCTATGCCCACAAATGGCCATCTATGCAATCGATGAAAATGGTATTGACTTGATCACAAGGTATACCGCCCATGATTGGTTCTTTATTGTACTTATGTGCATCTAGGCCAGATATAATGCTTAGTGTTTGCATGTGTGCCCAATTTCAAGCTACACCAAGGAATCACACCATAAGGCTGTGAAGCATATTCTTCGATATCTAGCTCACACACCAACACTAGGATTATGGTACCCCAAGGGCTCTACTTTTGATCTCATTGATATTCGACTCGACTATGCTGGTGATCGTGTGGACCGCAAGTCAACATCTGGTACTTGTCATTTCCTCGACGATCTTTGGTCCGTTGGTCCTCGAAGAAACAGAACTGCATATCACCGCTCATCATGGAAGCTGAATACATTGCTGCTGGCTCGTGTTGTGCTCAATTGCTATGGATAAAGCAAACTCTCAAGGACTACGGCATCAACGTGAAGAATGCGCCTCTCTATTGTGACAATGAGAGTGCCATCAAGATTGCTCACAACCCAGTTCAGCACTCGAAGACAAAGCACATTCAAATTCATCATCATTTTCTTCGTGATCATGTGTTGAAGGGCGACATCTCCATCGAAAGCACGTGAAGATCAAGAACAGCTAGCTGATATCTTCACTAAGCCCTTGGATGAGAAGATATTTAGCAAGTTGCGGTGTGAGCTAAATATCTTAGAATCTTCGAACGTTCTTTGAAAAAGACACACATCCTAACACTTATGCAAAATTGATGACTTAGATGTGCAACACATGAAGAAACGTTTTTATTCAATCAATGAAGAATAACACTCTTAGTGTGAAGAAATTAATGAAGAATTTGACTCTCGAACCCTACGACAATTGTACGCGGTGTCTGAAATCATCTTTCTTATACGGTGGGTCACGCCACCACCAAAGTTGAAAATCTTCAATTTGAGTTTTTCCTCAGTTTTGAAATTCTTCAGTTTTTCAAATTCTTCAACTTTGCAAAATCTTCAATGTTTCCGTCGTCTTTCTTCATTGGCTATATATATATATATATGGGTTTATGTCCTCTACAACATTCACTTATGGCTATTTCTTCAAGTCGCTTTTTCTGCTAAGTGAATGTGATCGGACCCTTCCCCCTCTATGCTATACTCAACCCAATCCATTCACAAATTCTTCATGTGCGTTCTATTTTGAAACTCGTTCAAAATCTTCACTGTGTCCTTGACAGCTGAAGAAATTGCAATGGAACTTTAAAACTGATCTTATCCAAACTTTCGTTTTTGCCGCTCAAACCGTTCCGCATCCCACGATGCATTATTTTACTCACCCACAATCATACACGATCTCCACTACACAGTACGTGGATGACACATGTCGTGAGAAGGGAAATGGTCAGGGGCATGCTCGTCCTAAATCTTCGGGCGATCCGTTTTTCATCGTGTCTATAAATACCCCTCTCCCCTTCCTCACTTCTTTTACTCTGCTCGACCTCTCTCTCCCGCTCGAGCTCCTCAAACCCTAGCGCCGCCGCTACTCCATCGTCGCCGGTGAGGAAAAGCTTCACTGCCTCGACCTCGTCGCCGACGTACTCGCGCCGACCGCGAAAATCCTCACTCTGCCGCCGCAGTAGCTGTCTTCCTCTGCCAAGTTAGGGCGTGGAAGATCTGAACGAACGAACTTCCCAACTGTTCTTCTCAGTTTGTCGTGTTCTTCACTTCGGGTAATTAAAAGTTACTTTTACTACTCGCTTTGATTCTCAAACCTTCTTAAAAATCTTCAAAGGTGTTTATTCTTCAAATCTTCACACATATGAACACCTCAAATCTCTTGATTCGTTTCTCTAAGCAATGATTTTCTTCAAGATTCCTCAATTGTGTGGATCCTCAATCTATACAACTCTGGAACCTAAGACAAAGAACGCTTAGTGAAATTCTTCAAGGCTCATCTGGTCAAAATCCTCAAAACTTGTTCTTTTTGAAAAAACCTTCTGAGAATGCATATGACCTCTCCAAATTCCTCGCAACTATACTCTATTCACAGGTACACATGTCCGCTGCTGAATCACTAGGTTCTCATCAACTTAACTCATTTGCAGCGTTCCTCGAAGAAAAACTGCATACTTCTTCAGAGAACTCAATTGTTCAAATTCCTCAACTGAAGATCATGGCAGACGGTAAGAAGCCACAGAAAGGAGGAAAGAAACCTGAGGTTATAACTGCGTTTGAAATCACTGAGGAAATCTATGCTGACTACTGCACACCGGATGAAGAAAACAAAAATCAACGCAAGGTGCGTATTCAGAAGATTGAACGGAGATGGGCACGGGAATGGAGGGAATACAGATATGTGACTCCTAAGTACATGAAGAAATTCGCTCTTAATCCTCCATGCCCAAGAGCTCCTTTGCGACCTGGCCAAGTAGCTGATCCCACAAGCATCAAACGAGGTGAGGACTTTCCTGATGAATGGGCTAAACGCCAAGCAAAATTGGCAAAGCAAGCAAAGGAGGCAAGAAGAAATTCAATGAGGATTCTGCCACTGCTCGCCACGAGGTCTCGGTCAAACCGAGGAAATCCATGCAAAGATGCCTGCTCATAAGCCAAGTGCTTCACCATCTGCGCCCTCACGGCCAAGTTCCTCAAAGAGCACCCTCCAAGAAAATTCCTCACACTGCTGCTGCTCCACCAAAGTCCTCAACAGCTCCGTCAAAACCTTCGGTCCTGTGCACTGCTACATGTCAAAGGACTGCTGGCTTCTCAATTGCCTCAGCGTTTACGCAAGTTCCTCAAGAGCTCCCATTTCTTCAATCGCCCGACTCACCAAGACCAAATCAACAATTGGACGAGGTCCTCGGCCTAGCCAAAGAAGAAACAGGTTGCATTCCATGTGCCTTCTGATGATGAAGCATCTGATCTTGAACTTGCGGAAATCATCAGAGACCGTCAAGAAAAGGCCGCTAGAGCCAAAGGTACATCTGTGCCCTCGCTGTTGGATCCAAGAAAGTCCTCGACTATATTGATCTCGGCACAAGGATCCCAATACCCCTATGCCTGACTTTCATCGACACCGGACAAAGTCATATGTTGACTCACTTCATCGCTGAAGAAAATGGAAGTTTGAGAAGGCAAGGGAAATCAAAAGGCTCAATACAGAAGGAGAAGTTCTCAAGAAAACGTTGTCAAGATGACACCGAGGAGCTTCTCAAGGTCCAGACTGAAATTCAAGACCTCAAAAAAACTTCGATTCCTATTATGCTGATTGGCAAGGAGCCAAGGTCGATTTGTGAACTGACGAAGAAATTCACAAATGTTGCAGCCCGATGCAACATGAATTCCTCAGTGAAGCCTCAGCCCAACCGACTTAAGAACATGCCAAGACTGCTGATGACGCTCAGCCTGCTGATGAAAATGCTAGTTCCAGGCTGATGATCCCATTCTAGCCACTGAAGAAATTGCCGTGGCACCCACTAGTGGTGCGCTGAAGAAATCGCTCAAGACAGGCAACTGCATCGCCATACCAAGAAAAACGAACCACATTCCTCGGCTCCTCCTGCGCCAACTCCAACTCCAATTCTTCCATCTGCCTCGATGTGAAGAAAACCAAGGCTGCGAACGAGCTGCTGTGAAGAAAAGGAAAGCATCACCTGCGCCGATTCTTCTATCACAAGAAAATGAGGCCTATGACCAGCTCATACGAAAATCCAATTGATGCTGTTCCAATTTCCTCCATACCATCAAAGGACGTTGTTCCTTTTGGAGAAGACTATGAGATCCCAATCGAATCTGATGAAGAACATCATTCTGCTGCTTCGTCAGAGCAGATTGATGAAGAAATTGAAGTGGATGCAATCCCTTCAACCCCAGTCATTTCCTCACCTATGCCTCAGTTCACAGCTGAAGAGGTTGGTGTTGAGGAAATTGAAGATGAAGATGTGGATATTGGATGCACCACACCAGTGATGAATGATGACTTTTGGGAAAGTCTGCATCCCAATACTCCTCTCTTCACCCCGCTCCAACAGATTCCTCGGTCCCCTACACAAACAGTCCAAATGGACTCTGAAGAAACTCAACCCATCGGTTCTGTGCATGAAGAAATTCCAGCCACTAGTGCTGATGAAACTGTTGTCGCTGATCCTCGATCAGATCTGTTGAGGAACAAGAAATTCCTCACTGAAGAACCTGAACTTGCGATTCCCGAGGTGGTGATGCAACTCATCGACACCCTCTGCCCAAGCAAAAGAATCCGTTTTCAAGCAAGCAAAAGTTCAAGGCTGAAGATTTCTTTGCCGAGCACGTGTTCTTCATCGACTATAATCCATATGATTCTGCTCGCATTAGGAAGAGGCGTTTACAGACTGCCACCAAGCCAACTTCTATTCCTCGGTGCTTTTCAACAAGGATAAAATCTTCGATCATGCTCATATTCCTCATGTGGACATGGAGTCGCTACCGTGCTTTGAGCCAGTCCTCGGTGTTCTTCACGACGCAGACTTCTAAATTTCTGCACCGATATCTGTGGATCGGAATGAAGAACTAATTCTTCAGTTTTATGCAACGCTGCACATCACCGAGACGCCAAGACGTGAACTCATGGGTCTTAGATTGATGTCCGAAAATACTCACTACAAGGCACCAAAGAATCTGAATTGCTTCGTGCCCTACCACTCGATCCTCCACTTGATGGTGCACGTCGTATCTACAACGAACCGAACTTTCAAATCACTATATGCAAGTGCCGATGAAGCCTTTGAAGCCAAGGCAGGCCCCAAGAACCAAATTCCTCGTCAAGGAATTATTGTATGTGCCTCGGACAGTCTATCGGATTCTGACGAAGACAATGAGTCCTATCAAAGGCCACGACTCACGTGATGAAGAAGTCGTTGGCATCATGAAGAATATGCTTTTCAACATCATCCATGGCGTTCCCGTCAACTTCCATGATTTCTTCATGAGGACTCTGGCAAACATAGCTATGTCACCATTTGAGCTGAAGCCTTATGCGCCTTGGATTATGAGATTCATCAGGACAAGGTCTTCACTCAATTACAAGGCTGATACTTTGAACCACTGCAGCTACTTGCCTCCGATTGAAGTCCTCAAATGGACATTTACCTCAGATGATGACAAGGGCAAGGCTACTGCTGTGATCGATGAAGGCATTCGTCCATTGGATGGACAGTTTCGCAAAGCAGCATCCTACTCCACCAATGATGACTCTGCCACACATGACTCACCAAGCAAATACCTCGGTCAAGCAAAGTCCTCAAGCTCGCACCTGTGGTGATGATCGATCGTGAGTTACTCCTCAATCTTCATCAAGGTTGATCGTAATCATAAATGGGTCAAGCATCAGTTTGGTACTTTTCTTCACAACATGACCTCAACACACAATGCAAAGGAAGAAAACCACTACTACCTCCATGAAACCTTCAAACGCACTGGGCTGTTCTTTCACATGTCTACAGTGAAGGAGAACTGACGTCCATGGGACTCAAGGAAGAATTTGACTGGTCTGCACCTCCTCCGAAGAAATTCAAGAAGGTCAAAGTTACTTCCTTGGTGGCCAGCTCCTATTCTTCATCTCGCGACACTGATGAAAATGAAGACTTGGAAGACACCGCTGCTGGTCCTACTTCAACAACCGACCCCAACAATGTCAAGCGCTCGCCTTCAACTTGAAATTCTTCAGAGCGTTAGTCCTCGCCGATCCTTTTGGTCATTCGATGACAAAGGGGGAGAAATTTGAGTTAGTCTTCAAGCGGGTCTAGCTTATTGCCTATATACAGTAATTTATTTCTATTAAGTTACAACTCTCGTTCTTCTGAAACTTTTTATTGGATTGAGTTGTAATCTTAAACCCGATGGTGCTTTGATACTTTTGATGCATTATGCTCTTGCACTATGCTCTGATTCTCATGAGCTCCTTGAAAACCTTCATAGCAAATCAATTTGGGCTCTGACACTCTTGATGCGTTATTTTGCATGCCTGTTTCTCATTAATGATATCGCACGCATACTGAATAACATCAAGCACCATATTTCATCATGCATTTCAAATTCTTCATATTATAAGTCAAATGCGTGTATGAATTACAAGATATAGGGGGAGATCTCCATGATTCAACTCTTCAAATGTGCATTGCCTCAAAAGCAAATTCCTCACTATGCACATCTTCAGGGGGAGTTCTTCTATATCTTGCAATCAAATTCCTCATTATCAGTATTTACACTTCATATGATTATCCCCGTCGAAAACTTAACCTATATTGTCATCAATCACCAAAAAGGGGGAGATTGTAAGTGCATCTAGTGCCCCTTAGTGATTTTGGTGGATTGAAGACTTATAGGTTAAGGAACTAATGCGTTTGTGAGTGTACACAGGTCTATAAGTCTATGAGGAGTTTGATATTTACAGAGAAAGTCGACCCCTAAAAATGAAGTTCTTCAACTGAAGACTTTGATATTCTGAAGACTTTCTGAAGACTTTGAAAGTGAAGAAATTGGTGTGACCTTGAAGACTTGGTATTCGTTTGAGGAACATGAAGCATGAAGACTTTTGTTTTCGTAGTTTCATGTTCTCTTTCTTGAGTCATAGGAAACAACGTACTGTTAAAGGGGGTCGAGGAAATACTAAGGAAAAATTTCCATGTGATGCTCAACTCAAAATCCTACACCTACCAATCCCTTCGAGTGAAGCCTTTGGAAATCTCATACAGTTCAGTCAATTTCTTCATGTGATGAGACGAAGTTCTTCCGTCACCGAGGAATTTGTCCTGACCGAGGAGTTAGGAATTCGCCAAAGGCGGATTGCCTACACAAAGGAGGATCATGATAGCCCCGAGGAATTTGATATTCAAATTTCCGACCGTTCTTGTCTTCTTGCCACCTGTCCCAAAATATCTTATCCAACTAACGGTCATATCATTGAAGGGCATTTATGTCTTATCATGTCGGGCTGCTCCCTAGGCTATAAATAGCCGCCCCTACAACCACTAGCTGGTTGGCTGCTCCGAGAGAACTTGACACTTGTCATTTGAGAGCAACCCATCCTCCGAGGACTTTGAGCAAAATCATCAAGTGAGGAAAACCCAAAACCAAACCCTACATAAACCCAAAGTGATTGAGCATCATCAAGAAATTAATCCTGCGTGGATCCGACGCTTGTTACCTTTGAAGACTGTGCTTCTTCCAGACGGTTAGGCGTCATGGTCTAGAGCATCCAAGAGGAATTGTGGATCGCCGAGTGACCAAGTCTGTGAAGGTTTGGAAGTCGCTCAAGACTTACCACGAGTGATTGGACGAGGTCTGTGTGACCTTAGTTCAAGGAGAATACGGTGAGGACTTGGTGTCCCGAGCTGCGTGCTCAAGGATCGGGTGTCCGGACTGTGTGTCCTCGAGTTTAAATACTCACCGCTCCAACCAGACGCATAACCGAGACAGCAGCTTGGAACTGGTCTACCAAATCATTGTCTTCACCAACCTAATCTGGTTCTATTTCCTCAACCCTTTCATTTCTTCATTATTGTGTTGAGTGTTTGTTCATATCTGTGTTTGAAGACTTTGATCAAGACTTTCTCAATTTCCTCGCCCAATTTCTTCATCGCTTGTCTTCATCTTGTGTTATCCTGTGATTACGCTTTACAGACTCTGTGATTGTCTTCATTTCATCATGATGACTATGCGTGTATTCTGTTATGCTTACTTCTGAGTACTTATTCCGCTGCACGTAGTTCTTCGCTAAGGAATTTCCTCACCGGCAAATTCCTCAGTGAAGAATTCATAAAAATCGCCTATTCACCCCCCCTCTAGTCGATATAACGCGCTTTCATAAACCGGCAAAAAAACGGTATTGCAATGCTTGAAAATGAGGCCTAGGGTCCGTACTTTCTCTAGTGCAATCTCTCAACAGTGCTAATATAATTGGATCATATAACCACCCCTCAAAGTTCGATGAAGAATCACTCCAAAGTTCCTATCTAGCGGAGAACATAAGCAGAAATTGTTTGTAGGGTATGAAACCACCTCAAGCTATTATTTCCGATCGATCTAACCAAGAGTTCATACTAAAGTAACACCACATAATTTTAGATTCATAATACTCAATCCAACACAAAGAACCTCAAAGAGTGCCCCGAGATTTGTACCGGAGAAACAAAGACAAGAACATGCATCAACCCCTATGCGTAGATTACCCCAATGTCACCTCGAGAATCCGCGAGTTGAGTGCCAAAACATATATCAAGTGAATCAATACGATACCCCATTGTCACCACGAGTATTCATATGGAAGACGTATATCAAGTGCTCTCAAATCCATAAAAGTATTCAATCTGATAAAACAAAATCTCAAAGTGAAAACTCAATTCACAACAAGATGCACTACAAAAAAAATACACTTCCGTGATGATACGTGTTTGTCACAGTAGGTCATGTTTTCTGTCATGCATGTACATCCATGACAATTTTATGACAGAATCAAGATAGGCATACATGCGTTGTCGTAGAAGTGTTCCATGACAATACCAAAATTATCATCACGGAAGTGTCCACTTCCATGATGATAAATCACGCGTCACGGAAGTGCTTTCATCAAGGGTGACCGACACGTGGAATCCACCGTAACGGAACGTCGTTAAGATATCGGGTCCGGTTTTGGATCCGATAACCCATTAACAGCCCCGACCAATGGGGATTTTCCACATGGAAAATCATCATTGGCTGGAGGGAACACGTGTTGGCTCGCCGTTGGGACAGATGTCATCCACTCATTGGACCCAAAGCGCCTATGATACGTCGACACGTGGCACGGCCCAACAGAGGCCCATTCCTGTGAAAAGGTCGGTTCGTTTGACTTGGTCAAAAGGTGGCGGGCCGGCCCACGGCAGGCCTGTTAACGTCCTATTCGCATATAGCCAATTTACAGCCCGCTAACCTAGGACCCGTTTACGGCCTATCCAAATTAGGCCCAGTAGCGTCATCTGGGCCGTCCAATATAATTCCAAATTTTTAACTTCCGCCCATGTATGGCCCATGACGCCTTTTCGCCCATATGAAGCCCTTAGTAACCTCGCCCATTAACGGCCCGTGGTAAAACGGCCCATAATGAACAAAGGTATCACTTTATACCCATTAATGGCCCATTATTCCGTTGGGCGTTTCCAGCCCATGTTATCTTCGCCTTCTCGGGCCCATTTATTCTTGGGCTCATTTCACCATTCGCTTACTTTCGCCTATTCGCTATTTTTGCTTGTGGTCCAAATTCAACCCGTGGTTACAGTTGGCCCGTTTGTGGCCCGTTAATACGTTGGGCCGTTTTCATAGCGTCATGAAATACGACCGATTAACGACGGCCCGTTATGGTCGGCCCATGAACGAACGATTTCAACTCTAGCCCATTTACGACCATAATGTGGTCTATTATTGGCCCATGTTTGGCCAACCGATCATACGGCTCGTAGAAGGCCCATTGATGATACGACCCGTAGAGGGCTCATTGTGTCTACGGCCCGTATAAGGCCCATTGTTTCTACGCCCCGTAGAAGGACCATTGTTTCTACGGCCCTTAGAAGGCCCATTGTTTCTACGGCCCGTAGGAGGCCCATGTTAACTATAGTAAATATGTAGCCCATGGTTAATATGGCCTAGTTTTAAAAAATAGGTTATTGCGGCCACTAGCAAACCGTGGAAAAAGAACTGCACTGACTACAAGAAAACAAATAAACAAGACAATAAGGAAATAAATAGGCAAGCAACTTACGCTAGGCTATCACGGCTATTACACATATTACATCCACTGGGCATCAAAGTTTGCCACCAGTGCAAATATAGGGAACAAAGCAACATATAAACGTCGCAGCAAAACAAGTCCAGAACTGAAACCACTTCAGAAGAGCTCAATGTCGGATCACGGGTTCTGGAAAAACCCTTAAGGTTCGAACTCTGGGGTGCGCGCGAAGTTCTCTCCCTACCGATCAGCGCCCTAGCTCGCTAAGATCTCGTGGACGAACTCGACGAACTCGCAACACAGAAAGACACGAGATTTATACTGGTTCGGGCCACCGTTGTGGTGTAATACCCTACTCCAGTGTGGTGGTGGTGGATTGCCTCTTGGGCTGATGACGAACAGTACAAGGGGAAGAACAGCCTCGTGTGGGTGAAAGCTTGTGCAGCCCTTCCCTGGAGAGGACCCGCCTCAGGACGAGGTCGCAGCCTCTAGCATCCCGGAGCGGATGTTGCGGCAGTGGTACCGCCGCAGCACTTGCTGGTACCTTGCCGCCCTCAGTGCAGCTTCACGACGACGTTCCTCCCCCAGCACGAGGTCCATCCCCCGCGTGGCGTCCTGCCGCGTTTCATCGAACGCCAGGACCCGTGTGGAGCGATTCTTGACCTCGTGAGGAAGGACCGCTTCAGCTCCGTAGACAAGGAAGAATGGGGTCTCGCCCGTTGGCTTGGTGGCGGTGGTGCGGATGGACCACAGCACGGACTGGAGCTCGTCGTGCCAGCCCCTGCCACAGGCCTCGAGCTTCTTCTTGAAAGTCCTGGTCTTGAGGCCCCTCAGGACCTCCGTGTTGGCGCGTTCGGCCTGACTATTGCTCCTGGGGTGGGCCACCGAAGCGTAGCAAATCTATGTTCCAAGTTTAGCACAGTAGGTTTTGAAGAGGTTACTAGTGAACTGCGAGCCGTTATCTGTGATGATACGGTTGGGGACCCCGAAGCGGCTCACGAGGCTCTTGATGAACATGACAGCAGAGCCAGTTGGGATGGTACGGACAGCTTCCACTTCCGCCCACTTGGTGAACTTGTCAATGGCGACGTAGAGGTAGCGCTAGCCCCCAGGCGCTCGAGGGAACGGGCCCAAGATGTCCAGCCCCCAGACCACGAACGGCCACGTGAGCGGAATGGTCTAGAGGCCCTGAGCCGGCTGATGAATCTGCTTGGCGTGGAACTGGCAGGCTTCGCAGGACTTCACCAGCTCAGCTGCGTCGTTTAGCGCAGTGGGCCAGTAGAACCCACTACGGAATACTTTGCCAACGAGGGTCCATGATGATGAGTGGTGCCCGCAGTCCCCATCGTGTATGTTAGTTAGCAGCTCCTTCCCCTGGTCCCTGGAAATGCAGCGCAGAGAAACGTCATTTGGCCGCTTCCTGTACAACTCACCGTCCTGGATGCAGTACGCCATGGCTTGCCGAACTACACGATCCGCATCCTCCTCCTTCTCCCCTTGCATCAGATATTCCTTGAATTCCTTGGTCCAACATCCCTCCTGAGGCATGAGTGCCAGGAGCAAGCGAGCTCCTGAGGTCGGGCCAGAGGCCGGGGCTCCTGTGGCTGGAGGCTGTGGGAGCTCCTCCCGAGGCTGAGCTGTGCTTGAAAGTGGTGGTGTCGCTGATGGCTTGAAGAGCCGTTCCTCAAAGATGCCGGGCTCTTGCGGTTGCCGCTTGGATGCTCTCTTGGCGATGTCGTCGGACTCCTTGTTGGTGCCCCGGGGCACGTGCTGCAGCTCCAGGCCCCAGAACTGCTTCTCCATCTTGCGCACCTCTGTGAGGTATGCCTCCATATGCTCGTCCTTCGGCTTGTATACCTTGTTGGAGAAGTTAACGAGGAGCTGCAAGTCGCCTTTAACGGTAAGGCGCTTCACCCCCAGAGCTGCCGCGGCCTTCAGGCCAGCTATGAGGCCTTCTTATTCCGTGATGTTGTTGGAGACCTTCTCGCCATGCTGAAAGCAGAGCTGCACGGTGTAGTGGAGATTATCCTGAGTGGGCGAGATGAGTACTGCTCCAGCCCCTGCGCCTT
Source organism: Aegilops longissima (assembly GCA_021605205.1). Lineage (NCBI taxonomy): Eukaryota > Viridiplantae > Streptophyta > Magnoliopsida > Poales > Poaceae > Aegilops > Aegilops longissima. The sequence continues at coordinate 536,325,909 of CM038682.1, read as the reverse complement.
GGTGCGTGAAGGCGCCATCGAAGTACATGACCCAACCGTCTGGTGCCTCGCTTCCTGGCGAGGTGGACCGGTCTTCGCCTACTTCAAGCGTCAGGACGTCCGTCCATTCTGCCACAAAATCAACGAGCGCGTCTCCCTTGATGACCCTGGTAGTGCTGAACTCTAACTGGAATGCTTGCAGCTCGATGTTCTACTCAGCGACCCTTCCAGCAGAATTGGGGATCCTCAGCACCCTCTCCAATGGGTAGGCTGAGACAACCTTGATGGGGTGCCCCTGGAAGTAGTGCCGCAGCTTGCGCGAGGCCACCAAGAGTGCGAGCAGGAGCTTTTGAGGCATCGGATATCGCGCCTTCGCATCTCACAACACGGTGCTGACGAAATACACCGGGTGTTCGACGAGGGCTGGCGCGCTGTCTGGGATCGCGCCTTGCGGCAGTTGGGACATCTCCTGAGGTGACGGGACTCCTGACGCTTGATGGCTTGCGGGAATTTTTGCTACGTCGTCCTATTGAGCTTGGTCTTCTGTCGGCGGTGCCACGGCTCTTGTGGCGCCTTCCTGATCTTGCATTGCTTCAGCTGTAGCCCGGCGCAGTGCGCCCTTGGCTTGGTGCTCCTCCCGAACCGCCACCAGGTGCTGCAACAAGGAGTACGGGTAGCGGCGAGGTAGAGTACTAGGGGCTCGAGGGGTCGTGGCGCCACCATCACCGGAGGGCTGGTCAGGTATCTCTTCAGGTCTTGAAAAGCTCGGTCGGCCTCCTGGGTCCACTTGAATGGGCCCTTCTTCGTCACCAGCTTGAGGAAGGGTAGGGCACGTTCCCCTAGCTTGGAGATGAAGCGTCCCAACATTGTTACCCGACCAGCCAGTTTCTGCATCTCCTTAAGGGTCTGCGGCAGGCTCATGTCCTCGATGGCCTTGATCTTCTCTGGGTTTGCCTCGATCCCTCCGTGGGACACGAGTGTCACATCCCTAGAATTGCTTGACCTTAGTTGCATTAAGGCATTCATGTCATCATGTTAATTTCCATGAAAATTGAAATGGGGATTGTTGAAACCCTAGCACCAATTGAAATCTAATAGGTTCAAATAAAATCATTTTCAATAATCCCAAAATGCCCTGTGAATATGTCATGGTTAATGGATAAAGGTGAAAGCCCTTCCAAAAATGATGAACATATCCTATAGGTCATTCCTGGATTTTTGAATTAAATCTTACACTATTTGAATTTGGGCATTTGAACACTATAAATACTTTAAATGCTCAAATAATGTTGGAAGTATTTGTGGGCCATAGAAATAATTCATAAAGTGCCTGTGAATATTTTCAGGATTTATAAAATTGATTTGGTTTTTAAAAACTGGATCAAAACAAACTGCATAATAGAAAAACAGAAACAAATAAAGAGAGAGAGAGAAGAGGCCCAGGCCACTTACCTGGCCTCACCTGCGCAGCCACCGGCCCAGCTACCTGGTCCAGCCCACCAGTGCCGCCACCGTCTTCTCCACCGCGCCAGGAGGACGAGGGCGTGTGCCCGACGCGCGCACGCTCGCCGCGCGCCACGCAGCAGCTGCCTGCCTGCGTCCCCGACGCGCTGGACGAGTTCCCCGTGCGCCACGCGACCCCCTCGACCCTCTCTCACTCTCTCCCGAACCCTCCCCCTTCCTCTGCTCTCTCTTCCTCACGCAACCGAGCCCCACCGTCGCCGCCGCTTCTGCTGCCCACCCACTGCCCTCCCTTGCCTCGCCAAGGCGCTCCAAGAGCTCCAACGCCGCCTCGCCTCCCCCACGACCCACTCAACCGAGAGGCCCCGAGGCGCCGCCCCGCCGTTCTTTCCCCTCTCGGACCGCCGATCGCCGCCGCCTCAATTCGGCGCCGCCAGGACCTCCCCGAGCTCACCGATTCCCTCTCCGACCCCGCGGTGAGCTCCTCCTCTTTTCCCCTCATCCCCCTCGTCTCACGCTACCAGAGCCGCCGCCCTGGCTGGCACCAAGCCGCCGTCCGCCATGGCCGGCGAGCTCCGGGCCCCCGAGCGCCTCCGCTTCGCCTACCAGCTCCAACGCACTCCCGCTGCCCTCTAGGTGCTGCCTAGCACCTCTGTTCAGTCCCCACGAACCACAACACCACAAGCCGCTTTAGCGAACTCCGGCGCCGCCTGGCTCCACTCCGCGAACACCGCCGCCTGACCCCGGCTATCCCCACCAAGAACCCCAAGCCCCCCAGCTCCTGTGAGGTTCCTTCCGCCTTTTGGTGGCCGGAATGGTTTATTGCACTTGCTCACCCGCGTTCGACGTCGCCGGCGTCAAGCCGCCAGCCGGGCGATGACCCTTTGACCGGGTTTGACCACCCGTGTCATCGACATGCGGGCCCCGCCTGACTAACTACTCTAGTTAGGTTTTAAACTAACTTAACTAACCCCTGTTAGTACTAATTAACTAGGTTAGTTAGTTAGTCACCGACGTGTGGCCCCCACACGTCAGGTTTGACCTGACCGCGCCAGCTTGACCACTGACGTCACACTCGACGTCAGTCGACGCAGAATTCCCTTTATGGAATTAATTTAATTCAAGAAATTTCAGAAAATGTCCTAAACTTCTAAAAATCATATAAATTCAACCGTAACTCGGATGGAAATAATTTATATATGAAAATGATCAGAAAAATATGAAGAATCTGTTTATGCCATGATCATGCATGTTTGAACAAGTTAACACCACTGAATAGGATGAATCATGATTAGGTAATTTAGGAAATAGTATTTTGAGTTGGAATTCAACCTTGTTTGAATTCCACTCCAACTAACTTGGATTATTATTGCATTAGGTAAATTCAGTACCTTAACATGATCATGCATCATATATGTGCATTGCATTGATTGTGCTCTCTCTTGTTTGCCAGTAATTGTCCCCTCTCGATAGACGATGTACCGACGATGAGTTCGATGACACCGATGAAGAACTATTATCTTCGTATGCTGTGCAAGCAAAACCCCTTGTTCATTCCGATATAAACCCACTCTCTCGCTCCTGCTCTATTTTATTGCATTAGGACAACAACGATTCAATCACACTTGCTGCGGTAGCTGAACCCCTTGATCCTTTGCATGACTGTCATTCCACAAGAATTAGATGAAACCCACTAGCATGAGTAGGAGTTGTTTGAGCCCATGTTGTGCCTACTCATTTATGCTTGTTGTCATGCCTGCTATCGCTTAGAGTTGAGTCGGTCCGATTCATCGGGAATGAATTGGAATTGTTATGAACATGTCCTATTGTGTGTGAGCTAAGTGTGTGAACACGATTTGGTAAAGGTAGCGGTGAGAGGCCATGTAGGAGTACATGGTGGGTTGTCTCATTGCAGCCGCCCTCGTGAACTGAGTTCTGTGTTTGTGATCCATGAAACAGTTACTACCACGCATTGGGATCCTTAATTGACCCTCTCGGCTTCTTAACCACCCTTGTCCACATCCGGGAGTTGCAAGTAGTTTCGTGTTTGTAGCATGTCAGGGGCACGCAACGCTGACCTTAGGGGTGGGTTGTGTTGCGGTAGGCACCGTGGCCTGTGTACCGAGTGCCCGCTTGGTATCTCGGGAACCCCGCACACATCGCTCGGGCTGTATGGGAAACCTCGGCGGACTCCTGCGGATGGAACCCGAATAGGCGATAAACCCGGACTAGGGACTTGAGTGTTTAGGTAGGCCGTGGCCGACACCCACGCTGGGCTTCCGCTGAAGGTTGCCGAGTACATGTCGTGTAAACGGCGGTAAGTGGTGAGAGCGTGTGAAGAAGTACACCCTGCAGGTTTAATATGATCTATTCGAATAGCCGTGTCCACGGAAAAGGACTTCGGGTTGCCTATATCAGTTCATAGACAAGTGAAAGTGGATACTCTAAAATGCGCAAGATAAGCGTGAGTGCTATGGATGGCGTTCTCGTGAGGAGACGGAGCGGGTCCATAGTGGTGTATTGATATGGTGAATATGTGGACTCGTGTGCGCCACCTCAAAAGAGTTACTTGCGTCGTAGATCGTGATAGCCACCGAGTCAAAGCTGGCTTGTGCAAACTCAAACTCCACCACCCCTTTTGATAATGATGCATGTGTAGTTGGTTCGATAAGTCTTGCTGAGTACAATTGTACTCACGCTTGCCTATTCTATGTTTTTGCAGAGAGACGCTCGGTCTCGCTAGTAGTTCCACGTGGACTTCGACGCTTAGCTTGTTACCTCAGCTACGATCTTGTGCCTCGGCAGATCTGGTAGATAGTCGCTTCTCAGCCTTCTTCATTTATAGTTGTCTCGTACTCGCACATGATTAGCTTCCGCTTGTGCTTTGACTTGTATGTTTCGAGTGTTGGGTCATGAGACCCTGTTTGTAATATCTCGCTCTTCGGAGCCTAATGAATTATATTGAGTCGTAGAGTTATGTTGTGATGCCACGTCGTATTTACACATATTGAGCATATTGTGTGTATGTTTGAAATGCTTGGTATGTGTGGGATCCGACAAACTAGTTGTTTATCCTTGGCAGCCTCTCATATGGGGAAATGTAGTCTCGTGCTTCTGAGCGATAGTAGTCCGCTTCAGCCCGGTTCACCGGAGTCCTGCTAGCCCAAAGACTACTGCTTGGACACTTGACTGGCCGGCATGTGATTCATTTCGTTCCTATATGTCATCCCTCGGGAAATGTCACGCGGTGATACTTGAGTCCTGCCTAGCTGCTACTACAGCCGGGATACCGGAGTCCTGTTAGCCAGTGCTACAGCCCAAGTTCATACGCTGATGACCGACATGCTCAAGTGTTTCATGTATGCCTGTCCCCATAGGTTAGTGCCGCTTTGGGTTCACGACTAGCCATGTCGGCCCGGTTCTTTGTCACATGGATGCTAGCGACACTATCATATACGTGAGCCAAAAGACGCAAACGGTCCCGGCCATGGTAAGGCGACACCGTGGGAATACCGTGCGTGAGGCCGCAAAGTGATATGATGTGTTACCAGCTGGGTCGATGTGACTTAGGATCGGGTCCCGACAGCGTTGGTATCGAGCCCGATCGCTCAGAGGATTACCAAGCCAAACTGGTCGGGTTGTGTCTAGAAATGCTTTAGCTATGTAGGGAATTGATTGTGGAAGGAACGTAAGGCTCTTTTTACTCCTTATACCTCATGGCCTTCGATCCGAGTCATCCTCTTCTCTTCTACGGGTTTAAGAACTAGGCTTCTCATCTATCTATTAGGATGACGTGTTACTAATCCATAGACCTTTAAGATTGTTGGTTTTAATCCCGATTCAGTTCCTACTACTCTGTATGATAACCGTTGATCCTGAATCTTGTTATGATGTTGTTGAGTGGTTATGCCACCATTTTCTGCAGGATGTCTCAAATCATTTTGAGCATTTACAGCCGTTATGCTGTCCGAGTCATCCTGTGTCTCTAAATAGTCGATGCATTTGCAAATTCTTTCCTTCCGCTCCGATGATCTTTTGGTCGAATAAGCACACCAATCGGTCGGTTGAGGTACTTTGTTGCCTCGACATATATGTTGGAACTATTATTATGACCCTAGGTGTTTAGGAGTTCCCTAGCAAATTAGCAATGTTTTTGTATCCCTAGTGTGATGATTCTCGCCATCATTTCAAAGCATCCCGTGATGCCATTTAGTAGTAGTATTCTACTCTGGGTTGTTGAACCCAGATTCATCCTACTTCATGTTGTTAGTATTTGCTAGTGCCTTTAGGATATTAGTACCCTTTGTGATAGTCCTCGAAGTCCGTGGTATTTCCTTCTTCCAAATACTACGAACCGCTTATGGCGAAGTTCTTTGAGCCAAAAGATCACAACTAGAGTACTCTTGAGGAGTTCTCCATTCATAATTGTGAATCTGCCAATTCCACCTTTCTCGCATGGGTTATCCTAAGAAATGTTGAGCTTGCTCGACATACTAATCTGTGCATCCACAACTCGAAAATTATATGTTCCTTTGAGTTGTTCTCTTAGATGCCTTCCGACCTTCATCTATCAATTGATAGCCAAGGGTATGTGTGCATTTGTGTTCATCGATGCATTTTATCCTTGTGGTCCGTCAAGCCATTCTATTCCGAATGACTAGGAGAAACAAACTCCAAAGACCTCATCCATTTCTAGGATTGGGTCAAAATAGTTGTATCCAGATCAAAATGCCAATCCAGCTTTTGCTCTGTCCTACCCTGAAGTATTGCCATCTTTATGTCAAGAGTGTCATGAGGATTGCACTAACTCCCATAAATTTTTTTTACGTAGTGATACTTCTCACCATCATCATTCATTCCTCGGTCCCGTGTTATTATAACCGGAATGCCGACAAGTGAATTGTGATGTGTGAAATCAATACCCCGAGCAACTTGTTGCTTGGTAGTGAATGGACAATATTCTCATTCTTAGCGTGTGGTTGTTAAACCATCATCCTAAGATTGATCGTGCTACCTAGTCCTTATTTTCGGTGCACTCTTCGATCTATGAGTTAGGATCCTGTCAAGTCCTCACTCGTTCGATCATATCGTCTTGCCCTCAAAAGCAAGATTGTTCTCGAGCTTAGTAACATATCGGTGGTTCGTGACTTTCCAATTATCTTCTTGGAAGTGTTACCGGGTTGTTTCCTGACTGTTATGTTGAGCTCGTGATCAAGTTGGTTCCCTGTGGACCACCCTTTCTCCAAGAATCTGTGTTGGATATTCCTGAGCTAGTTGGTTAAGCTAGACAATAACTTGGAGAGTTGGAAGATAAAAGCTTGCCTAACCTAGTTCGATCCAAAGGGATATTCTTGTGTAGTGTGTATTGAAGAAAGATGATATCTTCATCGATTGGTCCCTGTGATCAGTTGTTGGACCTATCGTCCTACCAATTCTTTGAATTGAGTATGGGCCATTGTCAAGTCAAACCAGAACCAACGATATTCGTAATGTTGTCTTACTCGTGGTTACTCCTCGAGCATAACCATTACATCCTTGGTCGACCAATGCTATCACCGTGTTCACATGATGGTGGAAGTCCAAGATATGGAAATTCCGATGAGTTGTTGTTGAGCCCATCGGTAGCATTTTGTCTCCCCATGAGTCATGTTGAGCATCAACCTAGTATTGGAAACTTATGTAAGCAATCTTCGTGTTTCGTTCATGAAGCATATGTTTGGATGAAAGTAGTGACTTCCTCTAATTCATGTGCATCTGGTGTAAGTTGCCGCCATGAATTTGAGAAAGGTTTGTTTTGTTCCTTTGGAATCATCCCAAGTCAGTCATGCACGTGCGAGGTATTCTATGGTCTGATAGACTGATCATCTTCATTCCATATGGATTCCATAGCACATCAAGCCACTGATTGATTTGTTCAAGGAGAAGAAGTTCCTTCCTAAGAGCTAATCCGGACTTATGTAAGGACTTCGTTATCCGCAATGAAGGTTCCCAACCTGAACTCGGTAGCATTCTATTATAAGACTACTACGTGGCCATGTTTGTCTGGGACAATGTGTTCACAGGTTTGTAGCAAAACCAGCTCATGTTTTGGAGCTTGCTATCGTAGTTCATATCCCGAGAATCTCGCAACGCCATCTCATCAAACTGTGTTGCAACCTTTCCTTTTCAGGCATGCTGAGTCTGAAATATCCTAACACCAACCAGATCTGAATCTCAGGCGGATATGATGGTTGGAACATTCCAACAGTTGCATTTCGTTCCCAGCTTGCACCGTCCTTGTGCTATCTCGCTATAGACTGTCTTCGTAGCAATTCTTGTCCAGGTTTATCTTCAAAAGTGGACTTACCATGGTTTCCCCCCGCCACCTTCGATGATAAGCAAAATCATCCATTGCGTTGTCTTCAACAGGGTAGTCCACATCATCCATTCTAGTCCGGGTGTACTATTCCTTTGCACTCCGTCAAACGATCGTTGTGATTGCCTTTGGCTGGTATAAAAGGTTCCAATGATCTATGGATCAAAAGTAATTCTTTTTGCCACTTAAGGGAATATCTCTTGCGCCACCTTTCTCGAGGTGTTCCGCTACGGGATCATGGTAAATGTTTCCTCGCCACCTTGACACCATCCACCATCTTCCTAAAGCGTGGAATTGTTGCCACTAATCAAACTTCGTTGTTGTTCTTCCGTCCCTCTCGATGCATTTTATGTCTCAACTCGAGATATGTCACCACCTCAGTCCGTGAGTCGATCATGTTTGCTTAATCTTCGTGAAGGTCGAATCATGTAGGGTTTTCCCTTCTTTCTGTTGTCGTGTCGGGCGAAGCTCTCGAAGACGTCAAGACCAAGAAGATGGAGTGAACCAACATCTTTGAGAAGGCAATTGGATCATGGAATTGTAATAGTCTGTGACCTCCCTTTCCCTCTTACCTCACGTCTTGAATCTCGGGGCGAGATTTTTGTTTAGTGGGGGTGAGTTGTCACATCCCTAGAATTGCTTGACCTTAGTTGCATTAAGGCATTCATGTCATCATGTTAATTTCCATGAAAATTGAAATGGGGATTGTTGAAACCCTAGCACCAATTGAAATCTAATAGGTTCAAATAAAATCATTTTCAATAATCCCAAAATGCCCTGTGAATATGTCATGGTTAATGGATAAAGGTGAAAGCCCTTCCAAAAATGATGAACATATCCTATAGGTCATTCTGGATTTTTGAATTAAATCTTACACTATTTGAATTTGGGCATTTGAACACTATAAATACTTTAAATGCTCAAATAATGTTGGAAGTATTTAGGGCCATAGAAATAATTCATAAAGTGCCTGTGAATATTTTCAGGATTTATAAAATTGATTTGGTTTTTAAAACTGGATCAAAACAAACTGCATAATAGAAAATGCAGAAACAAATAAAGAGAGAGAGAGAGAGGCCCAGCCACTTACAGCCTCACTGCAGCCACCGCCCAGCTACCTGGTCCAGCCCACCAGTGCCGCCACCGTCTTCTCCACCGCGCCAGGAGGACGAGGGCGTGTGCCCGACGCCCAGACGCTGCCAAGGCCACGCAGCAGCCTGCTGCTGCTGCCCCTCGACGCTACTTGGGCGAGTTCCCGTGCGCCACGCCCCCCTCGACCTCTCTCTCACTCTCTCCCAACCTCCCCTTCCTCTGCTCTCTCTTCCTCACGCAACCGAGCCCCACCGCGCCGCCGCTGCTGCTGCTGCCGTGGCCACCGCCCTCCTTGCCTCGCCGGCGTGCCCAAGAGCTCCGCAACGCCGCCTCGCCCTCCCCTGACCCACTCAACCGGAGAGGCCCCGAGGCGCCGCCCCGCCGTTCTTTCCCCTCTCGGACCGCCGATCGCCGCCGCCTCAATTCGGCGCCGCCAGGACCTCCCCGAGCTCACCGATTCCCTCTCCGACCCCGCGGTGAGCTCCTCCTCTTTTCCCCTCATCCCCCTCTGTCTCACGCGCCCTGTAGCCGCCGCCCCGCGGGCACCCGAAGCCGCCGTCCGCCATGGCCGGCGAGCTCCGTGCCCCCGAGCGCCTCCGCCGCCTACCAGCTCCAACGCACTCCCGCTGCCCTCTAGGTGCTGCCTAGCACCTCTGTTCAGTCCCCTACGAACCACAACACCGCGGCCGCCTTAGCCGAACTCCGGCGCCGCCCCGGGCTCCACTCCGGCGAACACCGGCCGCCCCGACCCCGGCTATCCCCACCAAGAACCCCAGCGCGTCCCCAGCTCCCTGTAGGTTCCCTTCCCGCCCCTTTTGGTGGCCGGAATGGCCTATTGCACTTGCTCCGCCGCGTTCGACGTCGCCGGCGTCAAGCCGCCGGTGGCGATGACCCTTTTGACCGGGGTTTGACCACCCCGTGTCACTGACATGCGGGCCCCGCCCGACTAACTACTCTAGTTAGGTTTTAAACTAACTTAACTAACCCCGGTTAGTACTAATTAACTAGGTTAGTTAGTTAGTCACTGACGTGTGGCCCCCACACGTCAGGTTTGACCTGGACCGCGCCCAGTTGACCGCTGACGTCACACTGACGTCAGGCTGACGCAGTAATTCCTTTATGGAATTAATTTAATTCAGTAAATTTCAGAAAATGTCCTAAACTTCTAAAAATCATATAAATTCAACCGTAACTCGGATGGAAATAATTTATATATGAAAAATGATCAGAAAAATATGAAGAATCTGTTTATGCCATGATCATGCATGTTTGAACAAGTTAACACCACTGAATAGGATGAATCATGATTAGGGTAATTTAGGAAATAGCATTTTGAGTTGGAATTCAACCTTGTTTGAATTCCACTCCAACTAACTTGGATTATTATTGCATTAGGTAAATTCAGTACCTTAACATGATCATGCATCATATATGTGCATTGCATTGATTGTGCTCTCTCTTGTTTGCCAGTAATTGTCCCCTCTCGATAGACGATGTACCGACGATGAGTTCGATGACACCGATGAAGAACTATTATCTTCAGAAGTGCCAGGCAAGCAAAACCCCCTTGTTCATTCCGATACAAACCCACTCTCTCGCTCCTGCTCTATTTTATTGCATTAGGACAACAACGATTCAACTGTTACTTGCTGCGGTAGCTGAACCCTTGATCCTTTGCATGACTGTCATTCCACAAGAATTAGATGAAACCCACTAGCATGAGTAGGAGTTGTTTGAGCCCATGTTGTGCCTACTCATTTATGCTTGTTGTCATGCCTGCTCTCGCTTAGAGTTGAGTCGGGTCGATTCATCGGGAATGAATTGGAATTGTTATGAACATGTCCTATTGTGTGTGAGCTAAGTGTGTGAACACGATTTGGTAAAGGTAGCGGTGAGAGGCCATGTAGGAGTACATGGTGGGTTGTCTCATTGCAGCCGCCCTCGTGAACTGAGTTCTGTGTTTGTGATCCATGAAACAGTTACTACCACGCATTGGGATCCTTAATTGACCCTCTCGGCTTCTTAACCACCCTTGTCCACAGTCCGGAGTTGCAAGTAGTTTCGGTGTTTGTAGCATGTCAATGGCCGCGCAACGCTGACCTTAGGGGTGGGTTGTGTTGCGGTAGGCACCGTGGCCCGTGTACCGAGTGCCCGCTTGGTATCTCGGGAACCCTGCACACATCGTTCGGGGCTGTATGGGAAACCTCGGCCGGACTCCCTGCGGATGGAACCCTAATAGGCGATAAACCTGGACTAGGGACTTGAGTGTTTAGGTAGGCCGTGGCCGACACCCACGTTGGGCTTCCGCTTGAAGGTTGCCGAGTACATGTCGTGTAAACGGCGGTAAGTGGTGAGAGCGTGTGTGAAGAGGTACACCCCTGCAGGGTTTAATATGATCTATTCGAATAGCCGTGTCCACGGAAAAGGACTTCTGGGTTGCCTATATCGGTTCATAGACAAGTGAAAGTGGATACTCTAAAATGCGCAAGATAAGCGTGAGTGCTATGGATGGCGTTCTCGTAGGGAGACGGGAGCGGGTCCATAGTGGTGTATTGATATGGTGAATATGTGGACTCGTGTGCGCCACCTCAAAAGAGTTACTTGCAGTCGTAGATCAGGATAGCCACCGAGTCAAAGCTGGCTTGCTGCAGTCAAACTCCACCACCCCCCTTTTGATAATGATGCATGTGTAGTTGGTTCTGATGTAAGTCTTGCTGAGTACAATTGTACTCACGTTTGCCTATTCTATGTTTTTGCAGAGAGACGTCAGTCTCGCTAGTAGTTCCACGTGGACTTCGACGTTTAGCTTGTTACCTCAGCTACGATCTTGTGCCTCGGCAAGATTTGGTAGATAGTCAGGCTTCTCAGCCTTCTTCATTTATAGTTGTCGTACTCGACATGATTAGCTTCCGCTTGTGCTTTGACTTGTATGTTCACGAGTGTTGGGTCATGAGACCCTGTTTGTAATATCTCGCTCTTGAGCCTAATGAATTATATTGAGTCGTAGAGTTATGTTGTGATGCCACGTCGTATTTACACATATTGAGCATATTGTGTGTATGTTTGAAATGCTTGGTATGTGTGGGATCCGACAAACTAGTTGTTTATCCTTGGCAGCCTCTCATATGGGGAAATGTAGTCTCGTGCTTCTGAGCGATAGTAGTCCGCTTCAGCCCGGTTCACCGGAGTCCTGCTAGCCCAAAGACTACTGCTTGGACACTTGACTGGCGGCATGTGATTCATTTCGTTCCTATGTCCGTCCTTCGGGAAATGTCACGCGGTGATACTTGAGTCCTGCCTAGCTGCTACAGCCGGGATACCGAGTCTGTTAGCCCAGTGCTACAGCCCAAGTTCATACGTTGATGACCGACATGCTCGAAGTGTTTCATGTATGCCTGTCCCCATAGGTTAGTGCCGCTTTGGGTTCACGACTAGCCATGTCGGCCCGGGTTCTTTGTCACATGGATGCTAGCGACACTATCATATACGTGAGCCAAAAGACGCAAACGGTCCCGGGCCATGGTAAGGCGACACCCGTGGGGATACCGTGCGTGAGGCCGCAAAGTGATATGATGTGTTACCAGCTGGGTCGATGTGACTTAGGATCGGGGTCCTGACAACGAGAAAGCCCAGAAGCTTGCCGGAAGGGACGCCGAACACGCACTTCTACGGGTTAAGCCGCAAGTTCACTTGGCGCAGGCTCGCGAAGGTCTCCTCTAGGTCTTGAATCAGGGTCTTTGCCTCCCAAGACATCACCACAATGTCGTCGATGTAGGCCTCTGTGTGTCTCCCGAGCTGCCGCCCCAAGGCGATGTTCATCAGTCGCTGAAAGGTTGCACTCGTGTTGCGCAGTACAAAGAGCATGCAGGTGTAGCAGTACACCCCACACGTGGTCAGGAAGGTTGTCTTATCCACATCATTTACCATCATCTTGATCGGGTGATACCCTGAGAAGGCATCCAGGAAGCACAGCAGGTCGCACTCGGCGGTGGAGTCGATGATCTGATCGATGCGTGAGAGCGGGAACGGAGCTTGGGGGTAGGCTTTGTTAAGGTTGGTGAAGTCGACACACATACGTTCCTTCCCGCCTTTCTTCGGCACTACACGGGGTTCGCCAGCCATTCGGGATACCGAATGAGGGAGTCCTGGACTAGGGGGTGTCCGGATAGCCGAACTATCATCTTTGGCCAGACCCCTAGACTATGAAGATACAAGATTGAAGACTTCGTCCCGTGTCCGGATAGGACTTTCCTTGGCATGGAAGGCAAGCTTGGCGATAGGATATGTAGATCTCCTACCATTGTAACCGACTCTGTGTAACCCTAACCCTATTCGGTGTCTATATAAACCGAAGGGTTTTAGTCCATAGGACGAACAACAATCATACCATAGGCTAGCTTCTAGGGCTTAGCCTCTCTGATCTCGTGGTAGATCTACTCTTGTACTACCCATACCATCAATATTAATCAAGTAGGAGTAGGGTATTACCTCCATCGAGAGGGCCCGAACCTGGGTAAAAACATCGTGTCCCTTGTCTCCTGTTACCATCTGCCTAGACACACAGTTCGGGACCCCCTACCCGAGATCCGCCGGTTTTGACACCGACATTGGTGCTTTCACTGAGAGTTCCTCTATGTCGTCATCTTTAGGCCCGATGGCTCCTTCGACCATCAACAACGACGCGGTCCAGGGTGAGACTTTTCTCCCCGGACAGATCTTCGTGTTCGGCGGCTTTGCACTGCGGGCCAATTAACTTGGCCATCTGGAGCAGATCGAAAGCTACGCCCCTGGCCATCTGGTCAGTTTTGGGAGTTTGAACTACACGGCCGACATCCGCGGAGACTTGATCTTCGACGGATTCGAGCCACAGCCAAGTGCGCCGCACTGTCTCGATGGGCATGATCTAGCTCTGCCGCCGAATAGTGCCTTGGAAGTCGCACCAGCATCCGCTCCGACCCTTAGCTCGGAGCCAACTCCCCCGATTGAGGACGAGTGGTTGGACACTGCCTCGGGGACTATGATATTTACGGCGATTGAGCCGAACTCCATCCCTATCCTTTGCGAAGACCGTGACTCCAAGGTGCCGGACTCCTCTCCGGACTCCGAACCCTCCGCGCCCCTGCCAATCGAATCCGATTGGGTGCCGGACATGGAGTTCACTGCCGCGAACATCTTTCAGCACTCGCCCTTTGGCAGCATCCTGAATTCACTAAAGTCTCTCTCTTTATCAGAGAGCCCTGGCCGGACTACGGCCAGAAGGTTGGGATGCGACGACGACGAAAAATTCAACGCCCACCCACCGCCCACTTTGTAGCCACTGTCGAAAGCTTAAACGACGTGCTCGATTTCGACTCCGAAGACATCGACGGTATGGACGACGATGTAGGAGACAACCATGAACCAGCACCTATAGGGTACTGGACAACCACCTCATCCCATGATGTATACATGGTGGATACACCTAAAGGAAGTGACGACAAGGAACAACAGGACATTACGAAGGATAAATCCCTCGAAAAGCAGTCAAAACGGCAACGTAAACGCCGCACCAAGTCCCGCCTCGACAAAGACCCAGCCATAGAGCAGGGCAAACCGGTGGACGACGAACATGCTATCGAGCAACCATCCGAACAGGACAACTTGGATAAACAACCCGTCCCCGGCGAAGATAACAGTCCGGACTATCTCACGCTGGACAAATTGTTGGAGCAGAAGAACCTCCAAAAAAGGCTCGTCGCCACTGCGCGTAGCCTGAAAAAGCAGAAGCGGAAGCTCAAAACAGCGGAAGATGCACTCAGAATCAGATGGAGCAAAGTACTCAACACCGCAGACAAATACGGCGACAGTCGTCGAACAAAGAGCTACCCAAAGAGAAAACTACTGCCCGAATTTGATGAGGAGGCCGTAGAGCCCCCACAATCAAAAAGCAAGAAGGCCACCCGATCGGATGGACGACCCCACGGCAAACAGAGAGCGGCAAATGGCGCCGCACACAAGCCCGTACGCGATCCGCATAAGGATTCACATCAAAAGGATGGCCCAGTTAGGTCCATCTATGGGCCGAGAAATCAAGCTCTTCAAAGCAATGCAACACGCCAAATATCCGAACATCACGGCACACCCAAATATAGGGGTGCCGCACACCCCCTGTGTTTCACCAATGAGGTGCTGGATCACGAATTCCCAGCGGGATTCAAACCCGTAAACATAGAGGCATACGACGGACAACAGACCACAGAGTGCGGATTGAGGATTACATCCTCCACATACACATGGCTAGAGGAGATGATCTCCACGCCATAAAATACTTACCCTCAAGCTCAAAGGGCCAGCCCGGCATTGGCCCAAAAGCCTCCCGAAAATACCATTGGAAGTTGGGAAGAGCTCGAGGATGCTTTTGAGCAAATTTTAAGGGACTTATGTCCGTCCTCCGGATGCGCATTTATTTAAGTCATATAACTCAACAACCCGGAGAGTCAGCCGCAAATTCGGAACAGGTTCCTCACCAAAAGAACCAAATAGTTGACTTTCCGGACGCCAAGCCTTAGCAGCTTTCAAACACAACGTCCAAGAGACGAATGGCTCGCCAGACACCTCGCCAGAGAAGCTGAGAACCATGGCTGCATTAACAAGCCTCATGACCCGCTTTGCGCGGGAGAGGATAGTTGGCTGGCAAGATGCAGTACCAGCGACCCAAGTACATCCAGTAAGGGATGGAAATGGAAAACCACAACGTAGCAAGGACCAGCGCCGACAAAGGAAACAGCCCAAGAGCATGGCGATGCGCCGGATTCGAAGCTCCGGCGAATCATAAGAAAATGCCCTCAAGGACAACAAATAAGAGCTATCCAACCTAAACAAAATCTTGGACAAAATATGCCAAATCCACAGTACTCCCGGGAAGCTTGCAAACCATACCCACAGAGATTGTTGGGTCTTCAAGCAGTCCGGCAAACTCAATGCCGAACACAAGGGGCTCGACACACCAAGCGAGGACGATGACGAACCCCACAAGCAGAGCACCGGAAAACAAAAGAATTTCCCACAAGAGGTTAAAACAGTAAACTCACTTCACGTGATAAAAGGGAAAACCAGAGCGGCGCCCACTAAAATCTTGCGCCGCATGCACTACCCTAGCGGAGTACCAACACCGGTTGTCAAAACTAATCACCTTCGACCATCGGGACTACTCAGAAAGTATCCGAACGCAGGATGGACTGCCTTGATATTGGATCCTATAATCGACGGATTCCAATTTACACAAGTCCTCATGGATGGCGGTAGTGACATAAACCTGATATATCGGGACACAATCCATGAGGATGGGGATAGACCCAACCAAAATTAGCCATAGCAACACTTCCTTTAAAGGAATAATCCTGCACATATGCCCATTATGCGGGCTCCCTAACATTAGAAGTTATGTTCGGTTCATCCGACAACTTCCGTCGTGAAAAGTTAATCTTCCATGTCGCCCCATTTAAAAGTAGCCATCAAGCACTATTGGGACGCGAAGCTTTCACCCGCTTTAACGCAATCCCGCATTATGCATCTCTTACACTTAAAATGCCCGGTCCACGAGGCATCCTCTCATTAAAGGGAAACTCCGAGTATTCCTCGAATACGGAAAAATGTGAGACTGCCTTAACAGCCTCACACTAATACGGCTTTGCTGATCAAAGCATCTAAAGTAGGTCGTTCAGACCCCGGACACGGTTAGGCAAGTCCGGCTTAAATAAACAAGGGGCTTACTAGTCGCGTAACCCCTTACAAGGGGTTCTACGCATGTACAACAAGAGACAATAAAGCTCAATTTTATTCATTTTTTGAATTGTACTCTGTTTATTTCAAATTACATTGTTCGCATGATCTTTTTTCAACTAAGTTCCTCTCTTTTACAGATGAACGCCGTGCTATACCCGTCCAGGATATGGCACAACGGAGACACAGGCGCAGACGTGCAGCAGGGACCCGTTGCAAGGATTCTTTTTAGATTAAGACCCTGCGTAAACCTTTCTCACTGTCTCTTGTTGTTATTCATCCCCCGGTCTCTTGTTATAACCGAGGAGGAGGCTGGCGTTTTGGCATCGGCCGCGTCAGAATTTCGCACGTACCTGGACACCAGGGGCTTGTTATCAAGGGCATTGTTCAACCCACTTTATAAAAGACCGAATACCTTAGGGAGTGTTCGGCGTCTCGAGTTAGGCCTTATATGCATCAGCTCCGAATCATGTCTTTGGTCAAATTTTGGGTTTGACCGGCTCCTGTGTTTTGCTGCCTTATGTTCCGTTCTATCGGCTAACGCGACACTAGGAGAACTACTGCGATTGTGCCCCGGCTCGGCCAGGCGAGCACCTCAGTAGAGAAAGCTGAAAACTGACTGTCATGATATAGCGAGAGACTGGTCAACCACTCGATGACCCACCGGAATGTTTAGAATTCCTCCACATTAACGAAGGACCATTTCCCGGTCAGGCATATACGCACCCCGAATTCGGGAGAGTGCGGTGCCTCCAGGGGCTATATAGTAGCCCCACCATCGAACTCCTATGGCTAAGTGAAAGTGATAAAGCATTATAGTCCGGTTGCCTAGTTTGCTATGCTACCACCTCCTTAATAGGACCAAGACGTTGGATTAAGTGTGAAAAGACGCCTTCATTGCAAACACCCCCGCACTATGTGCGTGGGGGCTGAAGCCGAAGACTGCCATCTTTCAGGTTATATATACATATACATCAACGACCGCACAGGGAGTAGTTTACTACTTGAACGCACAAGTATAAAAAGCTCTTATATTATATTAAAATGTTGTTTCATAAGTTACACATGTCATTCAAACATAACATCCTTCGAGCACTGCGTCTCTATTAAACGAGCGCCCGGAAGAACTTCCTCAAAATAGCGCTCGACTGGTACTCGGCTTCCGTCCGAATCTGGGGACGCGACGTCGGTGGCCTTCATTTCTGCCCAGTATGTCTTGACACGGGCAAGAGCCATCCGCGCACCCTCAATGCACGCCGACCGCTTCATTGCGTCGATACGCGGTACCTCACCAAGGAACTGTTGCACTAAGCCAAAATAACTCTTCGGCTGAGGTTTCCCCGGCCACAAATGAGTCACGACATGCTTCATGGCAAGTTCGGACAATCGATTCAGCTCGGCCCATTCGGCCAACCGATCGGTTAACGGAAGACGACGCTCCGGACTATGTAACTGGGACCAAAACAACTCTTCCCTTCTGTGCCCCTTCTGGCCTCGGAAGTGCTCGATCGCGTCTGCGGCACTCCCGCTAAATCCAGATAAGCATCCTCCGAACTCCACAACCGGTCCAACTGAGCATACTTCGGATCCGTGAACTTCCCCGCGCGAAAAAGGCTTTCCGGCAGCAACATCCACAGCTGACGCAGCTCCTCCTTTGCAGCTCTCATTGCGGGCGGCATCCTTAACCCGGCGGTGGCCTTTTCAGGTCCTCTTGCTCGCTTTGACGTTCTTTTTCAAGAACCCGCAGCGGTCGGCAGCATTCTTCAACTTTATGGCCATATCGGCCATTTCCTCTTCTTGGCGATGAGCAGCCCGTTCGCTTTTAGCTCTTGACCGCCCTTAAGCGGTTGCACTACTATTTCGGCTTGCTCTTTAGCTCGGGCAAGTTCCGCCAGCAGCTCCTCCACAAAGAGCGGCACCACCTGCATTAAGCATACAAGTAGTAAGGCACAGGCGTCAAGCTCCCTTACCAGGCGTTCGCGAAGAAGTCGCATACCTTGTGACTCGTCAAACCGCTTATTGACAAGCGCGATGTCTGCATCCGCCTCGTCAAGTTGCCGCTTTAGTTCAGCAAATTCATCAGTCCGGCTGGCCACCGGACGCCCCGCCACCTATTTAGGAGCGGCGATATGTTATAACTGAGATTATCATCCTCGGCACGCTGTCAATTTTGACAACATACGGAGTCTCAGGGGCTACTATCTATACAGGGCGCATTCTATATGCATAACTGTCAGAAGGTACATCGAACCCCGTCAGTAAGCTTCTGACGGCTTCATGCAATCCGCTCTCAGCGGATGCAATTCTTTCAATCACCGTACCCATTAGCGCACGGTGATCTTCTGAGATAGCCGCTCGCCCCGAGCAGATCCTTCAGCTCCTCCGACCGCACGCCAGTTGGCGCCGGACCTTCCGACCCCGCCGGACTCGGGGAAACCCTCCGCGACAACACCTCAAGGTCGTCCGCCTCGCATGAAGGTGCGACAGGTGGAGGCGTTTCGCTCTCCATCATCTTCGGAAGAAGATCCCCCGAAGACGAGCTCTGCTGAGAAGGGCTGAGATCCGAACTACAAGGTATAATTTCGGTTATCTTTAGAAATAAATACAGGGATGTCCCTTATTACAAGACCCCTTCTTTTTACTTACGGCTCATTGGAGGCTGATCCCTTGGGGAAATAGTGCGGATGGGGTACTTCCCAGTACGGACTCTCTGACGAAGATTTCTTTCCCTCTTTGAGGCCTTGACCTCCGGATCTTCGAAGTGGTCCTCTTCTCTCCTTAGAGGTGGGACTTTGATCCCTCCTTCCTCGAAAGCCTCCTTCGTGGAGGCGGTTGCTTCCTGCTCCCCCTTCACCTTCTTTAAAAGGCGCGGCCTTCAACATCTTGGTCGGCATGGGATCCGGCGTGGTCTCTGGGAGGGGAGCCGGACACCTTATTAACTTTGCCTTGGCTATCCACTCCTGTTCAAGAAACGGCTCCTTAAAGGCATATATATGATAAATGAATGAACAGCCCGTCCGGTTACAGGGTTACTTACTTGAGTATCTGGGTGATTGCAGCTTAGACCTGCGTCCTCGGTCAAGTCCGGACACTTCTCTTGTGATCCGAAGAACAGTTTGTACATCTCCTTGGGCGTCGTGCCCATAAAATGTTGGAGAGCTCGTGGTCCCTCCGGATTAAACTCCCACGGACGGAGGGGCGGCGTTTGCAGGGCGTAAGCGCCGAATCAGCATAACCTCGCCGCTCTGACCAGATTGATCTCTCTTTCTTGGAGGTCTCGAATATGGCCTGCAATGAGGAACGTCCTTGGGCGGCCCCAGTCGAGCCCGGTTGACCCATGATGCCAGCCGTTGTGGTGGACCTGAGCGAAAGCGGGTGGCGCCACCCATTTGGTGCCCACAGGGCGGTGATATAAAACCACTCCGTTGCCACAAACCAAGCTCCTCTTGAAAAGAGCCCTCGGGCACGGAGACATCAGCACACTTGCTTATGACCGCCCCTCCACACTCTGCTTGTTGCCCCTCGATCATCTTGGCTCCACCTTGAAGGTCTTGAGCCACAATCCAAAGTGAGGGTAATATGGAGGAAGGCTTCACATCTGATAATGAATGACGAGATATGGAGGATGGACTCCAGATTCAAGTCATGGAAATCCAGCCCATAATAAAACATGAGCCCCCGCACGAAGGGATCCGTCGGGAAGCCTAAACCCCGAAGGAAGTGAGACACGAACACCACGCTCTCGCCGGGCTCGGGAGTGGGAATGACCTGCCCGAGGCAGGCAGCCTATCTGAAATCTCGCTGGTTAGATACTGGCGTCTCGCAGCTTTAGCACATCTTCTTCGTGATGGAAGAAGACATCCATCGGCCGAGCTGGTGGGAGCGGACATCGTCGAATGTCCGGCGCCTAAATCTGAAGCTTTGGGTGTTAGAACTCGAGCGTGGGGCGAACTTCGATGGAGGTGGAAAAAGAAGAGGGCCTTGGTCTCATTATAAAGAGGTTGAATACCAAGAGCCCTCCCCGTGGTCGATTGGGACTCGCCTTCGATAGAGGAGGCATGCCAACGGGCACGGTTGGGTTACCCACGTCCGTATTGATGAGAATCCCGGAATAAGGGGGCACGATCTACGCTTTGATAAGACATGCCAAGGAAACCGCCTCGCTAAACGCGCTGAGGTAGGACAGTAAAAAGCGATTCGGATAAAGGCCTGGCCGTGGTGTGATGTCACGCCGCGGAATACGTCAGCAGATCTGTGCAAAAAATTATTATTCTCTCTACGGTGGTATGTGGAACTTGTTTTGCAGAGCCGGACACTGTCCTTGTGTTCAAATCCTTCTATGAAGTATTCGGAAGAGGAACCCGCCTTGCAATGCCGAAGACAATATGCGCGCCGAACTCGTCGTCGTTGAAGCCTGGTTCAGGGGCTCTTGAGGAGTCCTGGACTAGGGGGTGTCCGGATAGCCGAACTATCATCTTTGGCCGGACTCCTAGACAATGAAGATACAAGATTGAAGACTTCGTCCCGTGTCCGGATAGGACTTTCCTTGGCGTGGAAGGCAAGTTGGCGATATGGATATGTAGATATCCTACCATTGTAACCGACTTTGTGTAACCCTAAGCCTATTCGGTGTCTATATAAACCGAAGGGTTTTAGTCCATAGGACGAACAACAATCATACCATAGGCTAGCTTCTAGGGTTTAGCCTCTCTGATCTCGTGGTAGACCTACTCTTGTACTACCCATATCATCAATATTAATCAAGTAGGAGTAGGGTATTACCTCCATCGAGAGGGCCCAACCTGGGTAAAAACATCGTGTCCCTTGTCTCCTGTTACCATCCGCCTAGACGCACAGTTCGGGACCCCCTACCCGAGATCCGCCGGTTTTGACACCGACACCGAACCTCGCGAATGGCACCCGCCGCCTCCAGCTTGCGGATCTCCTGGACGATGAAGGCCTACTTCTCAGTAGACCGCCATCTCGCCCGCTGCTTCACGGGGCGTACATTGGGGCATACCCTTAAATGATGCTGAATCACCTCTCTTGGGACTCCTACCAGCTGATTGGGACTCCCACACGAATATATCCTTGTTTGCACGCAAGAACTTCACCAATGCTTCCTCTTGACCCGGGTCGAGGCTGGCACCTATGGTAAAGGTGGCTCCTGAGGGACCATCCTCGCTGACCGGCACCTGCTTCGTTTCCGCCTTGTCTTTTGTGAACAACTGCTTCTTCTTGGTCGATATGGCTCCCTTGGGCTCGAAGGCGCCCGCGTCGGCAGGCTGCGCCGCCGCAGCGGTTTTGAGGGCGAGCTTGAGTGCCGTCACGACCTCCTTGGTGTCCCCCTTGATGGTGAGGACGCCTTTGCTCCCAGGCATCTTCATGAGGTTATAGGCCGGGTGAGTCGCCTCCATGAATTGGGCCAGAGCTGGGTACCCGAGGACGACGTTGTACGGGAGGCCGATGCGGGCGATATCGAAGTCGATCAGGTCAGTGCGGATCTGTCCCAGAGAGCGGGCAGTGCCGCCACCAACTCCTGAGAAAGGCTTGCTGAGGCTGAGCCGCTCGAGTGGCACGTGAATAAGGTTGAAGGCCTCTACGGAGAGCAAGTTGAGGCCGGCACCACCGTCGATGAGGGTCTTGGTAACAGCCACGTTGTAGATGGTGGGCGTGCAGAGCATTGGGAGCTTGCCCGAGCCGGCGGTGGAGTCGGGGTGGTCTTCTGAGCCAAAGGTGAGGTCGGCCTCTGGCGCAGCACAACCCGGCGGATCCCCCGGGCGCTTGGAAGCGGCACCAATCTGGCGGAGGAACGGCTTGACGTGGCGATCTGAAGGCGGTGCTTGAGAGCCGCCCAGCAGGGCCACGACTGCGTGGTGCGCCGGTACCGTGTAGTGAGCAGTGAAGAGGTCGTGGAGTTCCCCCCAGGATGCCACCGTGGATCTAGGGAGGTTGAGCAGCCAGGCGCGTGGCTCGCTGGCGAGGGCAATGGGGAGCCAGTTGGACATGACCTTGTCGTCGCCCCCGGCCTCGAGGACGGCCTCCTCGTGTGCCAGCAGGAACGTTGACGGGTCCGCCGCGCGTCGTAGCGCGGCAGCATCTCCGGCCTGAACTTGGGTGGCCATCGCACCTGCCGAAGGGCAGGGGCTAGGGCTCAGAGCCCCCTGGCCCCGTCGTCAGCACCGGCCGTTGGGGCCGGTGGCGAGGCGCCTGCCATGAAGGTGAAGCGCAGATCGACGAAGGAGAAGCTACGGCGCACCCCTACCTGGCGCGCCAAATGTCGGATCACGGGTTCCGGCAAAACCCTTAAGGTTCGAACTCTGGGGTGCGCGCGAAGTTCTCTCCCTACAGATCAGCGCCCTAGCTCGCTAAGATCTCGCGGACGAACTCGACGAACTCGCAACACAGAAAGACACGAGATTTATACTGGTTCGGGCCACCGTTGTGGTGTAATACCCTACTCCAGTGTGGTGGTGGTGGATTGCCTCTTGGGCTGATGACAAACAGTACAAGGGGAAGAACAGCCTCGTGTGGTTGAGGTGTTCTTGTGTGTGGTGTGTGGCTAGGGATTGGCTCTAGATCTGATCCTCTTCCCCTACTGTGGTGGCTAGTTCTACTTATATAGGCCCTGGTCCTCTCCCCAAATATTAAGTGGGAAGGGAGCCAACAACGGCGGGCAATTTGAAAGAGGACAGCTAGTACAAGCTATCCTGACAAAAGTGGTCTTCGCCTGCAAAAGGCTCTGGTGGTGACGCTGTCTTGGGCTCCATGGTGACCTCCATCTTGCCATCTTGCTGGTCTTCGGTCTCATTGCACCGATATGGAAACCTTTGCTTGATGCCTCGGTACTCCGCGCCTGCGCCTGCTTCCTTAGCACCAAAGAGGAAACAAGGACACAGCGTGCGTTGGCGCCCGCCTGATGTCGATCGTCATGGCTCACGTCATGAGAGCCTCGCGAGGTTTCCCCCACCTTGATATCTCCACTTGTCGTGAGCCTTCCTGGCGAGGCCGCTCCGGAGGAGGTCCTGGGTCGTCTGCCCCGCGAGGCTTGGCCCCTCACGAGGGTCTTGAACGCCTTGTCGATGAAGATGGGCCGTACGGCCTGCCACGTCGTGGGCCGCAGGCAGGCAAGTATGGGGACCCCCGTTCCCAGAACGCCGACACTCAAGAAACAATATCCTGGGTACCCATAATGCTGGCAAGATGCTTAGCAGGCTTATTAACTTTCTCTTGTTTGGCGCTTAAATCCTCCAGCACTTGTTGTTGCACCAGAAAGTAAGCATCTGAATTCTACAGGGACTTCCTCAGTCCCTCGGCTTCCTATCGCATAACATCTAATTGATGTCTTTCAACTTGAAGTTGAGACTCAAGAAGCCAAACTGATTCAGGCAGCGAGTTCGAAGAGCTGGTGCCAGGAGTAGTAGCCAGTAAATCGAACACTACATCAACACAGGACTTTGGGGTTGTCTCAGTGTCTTCAATATAGTTTTTATCAGCTTTCTTGGAGACTAACAGGGATGTCTCACTATCTTGAGCCTTATCTGCATTACTTCATATACCATTGCCTAACGGGGTACTCTTCTCCAATATTTTATCCGCATTCTAAAAGAGAGACAAACAAACACATCATAGGTTTACAATGTAGTATATGAAAATCATTTTGGTAAACCAGTTCAGTAGTAAGGTGGACAGGATAACAACATGAAACAAACATATATCTATGTAGTATGGTCAATGTATGGTCTATATCATTCTAGTTTATGTTTCCAAATCAAGATAGATACAGTTCAAATCATATCTATTTAAGACAAAGAAGCTTAGACAGAATATAAGTGTGGGAAACTACACAACAATAACAACACTTGTAAGGTGCATGGCATGAGAATATAACTGTTTATTCAATTGAAACTGAAATCAACATAGAGCAAGTTACAATAGCAAACACGTTAAAGAAACAGGTTTAAAACATACATGTTGCGCCATTGGAGTTTCAATTGCATCCTTCAAATTTAAAATTAGTTGGTATGAGTAAATACAGTGATGCAAGAGCAAAGTAGTATGAACCATAGCTACGGAACCTGACTTGAGAACAATTCTTCTTCTGCTTTAAGCATTGACTTGGGGTTCGGAGTGGTGGTCCTTTTTTGGGCACTGCAGTTGCCTTACTAACTGCTCGTGTTTGGGTGCTCTGTGGTGGAGACGGTGTTGTGTCAACGGGAACTGGGTTACTATCTGCTGGGGTTGGGGTTAGAAGGGGTGTAGCTGGTTCTCTGTCCAACTGGGTAGGGGTACAATCTGCGTGAGTCTGGGTTATGTGTGGTGCGGCTGGTTCTTGGGCAAGTACAACTGTGGTTCTATCTCCATCGATAGGTAGCACGATCTTTTCTGAAGACCGTGTTTTTACTCCCACAGATACTGCCATCACCCCCTGCAATTGAAATGGCTCATAAACAAGAAAAGTAATTGAATGTACAGACATTGTAAGATAGACAGGTGCAATGGATAGTAGGGAAGAAAACAGGGCATGAAATAATTCACATTTATGTTGCCTAACCAAACAGAATAGCAGGACATAATTTCACACATATGATGGCTAATTAAACAGGATAGCATGACACAATTTCACATGTATGATGGCTAATTAAACAGGATAGAATGACATACTTCAAAATATGATGACTATGTAAACAGGATGACATGATATAACTATACGATGTGTCTATTAAAGTGGTTGGCATGCCATAAATCACAAACATGCCGTCGATGGAAACATGATGGCATGATATAATTCACGGATAGAATGACATAATTCAAAATATGATGACTATGTGAACATGATGAGATGATATAACTATATTATGTCTTTAGAAAATGGGTTGGCATGCCATAATTCAGATACATGCTGTCTATGTAAACATCATGGCATGATATAATTCAAATATATGATTTATATACTAAGGAAGTGAGCAGAGGGCAATCACATATATGATGTGTCAACTAAGGAGATGGCATTCAATATCGTGTATATGATGTAAAAACTAAGCATTGCAATACAACATATGCATGATATGAGTAATATAACCCTGCCAAGTTTGAGCATACACCTCAGGGGGATAATAGGACGGGTCATCGCCTCTGAATCCTCCTCTCAAGATCTATCTCAGAACCAGCAAGATATCTGCTTCACGGTAGCATTATGCGCTCAAAGACCTTGTTTTCACTCCAGATTTCTCCATCACCAATTCAAATGGCTGATGCACAGGAAGGGTTGTTGAATATACAAACATTGTCGACAAAAGCAATGAGAAATACAAAAAAAAGGATGACATGATATAATTCACATATATGACGCTTGGCTAAACAGCATGGCATTGCATAATTCACATATATAATGCCTTGCAACAAGATAGCATTGCATAATTCACATATATAATGTCTTGCAACAAGATGACATTGCATAATTCACATATATGGTAATTAGACACTAAACATGTGGCATTCACACAAAGCATGTCTAAACTAAGCAAATGACATAGCAATGCGAGATACCATACACACGATATGAGCAACATAACCCTGCCAAGTTAGAGCAAGCACCTCGGGGGGGGGGGGGGAATAGGACTAGTCATCTATCTCTGAATCCTCCTCTGAGGAGCTATCTGTAACCAGCAAGACATGCGCTTCGTCAGATAGCATTGTATGCTCTGAAGACCTTGTTTCTACTCCAGATTTTTCCATGACCGTGCCGAATGGCTGATGCACAGGAAGAGTAATTGAATGTACTAAAATTCTTGACAAATTTAACACGTTTTAAAAAATGATGTCATGATATAATTCACATATAAGATGACTGGCTAACCAGGGTGGCATTGCAAAATTCACATATATGATGCCCGGCTAAACAAGATGGCATTGCATGATTCACATATACGATAAAGAAACTAAACAGATGGCATTGACACAAAGCATGTCTAAACTAAGCAAATGACATCTTTAATGTATACAGTAAGCAATGCAAGGCACCATATGCATGATATTACCAACATCAGCATGCCAAGTTAGAGCAAAGACCTCATGGGGTAAATAGGATTGGTCTTCTGCTTCTAAATCCCCCTCAGAACAGTTATCTTCCTCTTGATTACGATCCGAAATGGGTGGAGGGGGGCTGCCTTTGCGTCCACCATGGAGCGACGTCCGCATGAAATTTTATTGCCACGCAAGGCTCGTCTCTTTTGCTCTACATGTTCAGTTCCATTGTGTACAATAACTAACATGCATAGGAATAAAACATAGTGAGATTATGTAAGGAGTGCATGCACAAATCCAGAGTGATGGTAGCAAACTGTGGATAGACCCCATAGCAGGCAGATAATAGATTTAGTTAAAAAATACAGATAATGGATCCTTTAATGTTTGTTTGCACCCAACATGAAACTCATAGTAGACACCCGAGATTAACCAGATAGTAGACAGATAGTACTGATTGCTGCCCCAATATGTACCCCACAACCATTTAAAAACTCAAGTTTCAACATAAGTTTGGACCTGAGTCGGAGTCTAATAGGTGAACACGACGATAAAGTAGCATGTCATCATATTTAGCGATGCATAACGTAAGCAGACACGGAAGGGTGCAACCTCTCTTGCGGACCCATGTAGTCCTCAAGGTCATCTGCTCAGTTGATGATGGTAATGCAGTTGTCGTGGCTGCGGCAAGGGAAGAAGATCTCGAGGCGGCGAAAGACAGTCTGGAGAGCGGATCCTGCTGTGGTGAACCCTTCCATCGTTGGAGCAGCTGAGCTGGGGTGGAACACAAGACCGCAGAGCAGGACAAACCACACAAGGTTTTCTTTGACACATATCTGTAACAGAAGTAATTGTGTAAGGGCTTGTTTGAATTTGAGGATTCTAACAATGCAGGGATAGGAAATAGACTGGAATAGGATGGGAATGCACGCGCAAAACAGAGAATTTAAAAACATAGGATTTCTGCCAATCTGGGTGTTTGGTTCACAAGAATTGGAAGATCACAGGATGCAAAGAAGCATGGTGAGATTAAGTCAAACTACAAGAAGTGTACAACCTCTTTGGCGAAGCCATGTTGATCTCAGCGTGATTGGGTTGGCCGATGAGGATGCTCCGGCTAACTTGGCTGTCGGAGGAGGGGAAGAAGATCTTAGGCGTCTGGAGATGGAGCCCGAGGTACTGCTCCGATGTGATGGAGGGTTTCGTCGTTGGAGCAGCTCCGGTGAGTTGTACGACGCCGAGGCTGAAGCAGGACAAGAGAGACAACGTTAACCTGAGTGGAATTCTAATAACATCTCCAATAGATGACGTAAAATACATAAACACAAAGTGCTAGATGTATACATCAGCCGCTTATATCTGAACTTAACTGTCGAAACTGAATTTAACTGTCAAAACTGAACTTAACTGTCGAAACTGAATTTTGCTGTCGAGACTGAATTTTACTGTCGAAATTGAACGCACTAGAGGTGAGGCTACACGTCAGTCGACTGACTTTTTCATCTCTGGTCAGTCGATTTTGCAGCCGTTGGATACGAAATCAAGGGCCTGCAGTTCATCTTCAACCTCCGCCCCCTGAGCCGCCAGCCACCACCGGCCAAACAGCCACCCCCCGCCGCCCGCGGCCGGGGGTGCGCCGCCCCGCCCGCCCTGAAAACACTCCCCACCGGCGATCGGCCACCGCCCCGGCCATCCCTCTAGGCCCGCCCGTGCCGAGCTTTTTCTCCGGCGATTCCCACGCCACCGCCCCACCACCGCCGGCGACCACCGCCCCCACCCTGAACCCTAATATGGATAGTGGGGTACCTCTCCAGCGAGCCCCCTCCTTGCTGCGGCTGGTTCTTCCTTAACTCCGGCGAGCCCCCACCCCCACCCCCTGAAAATCGACTGACCCAAAAGTCGATTCAGTCGACTGAAGTGTAGCTAAATCGGAGCAGCATCGCAAGCAAGAGCAAGAGCGAGAGCAGCAGCGTGAGCAAGAGCAAGAGCAAGAGCAAGAGCAGACCAGGCAGGGGACCGAGAGCAAGAGCAGAGCAGCATCGTGAGCGAGAGCTAAAGCAGTAGTAGCTCCTACTGATCTGGACGTTTCCGCTGAGGGAGCGACGCCGTGGAGGAAGTGGCCGGCGACGCCGCCATGGATGGAGCCTCGCCGTGTCGGCTAGGGACCGAGCGCCGGTAGCACCGTGAGATTGAATCAAGAAGAAAATGCAGAGATTAGTGTACAACCTCTTTGGTGGCACCGATTAGGGCGCAGCTTCATCCGAGGAAACGGTGATGATGATGCTCTTCCGGTGGTGCAGGTGAAGACATCGGTGTGGGAATGGAGGTGGTGCAAAAGACGAAGGGAACGCCAGAGCAGCTCCTTGGAGGTGGAGGACGAGGTGGATGAACCGGCGGGATGACCAGATCGACGACGGATCCTCATCCGGTACGGTGGATGATGGACGTCGAGGTGTTGCTGTGGACAACGTCGTAGGGGAAGAGGCTACAGCTGGGTGGCGGGCGGAGGAGGGTGTGGGGCTTCACGGTTTTCCCGGCCTCGGTGTACGAATGGGTGGGCGGATGGGATGGGAGTGGGGAACCATGTCTTAGGGACGCGCTTGTCCGAAATGTGGGGTAAGTTACGAAAGTACCCCCACCGATTTGAGGCGGTTCTTTCGGTTCAGGGGTATCATGGGCATTTTGCGTGTCAGGATTTCACAGGAGGTGGGAGTTATCACGCGTGTTGTTATTTTGGAATAGCAAGGCGCGGGTTGAGATGGAGGGAGTTGTCGGAGCACAATGAGACAAAGATTTATCTTAAATATTTCGGGGTAACAAGCCGCGGGTTGAAGAGGCAGGAGTTTCGCAGCATGATAGACAGAGACGCTATCTTGAAATTTCGGCATAATAAGGCGCGACTTGAAATTTCGGGAGAACAAGCTTAACGTGTACCCAAAAAAAGACAATTTAGACTAGTATGATATACTACGTACAATGTGTTTAACACGCACAACACACACACAGACACCATTTAGACTAGTAAGGTACACGTGCATTGCACGCATGAGATTTGGCAACCAAATGATGAATAATACCACATTATAGCATGTAAGCTTTGAGTCATATATGCATGATGTAGATGTTCGTTTAATTCTTATAGTTCATTTCATTCAAAATCATCTAGTTTTTATAAGAAAGCTAATCTATTTTAAGATTCATGGAATTGTGCGTTGTAAGGCATAAAGTAAAAACAAATCATGTAGAAAAACATTTGGGCAATTCTGATACGGAAGATTCTAGAACAAAGAAGAAGTGCTTGTGTTTTGAGGTTTGTGCATTATGCTTAAGTTCAACCATAGAGTCTTCTAGATTGTACATGTGGCAAAATCTGGTGGAATCTAGATGATATCCAACGGCCAGTAGTGCTCAAATTTGCCAACTCTGCACCATCGGATTGGCCTCATCCAATGACCATCTTTCAAAGTTAAAGTTATCTGCACACTATATAAAAAATATAATATAATATAATATATATATATATATATAGGGGTATAGATATAGATATGTGATGCGAAAGCCACCCATCATCTCCAATTAGAATAGTGTGTCCATGCACGGATGCAATGTGGCCAAATGATGTCTGCCATCGGTATCTCAAATTCAAACCAGTCTGACCTTGTTCAATGTGTATACATTACAACATGCTCATTTCCAAACCACACCACGCAGATCTCCGTTATATTCATGCATGCATGGGTTTCAAACATCATGATCTCTTATTCAAATATTTGAATTCAACTTTACATTGATTATGACCTCACCTAGTCTTTTACACCCACACATTGGTCTTCTCTTTATAATTGTACCACTAACTTTCTCTCGTGCATGCATGCACACACACTACCAGTCGGCATTATCCATCGCACACATGCAATATTTTTCTTCAGGTCGGTATCCCATGAAGGCACACACACACACACATCCCCGTCTCCATCATATCGGGCATTCTTTATCTCTCACGTGCATGCGCAATGATTGATGTTCCTCTATGTGTGTGTGTGTGTGTATAGCTATGTCTTTCATAGTTTTCCACATAAACCAATCAATCTATATATCTAGTGAGGTCTCACCCTCTTTCCCACGTCCACATCGATCAATCTATACCTCTCTATATAGGATTACATATATAGCTAATACACCCACATTAATTATATATCCAACGCCCCCTCTCATCATCCATGCATTCCGCTTCATCTCTCAGACGCGCGCACAATGGCGAAGATAGGGGGCAGCAAGGGCCCTGCCCCACCCCCCCTAATATCACAATATATCAAGGCTAATACGAATGTGATCATTAGACAATTGCTGGTAAAAATGGTTTAAGTTGATGAATTGGCCCTCCTCATAAAGGATTAGCAATGCTTGGCCCCCTAGCTCATGGGAAATTTTTCATGGCTCCGCCATTGCGCGCAACAGCACACATTCTCGCCCCCTCTCTCTAAATATCGATCTCGCAGTTGTGCACTCCTTCATAGTCTCCCTCCACTCGGCCCTTCGCACCATCTTCTATCCCCCACCGGATTTTGCCACATGTACAATCTAGCAGACTCCATGGTTGAACTTAAGCATAATGCACAAATCTCAAAACAACAGTGGTTCTCCTTTCTTCTAGAATCTTCCGTATCATAACTGCCCAAACTTTTTTTCTAGTTGAATTGCCATTATTTGTTTTTACTTTATGCTTTACAACACACAATTCCATGAATCATAAAATAGATTAAGGGCTTCTTTGATTCAAAGGATTCTCGAAGGAATTTTGAAGGATTCTAATCCTTAGGAATTTTTCCTATCTTGGTTGTTTGATTCGTAGGATTGTAAACCATAGGAATTTTTCCATATGATTCATTTGCACTAGATTTCATAGGAAATATCCCATCCACTCAAACCACTTTGAAAGAATTCTGCGTTTTTTCTATGCACAATCAAACACTCGTACCATCCTGTAGGATTCAAGACGACATTCCACTCTAATCCCATGTTCTTCCTGTTCCCGCGTTTTGGAAATCCTACGAATCAAAGAGGCCCTAGGTTTTTTTTATAAAAACTAATTGATTTTGAATGAGATGAACTATAAGAATTAAACGAAGGTCTACATCCGGCATAGATGACTCAGAGCTTACATGCTACAATGTGGTATTTATTCATAATTTGGTTGCAAAATCTGACGAGTGCAATGCACGTGTACCTTACTAGTACTTTGAGTATGTGCAAAACACAATGGCACGCTACACAGTGTCTCTCTTACAGTTCATGAAGCCACGTGGCACATGTGGAGGCGTTGTCGCGACATCCTTTTGTGGATTGATCACAGTGATGTGCTGCTGGTTCCAGAAGAATGTACTCATCCTCCCTGAGCCGCACTGGCGGTACATGCACGAAGCGAAGATGTGCACACACGCCACGCATGCACACGCGGGTACACGGGCGGATGCAATTTTGTACCAAGATCCACCCCATGTGATAATTTGACGCGTGTAAAGTCCTTCACTTCATTGATGGTCAATTAATACAGCGCATGCAAATTGAGTGGACGTGAGGGCGGAAGAAAGACATTACTACTCCACTGCACGCATGCGAGTAGTTAAATCATGGGTTGTCGGATCACGGGTTCCGGCAAAACCCTCAAGGTTCGAACACTGGGGTGTGCGCGAAGATTTCCTCCCCGCCGATCCATGCCCTAGCTCGCTAAGATCTCGCGGACGAACTCAACAAACTCACAACACAAAAGACACAAGATTTATACTGGTTCAGGCCACCGTTGTGGTGTAATACCCTACTCCAGTGTGGTGGTGGTGGATAGCCTCTTGGGCTGATGATGAACAGTACAAGGGGAAGAACAGCCTCCTGAGGTTGAGGTGTTCTTGTGCTTGGTGTGTGGCTAAGGGTTGGGTGAGATGCCTCTGAATGAGTTATCCCCTACGGTGGTGGCTAGCTCTACTTATATAGGCCCTGGTCCTCTCCCCAAATATTGAGTGGGAAGGGAGCCAACAACGGCCAATTTGAAAGGGGACAACCAGTAAAGCTTATCCTGACAAAAGCGGTCTTCGCGTGCAAAAGGCTTTGGTGGTGACGCCGCCTTGGGCTCCATGGTGACCTCCGTCTTACCGTCATGCTGTTCTTGGTCACGTTGCACCGATATAGAAACCTTGCTTGATGCCTTGGTACTCCGGCCTGCGCTTGCCTCCTTAGCACCAAAGGGGAAACAAGGACACTGCACGCGCTAGCGCCAGCCTGGTCTCGATCGTCATGGCTCACGTCACGAGAACCTCGCGAGGTTTGCCCTGCCTTGATCTCTCGGCCCCTCGCAAGCCTGCCTGGTGAGGCCGCTCCTGAGGAGGTCTTTGGTCGTCCGCCTCGCGAGGGTTTCGAATGCGTTGTTGATGAAGATGGTCCGTACAGGCCTGCTAGCACAGCCACGCCGTGGGCCGCAGACAGGCAAGTCTGGGGACCCCCGTTCCCAGAACGCCGACAGTACCCCCGGGCCCAAGGCACGCTCGGGCTTGGCTTTGAGGCGGAGCCAAAGGTCAAGTACGAAGCGCCGCGGGCCCCAAAAGCCTGCGGCCTCGGTTGACGCGTGGTGGTTGATTGGACGTGGGTGTCTCCGCTTCCCCACGCTGCCTCGGCAACTGCCCGACTTGGCAAGTCCCTGCGACATGCAAGGAAAACTATCATTACATGTGATCATGGGGGGCGCTGGTTGGCCTTCTCCTGCTATAAATGAGGGAGGGAGCGGAGCCCCCATCGCCCATTTCTTCCCATTCCGTTTGCTTCTTCTTCCTCTGCTCTACTGCTAGTAGCAACTTCAATGGCGCCGATCCGAAGGTTCTCAGCTGAGGAGAAGGGAAAGATTCCCCTCGACATGCCGGCGCTGCTCCCGCCAAAGAAGAGGTCGGTCCACCACCGCGACGCAGCGGCGATGCAGATGGTGACGAGGCCTTGGTGCGAGCGGCCTCCTCCTGGGTATCCGCTGCCCTTGGTTCTTCTCTGATGTGATGCCGCCGAGGGGGGCCCTCGAGCTCTGGTTGCAGCCGCCGGCTGCGATGCTCCTGCGATCGGGGAAGAGGTCGAAGCAGTCTCCACCGGCAAGATCTTCATGACCCGCGGCTGGGGCGAGGTCGCGCGGGTTTGCCGTTCGGAGGGCACCCTCGCGATCCACTTCGAGTACAACGGTGCCTCCACGCTGTTCTTCAAGGTCTTCGACGCGGAGGGACGCCGCTTGGAGTGTTGTCCTGGAGGGGAGCGCCAGGATGAGGCACGCCCCGCTCGCGGCTACTCTAGCAGCAGCGTCTCTTGGGAGTCCAGTGGTTCTCCCGAGCTCTACGAGACTCCGGAGACGAGCGACAACAGCTACGTGCCCCCGAGCTCTTGCCGCGCCCGGAGCAGGGCTGCAATGTCCGGCCGCCGCCGTTGCTGATCTGGATGGGGTTGGCTCCGGCCTCCCGTGGCCCACTGTTGATGATGGCGTTGGCCGCGAGGGTGTGTAGATAGGGTCCTCCTGAGTTCTCGTCTTTTGTTCCCTGCAAGGAATTAAGAAGTACCCCGTGGGGGCGTGTGAAGGGTCTGTAATGTCTTTTGTTGATATCATCCTGATTATGGAAACCTATGAACGCAAGTCCTGTTTAGGCTCGGTCTCCCCTTTCCAGCCGCGCGACGACTTGTTGCTCTACTCTGATAGGTCCCGGTCCCCAGGCAAGCTTCAGTCGTGCTGGTATGCCAGGCCGCTTGCCGTGGTCAAGGCCAGGACGTGAGCGGCCCGAGGTCCAGTAAGAGCTCCTGAGGCACGATGCTAAGGGGGTCCCCTTTAGCGCTCAAGCAGCCGTGGTAAGGTAAGAAAGGGAGGCGACGTTGCCGCAACAGGGTTGCGGCGAGCGCGACCCCTAAGTCCCAACAATTAGTAGGTCTGAGCTCGAGACTTATCTTGGCGGTCTGGGGTTGATTCCTCGTGATGTGCCAGGTTTGTGCGCTGGCGTTCGTAGCGTAGCTAGGTTGGGCCCATTCAAGTCTCCCCCTCTCCCATGCTCTCCTTTGTGCTCTACGTCCTCAGGTCCCGGCCCTCGAGCGAGCTCAGCCGCCGCTGGTATGCCAGGTCGCATGTCGTGGTCAAGGCCAGGGGTGAGGGATGGAGAGCCAGTAAGAGCTCCTGAGTCGCGATGCTCAGGAGCCCCCCTTTTAACGTGCAAGCGGATTACATGGAAGAGGTGGGGGCTCGCGGTGCCTTGATGTTATCCTCGTGACATTCCTACGAGCTAGCACAAGGAAGAACATGATCTGCCATTATGATTGCCAGCCTGCCACTGGTTGCTCCGCGAGGAAATGAAGGCACTGAGGGCCTGGTGAGTTGACGTGCGCGGGGCGTGCCGCGAGCCAGAGCTCGACCGCTCAGATTTGTCGATGCGGAAGGGATGGACCCATGCACCAGCATCGTGCTAGCGTGCGTAGCCCCCGTGGTGGGTGGCGATCAAGCAGGTAATAGTCATAGATAGGTTAAGCATGGAAAGCATACTGGCTCAAGTAAATGCATCGGAGATACATGCCACTGGGTCAGGCCCGAGCGACTTGGGGATGATTCAGCCCGAGGGGTGCCCCAAACAAGGTAAGCTAAAGACATAAAAAGGGATACATGCCACAGGGATGGACCCGTGCAGCCTGGGAATGATGCAGCCCGAGGGGCGCTCCCAGCTAAATGAACTTGGAAAATGTCACCTGGTTCTGTTGATGAAGGAGAGTTGGGGCAGCTGAAGGTGCGCTTCGAAAGGACTGCTCCTCACGAGCCACCGGGGCCCTGAGCCTCAGGAGGCTCTGGGGGCTCAGGTGGTTCCTTGAGGACCGTCCCCATCTCCGTCAGGACGGCGTGGTGCCTGGCCTCCTGAGCCGCCAGGATGCGCCGCAAGTTGCGCTGGTAGGCGGACGACACGCTCGGCAAGCCAAAAGTCATGCGAACGTAGCTGTGCGGTGGGCCCTCGCAGCGTCCCACATGCGAAGGCCAGAAAAGCTCCAGAGAAGCGGCCATGTTGATCCCTGGGACGTCGATGCAGACGCGCAGCCCGGCATCCTCGCCTGGATGGGAAGCTGCGCCTTGTGAGCGGCGGTCGCCGCGCATGGCCCTTGCGTCTTGCAATTCCTGAGTGGTCTTGGTGATGAACTCCTGAACGGTGGGTGATCCTTGCCCTGTGCCCTCCTGAGGGAAACGTGCCACGAAGCACGCCTCCAAGTGGTGCCCAAGCGCCTCCCTCGTGATGTGGGCAAGGTCTAAGGCCTTCCAGAAGAGAGCCCTCGAGCCCTGCCCGAGAAGGGCGCCGGGCGCGCCTTCCTATGTGATGGAGGGAGGCGCACCTGGAGCGGGCGCTGATCCTGACGAGGTTCCAGCAACGATGCCACCCTCCTGAGGTCCTGCACGGTGCAGCTGCTTCTTCTTCTTGGGGATGGCCTCAGGAGGGCCCTCGCCCTTGCTGTCGGGGTCGTCGATTGCTGCAGCTTGAAAGGCATGCTCGAGGGAGCACACCGCGTCTCTTTCTTCACATGGGACCGTAATGATCCCGCCGCTTCCCCGCATCTTGAGGATATTGTAGCCGTGATGGGTCACCGCCATGAACTTGGCCAGGGCTGGATACTCGAGGATGGCATTGTACGGCAGACGGATGTGCGCGACGTCGAAGTCGATGAGCTCGGTGCGGTAGTTCTTGCGTTCTCCGAAGGTGATAGGGAAGCGGGCCTGCCCTATCGGTGTGGTGGAACCGTCGGTCACTCCTGAGAAAGGCTTGGTAGGCTGAAGCTGGTCATATGGCACTTGGAGGTTGTCAAACGTGTCGACGGACATGACGTTGAGCCCTGCGCCGCCGTCGATGAGGGTCTTGGTAACTTGCACATTGCTCATGACTGGTGAACAAAGCATCGGGAGGGCGCCAGTGGTAGCTGCGCACTGATAACCCACAAGTGTAGGGGATCGCAACAGCTTTCGAGGGTAGAATATTCAACCCAAATTTATTGATTCGACAAGGGGAGCCAAAGAATATTCTCAAGTATTAGCAACTGAGTTGTCAATTCAGCCACACCTGGATAACTTAATATCTGCAGCAAAGTGTTTAGTAGCAAAGTAATATGATAGTAGTGGTAACGGCAACAAAAGAGTAGTGCAAGTAAAAGCAATATTTTTGGTGTTTTGTAGTGATTGTAATAATAGCAACTGGAAAGTAAATAAGCGTAAACCAGTAGATGGAAAGCTCGTAGGCATCGGATCGGTGATGGATAATTATGCCGGATGCGGTTCATCATGTAACATTCATAACATAGGGTGACATAGAACTAGCTCCATGTAGGCATGTATTCCGAATATAGTCATGCGTGCTTATGGAAAAGAACTTGCATGACATCTTTTGTCCTACCCTCCCGTGGCAGCGGGGTCCTAATGGAAACTAAGGGATATTAAGGCCTCCTTTTAATAGAGAACCGGAACAAAGCATTAGCACATAGTGAATACATGAACTCCTCAAACTATGGTCATCACCGGGAGTGGTCCCGATTATTGTCACTTCGGAGTTGCCGGATCATAACACATAGTAGGTGACTATAGACTTGCAAGATAGGATCAAGAACACACATATATTCGTGAAAACATAATAGGTTCAGATCTGAAATCATGGCACTCGGGCCCTAGTGACAAGCATTAAGCATAGCAAAGTCATAGCAACATCAATCTCAGAACATAGTGGATACTAGGGATCAAACCCTAACAAAACTAACTCGATTACATGATAAATCTCATCCAACCCATTACCGGCCAACAAGCCTACACTAGAATTACTCACGCACGGCAGTGAGCATCATGAAATTGGTGATGGAGGATGGTTGATGATGACGACGGCGACGAATCCCCCTCTCCGGAGCCCCGAACGGACTCCAGATCAGCCCTCCTGAGAGGTTTTAGTGCTGGGCGGCGGCTCCGTATCGTAAAACGTGATGATTTCTTCTCCTCTATGTTTTTCTCCCCAAAAGCAAATATATAGAGTTGGAGTTGGCGTCGGAAGGTCTCCAGGGGGGCCACGAGGTAGGGGGCGCGCCCTAGGGGGGGTCGCCCCCACCCTCATGGACAGGGTGTGGGCCCCCTGGTCTTCATCTTTGGCGAGGATTTTTTATTATTTTTTATAAGATGTTCTATGGAGTTTCAGGTCATTCCGAGAACTTTTGTTTTCTGCACATAAAAAACATCTTGGCAATTCTGCTGAAAACAGCGTCAGTCCGGGTTAGTTCCATTCAAATCATACAAGTTAGAGTCCAAAACAAGGGCAAAAGTGTTTGGAAAAGTAGATACGACGGAGACGTATCAACTCCCCCAAGCTTAAACCCTTGCTTGTCCTCAAGCAATTCAGTTGACAAACTGAAAGAGAAAAGAAAAACTTTTACAAACTCTGTTTGCTCTTGTTGTTGTAAATATGTCAAGCCAGCATTCAGGTTTTCAGCAAAGATTATAACTAACCACATTTGCAATAATTCTCAGGTCTCATGTTTACTCATATCAATAGCATAATCAACTAGCGAGTGATAATAATAAATCTCGGATGACAACACTTTCTCAAAACAATCATAATATGATATAACAAGATGGTATCTCGCTAGCCCTTTCTGAGACGCAAAACATAAATGCAGAGCACCTTTAAAGATCAAGGACTGACTAGACATTGTAATTCATGGTAAAAGAGATCCAATCATAGTCATACCCAATATAAATTAATAGTAATGAATGCAAATGACAGCTGTGCTCTCCAGCTAGTGCTTTTTATAAGAGGGTGATGACTCAATATAAAACTAAATAGATAGGCCCTTCGCAAAGGGAAGCAGGGATTTGTAGAGGTGCCAGAGCTCGGTTTTGAAATAGAGATAAATAATATTTTGAGCAGTATACTTTCGTTGTCAACATAACAACTAAGATATGGCGATATCTTCCATGCTACACACATTATAGGCGGTTCCCAAACAGAATGGTAAAGTTTATACTCCCCCTCCACCAACAAGCATCAATCCATGGCTTGCTCGAAACAACGAGCGCCTCCAACAAACATCAGGTCCCAGGGGGAGTTTTGTTTGCAATTAATTTTGATTTAGTTTGCATAAAGCATGGGACTGGGCATCCCGGTGACCAGCCATTTTCTCGTGAGTGAGGAGCGGAGTCCACTCCTCTTGAGAATAACCCGCCTAACATGGAAGATAAGGGCAGCACTAGTTGATACATGAGCTATTCGAGCATACAAAACAGAATGTTTATTTGAAGGTTTGGAGTTTGGCACATACAAATTTACTTGGAACGGCAGGTAGATACCGCATATAGGAAGTTATAGTGGACTCATATGGAATAACTTTGGGGTTTATGGGATTGGATGCACAAGCAGAATTCTCGCTTAGTACAAGTGAAGGCTAGCAAAAGACTGGGAAGCGACCAACTAGAGAGTGACAACAGCCATGAACATGCATTAAAATTAATAAACATTGGATGCAAGCATGAGTAGGATATAATCCACCATGAACATAAATATCGTGAAGGCTATGTTGATTTTGTTTCAACTACATGCGTGAACATGTGCCAAGTCAAGTAACTTAAATCATTCAAAGGAGGATACCACCCCACTATACCACATCATAACCATTTCAATAGCATGTTGGCACGCAAGGTAAACCATTATAACTCAAAGCTAATCAAGCATGGCACAAGTAACTATGATCTCTAATTGTCATTGCAAACATGTTTATTCATAATAAGCTGAATCAAGAACGATGAACTCATCATATTTACAAAAACAAAAGAGGTCGAGTTCATACCAGTTTTTCTCATCTCAGTCAGTCCATCATATATCATCATAATTGCCTTTCACTTGCACGACCGAACGATGTGAATAATAATAAGAGTGCACGTACATTGGACTAAGTTGGAATCTGCGAGCATTCAATAAACAGGAGAAGACAAGGCAATATGGGCTCTTGGTTAAATCAACAATCTATACCTACTAATAAAGCAAGGTGCGTTTCGCCAAATTTTTCATCCGTTCACACATATTATTATTTATGTTTTTTGGAGATTTATTGTTATCCAAGGTGGTACTAATTTTTTATGAATGATTTTCCACACGCAGGTGCTTTTATTGGGACATGCCAAATTGTTCCGGCCCAGCAAGGCGGCCCAGTGCAAAAAATTAGTGTCTGCTGCATGATTTGAACTCTCAACCTCATGTACAACAACAAATGTCATGACCAACTCATATAGCTCACATTATGTGATAATAGAACATTGATAATCCTATTAAATAGTCCCCCATTGCTTGCTTAAATCCAATCTTTCTAATTTATATACGCCTTGGATTTTTCTAGGTATTAAGAAGGCATCTCGGAAATTAATAAGGAAATAAATCTTCCCGTAATAAGGAAGGAAAGAGAAAGAATAAAGAAGGAATTAGGGATTTCGGGTGTGACAGGAAAATACAAAAGGAAATTGGAGGAAAGAGGGAGAAAATAGAAGGAAAGAGAAAGAAAATAGAAGGAGAAATAAATACGGAAAGTGGGATGCATGCGTGGGAAATATAGAAGGAAAG
Source organism: Aegilops longissima (assembly GCA_021605205.1). Taxonomy (NCBI): domain Eukaryota; kingdom Viridiplantae; phylum Streptophyta; class Magnoliopsida; order Poales; family Poaceae; genus Aegilops; species Aegilops longissima. The sequence continues at coordinate 536,285,616 of CM038682.1, read as the reverse complement.
AATAAATGAGAGAGGAAGAAAAAAGAAGGAAATAATAAAGAGGAAAAAGGGAAAAAATTGAAGGAGAGAGAAAGAAATTAGAAGGAAACATAAAGAAGGAAAGTGGGATGCATGCGTTGCCAATTAAACAAAGTTGTATTGTATCTTGTCATACCAAGCGCTGGATCTCTCGGGCAGATGCAAAGCTAATTAGATGATCAATTAGTACACACACGGTCACACACGGTGTCAAACAAGTAAAGTTTTTAAAGGAACAAATCTTGCAGTCGCCTTTGGCTTTATGCCAAATGGTAAAAAGATTGAAGTGTAGTTTTCTTGAAAAAAAATTTACGTCCTTTAGTGTGCTCACAACTTCAACTATATCAAATGTTTACAAATGGTCATTTACCCCCTATTGTTAAAAACTGAAGCATTTAGTCTCTCAGACTAATTAGAGCGTTTTTCATAAAAACTGAACTAATTTTGTATGACACTTGACACAGTTGAAATTTTTGACCATTTGATTCCATCTTCTGCCGCGGGATCATCATCCCACCCATCTATAACGTACGCGCCACATCGGTTAGTCATGATTCTTAAAATATGGATGTTCATCTTTACTAAGCGTACAATTTTTTTTGGTGGTTTAATTGAAGACCATTGGTAATTATGCCTCAAAAATATCATTGTTTTCCTACACAGTCCGGGGCTTATTCCATTACTGAACTGATGACTTTTTTCTTTGTTTCTAAATTTATTTAACCGCTTTTTTGTAGCTGAATTACTAGGTGTTGTGTTTACGTGCACATGCCATGGGTGACCTATTTCTATATATCTGAATTTTTTATGTCAAGAACTAAGATGCGATATTGTGATACTAATATTTGACGTGTCGGAATTGTTTAACTCAAGAGCAAAATATTAACCATAGCACCCCAAAAAGTATATGATTAAAAAAAAGTCTTCATTTTTGGTCATGTGCTATGTTTTCCGAACAACCGAACAAATCTTTTCTCTTATTTTTTTGCTCAACCCACTAGCGCCCGTCACCAAAGTACAAGGAGTCCGACTCGGAGTCTCAGCTGTATGTGACACAAATTCCGCACTTTTTTCTACTGTATTAGTCAGAGATGGAGGATCTTTGTACAACGCTCCTAATATCATGGAACACGAACTGTGCTCCACTACCCAGTCCATCACCTTGGTCGACATTGGTTCATGGAAATTGGTGTCGCCTCCATAGTATGATATTTGTTGGGCATCACTAAGCAATGCCAACAAAGACGTGTGGAGATACTCACAACTAGGTAGATATTTTTGTGGTTCAAATTGCATGCACCTTTAGTACACTTATGAAATGCTACAACGATTTTGTTTTTTGCGAAACACATCTTTTCATGTTGTTTCTCGGTGTCGAGGATTTCAAGGAGTTTGTTGATGTCGTCATGTCTCATGATGGGTCATTGGGTTAGTGAGGTGGTGCTTTTTGTCTCCCGCTGCAACGCACCGGCATTTGTGCTAGTAATGCATATAAGAGCCACTTCAACAATTGTCGTGGTATTCTCACGGGGGGTGTTGCAAGACGACATATGCCACAAGGGCTTAGTGTGAGGGTAAGACTGCTGCTGATAGGACCGGGAGAGGGTATGCGAGTAGCACGCGGTGGTTTACCCAGCTTCGGAGCTCTTCGGAGAGATAATACCCCTACTGCTGCATGTCTGAATGTATCTGGTATATCTGGTACAGAGTGCTCCTGGAGCTGTATCTGAGGTCAGTGCCATAGGCATCTGGCATCGTATATGCATGTATGTGGCATGTTCTAGTGGCCGGCCATGCTCATGGCCGTGAGCATATGGTGCTCATGCGTGAGTGCATCCGAGAATGGATGGATGGATGGATAGTTATATATAGTGTGGAGCTAGCTTGCTATCTAAGCTATGTGGTGGTATGGGCAAGGCATGGTGGAGTGTCATCCTTGTCCCCTGGGTCACTTCATAAATAGTGCCAGGGGACAAGTGACACTATACATGATGGCTGAGATGACACGTGAATAGTGCTCGGGTACGATCGTCTCGTCGGTGTCTTGTCGATGTCGCTTCGGGCTGCAGTCGGCAGCCGGCTGGTTGGCACAGTCGGCAGCCGGCTGGTTGGAGCAGTCGGCAGCCGGCAGCCGGCCGGACAGAGCAGTCGGACGGGGAGCCGGCAGGAGCGGCCGGGCAGTCGGACTGAGGGGCTTTGCTATCCCCGATGTTTTGAAATATCGTCTTGCCGTCTTCGGGGTACCCGTGGTCAATTACTCCGATAGTAGCCCCCAAGCCTCCGGGCAACTTGGCAAAGTTGGGCTGAGGTTTTTTGGCGAGTGTTCATGGAAATGATCATGAAAAAAGACAAAGTTAGTCCATGCAGATATATCAAATGTTTGCTTTTAACATTGCAAGTTTTATGCGGAGGGTGCCGACTCGGTTTCGTTCGAGCCCCCTTCTATCTTTTTCATGTCCCCTCCGCTCTTTGGCTTGTGCTCTCGCTAGCCGTACAGCCGCTCTGCGGTCTGTGGCTGAGAGTGGGCCGCGGAGTGGAGCGTACAATACTCAGACTCTGGGAGCGAATTTAACAGAGTAGATACTCATAAAGGAAACGGTCGGGTCACCCGGAGCGTTTTTCTTCCCGGACGTTTTTCGCATGGGTGGCCTCCAGCGTTCACTCTTGCCAGTCGGACAGCCGCTCTGTGGTCTGTGACTGAGAGTGGGCCTTTGGTACCACGCACGCTACTAAGCCGTCTGCGGGAACTATCGTCTCAGGCCAAGCGGCCAGCCCCCGGGCCAACTCTGGCTGGCGCCGGGGCGAACAGTGATGCAACTGTAATGAAATGCGAAGGTAGCCCCCGAGCATCGCTCGGGGTTATCCATGCTCTTGTGGTGCAAAAAATATGCGGGTGAGGAGCTCACATTGTTTTTCTTGTAGTCGCGGTCGTCGAAGACAGCCGGCGACTCGGCGGGCTTCATGGTCTTGGCGCGCACCACTGAGGTGTAGCCCGAGATTCGGGCCGATCGCTGAGCGATCGGGCGGATCTTCGGCAACTACTTTGTCCTCTTCTTGGCGGCGCGTCAGCAAGACCCCGCTGTGTAGCCCGAGATTTGGGCCGACTGCTGAGCAGTCGGGCCGGATCTCCCGGCAACTACTTTGTCTTCTTCTTCACGGGGGCGCGTCAGCGCACCCGCTGGGTGTAGCCCCCGAGATTCGGGCCGACTGCTGAGCAGTCGGGCCGGATCTCCCGGCAACTACTTTGTCTTCTTCTTCACGGGGGCGCGTCTGCGCACCCACTGTGCATAGCCCCCGAGATTCGGGCGCTCGAGGAGGGTCCAGCTGGTCGGGCTTGACCGGCCAGGCGGCGAGGTGGACAGGCGGCCAGGCTGGCGCTCCTGCCTACCAGGCATTGAAGCGGGCAGACAGGCCGGGTCATGTCTGGCCGTCCGAGTGGTGAAGCAGGCGGACAAACAGACAGACGTTTTTTCTTCTTCTCTTTTTCCGGCTGTGGGCAGCCAGATGCTCATTTCTTTTTTAGCCGTCTAGGAGCGAGCGGCCGGACCGGTTTTTTCTTTCTTTGTCCGATTCCATGCGAGCATCCGGACACCACCAGTCGGCCACTTTCTTTTCTCTTTTTCTTCTTCTCTTTATTTTTTTTTCAGCCGGCCTGGGCACTTCTTTTCTTCTATCTGCTCTTTCCTTCAGAGTGGGCTGCAGCCAGTCGGAGGGGGGAGCCAGCCTTCGTCAGGGGCCGGTGGCGGCGACCAGCTCTGAGGATCTTGGAGCGACAGAGCACGGACCCGTCCATGCTGGGAAGCGGAGCCGCCCGGCGGGCGGAGCCGGGCAGGCGGGCGCGACCGGCCATGGGTGCATGGGACCCGGAGCCGGCGAGCGCAGCGGGTCGAGCTAGCAAGTCGCGTGGAGGCGCGGATGCAGGGGCAGGTCGGAGCACCAGGCCCCGAGCGGAGGCGGCCGGCGGCAGGGTTAGGCGGAGCCGGCACACGTGACCCGGCCAAGGGCGGAGGCGGATTCAGCCGCGCGAAGTCGGCCAAGGGCGGAGGCGGAGCCGGCATGCGGCAGCCGCCAGCCGTGACGGGACCCGATCTGGGGCGGGCGGAGACGGCGCAGCAACGTCCGAACACGGCCGCCCTGAGGCCGGCCGCCGCGGATGGAGCCGCCGCGACGAGACGCGGAAGGGCCGGCAGCCGGCCAGGCCGGCCGTCCGACCACAGCTGAGACGGCAGCGGCAGGAGCGGAGCCGGGCGCGCCGGAGCCGCAACCCGGACGGGCTCGAGAGGAGGCCGGAGTCAGCGCGAACAGGCAGGCGACGCGCCGAACCGTGGCGGAGCAGCGCGGGCGGGGAGTCGGCCAGCGCGCGCTAACAGCCGGAGGCCCGATAGGTGGATCCGTGATGAGTCGGCCGCGCGTGCGTGGCCGAAAGCAAGCGCGAGGCGGAGCCGGAGGCGGCCGAAGTCGCGAAGGCGGCTGGGCAGGATCGGCAGCAGCCGCGCGGAGGCTGGCCGAAGTCAGCAGGCGGCCATGGGGCGGCCGGGCGAAGCCGGAGGGGCCCAACGCGGGGCGGGGCCGGCGAGGGTGAAGGCGGAGCTGGTGTCGGGGACGACTGAGGCAGGTGGAGGCGCTGGGGCAGGCGGCCGCGGGCCCATGGGAGAAGCCGGTGCGGGGGCATCGACACGGGAAGCGGCAGCGAGGCCGGAGCGGGACGGGGCCGTAGCCAGCGCAGACGATAGGCGGCCTGGCCGGGATGCACCCGCAGTCGGCACGGGCAGAGCCGACGCGCAGGGCGCATGATGGCGCCAGAGGAAGGCGGAGCGCGGGAAGGCGGAGCCGCGACGCTGCGGCGGAGGGCGCCAGAGCGAGCCGGGCGCCCGCGCTAGTAGCCGGATGGAGAGAGGGACAGCACGGGCGCGAAGCGAGGACGGCAGGCTGGCCCAGCCGGGCGGCGCAGAGGCGGTCAGCGCAGATCGACCGCCGAACCGTGTGCAGGCGGCGGCGGCGGCGGGCGCGGGCGCGGGCTGCAGCCGCCGCGGACGGTGCAACGCTGGAGGAGGCGAGGCGAGGCGCGGACGCTGAACACACGCACGCGATACGCAGGCGGATGCGAGTCAGGGCGTCAGCCGCAGAGGAAGCGTGTGCGAGGTGCTGGAAGAGGCAGCAGCCACGGCGAGGGGAGCAGGCGGGGCAGAGACCGCAGCTGCACACGCGGGCGCCGTGGAGCAGGAGGCCGGGGCGGCGCGGCTGCGTGCCCACGCGGGCGGAGAAAAGGCGGAGGCGAGCTCATTGCATGGCCATTGACCATTGTCTGACTTATCGTATCTGTAGTGTTTGACCATGGTTTGTATGTGGGGAATATCTTGCATCTGGGATTGCATCTGCCTATTGTATTGTCTGGCCTGTGTATGGGGGATTATCTGGGTTGTGTACGATTTGCATCAAGCTAGTGTACAAGGAGTGTATGGCCATAGTTTGACCATTGTTTGACTTCCATCTAGCTAGCTAGCATAGATGATATATGGAGGAGCGAGCGCTCGCGTGTCGGCCAAAGCAAGGCGCAACGCGGGGAGAAGCAAACGCAAGCGGCGTGTAGATGGCCACGGTCGACCGAAACGAGGCCCCGCGCGCGGCGCGCGCGCGGACGGATAGTCGGCATCGCAACGATGGTGACGAAGAGGGCGAGGCCGATGACGAGGGTGCGCCATCCCGCACGGCCGCTCCGGGGGCGGGTCAAAGTCGAGCCCCCGAGCGCTACCAGAGAGACGACGCGACGCCGCGGCAGGGAAGGCGAAGATGGTCCTGCCCGGACAGCGAAACCAGCAGCAGCGTGGTAGCATAATAGTAGTACCACACCATGGTGGGCGCCAAATGTCGTGATATTCTCACGGGGGGTGTTGCAAGACGACATATGCCGCAAGGGCTTAGTGTGAGGGTAAGACTGCTGCTGATAGGACCGGGAGCGGGTATGCGAGTAGCACGCGGTGGTTTACCCAGCTTCTGAGCTCTCCGGAGAGATAATACCCCTACTGCTGCATGTCTGAATGTATCTGGTATATCTGGTACAGAGTGCTCCTGGAGCTGTATCTAAGGTCAGTGCCATAGGCATCTGACATCGTATATGCATGTATGTGGCATGTTCTAGTGGCAGGCCATGCTCATGGCCGTGAGCATATGGTGCTCATGCGTGAGTGTATCCGAGAATGGATGGATGGATGGACAACTATATATAGTTTGGAGCTAGCTTGCTATCTAAGCTATGTGGTGGTATGGGCAAGGCATGGTGGAGTGTCATCCTTGTCCCCTGGGTCACTTCATAAATAGTGCCAGGGGACAAGTGACACTATATATGATGGCTGAGATGACACATGAATAGTGCTCGGGTATGATCGTCTCGTCGGTGTCTTGTCGATGTAAGCTTGGCTGCGATCGGCAGCCGGCTGGTTAACATGATCGGCAGCCGGGCAGCAGCCGGCCGGACAGACGAGCGATCGATTGGGAGCCGGCGGGAGGCGGCAAGGCGATCGGACTTAGGGGCTTTGCTAGCCCCGTTGTCTTGAAATATCGTCTTGCCGTCTTCGGGGTACCCGTGGTCAATTACTCCGACAACAATTTAATCATGGTCTTCTCCTATCGACCCCCAAAGAAAAGAAAAGAAATAAAACTATTTACACGGGAAAGCTCCCAACAAGCAAAAGAAGAACAGGAAATATTTTTGGATTTTCTTTTTAATTATTACTACTACAGCAAGAAAAATAAACTACTACTAATTTTTTTTGTTTTTCTTAAGGTTTATTAAACACACAAGAAGAAAGCAAGAAAAAGAAAAATAAACTAGCATGGATATTACAGTGAAAGAGTATGAGCACCGACATCTAGCAATGAGTGTGTGCGAACATAAATGTAATGTCGGTGAGAAATACATACTCCCCCAAGCTTAGGCTTTTGGCCTAAGTTGGTTTATTGCCAGGGATGGCCTGGCGGATATCCGTAGGTGTAGCTGGGGTCGTACTGCAATGTAGCGTTTATCGCCTCCTGAGCTGCAGCGTGGCGTTGGGCTGCCTCTGCTCTCCTCTCGTACTCATCTGCCTCCTCTCTGGTGATAACATATCTTCCTTTTGTCTAAGAATCAAAGAAGGAAGGAGCATGGAGAGTAATACGGACAACACGCCGTTTATCAAAGATTAGTCGATATAAGAGAGGTGATTCAGGCCTCTCGACAAATTGGTGCGAAGCCATAGAGTTATAATCTAAATATGCAGGAGGCAACTCCATATCACCCTCACGAACGTCTACCTCAAGAAAATTAACTAAGCGGGTCGCATAAATTCCTCCAAAGAAATCTCCATTATATCTATTATGATGCAACCTACGTGCTACAATGGCTCCCATATGATAAGATTGGTCTCCCAACACAGCACTCCTCAGAATGCTAAGGTCAGGGACACACATGTGACATGCTTCATCCTTAGCATTTATGCACCTAGCTATGAAGAGAGCAAAATAATGTATAGCAGGAAAGTGAATGCTCCCTATGGTAGCTTGTGTTATATCTCTAGATTCTCCCACAGTTATACTAGCAAGAAAGTTTCTAAATACAGATTTACGGGGATCAATAGTACTACCCCACTGTGGGAGTTTGTAGGCAAGAGTAAAATCCTCTAAGTCCATGGTATAAGATTTGTCATAAAGATCAAACATGACTGAAGGAGAATTACGCGAAGATGAAAATTCAAACCTCCTCACAAATGAGCTTGTGAGATCATGATACTGTGGGTGTTTGTCTTCCTCAAAGTCCACAAGATCGGCGTTACGCAAATATGCGTTAAATTCTTCTTTGATTCCCGCACGATCCATAAAATTTTCCGACGGCCACTCACAAGGCCGCACCAGAGCGTCTCTTGGTGGTTCCTCGTCAGCATCACGCATAGCAAGCCTGGGGCCTTGCTTCCTTGAAGAACCACCTTGGAACATCTTCCTAAGCATATTGTTTTCTCTGGAAAATTTCTGAAATTTTTAGTAACTTCAAACAAAAGTGAACCAACTTCAATAAAACTGATAGCAACTACTCCTACAAGTGCCTAGAGCCTATATCAAGCATTAGAACTACTTGGAACCATATAAATTTGACATGCAAGCTCAAGAACATGGTCACCTATGCAGCACAAATTTGCAAAGAATAAAGCACTAGAACAAAAACTAATTGGACCAATGGAGGAGTCACATACCAAGGAACAATCTCCCCAAGCAGTTTTGCGAGAGGTGCTTTGAGCAAGGAGATCGAAAATCACAGCAAAGTGGGCTAGAACTCGTGCTTGAGCTGGTTTTTCGTGTTTGTGGGAGGAAGAAGAAGGGGATGGGTGCAGGAATAAGTGGAGGAGGGCCACCATGGGCCCATGAGGTAGGGGCGCCCAAGGGGGATAGGGCGCGCCCTCCACCCTCGTGGACAGGTGGCAGCTCCCCCGCGGTAATTTTTGCACCATAAATCCTCAAATATTCCCGAAAAAATCATATTAAATTGGCATGGCATTTGGAGGACTTTTATTTTCGGGACATTTTTATATTGCACGGATAAATCAGGAAACAGACATAAAAAACTAATTTTACTTTATTTCAACTAAATAACAGAAAGTATAAAGAGGGTACAGAAGGTTGTGCTTCTAGTTTCATCCGTCTCATGCTCATAAAAAGGAATCCACTAACAAGGTTGACCAGGTCTTGTTAATAAACTCATTCCGAATAACATGAAACCGGAGAAATTTCGAATAACACTAAGTTACATCAACGGGGATATGCACATCCCCAATAATAAGAATATTATATTTCTTCTTGACAATAGGAAGAGGAAATTCAAAACCTCCAAATATAATCGATGGAATTTTTCCAATAGAGTTGATACTATGAACTTGAGGTTATTTCCTCAGAAAGTGTACCGTATGCTCATTACCATTAACATGAAAAGTGACATTGCCTTGGTTGCAATCAATAACAGCCCCTGCAGTATTCAGAAAAGGTCTTCCAAGAATAATAGACATACTATCGTCCTCGGGAATATCAAGAATAACAAAGTCCGTTAAAATAGTAACGTTTGCAACCACAACAGGCACGTCCTCACAAATACCGACAGGTATAGCAGTTGATTTATCAGCCATTTGCAAAGATATTTCAGTAGGTGTCAACTTATTCAAATCAAGTCTACGATATAAAGAGAGGGCATAACACTAACACCGGCTCCAAGATCACATAAAGCGGTTTTAACATAATTTCTTTTAGTGGAGCATGGTATAGTGGGTACTCCTGGATCTCCAAGTTTCTTTGGTATTCCACCCTTAAATGTGTAATTAGCAAGCATGGTGGAAATTTCAGCTTCCGGTATCTTTCTTTTATTAGTAATGATATCCTTCATATACTTAGCATAAGGATTAGTTTTGAGCACATCAGTTAATCGCATACGCAAAAATATAGGTCTAATCATTTCAGCAAAGCCCTCAAAATCCTCATCACCCTTTTTCTTGGATGGTTTGGGAGGAAAAGGCATGGGTTTCTGAACCCATGGTTCTCTTTCTTTACCATGTTTCCTAGCAACAAAATCTCTCTTATCATAACATTGATTCTTTGATTGTGGGTTATCAAGATCAACTGTAGGTTCAATTTCTACATCATTATCATTACTAGGTTGAGCATCATCATGAACATCATCATTAATATTTTCACTAGGTTCATGTTCATTACCAGTTGTGTTTCAAATCGTAAATAGAGATATCATTTGGATTCTCAGGTGTTTCAGCAATAGGTTCACTAGAAGTTTGCAAAGTCCTATCATTTTTATTTTTCTTCCTTTTAGAAGAACTAGGTGTATCAATATTATTGCTCTGAGAATCTTGCTCAATTCTCTTAGGGTGGCCTTCAGGATACAAAGGTTCCTGAGTCATTCTACCAGTTCTAGTAGCCACTCTAACATCATAATCATTTTTCTTACTATTCATTTCATTGAGCAAATCATTTTGAGCTTTAAGTACTTGTTATACTAGAGTGGTAACCATAGAAGCATGTTTGCTATAGCCATATAATCACCCAAGTGTTTAATCATATAAGCATTTTGTTTTAATTGTCTACCAAAATAAGCATTGAAGTCATCTTGCTTAAACATAAAGTTATCAAACTCATCCAAGCACTGACTAGCAATTTTAGTAGGAGGGACTTCAACTTTATCATATCTATAGAGAGAATTTATATTTACTACCTGTGTCGGGATATCGAGATCTGGAGGTTCTTCAATAGGTAATGGATCAAGATCATAAGTTTCTTCAACGGGCGGTAAATTAAGACCATGTATTTCTTCAATAGGAGGTAAATTCTTAACATCTTCAACTTTAATACCTTTTTCTTTCATAGATTTCTTTGTCTCTTGCATATTGCTACCTCTTGAGCACTGCGTTGGATTTCCCCAAAGAGGAGAGGATGATGCAGAAAAGTAGCGTAAGTATTTCCCTCGGTTTTTGAGAACCAAGGTATCAATCAGTAGGAGGCTACACGCAAGTCCCTCGTACCTACACAAAACCAATAGCTCAACGCAACCAACACGATTAGGGGTTGTCAATCCCTTCACGGTCACTTACGGGAGTGAGATCTGATACAGATGATAGATAATATTTTTGGTATTTTTGATGTAGATATGCAAAGTGAAAAGTAAAAGGCAAAGTAAAAAGCAAAGCACTAATAAAGTGATGGAGATTGATAAGATGAGAATAGACCCGGGGGCCATAGGTTTCACTAGTGGCTTCTCTCAAGAGCATAAGTATTCTATGGTGGGTGAACAAATTACTATTGATCAATTGACAGAATTGAGCATAGTTATGAGAATATCTAGGTATGATCATGTATATAGGCATCACGTCCGAGACAAGTAGACCGACTCCTGCCTGCATCTACTACTATTACTCCACTCATCGAACGCTATCTAGCATGCATCTAGAGTATTAAGTTAAAAACAGAGTAACGCCTTAAGCAAGATGACATGATGTAGAGGGATAAATTCATGCAATATGATATAAACCCCATCTTGTTATCCTCGATGGCAACAATACAATGCGTGCCTTGTTGCCCCTTCTGTCACTGGGAAAGGACACCGCAAGATTGAACCCAAAGCTAAGCACTTCTCCCATGGCAAGAAAAACCAATCTAGTAAGCCAAACCAAACTGATAATTCGAAGAGACTTGCAAAGATAACCAATCATCCATAAAAGAATTCAGAGAAGATTCAAATATTATTCATAGATAGACTTGATCATAAACCCACAATTCATCGGTCTCAACAAACACACCGCAAAAAGAAGATTACATCGAATGGATCTCCACAAGAGAGGGGGAGAACATTGTATTGAGATCCAAAAAGAGGGAAGAAGCCATCTAGCTAATAACTATGGACCCAAAGGTCTGAGGTAAACTACTCACACTTCATCGGAGAGGCTATGATGATGTAGAAGCCTTCCGTGATGACGGCCCTCTCCGGCGAAGCTCCGGAACAGGCCCTAAGATGGGATCTCGTGGATACAGAAAGTTGCGGCGGTGGAATTAGGTTTTTGGCTCCGTATATGATCGTTTGGGGGTACGTAGGTATATATAGGAGGAAGGAGTACGTCGGTGGAGCAACAGGGGGCCCACGAGGCAGGGGGCGCGCCCTAGGGGGGCACCCCCACCCTCGTGACCGCCTCTTTTGTTCCTTGGCGTAGGGTCCAAGTCTCCTGGATCACGTTCGGTGAGAAAATCACGTTCCCGAAGGTTTCATTCCGTTTGGACTCCGTTTGATTTTGATATTCTGTTTCTTCAAAATACTGAAATAGGCAAAAAACAGCAATTCCGGGCTGGGCCTCCGGTTAATAGGTTAGTCCCAAAAATAATATAAAAGTGGAAAATAAAGCCCAATATAGTCCAAAATAGTAGATAATATAGCATGGAGCAATCAAATATTATAGATACGTTGGAGACGTATCAGGCATCCCCAAGCTTAATTCCTGCTCGTCCTCGAGTAGGTAAATTATAAAAAGAGAATTTTTGATGCGGAGTGCTACTTGGCATAACTTCAATGCAAATCTTCTTAATTGTGGTATGGATATTCATATTCGAAAGATTCAAGACAAAGGTTCATATTGACATAAAAATAATAATACTTCAAGCATACTAACAAAGCAATTATGTCTTCTCAAAATAACATGGCCAAAGAAAGTTATCCCTACAAAATCATATAGTCTGGCTATGCTCTATCTTCACCACACAAAGTATTTAAATCATGCACAACCCTGATGACAAGCCAAGCAATTTTTTCATACTTTAACATTTTCAAAACTTTTTCGATCTTCACGCAATACATGAGTGTGAGCCATGGATATAGCACTATATGTGGAATAGAATGGTGGTTGTGGAGAAGATAAAAGGAGGGGAAGATAGTCTCACATCAACTAGGCGTATCAACGGGCTATGGAGATGCCCATCAATAGATATCAATGCAAGTGAGTAGGGATTGCCATGCAACGGATGCACTAGAGCTATAAGTATATGAAAGCTCAACAAAAGAAACTAAGTGGGTGTGCATCCAACTCGCTTGCTCACGAAGACCTAGGGAAATTTGGGGAAGACCATCATTGGAATATACAAGCCAAGTTCTATAATGAAAAATTCCCACTAGTATATGAAAGTGACAAAATGAGAGACTCTCTATCATGAAGATCATGGTGCTACTTTGAAGCACAAGTGTGGTAAAAGGATAGTAACATTGTCCCTTCTCTCTTTTCTCTCATTTTTTTTATTTGGGCCTTTTCTCTTTTTTTATGGCCTCTTTTTTTTCGTCCGGAGTCTCATCCCGACTTGTGGGGGAATCATAGTCTCCATCATCATTTCCTCACTTGGGACAATTCTCTAAAAATTGATGATCATCACACTTTTATTTTTCTTACAACTCAACAATTACAACTCAATTCTTAGAACAAATATGACTCTATGTGAATGCCTCCGGCGGTGTACCGGGATATGCAATGAATCAAGAGTGACATGTATGAAAGAATTATGAACAATGGCTTTGCCACAAATATGATGTCAACTACATGATCATGCTAGCAATATGACAATGATGGAGCGTGTCATTATAAATGGAACGGTGGAAAGTTGCATGGCAATATATCTCGGAATGGCTATGGAAATGCCATGATAGGTAGGTATAGTGGCTGTTTTGAGGAAGGTATATGGTGGGTGTATGATACCGGCGAAAAGTGTGCGGTATTAGAGAGGCTAGCAATGGTGGAAGGATGGGAAAAAGTGCGTATAATCAATGGACTCAACGTTAGTCATGAAGAACTCATATACTTATTGCAAAAATCTAGAAGTTATCAAAGCAAAGTATTACGCGCATGCTCCTAGGGGGATATATTGGTAGGAAAAGACCATCGCTCGTCCCCGACCGCCACTCATAAGGAATACAATCAATAAATAAATCATGCTCCGACTTCATCACATAACGGTTCACCATACGTGCATGCTACGGGAATCACAAACTTTAACACAAGTATTTCTCAAATTCACAACTACTCAACTAGCATGACTCTAATATCACCATCTTCATATCTCAAAACAATTATCAAGCATCAATCTTTTCTTAGTATTCAACGCACTCAAAAGAAAGTTTTACAAATCTTGAATACCAAGCATATTATTATTAAGCAGATTACCATGCTATTAAAGACTCTCAAAATAATCTAAGTGAAGCATGAGAGATCAATAGTTTCTATAAAAAAAATCCACCACCATGCTCTAAAAGATCTAAGTGAAGCACTAGAGCAAAGTTATCAAGCTCAAAAGATATAAGTGAAGCACATAGAGCAAAACTATCAAGCTCAAAAGATATAAGTGAAGCACATGAGTATTCTATCAAATTCCAATTCATGTATGGCTCTCTCAAAAGGTGTGTACAGCAAGGATGATTGTGGCACACTAACAAACAAAGACACAAATAATACAAGACGCTCCAAGCAAAACACATATCATGTGGTGAATAAAAATATAGCTCCAAGTAAAATTACTGATGGAAGTAGACGAAAGAGGGGATGCCTTCCGGGGCATCCCAAAGCTTTGACTTTTTGGTGTCCTTGGATTATCTTGGGGGTGCCATGGGCATCCCCAAGCTTAGGCTCTTGCCACTCCTTGTTCAATAATCCATCAAAAGATTTCACCCAAAACTTGGAAACTTCACAACACAAAACTCAATAGAAATCTCGTGAGCTCCGTTAGAGAGAGAAAACAAAAGACCACTTAAAGGTACTGTAATGAACTCATTCTTTATTTATATTGGTGTTAAACCTACTGTATTCCAACTTCTCTATGGATTATAAACTATTTTACTAGCCATAGATTCATTAAAATAAGCAAACAACACACGAAAAACAGAATCTGTCAAAAACAGAATAGTCTGTAGTAATCTGTAACTAACGCAAACTTCTGGAACTCCAAAAAATATACCAGAATAGGAAGACCTAGACAATTTGTTTATTGATCAACAGCAATTGGAATCAGTATTTTATCACGTTCTGGTGATTTTTAACAATTCGGGCACTGAGCGCAAAGTTTCTGGAAAATAACTATCATCCAAGAAGATCCTATAGGTCTTACTTGGCACAAACACTAATTGAAACATAAAACCACATCTAATCAGAAGGTATATGGATTATTTATTCCTAAACATAAGAAAAAAACAAAAAACTAAAAATAAAATTGGGTTGCCTCCCAACAAGCGCTATCGTTTAACGCCCCTAGCTAGGCACTGAGATTTCAATGATGCTCACAAGAAATACAAGAATTGAGGCACAAAGAGAGCATCATAAAACATGTGACAAACACATCTAAGTCTAACATACTTCCTATGCATAGGCATCTTATAGGCAAACAAATCAAGGCAAGCAAAAACTAGCATATGCAAGGAAGCGGAAAGAAACAATAGCAATCTCAACATAACGAGAGGTAATTTAGTAACATGAAAATTTCTACAACCATATTTTCCTCTCTCATAATAATTACATGTAGGATCATAAGAAAATTCAACAATATAGCTATCATATAACATATTTTCAACACGATCCACATGCATGCGAAGTTGACAATCTTCCAAAATAGTGGGATTATCATTAACTAAAGTCATGATTTCTCCAAGCCCACTTTTATCAAAAATTTCATAAGATTGAATACTATCCAAATATGTGGGATCTGAAGTTGACACTCTTACAAACCCACTTTCAATATTATTGCAAACAATATTATCAATCTCATATTCATCATGGGATTAAATAAATTTTCAAGATCATAAGAAGAATCACCCCAATCATGATCATTGCAACACGTAGTAGACATAGCAAAACTAGCATCCCCAAGCTTAGGGTTTTGCATATTATTAGCACAATTGACATCAAGAGAATTTATAGTAAAATCATTGAAATCATGTTTTTCATCGAGGGAACTATCAAGCATGGGTGCAATAGCAACGATCTCATTTTTAACATAAGGAACTATAGCAAATTCGTCTTCATATATATTGGCATCATGGCCACAAGAATAGCAAGCATCATGTTCATCAAGGGATATTTCAATCAAATCATTGGAATCATCATTATCTATAGATTCATGCATATCATTATTTTCTTCCGAAGCAACGGTCATTCTCTCAATAAATTCTTTGACACAGACATTATGAGCATAGTTTCGTAGCAATATTTAAGTATGTCAAAATTTTCAGATTCGTAGAGAGTAATATCATACTTTTCAATCAAAGAAGCAACTTCATAAGAACCCTTAAAAGCAACAAATTCTTCAATTTGTTCGATATCATAGTAACTATAAACACCCTTTGCATAAGAAGATAAGATTTCATTATCATTAAACTCACATAGGTAGGGAAGGTGTTTTTTAGGGTTCTTAGAGCAACAAGTAAAATCACAAATTTCACAAAGATTCCAAGCATAACACAGCAATCTGTTTATTTGACTCCATAAGAGTTTCCCTTTTTTAGACAAACGGTGACGCACAAAATGAGCATGCTCATCTAAAGATTTCCCATCAACTAGGCTAGTTGGGGTTTCAGCACGAGCGCATAAGGATCGAAGATGATCCAAGTAGAACACTTTAAGTGGATCCATATCAATAGATTTTTAGCAAGCAAAGATGCAAGAAAATAGAAGGCACAGTTGGGGAACGTAGCAGAAATTCAAAATTTTCCTACGTGTCACCAAGATCTATCTATGGAGAAACTAGCAACGAGGGGAGGAGAGTGCATCTACATACCCTTGTAGATCGCTAAGCGGAAGCGTTCAAGAGAACGGGGTTGAAGGAGTCGTACTCGTCGTGATCCAAATCACCGGAGATCCTAGTGCCGAACAGACGGCACCTCCGCGTTCAACACACGTACAGCCGGTGGCGTCTCCCACGCCTTGATCCAGCAAGGAGAGAGGAGAGGTTGAGGAAGACTCCATCCAGCAGCAGCACAACGGCATGGTGGTGATGGAGGAGCGTGGCAATCCCAGCAGGCTTCGCCAAGCACCAAGGGAGGAGGAGGAGGAGGAGGCAGGCTGCACCAAGAGGAGAGAACTCATGTGTGTTGGGCAGCCCAAAACCTCAAGTATATATAGGGAAAGAGGGCTGCGCCCCTTTAGGGTTTCCACCCCAAGGGGTGCGGCCAGCCCTAGATGGGACTTGGGGCGGCCAAGAGGGGAGGAGTGCCTCCCAAGTCAAGTGGAGGCCCTCCCCTTAGGGTTTCCCCCTCCCATGCGTATGGGCCTTGGGGGCTGGTGCCCCTGGCCCATTAAGGCTAGGCGCCCCCTACAGGCCATGCTACTGTATTGGACGTGGTGGAACAATTTCCGGACCTCCGGACCCCTCCGAATCCTCCGAACCTTCCGAAGCTTCCGGTACAATACCGAAAAACCCGAACTTTTCCTAACCCAAACAACAACTTTCCATATATAAATCTTTACCTCCGGACCATTCCGGAACTCCTCGTGACGTCCGGGATCTCATCCGGACTCGAACAACATTTGGTAACCACATACAAACTTCCTTTATAACCCTAGCGCCATCGAACCTTAAGTGTGTAGACCCTACGGGTTCGGAGACATGTAGACATGACCGAGACGTTCTCCGGTCAATAACCAACAGCGGGATCTGCATACCCATGTTGGCTCCTACATGTTCCACGATGATCTCATCGGATGAACCACGATGTCAAGGACTCAATCAATCCCGTATACAATTCCCTTTGTCTAGCGGTATTGTACTTGCCCGAGATTCGATCGTCGGTATCCCGATACCTTGTTCAATCTCGTTTCCGCAAGTCTCTTTACTCGTTCCGTAACACATCATCCCGTGATCAACCCCTTGGTCACATTGTGCACATTATGATGATGTCCTACCGAGTGGGCCCAAAGATACCTCTCCGTTTACGGAGTGACAAATCCAGTCTCGATTCGTGCCAACCCAATGACACTTTCGGAGATACCGTAGTGCACCTTTATAGTCACCCGATTACGTTGTGGACGTTTGGTACACCCAAAGCATTCCTACGGTATCCGGAGTTGCACAATCTCATGGTCTAAGGAAATGATACTTGACATTAGAAAAGCTTTAGCATACGAACTACGATCTTTGTGCTAGGCTTAGGATTGGGTCTTGTCCATCACATCATTCTACTAATGATGTGATCCGTTATCAATGACATCCAATGTCCATGGTTAGGAAACCGTAACCATCTATTGATCAACGAGCTAGCCAATAGAGGCTTGCTAGGGACATGGTGTTGTCTATGTATCCACACATGTATTTGAGTTTCCTATCAATACAATTATAGCATGGATAATAAACGATTATCATGAACAAGGAAATATAATAATAACTAATTTATTATTGCCTCTAGGGAATATTTCCAACAGTCTCCCACTTGCACTAGAGTCAATAATCTAGTTCACATCGTCATGTGATTAACATCGATAGGTCACATCGCCATGTGACCAACACCCAAAGAGTTTACTAGTGTCTCAGAAACTAGTTCACATCATCATGTGATTTAGGCTCAATGAGTTCGAGGTTTGATCATGTTTTGCTTGTGAGAGAGGTTTTAGTCAACGGTCCGAACCTTTCAGATCCGTGTGTGCTTTGCAAATTTCTAGGTCATATTATAAATGCTGCTTCCACGCCCACTTGGAGCTATTCCAAATGGTTGTTCCACTATCGTATCCTGTTTGCTACTTAGAGTCATTCGGATAGGTGTTAAAGCTTGCATCGACGTAACCCTTTACGCCAACTCTTTATCACCTCCATAATCGAGAAACATGTCCTTATTTACTCCAAGGACAATTTTGATCTGTGTCCAATGATCCATTCTGGATCATTCTTGTACCCTATGATCGACTCATGGCAAGGCACACTTCCGGTGCGGTACACAGCATAGCATACTATAGAGCCTATGTCTGAAGCATAGGGGACGACCTTCGTCCTTTCTCTCTTTTCTGCCATGGTCGAGCTTTTAACTCTTAACTTCATACCTTACAACTCATGCAAGAACTCCTTCTTTGACTGATCCATCTTGAACACTTTCAAGATTATGTCAAGGTATGTGCTCATTTGAAAGTATTATTAAACATTTTGATCTATCTTATAGATCTTCATGCTTATTGTTCAAGTAGCCTAATCCAGGTTTTCTATTGAAAATCATCTTTCAAATAACCCTATATGCTTTCCAGAAATTCTACATCATTTCGATCATCAATATGTCAACAACATATACTCATCGAAATTCTATAGTGCTCCCACTCACTTCTTTGGAAATACAAGTTTCTCATAAACTTTGTATAAACCCAAAATCTTTGATCATCTCATCAAAGCGAACATTCCAACTCCGAGATGCTTACTCCAGGTCCTTAGAAAGGATCATTGGAGCCAAGATACCTTTTAGCATCCTTAGGATCGACAAAACTTTCGATTGTATCACATACAACCTTTCCTTACGAAACCGGTAAGGAAACTCATTTTAACATCCATCTGCCAGATTTCATAAATGCAGCTTATGCTAACATGATTCCGACGGACTTAAGCATCGCTACGGATGAGAAAAACTCATCGTAGTCAACTCCTTGAACTTGTGAAAAACTCTTCGCCACAAGTCGAGCTTCATAGAAGGTGACATTACCGTCCACGTTCGTCTTCTTCTTAAAGATCCATTTATTGCAATGGCTTGCCAATCATCGGGCAAGTCCACCAAAGTCCATGCTTTGTTATGATACATGGATCCTATCTCGGATTTCATGGCTTCTAACCATTTGTCAGAATTTGGGCCCACCATCGCTTCTCCATAGCTCGTAGGTTCATTGTTGTCTAGCAACATGACCTTCAAGACCGGATTGCGTACCACTCTGAAGTAGTACGCATCCTTGTCATCCTACGAGGTTCGGTAGTGACTTGATCCGAAGCTTCATGATCACTATCATAAGCTTCCACTTCAATTGGTGTAGGTGCCACGGGAACAACTTCCTGTGCCCTGCTACACACTAGTTGAAGTGATGGTTCAATAACCTCATCAAGTCTCCACCATCCTCCCACTCAACTTTCCGAGACAAACTTTTCCTCGAGAAACGACTCGATTCAAGAAACAATCCCTATTGCTTTCGGATCTGAATTAGGAGGTATACCCAACTGTTTTGGGTGTCCTATGAAGATGCATTTTATCCGCTTTGGGTTCGAGCTTATCAACCTGAAACTTTTTCACATAAGCGTCATAGCCCCAAACTTTTAAGAAACGACAACTTAGGTTTCTCCAAACGGTGTCGTCTCAACGGAATTATGTGGTGCCCCATTAAAGTGAGTGCGGTTGTCTCTAATGCCTAACCCATGAACGATAGTGGAAATTCGATAAGAGACATCATGGTACGCACCATATCCAATAAGGTGCAACTATGATATTCGGACACACCATCACACTATGGTGTTCGAGTGGTATTAATTGTGAAACAATTTGCACAATGTCTTAATTGTGTGCCAAAACTCGTAACTCAGATATTCATCTCTATGATCATATCATAGACATTCTATCCTCTTGTCACGAAGATCTTAAACTTCACTCTGAAATTACTTGAACCATTCAATAATTCAGACTTGTGTTTCATCAAGTAAATATACTCAACATCTACTCGAATCATCGTGAAGTAAGAACATAACGATATTCATCAGATGCCTCAAAGACTTATTGGACTGCACACATCAAAATGTGTTACTTCCAACAAGTTGCTATCTAGTTCCATCTTCTTCAAACCGAGGCTTTTCACCATCTTGTCCATGTGGTATGATTTGCATATCTCAAGTGATTCAAAAACAAGTGAGTCTAAACGATCCATCTGCATGGAGTTTCTTCATGCGTATGCACCAATAGACATGGTTCGCATGTCTCAAACTTTTCAAAACGAGTGAGTCCAAAGATCCATCAACATGGAGCTTCTTCATGCGTTTTACACCAATACGACTTATATGGCAGTGCCACAAGTAAGTGGTACTATCATTACTATCTTATACTTTTGGCATGAAAATGTGTATTACTACGATCGAGATTCAATAAACCATTTATTTAGGTGCAAGACCATTGAAGGTATTATTCAAATAAACAGAGTAACCATTATTCTCCTTAGATGAATAACCGTATTGCGATTGACATAACCCAATCATGTCTATGCTCAACGCAAACACCAAATAACAATTTTAGGCTTAACTCCAATCTCGATGGTAGAGGGAGCGTGCGATGCTTGATCACATCAACCTTGGAAATACTTCCAACACATATCGTCGGCTCACCTTTAGCTAGTCTCCGTTTATTCCGTAGCTTTTATTTCGAGTTACTAACACTTAGCAACCGAACCGGTATCTAATACCCTGGTGCTACTAGGAGTACTAGTAAAGTACACATTAACATAATGTATATCAAATATACTTCTATCGACTTTGCCAGCCTTCTCATCTACCAAGTATCTAGGGTGGTTCCGCTCCAGTGGCTGTTCCCCTTATTACAGAAGCACTTAGTCTCGGGTTTGGGTTTAACCTTGGGTTTCTTCACTGGAGCAGCAACTGATTTGCCGTTTCATGAAGTGTCCCTTCTTGCCCTTGCCCTTCTTGAAACTAGTGGTTTCACCAACCATCAACAATTGATGCTCCTTCTTGATTTCTACATTCGCAGTGTCGAACATTGCGAATGGCTCAAGGATCATCATATCTATCTCTGATATGTTATAGTTCATCACGAAGCTTCTAGCAGCTTGGTGGCAATGACTTTTGGAGAAACATCACTATCTCATCTAGAAGATCAACTCCCACTCGATTCAAGTGATTGTTGTACTCAGACAATCTGAGCACAAGCTCAAATGATTGAGCTTTTCTCCCTTAGTTTGCAGGCTAAGAAAATCGTCGGAGGTCTTATACCTCTTGACGTGGGCACGAGCTTGAAATCCCAATTTCAGCCCTCGAAACATCTCATATGTTCCGCGATATTTCGAAAACGTCTTTGGTGCCTCAACTCTAAACCGTTTAACTGAACTATCATGTAGTTATCAAAAACGTGTATGTCCGATGTTCGCAACATCCACAGACGACGTTTGGGGTTCAGCACACTGAGCGGTGCATTAAGGACATAAGCTATCTACTGTCCGCATAATCGCTCTCGTCAACTTTCAACTATATTTTCTCTAGGAACATATCTAAATAGTGGAACTAAAGCGCGAGCTTCGACATAATTTGCAAAAGGTCTTTTGACTATGTTCAGGATAATTAAGTTCATCTTATGAACTCCCACTCAGATAGACATCCCTCGGTCATCTAAGTGATTACATGATCCGAGTCAACTAAGCCGTGTCCGATCATCACGTGAGACGGACTAGTCATCATCGGTGAACATCTTCATGTTGATCGTATCTACCATACGACTCATGCTCGACCTTTCGGTCTCGTGTTCCGAGGCCATGTCTGTACATGCTAGGCTCGTCAAGTTAACCCTAAGTGTATTGCGTGTGTTCGAGGCCATGTCAGTACATGCTAGGCTCACAACACCGTTGTATGTGAACGTAAGAATCCATCACACCCGATCATCACGTGGTGCTTAGAAGCGACGAACTTTTGGCAACGGTGCACGTTAGGGAGAACACTTCTTGAAATTGTTATAAGGATCATCTTATTTACTACCGTCGTTCTAAGTAAACAAGATGCATAAACATAATAAACATCACATGCAATTATATGGTAGTGACATGATATGGCCAATATCATATAGCTCCATTGATCTCCATCTTCGGGGCTCCATGATCATCATCGTCACCGGCATGACACCATGATCTCCATCATCATGATCTCCATCATCGTGTCTTCATGAAGTTGTCTCGCCAACTATTACTTCTACTACTATGGCTACCGGTTAGCAATAAAGTAAAGTAATTACATGGCGTTGTTTAATGACACGCAGGTCATACAATAGATAAAGACAACTCCTATGGCTCCTGCCGGTTGTCATACTCATCGACATGCAAGTCGTGAATCCTATTACAAGAACATGATCAATCTCATACATCACATATCATTCATCACATTCTTCTTGGCCATATCACATCACATAGCAAACCCTGCAAAAACAAGTTAGACGTCCTCTAATTGTTGTTTGCATGTTTTACGTGGCTGCTATGGATTTCTAGCAAGAACGTTTCTTACCTACGCAAAACCACAACGTGATATGCCAATTGCTATTTACCCTTCATAAGGACCCTTTTCATCGAATCCGTTCCGACTAAAGTGGGAGAGACTGGCACCCGCTAGCCACCTTATGCACCAAGTGCATGTCGATCGGTGGAACTCGTCTCACGTAAGTGTACGTGTAAGGTCGGTCCGGGCCGCTTCATCCCACAATACCGTCGAAACAAGATTGGACTAGTAACGGTAAGCAAATTGAACATCATCAACGCCCACAACTACTTTGTGTTCTACTCGTGCAAAGAATCTACGCAATAGACCTAGCTCATGATGCCACTGTTGGGGAACGTAGCAGAAATTCAAAATTTTCCTACGTGTCACCAAGATCTATCTATGGAGAAACTAGCAACGAGGGAAGGAGAGTGCATCTACATACCCTTGTAGATCGCTAAGCGGAAGCGTTCAAGAGAACGGGGTTGAAGGAGTCGTACTGTCGTGATCCAAATCACCGGAGATCCTAGTGCCGAGCGGACGGCACCTCCGCGTTCAACACACGTACAGCCGGTGGCGTCTCCCACGCCTTGATTCAGCAAGGAGAGAGGAGAGGTTGAGGAAGACTCCATCCAGAGCAGCACAACGGCATGGTGGTGATGGAGGAGCGTGGCAATCCCAGCAGGCTTCGCCAAGCACCAAGGGAGAGGAGGAGGAGGAGGCGGGGCTGCACCAAGAGGAGAGAACTCATGTGTGTTGGGCAGCCCAAAACCTCAAGTATATATAGGGGAAAGAGGGCTGCGCCCCTTTAGGGTTTCCCATCCCAAGGGATGCGGCCAGCCCTAGATGGGACTTGGGGCGGCCAAGAGGGGAGGAGTGCCTCCCAAGTCAAGTGGAGGCCCTCCCCTTAGGGTTTCCCCCTCCCATGCGCATGGGCCTTGGGGGCTGGTGCCCCTGGCCCATTAAGGCTAGGGCGCCCCCACAGCCCATGCTACTGTATTGGACGTGGTGGAACAATTTCTGGACCTCCGGACCCCTCCGAATCCTCCGAACCTTCCGAAGCTTCCGGTACAATACCGAAAAACCCAAACTTTTTCCTAACCCAACAACAACTTTCCATATATAAATCTTTACCTCCGGACCATTCCGAACTCCTCGTGACGTCCGGGATCTCATCCGGACTCGAACAACATTCGGTAACCACATACAAACTTCCTTTATAACCCTAGCGCCATCGAACCTTAAGTGTGTAGACCCTACGGGTTCGGAGACATGTAGACATGACCGAGGCGTTCTCCGGTCAATAACCAACAGCGGATCTGGATACCCATGTTGGCTCCCACATGTTCCACGATGATCTCATCGGATGAACCACGATGTCAAGGACTCAATCAATCCGTATACAATTCCCTTTGTCTAGCGGTATTGTACTTGCCCGAGATTCGATCGTCGGTATCCCGATACCTTGTTCAATCTCGTTTCCGGCAAGTCTCTTTACTCGTTCCGTAACACATCATCCGTGATCAACCCCTTGGTCACATTGTGCACATTATGATGATGTCCTACCGAGTGGGCCCAGAGATACCTCTCCGTTTACGGAGTGACAAATCCCATCTCGATTCGTACCAACCCAAGACACTTTCGGAGATACCTGTAGTGCACCTTTATAGTCACCCGATTCGTTGTGACGTTTGGTACACCCAAAGCATTCCTACGGTATCCGGAGTTGCACAATCTCATGGTCTAAGGAAATGATACTTGACATTAGAAAAGCTTTAGCATACGAACTACGATCTTTGTGCTAGGCTTAGGATTGGGTCTTGTCCATCACATCATTCTACTAATGATGTGATCCCGTTATCAATGACATCCAATGTCCATGGTTAGGAAACCGTAACCATCTATTGATCAACGAGCTAGCCAATAGAGTCTTGCTAGGGACATGGTGTTGTCTATGTATCCACACATGTATTTGAGTTTCCTATCAATACAATTATAGCATGGATAATAAACGATTATCATGAACAAGGAAATATAATAATAACTAATTTATTATTGCCTCTAGGGCATATTTCCAACAGGCACATGGTAACACAAGCAAACAATAGATCTGGCGATAAAAAGGCAAACCGAGAGAGAGGGCGAATAAAACTGCAAGGGTGAAGTGGGGGAGAGGAAAACGAGAGGCAAATGGCAACTAATGTAATGCGAGAGATAGGGATTGTGATGGGTACTTGGTATGTTGACTTTTTCGTAGACTCCCCGGCAACAGCGCTAGAAATTCATCTTGCTACCTCTTGAGCACTGCATTGGATTTCCCGGAAGAGGAGAGGATGATGCAGCAAAGTAGCGTAAGTATTTCCCTCAGTTTTTAAGAACCAAGGTATCAATCCAGTAGGAGGCTACACGCAAGTCCCTCGTACCTACACAAAAACAATAGCTCAACACAACCAACGCGATTAGGTGTTGTCAATCCCTTCACGGTCACTTACGGGAGTGAGATCTAATAGAGATGATAGATAATATTTTTGGTATTTTTGATATAGAGATGCAAAGTGAAAAGTAAAAGGCAAAGTAAAAAAAACAAAGCAATAATAAAGTGATGGAGATTGATACGATGAGAATAGACCCTGGGGCCATAGGTTTCACTAGTGGCTTCTCTCAAGAGCATAAGTATTCTACGGTGGGTGAACAAATTACTATTGAGCAATTGACAGAACTGAGCATAGTTATGAGAATATCTAGGTATGATCATGTATATAGGCATCACGTCCGAGACAAGTAGACCGACTCCTGCCTGCATCTACTACTATTACTCCACTCATCGACCGCTATCCAAAGATGCATCTAGAGTATTAAGTTAAAAACAGAGTAACACCTTAAGCAAGATGACATGATGTAGAGGGATAAATTCATGCAATATGATATAAACCCCATCTTGTTATCCTCGATGGCAACAATACAATACGTGCCTTGCTGCCCCTTCTGTCACTGGGAAAGGACAACGCAAGATTGAACCCAAAGCTAAGCACTTCTCCCATGGCAAGAAAAACCAATCTAGTAGGCCAAACCAAACTGATAATTCGAAGAGACTTGCAAAGATAACCAATCATACATAAAAGAATTCAGAGAAGATTCAAATATTATTCATAGATAGACTTGATCATAAACCCAAAATTCATCGATCTCAACAAACACGCCGCAAAAAGAAGATTACATTGAATAGATCTCCACAAGACAGGGGGAGAACATTATATTGAGATCCAAAAAGAGAGAAGAAGCCATCTAGCTAATAACTATGGACCCGAAGGTCTGAGGTAAACTACTCACACTTCATCGGAGAGGCCATGATGATGTAGAAGCCCTCCGTGACGACGGCCCTCTCCGGCGGAGCTCCGGAACAGGCCCCAAGATGGGATCTCGTGGATACAGAAAGTTGCGGCGGTGGAATTAGGTTTTGGCTCCGTATCTGATCATTTGGGGGTATGTAGGTATATATAGGAGGAAGGAGTACGTCGGTGGAGCAACAGGGGGCCCATGAGGCAGGGGGCGTGCCCTAGGGGGGGCGCCCCCACCCTTGTGACCGCCTCTTTTATTCTTTGGCGTAGGGTCCAAGTCTCCTGGATCACGTTCGGTGAGAAAATCACGTTCCCGAAGGTTTCATTCCGTTTGGACTCCGTTTGATATTCTGTTTCTCAAAATACTGAAATAGGCAAAAACAACAATTCAGGTTGGGCCTCCGGTTAATAGGTTAGTCCCAAAAATAATATAAAAGTGGAAAATAAAGCCCAATATAGTCCAAAACAGTAGATAATATAGCATGGAGCAATCAAAAATTATAGATACGTTGGAGACGTATCACATATCTTCGGGACTGAGAAATAGAACACCTCTCTTCTTCAGAGTTGGTTTAGGAATAGGCTCAGTAATTGGCTCTGGAGCTGGCTCAGGAGGTGCCCAATTATTTTCATTTGTCAACATATTATTCAATAGAATTTCGGCTTCATCCGGCGTTCTTTCCCTGAAAAGAGAACCAGCACAACTATCCAGGTAATCTCTTGAAGCATCGGTTAGTCCATTATAAAAGATATCAAGTATTTCATTTTTCTTAAGAGGATGATCAGGCAAAGCATTAAGTAACTTGAGAAGCCTACCCCAAGCTTGTGGGAGACTCTCTTCTTCAATTTGCACAAAGTTGTATATTTCCTTTAAAGCAGCTTGTTTCTTATGAGCAGGGAAATATTTAGCAGAGAAGTAATAAATCATATCCTGGGGACTACGCACACAACCAGGATCAAGAGAATTAAACCATATCTTAGCATCACCCTTTAATGAGAACGGAAATATTTTAAGTATATAAAAGTAACGCGATCTCTCATCATTAGTAAACAGGGTGGCTATATCTTTTAATTTAGTAAGATGTGCCACAACAGTTTCAGATTCATAACCATGGAAAGGATTAGATTCAACCAAAGTAAAGAATTCATAATCCTTATCGGGAACACAAATAGGTGAAGTAGCAAAAGCAGGGTCAGGTTTCATTTTATCTCTAAGAGATTCTTTACTCCATTATCTAATAGCCTCTTAAGCTCGTTTCTATCTTTGCAGGCTAAAATAGCTGCAGAAGCTTCCATATCAAAAACATAACCCTCAGGAATAACAGGTCTATCTTCATCATCACTTTCATCAATATAATCAGATTCAATAATTTCTTTCTCTCTAGCCCTAGCAATTTGTTCATCCAGAAATTCACTAAGGGGCACAGTAGTATCAGGCATAGAAGTAGTTTCATCATAAGTATCATGCATAGCAGAAGTGGCATCATCAATAACATGCGACATATCAGAATGAATAGCAGAAGCAGGTTTAGGTGTCACAAGCTTACTCATAACAGAAGGTGAATCAAGTGCAGAGCTAGATGGCAGTTCCTTACCTCCCCTCGTAGTTGAGGGATAAATTTTTGTCTTAGCGTCTTTCAAGTTCTTCATAGTGTCCAGCAGATATAAATCCCAAGTGAATCAAAGAATAGAGCTATGCTCCCCGGCAACAACGCCAGAAATTAGTCTTGATAACCCACAAGTGTAGGGGATCGTAACAGCTTTCGAGGGTAGAATATTCAACCCAAATTTATTGATTCGACACAAGGGGAGCCAAAGAATATTCTCAAGTATTAGCAACTGAGTTGTCAATTCAGCCACACCTGGATAACTTAATATCTGCAGCAAAGTGTTTAGTAGCAAAGTAATATGATAGTAGTGGTAACGGTAACAAAAGAGTAGTGCAAGTAAAAGCAATATTTTTGGTGTTTTGTAGTGATTGTAATAATAGCAACGGGAAAGTAAATAAGCGTAAGACAGTAGATGGAAAGCCCGTAGGCATCGGATAGGTGATGGATAATTATGCCGGATGCGGTTCATCATGTAACATTCATAACATAGGGTGACACAGAACTAGCTCCAATTCATCAATGTAATGTAGGCATGTATTCCGAATATAGTCATACGTGCTTATGGAAAAGAACTTGCATGACATCTTTTGTCCTACCCTCCCGTGGCAGCGGGGTCCTAATGGAAACTAAGGGATATTAAGGCCTCCTTTTAATAGAGAACCAGAACAAAGCATTAGCACATAGTGAATACATGAACTCCTCAAACTATGGTCATCACCGGGAGTGGTCCCGATTATTATCACTTCGGAGTTGCCGGATCATAACACATAGTAGCTGACTATAGACTTGCAAGGTAGGATCAAGAACACACATATATTCATGAAAACATAATAGGTTCAGATCTGAAATCATGGCACTCGGGCCCTAGTGACAAGCATTAAGCATAGCAAAGTCATAGCAACATCAATCTCAGAACATAGTGGATACTAGGGATCAAACCCTAACAAAACTAACTCGATTACATGATAAATCTCATCCAACCCATCACCGTGCAACAAGCCTACAATGGAATTACTCACGCACGGCGGTGAGCATCATGAAATTGGTGATGGAGGGTAGTTGATGATGACGACGGCGAAGAATCCCCCTCTCCGGAGCCCCGAACGGACTCCAGATCAGCACTCCCGAGAGGTTTTAGGGCTGGGCGGCGGCTCCGTATCGTAAAACGCAATGATTTCTTCTCCTCTATTTTTTCTCCCCGAAAGCAAATATATAGAGTTGGAGTTGGCGTCGGAAGGTCTCCAGGGGGCCCACGAGGTAGGGGGGCGCGCCCTAGGGGGGGTGCCCCCCACCCTCGTGGACAGGGTGTAGGCCCCCTGGTCTTCATCTTTGGCAAGGATTTTTTATTATTTTTTATAAGATGTTCCGAGGAGTTTCAGGTCATTCCGAGAACTTTTGTTTTCTTTACATAAGACAACATCATGGCAATTCTACTAAAAACAGCGCCAGTCCGGGTTAGTTCCATTCAAATCATACAAGTTAGAGTCCAAAACAAGGGCAAAAGTGTTTGGAAAAGTAGATACGATGGAGACGTATCACGCACTTGAGCTGATCTGCCGAGTTGAACGTGATGTGGCACTGGGACCATCTAAGCGGGCGTGTGGCCTCGAGCTTGGGGAGGACTACATTCACTTCATGAGCAAACTGCTTGAAGATACGCTGCGAGGCTGGGGCCTGGGCTCCGCCCAAGATGCAGGCGATAATACGCGGCTCCTGGAAGCCCCCAACCCCCTCGTCTTGATGGTGGTCATCATTCCTTCTTGGCGGTGGCGGCAGCGGAGGGAGTCCGGCGTTGCCTTGAGGACGATCCTCACGAGGCTGATCCCTCCAGGCGCCCTCGCGAGGCTGATCCTGCCAGCGGTCCTGGCGAGGCCGGTCGCGCCACTCCTGGCGCGGGCCACAGTCGTCCCAGCGTCCGCCACCACGTGCTCCTCCTCGGCCGTAGCCCCGGTCGCCGCGCTCGGGGCGTCGACCGAAGCGTCCTTCGTGAATGGCTCTGAGCTCTTGATAGTCGCTGGTGTTGTGGGTATTCAGGTTGTGGAAGGCACAGAACGGACGGCTGCTCTTGGATGCCTGTGGTTGGTCTCTGCCATGCTTGGTGTCTGGTTCCACCGCGAGCACGACTGCTCCCTTGCGCTTCACGTCCTTGGCCTTGGCTTTCTTCTCCTCCGGGTCTGCATGTAGGAGCTCGAGAAGGGAGAGGCGCCCCTCCTCAGCTCTTGCACACTTGGTTGCCAGGTTGAACAACTCCAGAGACGTGCACAGCTCCTCGTGGATAGCGAGCTCTTCCTCCATCTTGACGTCGCGGACGCCATCAGAGAACACAGAGATGATGGCCTCGTCCGTCACCTTGGGGATCTTGAGGCGGACGTTGTTGAAGCGCTGGATGTACTTCTTGAGGGTCTCTCCTGGTTGTTCCTTGACGCGGCGCAGGTCACCCGCGGACGGCGCGGTCGCGAGTGCCCCGGAAGTTGGCAACGAAATGGTTGCGTATCTCATCCCAGGAGAAGATCGAGCCTGGGGGCAGGTTCAGGAGCCAGGAGCGGGCTCCATCCTTGAGAGCCATGGGGAACCAGTTCGCCATGACTTTCTCGTCGCCGTTGGCCACTTCGATGCTCAGCTCGTAGAGCTGCAAGAACTCCACAGGGTCGAGGGTGTCGTCGTAGCGAGGAGGCAGATCTGGCTTGAACTTGCCCGGCCAGGCGACGCAACGCAGCTCAGGGGTGATGGCGCGGCAGCCGGCTGTGGTCACTGGGGCCTGCCTTGGAGGTGTAGCTTGGCCTTGGTGCCCACGCGCCGCCATGGCAAGCGGCACGGGACCTTGCCGCGGCAAACGGTCCTGGCGCGGCGGTGCGAGGAGTGGCAGAGCGTTTTCTTGCGGCGGAGGGACTTCTTGACAGCTTCTCTCTTCACGCGCGGGCGCTGGATGCGGTGGGTTGCGTCGTGGAGCCGCGCGCGTTTGGCGCCAGGGAGCCGTCTTGATGCAGAGGTGGTGGAGGTGCTCCGTGAGCTACGTCGCCAGTAGCTGGCGTAGGGCGAGGCAGAGAGAGGGACGGCGCAGGGGAGCCCCCAGCAGCGCGGATGAGCTCGGCGATGCGATCGAGCCAGTCCTCATAGAGGTTGTCAACTGGGCGGTAGCGCAGGAGCTCGTGTGCCATGAGGAGCGCGGGTCGCGCGTCCATGGGAGCACGATGTGCATGGGACGAAGAACCGGCCGGGGTCAGCGATGGAGTGGCGGTGCGGCCATCCCGCCGCACCGAGGGGTGCAGCGAGGATGCTTGCTGCTCGTTCCCCGCCGGGCCGGTGGCGGCGTTGGCGACAGTCGACGGGGAAGGACGAGGTGGCCCGCCAACGGGAGCCGTCTGAGCGACGCGGGCGGCGAGGGCAGCCCGGCGCTCAGCACGAGCGCGGCAAGCGTCCGCCATGGAGACGACTGAGCAACGGGGCGCGGAGCGACGGAAGGAAGCTTCGGCGCACCCCTACCTGGCGCGCCAAATGTCAGATCACGGGTTCCGGCAAAACCCTAAAGGTTCGAACACTGGGGTGCGCGCGAAGATTTCCTCCCCACCGATCCACGCCCTAGCTCGCTAAGATCTCGCGGACGAACTCGACAAACTCACAACACAAAAAGACACAAGATTTATACTGGTTCGGGCCACCGTTGTGGTGTAATACTCTACTCCAGTATGGTGGTGGTGGTGGAGGATTGCCTCTTGGGCTGAAGATGAACAGTACAAGGGGAAGAACAGCCTCCTGAGGTTGAGGTGTTCTTGTGCTCGGTGTGTGGCTAAGGGTTGGGTGATATGCCTCTGAATGAGTTATCCCCTACGGTGGTGGCTAGCTCTACTTATATAGGCCCTGGTCCTCTCCCCAAATATTGAGCGGGATGGGAGCCAACAACGGGCAATTTGAAAGGGGACAGCCAGTGCAGCTTATCCTGACAAAAGCGGTCTTCGCTTGCAAAAGGCTCTGGTGGTGACGCCGCCTTGGGCTCCATGGTGACCTCCGTCTTGCCGTCCTGCTGGTCTTGGTCTCGTTGCACCGATATAGAAACCTTTGCTTGATGCCTCGGTACTCCGCGCTTGCGCTTGCCTCCTTAGCACCAAAGGGGAAACAAGGACACTGCACGCGCCGGCGCCCGCCTGGTCTCGATCGTCATGGCTCACGTCACGAGAACCTCGCGAGGTTTGCCCTGCCTTGATCTCTCCGCCCCTCGCGAGCCTGCCTGGTGAGGCTGCTCCTGAGGAGTCTTGGGTCGTCCGCCTCGCGAGGGTCTCGAATGCCTTGTTGATGAAGATGGGCCGTACAGGCCTGCTAGCACAACCACACCGTGGGCCGCAGGCAGGCAAGTCTGGGGACCCCCGTTCCCAGAACGCCACCATGGGTTGCTAGTAGTACTTTGATGTCTACTACACAACCTTCTTCTTGTAGACGTTGTTGGGCCTCCAAGTGCAGAGGTTTGTAGGACAGTAGCAAATTTCCCTCAAGTGGATGACCTAAGGTTTATCAATTCGTGGGAGGCGTAGGATGAAGATGGTCTCTCTCAAACAACCCTGCAACCAAATAACAAAGAGTTTCTTGTGTCCCCAACACACCCAATACAACGGTAAATTGTATAGGTGCACTAGTTCGGCGAAGAGATGGTGATACAAGTGCAATATGGATGGTAGATATAGATTTTTGTAATCTGAAAATATAAAAAAGCAAGGTAACTAATGGTAAAAGTGAGCACAAACAATATTGCAATGCTAGGAAACAAGGCCTAGGGTTCATACTTTCACTAGTGCAAGTTCTCTCAACAATAATAACATAATTGGATCATATAACTATCCCTCAACATGCAACAACGAGTCACTCCAAAGTCACTAATAGCGAAGAACAAAGGAAGGGATTATGGTAGGGTACGAAACCACCTCAAAGTTATTCTTTCCAATCAATCTGTTGGGCTATTCCTATAAGTGTCACAAACAACCCTAGAGTTCGTACTAAAATAACACCTTAAGACACAAATCAACCAAAACCCTAATGTCACCTAGATACTCCAATGTCACCTCAAGTATCCATGGGTATGATTATACGATATGCATCACACAATCTCAGATTCATCTATTCAACCAACACAAAGTACTCAAAGAGCGCCCCAAAGTTTCTACCGGAGAATCAAGACGAAAACGTGTGCCAACCCCTATGCATAAGTTCATGAGCGGAACATGCAAGTTGATCACCAAAACAAACATCAAGTGGATCACGTGAATATCCCATTGTCACCACAAATAAGCACATGCAAGACATACATCAAGTGTTCTCAAATCCTTAAAGACTCAATCCGATAAGATCACTTCAAAGGGAAAACCCAATCCATTACAAGAGAGTAGAGGGGGAGAAACATCATAAGATCCAACTATAATAGCAAAGCTCGCAATACATCAAGATCGTACCACCTCAAGAACACGAGAGAGAGAGAGAGAGAGAGAGAGAGAGAGAGAGATCAAACACATAGCTACTGGTACATACCCTCAGCCCGAGGGTGAACTACTCCTCCTCGTCATGGAGAGTGCCGGATGATGAAGATGGCCACGGTGAGGATCCCTCCCTCGGCAGGTGCTTGGAACAGGGTCCCGATTGGTTTTTTGTGGCTACAGAGGCTTGCGGTGGCGGAACTCCCGATCTATTCTGTTCTTCGATGGTTTTAGGGTATATTGGTATATATAGGAGGAAGAAATACGTCAGGGGAGCCACGAGGGGCCCATGAGGGTTGAGGGCGCGCCCAGGGGGGTGGGCGCGCCCCCTGCCTCGTGCCTCCCTTGTTTCTTTCCCGACGTGCACTCCAAGTCTATCGGGTTGATTTCTTTCCAAAAATAACTTTGCCAGAAGGTTTCATTCCGTTTCGACTCCGTTTGATATTCCTTTTCTTCGAAACACTGAAACAAGGGAAAAAACAATAACTGGCACTGGGCTCTGGGTCAATAGGTTAGTCCCAAAAATAATATAGAAGTGTTTAATAAAGCCCATAAACACCCAAAACAGATAATATAATATCACGGAACAATCAAAAATTATAGATACGTTGGAGACGTGTCAGCATCCCCAAGCTTAATTCCTGCTCGTCCTCGAGTAGGTAAATAATAAAAACAGAATTTTTGATGTGGAATGCTATTAGGCATAATTTCAATGTAATTCTTCTTAATTGTGGTATGAATATTCAGATCTGAAAGATTCAAGATAAAAGTTCAATGCTGACATAAAAATAATAATACTTCAAGCATACTAACTAAGCAATTATGTCCTCTCAAAATAACATGGCCAAAGAAAGTTCATCCCTACAAAATCATATAGTTTAGTCATGCTCCATTTTCGTCACACAAGAATGCTCTCGTCATGCACAACCCCGATGACAAGCCAAGCAATTGCTTCATACTTTAGTGTCTCAAACTTTTTCAACCTTCATGCAATACATGAGCGTGAGCCATGGACATAGCACTATAGGTGGAATAGAATGGTGGTTGTGGAGAAGACAAAAAGGAGAAGATAGTCTCACATCAACTAGGCGTATCAACGGGCTATGGAAATGCCCATCAATAGATATCAATGTGAGTGAGTAGGGATTGCCATGCAACGGATGCACTAGAGCTATAAGTGTATGAAAACTCAAAAAGAAACTAAGTGGGTGTGCATCCAACTTGCTTGCTCATGAAGACCTAGGGAATTTTGAGGAAGCCCATCATTGGAATATACAAGCCAAGTTCTAAAATGAAAGATTCCCACTAGTATATGAAAGTGACAACATAGGAGACTCTTTATCATGAAGATCATGGTGCTACTTTGAAGCACAAGTGTGGTAAAAGGATAGTAGCATTGTCCCTTCTATCTTTTTCTCTATTTTTTTATATATTTTTATTTGGGCCTTTTTTATGGCCCCTTTTTTTTAGTCCGGAGTCTCATCCCGACTTGTGGGGGAATCATAGTCTCCATCATTCTTTCCTCACTGGGACAATGCTCTAATAATGATGGTCATCACACTTTTACTTACTTACAACTCAAGAATTACAACTCAATACTTAGAACAAGATATGACTCTATATGAATGCCTCCGGCGGTGTACCGGGATATGCAATGAACCAAGAGTGACATGTATGAAAGAATTATGAACGGTGGCTTTGCCACAAATACTATGTCAACTACATGATCATGCTAAGCAATATAACAATGATGAATGTGTCATGATAAACGGAATGGTGGAAAGTTGCATGGCAATATATCTCGGAATGGCTATGTAAATGCCATAATAGGTAGGTATGGTTGCTGTTTTGAGGAAGATATAAGGAGGTTTATGTGTGAAAGAGCGTATCATATCACGGGGTTTGGATGCACCGGCGAAGTTAGCACCAACTCTCAAGGTGAGAAAGGGCAATGCACGGTACCGAGGAGGCTAGCAATGACGGAAAGGTGAGAGTGTGTATAATCCATGGACTCAACATTAGTCATAAAGAACTCATATACTTATTGCAAAAATCTACAAGTCGTAAAAAACCAAGCACTACGCGCATGCTCCTAGGGGGATAGATTGGTAGGAAAAGACCATCGCTCGTCCCCGACAGCCACTCATAATGAAGACAATCAAAGAACACCTCATGTTTCAAATTTGTTACATAACGTTTACCATACGTGCATGTTACGGGACTTGCAAACTTCAACACAAGCATTCCTAAAATTCACAACTACTCAACTAGCACAACTTTAATATCACTACCTCCATATCTCAAAACAATCATCAAGCATCAAACTTCTCTTAGTATTCAACACACTCATAAGAAAGTTTTTACTAGTATTGAATACCTAGCATATTAGGATTAAGCAAATTACCATGCTGTTTAAGACTCTCAAAATAATATAAGTGAAGCATGAGAGTTCATCTATTTCTTAAAAATAAAACCACCATTGTGCTCTAAAAGATATAAGTGAAGCACTAAAGCAAACAACAAACTACTCCAAAAGATATGAGTGAAGATCAATGAGTAGTTGTATAATTATGTAACTATGTGAAGACTCTCTAACATTTAAGAATTTCAGATCTTGGTACTTTATTCAAACAGCAAGCAAAGCTAAACAAAATAAAATGACGCTCCAAGCAAAACACATATCATGTGGTGAATAAAAATATAGCTCCAAGTAAAGTTACCAATGGACGAAGACGAAAGAGGGGATGCCATCTGGGGCATCCCCAAGCTTAGACGCTTGGTTGTCCTTGAATATTACCTTGGGGTGCCTTGGGCATCCCCAAGCTTAGGCTCTTGCCACTCCTTATTCCATACTCCATCGATTCTTTACCCAAAACTTGAAAACTTCACAACACAAAACTTAACAGAAAACTCGTAAGCTCCCTTAGTATAAGAAAATAAATCACCACTTAGGTACTATTGTGAACTCATTCTAAATTCATGTTGGTGTTAAACCTACTGTATTCCAACTTCTCTATGGTTTATAAACTATTTTACTAGCCATAGATTTATCAAAATAAGCAAGCAACACAATGAAAACAGAATCTGTCAAAAACAGAACAGTCGGTAGTAATCTGTAACTAATGCAAACTTATGGAACTCAGAAAAATCTACCATAATAGGACGCCCTAGATAATTTGATTATTGATCTGCTGCAATTTGAATCAGTATTTTATCACGTTCTGATGATTTTAAACAATTGTTTTCGTGAACAGAAAGTTTCTGGAATTTTCAGCAAGATCAAATAACTATCATCCAAGAAGATCCTATAGGTATTACTTGGCACAAACACTAATTAAAACATAAAAACACATCTAACCAGAGGATAGATGGATTATTTATTCCTAAACATAACCAAAAAGCAAGAAACTAAAATAAAATTGGGTTGCCTCCCGACAAGCGCTAACATTTAACGCCCCTAGCTAGGCATGATGATTTCAATGATGCTCACATAAAAGATAAGAATTGAAACATAAAGAGAGCATCATGAAGAATATGACTAGCACATTTAAGTCTAACCCACTTCCTATGCATATGGATTTTGTGAGCAAACAACTTATGGGAACAGTAATCAACTAGCATAGGAAGGCAAAACAAGCATAACTTCAAAACTTTAAGCACATAGAGAGGAAACTTGATATTATTGCAATTCCTACAAGCATATATTCCTTCCTCATAATAATTTTCAGTAGAATCATGAATGAATTCAACAATATAACCATCACCTAAATCATTCTTTTCATGATCTACTAGCATAGAAATTTTTATTACTCTCCACATAAGCAAATTTATTCTCATGAATAGTAGTGGGAGCAAACTCAACAAAATAACTATCATATGATTGAGAATTAAGATCAAGGTGACAAGTTTCATGGTTATCATTATTCTTTAAAGCATACGTGTCATCACAATAATCATCATAGATAGGAGGCATGCTTTCATCATAGTAAATTTGCTCATCAAAGCTTGGGGGACAAAAAAATATCATCTTCATCAAACATAGCTTCCCCAAGCTTGTGGCTTTGCATATCATTAGCATCATGGATATTCAAGGAATTCATACTAACAACATTACAATCATGCTCATCATATAAATATTTAGTGCCAAACATTCTATAAACTTCTTCTTCTAGCACTTGAGCACAATTTTCATTCCCATCATTTTCACCAAAGATATTAAAAAGATGAAATATATGAGGTACCCTCAATTCCATTTTTTTGTAGTTTTCTTTTATAAACTAAACTAGTGCTAAAACAAGAAACAAAAAGATTCGATTGGAAGATCTAAAGATATATCTTCAAGCACTCACCTCCCCGGCAACGGCGCCAGAAACTGCTTGATGTCTACTACGCAACCTTCTTCTTGTAGACGTTGTTGGGCCTACAAGTGCAGAAGTTTGTAGGACAGTAGCAAATTTTCCTCAAGTGGATGACCTAAGGTTTATCAATCAATGGGAGGCGTAGGATGAAGATTGTCTCTCTCAAACAACCCTGCAACCAAATAACAAAGAGTCTCTTGTCTCCCCAACACACCCAATACAATTGTAAATTGTATAGGTGCACTAGTTCGGCGAAGAGATGGTGATACAAGTGCAATATGGATGGTAGATATAGATTTTTGTAATCTGAAAATATAAAAACAGCAAGGTAACTAATGGTAAAAGTGAGCACAAACAATATTACAATGCTAGGAAACAAGGCCTAGGGTTCATACTTTCACTAGTGCAAGTTCTCTCAACAATAATAACATAATTGGATCATATAACTATCCCTCAACATGCAACAAAGAGTCACTCCAAAGTCACTAATAGCGGAGAACAAAGGAAGAGATTATGGTAGGGTACGAAACCACCTCAAAGTTATTCTTTCCAATCAATCCGTT
Organism: Aegilops longissima; assembly: GCA_021605205.1. Taxonomy (NCBI): domain Eukaryota; kingdom Viridiplantae; phylum Streptophyta; class Magnoliopsida; order Poales; family Poaceae; genus Aegilops; species Aegilops longissima. The sequence continues at coordinate 536,247,542 of CM038682.1, read as the reverse complement.
GGGCTATTCCTATAAGTGTCACAAACAGCCTAGAGTTCGTACTAAAATAACACCTTAAGACACAAATCAACCAAAACCCTAATGTCACCTAGATACTCCAATGTCACCTCAAGTATCCGTGGGTATGATTATACGATATGCATCACACAATCTCAGATTCATCTATTCAACCAACACAAAGTACTTCAAAGAGTGCCCCAAAGTTTCTACCAGAGAGTCAAGATGAAAACATGTGCCAACCCCTATGCATAGGTTCATGAGCAGAACCCGCAAGTTGATCACCAAAACATACATCAAGTGAATCAATAGAATAACCCATTGTCACCACGGTTATCCCACGCAAGACATACATCAAGTGTTCTCAAATCCTTAAAGACTCAATCCGATAAGATAACTTCAAAGAGAAAACTCAATTCATTACAAGAGAGTAGAGGGGGAGAAACATCATAAGATCCAACTATAATAGCAAAGCTCGCGATACATCAAGATCGTATCACCTCAAGAACACGAGAGAGAGAGAGACCAAACACATAGCTACTGGTACATACCCTCAGCCCCGAGGGTGAACTACTCCCTCCTCGTCATGGAGAGCACCGGGATGATGAAGATGGCCACCAGTGAGGGATCCCCCCTCCGACAGGGTGCCGAAACAGGGTCCCGATTGGTTTTTGGTGGCTACAGAGGCTTGCGGCAACGGAACTCCTGATCTATTATGTTCTTCGATGGTTTTAGGGTATATTGGTATATATAGGAGGAAGAAATACGTCAGGGAAGCCACGAGGGGTCCACGAGGGTGGAGGGCACGCCCAGGGGGGGTGGGCGCGCCCCCCTGCCTCGTGCCTCCCTCGTTTCTTTCCTGACGTGCCCTCCAAGTCTATCGGGTTGCTTTATTTCCAAAAATAACTTCTCCAGAAGGTTTCATTCCGTTTCGACTCTGTTTGATATTCCTTTTCTTCGAAACATTGAAACAAGGGAAAAAACAGGAACTGGCATTGGGCTCTGGGTCAATAGGTTAGTCCCAAAAATAATATAAAAGTGTTTAATAACGCCCATAAACATCCAAAATAGATAATATAATAGCATGGAACAATCAAAAATTATAGATACGTTGGAGACGTATCATACTTCCATTGGTCTCCTTCGTATTTTGTGCCAATTTTTGACAGTAAAATAATATTTACGCATCTGAGTAGTGTAGTCTATTTGAAATTTATGTTCCCCTAAACTCATCGGGAGCCGTTTCGGGCCTCGAAACCAAAAACCATAAATTAATCTTTACCTTGTTCCCATCACATTCGAAAGTACTAGTGCTACAATTAAGTGCAAGCCTGCTCACACCTACCAGTACGTACCAAACCTGTACGTGTTCCCACTATGCAGGTTTTAGTACTAGTGCTAGTACTTAGGTTATAAAAAGGGGAACTACCTAACCGAAAATTGCTCTACCTTCCTCCTCATAAGTCCTCCTTCTTCTTTCGTCCTTGCCATGGCCGGTGTGCAGAGCTCTAGGTCGAGAACTACTCGTAACAAGGGAGCGGCAACCAAGGCTGCATAAAAAAAGAGGGCTCACCGCCACGCAGAGACCTCGAAAGATCTCTCACGGGCAGGCGATGGCTCCTAGGAGCGCCCTAGACGCGGAGGCGAACATGCCGAGCTGGCGGCGCTGGAGTCGTTATCCCTCAACGGCATGCCCGATCAGCTCAATAAGCACCTCAATAAGCAGAAGAAGTTCATCCACGGCTTGGTGGAGCTGCTAAAGGAGAGCCTCAACGACATGCCCGCTGAGCTCAATGAGCAGGGGGAGTTGACCGCCGGCTTGGTGATGCTGCTGAAGAAGATCATTGCCTCGCAGAAGAAGGCGACCGGCGAAATCCTACAACTTCAGGAGGACAAGGCGAAGCTCTGCCACAAGCTCGACCTGCTGAAGGAGGAGAACGCCTGCTGGAAGAAGCTGCATGAGAATAGTAGTTCCTCGATGAAGATATTGCAGGCCCTCGTCATGGAACAGAAGGAGGAGTTGGTGAAGCTCCACATCGAGCACCCGGCTGCTGTCAAGGTATGTAATGCGGCCGTGGAACATATGATGAAGGCTCGTGTCGAGAAATCCCGCGTCATGGACACAATGAAGAAGATGACGGAGGAGACGCGCAAGGAGATGGTGGTCATGGAGGCGATGAAGAAGCAGTTACGACTCCGCGGCTAGCAACCCTTCATGTAGTGAGAGCAGCGCCCCAGACTTGTGTGTGCGTCTTCCTTCTTTTTTGGGGGTGATAATCCTCCTTCTTTTGCTCCGGTGTTTATTATTTTGCTTCGGGTGTTTCGTCACACGTGTCACCTTCTCTGCGAGGCATGAATAGAAAAATGCTAAAAATGAGATGACTAGCAAATTAGATCATTCTTTATCGCCAATAGAACAATGCCTCTTGCTAGTAATATATAATAAGAGTAGAGAGTAGAGGATATGGCACTGGGCTGCCGTGTTTCATGCTCCTCCATCGTACTCCAGCGGAAAACTTGAGTATACCGCACGGTTCTTTGCTCCTCCTCAGGTCGTCGGCACATTTATACGAGCAGTCAAATCACAAGGCCCCACCTTCCAGCAGTAATGAGCCGTCAAATCACAAAGGCCCTCGCCTCTCGTGAAAAGGACCAACTGGACTGCCCCGCCCTCTAGCCTTTTAAAAAATGTATACATTTGTACAGTAGTAGTATCGATGGATTGTGCCATGGAGCAAAACTAACAAGATGTAGTTAAAGAAAAAAGGTGGTACATATAGAGAGCGCTCGTTGCCAAATTATGCATATACTATATGACACCACCCACTATGAAGGTACTAGTAACATAGACTAGTAACTAGTCTATGTTACTCTCCACTATGACCAGCCAAAGTCGAGGCGCGGATACCAACGAGGGCCTGGTTGTGTCTATACTTGGACAACTCACCCGACTGCATGCGCACCAGGCAGACGAAGCTCGTGTCGTGTTGGTGCCGTGTGCGGCCCGCACATCAACCAAAACCTCGCGCCTCCATCTTAGCCTCCGCGTTTTAAACTTCTCAATCTCAAGGCCAAGGAGCAACGTGAAACCTATGATAGAGCCAATCGGATGGTTGAGAACACTACAATTCGTAGCTACAGATGCATGTGTGAGAGAGGACGAGTGCGTGCGTGCACCTCTTCTCAGAGTACAACTGTATGTGGGTGGCATCGACCTAAGGAGCAGTGATGGTGTGTGCGAGAAGTCCTGAGAGATAGGTGTAATGCGTCTGAAAAAAAGACTAGTCTATAGTTCGCCACGATGCTATTCCTGTCGAACGCCAAGCGTAAGATATGTATCTGACGATGCCAGTTTTTTGCACGCACACAACAGTAGAAAAAGAACTAGTACCATGGCATATGCTACACCACGGCCGAGAAAACGTGCCGACGTTACGCCATCCGGGAATAGTGCCGCACATTGAAACTAGAACCGTCAATAAATTTTGAGTGCGTCTCATCACATTCCAAATTACTACTACTACCATGCTATATTTAATTGCAAACCTGTTCACACCGATCACAACCTAAACGGTTTCCCACTTAGGAGCGTATTAGTAGTACTCAATTATAAATACTACAATGCTAAGATGACTGCACATTCCTCCTCAACTCCTCATCCACAGAAAACAATCAAGTCAATCAAGCCATAGTCAGCGTGAGTTCTGGGTCGAGAGATTTCCACCAGGGAGAGGTGAGCATGGAAGAGGAAGCACGAGAGATGTCCCGCCTTGCCGCGAAAGCAACCGACATGTCCAGCCGCGCAGCAGTAGCAACACAGAGGTCCCGTCGCGCCGCCGAAGTAGCATGGAGGTCCCGCCACGCCGTCGATGTAGCAGACTGGTCCGACCACGCCACAGAATCAGCAGAGATGTCCCGCCGCACCACCGAAGCAGCAGGGAGGTCCTGCCGCGCCGCGGCGGCCTGGGAAAATTTCTCGCGGGCAGGCGAGGACTCTTACATGCGCATGCATTTGATAGTCCATAGCTAGATGGATCAGATCTCCTGTTGGGCGAGGATGCAGGACTAGGCTACCGGCGTCATCCGACAACTAGGGGAGGACAATGCGAAGCTCTCGGCGAGCGCAACCTGCTGAGGGCGAAGATCACCGGAAGGGCGAAGCAGGAGGAGGAGACCGCTGCCTTGTTGCAGAGGACGGGCGTCATCATCAAGAAACTTATGGACGAGAATGCCATGCTCTGCATCGAGCACAACAGGCTGGTGGAGGAACCCATGGATGCTGCCAAGCAGCGTATAAAGGACATGAAACTGAGGAAAGAGATCATCGCCCGCCGCGAGAACTAGTCTCCGCGACCTGCAGCGCATAAAGAAAGTAGAGATCAGCGAGCCAGATCGTTGTATGCGTCTTCCTTCTTCTTTTGCCCTTGTGTATTTCGGGCGTTGCCGCATGTGGCTTTTTTAATTATCTTCCTAATTATGTAAGACAATTATTATCCACTCTCGTCGTCCTTATATATATTCATCAGTCTCGCTATAAGTCGCAGTAGATGCTATATAGGTCCGTCGGATCTTTCATCAAGCTCCGTGCAAAAATTTCTTTTCAGATTTTCTTTTTTCTCTCTTAAATCTCAGTCGAGTGAGACATTGCCACGCCATTAAAAAGAGGCTCGGGCGCCATTAATGGAGACCTTGGGAGAGAGGTGGACGGCAAATGGAGGTCAAAGGGCTCTCCTCCCGATAAGCACGCGCAGGGGTCTAATCGCACGGCTCCCGTACTCAAATAGCTACCCTGCACGGCGCCTCCTAGCTAATAAAAAAAGGGGGCACGAGGCGGCCCGTAAATGCTAAATAGAACGCCCACGGTTTCAATAATACTTGTGTTTCCGTTTGTAACGTGACAACACTTGTTCCAAAATGACTTTGTTGATTGTTAATGTGTGGACAGCAAAATTACCACAACATGTTGGTGCCATGTCATGACAACAAGCCAAGTTTCATGATTTTCATGCGTGTTTCGGATTTACAGGAATTAAAAAAACAAGTTTTCAACGTTTCCAGCCGAGCCATGACGCCCAGATGTTTGAATTTCATTCCCATTTCTGGCATGGGACCTAGAAATTTACCCGAGGACACACATGTGATTTTTCAACCAGCTTTGGTGCACTGGAGCATGTGCTTGTATTTAAAATTTGAATTATGCACACAAAGGTGACACCTCTCAGAACCACGAGCCTTCTTCACAGAAGCTCCGGTTTGCAAGAAACTTATACCAAAACTTGTTCCTATTCTGCAATTTTTTTTACCACATCATGGTAGTACCATGACATGATACCATGCCAAGTTTCATGATTTTCAGGCGTGTTTTGGATTTACAAGAATTTTAAAACCAAGCTTCTCAATGTTCTCGGCTGAACCACGATGCCCAGATGTTTGAATTTCATTCCCATTTCTTGCATGGGACCTAGAAATTCACCCGAGGACACACATGTGATTTTTCAGTCAACTTTGGTGCACGGGAGCATGTTCTTGTAGTTCAAATTTTAATTATGCACATTAAATGACCAGAAACTCAATTAATGTATAAAAAAGGCCAAACGAACCCGGAATAATTCCAAAATTTAACAGGGCACTCATATAGTTCTGTGTTTCCTTTGTAAAGAAAATCTGGGGGGAGGCAGCGTATATTGTTTTGCACACAAAGGTATAAATAAATAAAGAAATTAGCATACCTATTTAATTCTTGGGTTCTTATTATTTATGTCACTAGTTGTATATCACTACTCAGTTTTGCCATTAGAAGTTACAACTACTCAAAAAATGCCATCGATCCGTGAGATGCCTGCTCAAAATGCAATTAGATATCTAAAAAATGCCATCGTTAAGTTAGATGTTTACTCAGAAATGCCATTAGACATTGTTATTTTCACGTCAAACCCATTGACCATGTTACATGACAAAAATAAGCCGATTCTCACAATGATAAGTTAATGGTGTCCAGCACAACACACCCCTCAAATAAAACTAAGCACCCTGGAATTCTTTGACAAAACTAAGCACCCTGAAATTCTTTGACAACTAAACTGCTGGCTATATGATGTTGGCCATATATATTGTACGTATATAATGTCAAGAAACGAGTGGTAGTACTATACCAACTAAAATATGAAATGTATGAAATATAACGAGAACAAACATAACATAGTTCTGCTGGGGGCTCAGCACAACACACCCCGCAAATAAAACTAAGCACACCAGAAATTAAACTAAGCAACTAATCCGGTAGACACTGCATTAGAACCACCATGAGCAACAAAACTGCCACCTTACTCGGAGTCCTCGTCCACGTCCTCGACTTCGTCCTTGTCCCTCTTCCTCTTGGGCGATACTTCTTTGCTTGAACTGCACACTTGGCTCTTGCTCTTCATCCAACCCTTGTAGATATTGAAACAAAGGTAGCCATCGATTGCAGCATAGTGGATGTGGTCTATATCTAGTACATTCCACTTCCATGCACGATGGAACGTGTGCGGAGGTTTCTTCAGTTCACCGTACGAAGGATGAACCATGGCTCCTACCACGGTCAACATTGAAGGCTGATCAAGGGAGGGCACCAACCCTTCCTTCTGGAGGTCGAAGGGGTCGCCTACAACGAGCCCTATCCGACCCAGGATTTCCTTGTCGTTCCTAAAGTCTACAGTAACGAATTTGACTCGGCCGCCCTTGAGGAACTTCTTAAATTCCTCGCACTCAACGTCGGCATGGCATATGTGGTAGACCAAGCATAAGTCATGCACGTAAACCTAGATCACGGCGGGCTTCTTCTTCTCTGCCTCCTTTAGTTTCTTCTCGCTTCCCAGGACTATGGTGTACTCAACATCTAGCCCAGCGACCCACTCATCATTTGAGTTTTCAAACATGCTTTTGAAGCGAGCAAGGAATATTTTCACCGTTGCGGAAGAACGTGTGTAGATGACGTCGAACTCATCGCCGGTGATGGTTCTAACCTTGTACTCACCGCTAATCATAGAGATTTGGGACGCCATGGATTTGGGAGGAGGGTTAGGATTAGTGGAACTGCCGTAATGTGAAAGGACGGGACGACTAGGAGCGGTTTATCGATCGTAAAAATGTCAAGTGGGGGCGCGTGCGAATGGCAGGGTAGTGGCTTGCCTGGTGGATAAATGGATTCATGCACAGTACTATGGGGGCCCAATTAGATGTCATGTCTACTCGACGCCCAATTAAATGGCTTTCGATGTCATGTCAAGCGTCAGGAAAATTACAGGTGATATGAAGCTTTCCATTCTCCCATTATACGGGCTTCTGAGAGCCCTTAGATCTGAGATCGAACGGTTGCATGGCGTGATTATAGACCTATGGGTGAATATCCTATCCTGGAGGGTTATTCTGCAAATTTTCAGCAACTTAGCATGCGACCATTCGATCTTAGATCTAAGGGCTGGCAGCAGCCCGTATCATGGTCGCGCCTACAACGACCGTCGCCTTGCTCGTGCGGTCGCGCCCTTGGAGATTTAACACAGTGCATTAGGCTATCTGATGTTGGCATGTCATACATAGTCATCACTTAGTCACTCATACAACAAGGTTGGCTATAAGAGTATTTTTTTGTTTACTTCTCTCTATCTCCAAGGAATGACCTCTTCCAATGAAATGGTGCTTAGATGAGGTGCTATGGGCATTAAATGGCTTAGCAACTCAAGTCCCCAATGCATAGGTGCTTAGTTTTTTGTTGCTAAGTTTGCCTCATCTAGGTACACGCACTTATCACTGTTTCTTCCCGGGGTCACCAAACTAGTCTCTCTTCTTAATTAACTTGCCACATCAGACTTTATGCCTATGTGGCAGGCTTAGCACCTGTAGGATCAAGTACAATAGTGGGCTATAAGCCCGCTTTACATGGCATTTTTGCATATGTGGGGGAAAGAGGCAAGGAAAAAGTGGAGGAGTGGGCTCTCAAGCAAGAGCCAGCCTCTACATGGTGGAGCATCGGGGGAGGCACTTGTATGGAGGTGGTCAGGAATCGGGAGACTCAAGCTGGTCGTAGCGCCGCAGTTAAAGTGATAATGCAAGTCAAATCACCGGGCCCCACCTATCCAGCAGTAACTCACTCTCAAATCACATAGCCCTACGTTTGCAGCAGCCTACTCCCTCATCTTCTCGCATCTTTGTCGAACCGACTAGGCGGAACTGCCCCGCCTACCGCGCGGGAAAAGCCCCGCCCTCGACTTTTAAATAGTACAGTATACTAATTTTGAATCATTGGATTGCGCCATGGAGCAAAGCCTCAAGAAAACGGCGGTACACATGTACGGAGTATACAACACGCCCGTCGTGTTCGTGTCGCACCCCAGACGGTCGGTCGGTCTGGCACGCCGCTCTCTGAAGGAACGTGCGTCATATTGCGGTTGCACACACATGTGGGACCGCAATTGAGAACCGACCATAGGCACACTTCGCGGCCCCACAAGTCGGGTGAGTTAATAGAAGAGGGAGACGAGCGATAGTACTACAAAGTGTTGTAGGAGTACATACGTTGGTACCTGGACGACCCCTGCAAGACATGAAAGATCAGTTCGTCCATGCATGTGACCAAACTCCAGCAGACATGCCTGGATTGGCTATCGTCTACATATCGTGCAGGCTGTGTTGTACAGGGCTGTAGTTCTGGTGAAAAATCTAAAAAAATGTTTCTTGTCATCTCGCAAAATTAGGTGTCATGTGCTTCAGATCACTGCGAGGGTTAAATAGCGACAACTGAGTTGGCTAGTAATTGGGGGCACATGCACGAAGACTACTTGGCTGCCATCTAGGTCAAGCCGGCTATGTTAATTAGGACATCTATCGACGGACCCCTTTTCTATGAGTTTATCTTTAATTTGAGCTTTGATCCTTGAGGGAGTCCTGGACTAGGGGGTGTCCGGACAGTCGGACTATCGTCACGGCCGGACTCCAAGACTATGAAGATACAAGATTGAAGACTTCGTCCCGTGTCCGGATGGGACTTTCCTTGGCGTGGAAGGCAAGCTTGGCGATACGGATATGTAGATCTCCTACCATTGTAACCGACTGTAACCCTAACCTATCCGGTGTCTATATAAACCGGAGGGTTTTAGTCCGTGGGACTAACAACAATCATACCATAGGCTAGCTTCTAGGGTTTAGCCTCCTTGATCTCGTGGTAGATCTACTCTTGTACTACCCATATCATCAATATTATCAAGCAGGAGTAGGGTATTACCTCCATCGAGAGGGCCCGAACCTGGGTAAAAACATCGTGTCCCTTGTCTCTGTTACCATCCGCCTAGACGCACGTTCGGGACCCCTACCGAGATCCGCGGTTTTGACACCGACATTGGTGCTTTCATTGAGAGTTCCTCCGTGTCATCACCGATAGGCCCGATGGCTCCTTCGATCATCAACAACGACGCGGTCCAGGTGAGACTTTTCTCCCGGACAGATCTTCGATTCGGCGGCTTTACATCGGGGGCCAATTCGCTGGCCATCTAGAGCAGATCGAAGCTACGCCCGGCCATCAGGTCAGATTTGGAAGTTTGAACTATACGGCCAATATCCGCGGAGGCTTGATCTTCGACGGATTCGAGCCGCGGCCAAGCGTGCCGCACTGTCTCGATGGGCATGATCTAGCTGTGCAGCCGAGCGGTGCCACGAGGCCGCACCAAAGATCCGCTCCGACCCTTAATCCGGGCCGGATTCCCCGATCGAGGACGAGTGGTTGGACACCGCCTCGGGGCTACAATCTCTATGGCGATTGAGCGAACTCCATCCTGTCCTTGCGAAGACCTCGACTCTGTGGTGCGGACTCCTCTCCGGACTCAACCTCCGCGCCCCTACCAATCGAATCCGATTGGGCGCGATCATGGAGTTCACTGCGCGGACATCTTTCAGCGCTCTCCTTTGGCGACATCCTGAATTCACTAAAGTCTCTCTCTTTATCAGGAGAGCCCTGGCCGGACTACGGTCAGGAAGGTTGGGATGCGGACGGCGAAGAAATTCAATGCCCACCCACCACCCACTTCGTAGCCACTGTCGAAAGCTTACACGACGTGCTCGATTTCGACTTCGAAGACATCGACGGTATAGACGACGATGTAGGAGAGAACCATAAACCAGCGCCTATAGGATGCTGGAAAACCACCTCATCCCATGATGTATACATGGTGGACACACCTAAAGGAAATGAAGACGAGGAACAACGGACGCCACGAAGGATAAATCCTCAAAAGCAGTCAAACGGTAACGTAAACGCCGGACCAAGTCCGCCTCAACAAAGACCCAGCCATAGAGCAGGCGAACCGGTGGACGCATTTAACAAGCTATCGAGCAATCGTCCGAACAAGACAACCTGGATAAACAACCCGTCCCCGGCGAAGACAACAGTCCGGACGATCTCACGCCGGACAAATTGTTGGAGCAAAATAACCTACAAAAAAGGCTCGTCACCACTGCGCGTAGCCTGAAAAAGCAGAAGCGGAAGCTCAAAACAGCGAAAGATGCACTCAAGATCAGATGGAGCAAAGTATTCAACACCGCAGACAAATACGGCGACAGTCGCCGAACAAAGAGCTACCCAAAAAGAAAGCTACTGCCTGAATTTGACGAGGAGGCCTTAGAGCCACCACAATCAAAAATTAAGAAGGCCACCCGGTCGGATGGACGACCCCACGGCAAAAGGAGAGCGGCAAATGGCGCCACACACAAACCGATATGCGATCCGCATAAGGATTCACATCAAAAGGATGGCCCAGTTAGGTCCATCTATGGGCCAAGAAAACAAGCTCTTCAAAGCAATGCAACACGGCAAAAATCCGAACATCACGGCACACCCAAATATAGGGGCGCCGCACACCCCCTATGTTTCACCGATGAGGTGCTGGATCATGAATTTCCAGCGGGATTCAAACCCGTAAACATAGAGGCATACGACGGAACAACAAACCCTGGAGTCTGGATTGAGGATTACATCCTCCACATACACATGGCTAGAGGAGATGATCTCCACGCCATAAAATACTTACCCCTCAAACTCAAAGGGCCAGCTCGGCATTGGCTTAAAAGCCTCCCCGAAAACACCATTGGAAGCTGGGAGGAGCTCGAGGATGCGTTTCGGGCAAATTTTCAGGGGACCTGTCGGTGTCAAAACCGGCGGATCTCGGGTAGGGGGTCCCGAACTGTGCGTCTAGGCGGATGGTAATAGGAGACAAGGGCCACGATGTTTTTACCCAGGTTCGGGCCCTCTCGATGGAGGTAATACCCTACTCCTGCTTGATTAATATTGATGATATGGGTAGTACAAGAGTAGATCTACCACGAGATCAAGGAGGCTAAACCCTAGAAGCTAGCCTATGGTATGATTGTTGTTCGTCCTACGGACTAAAACCCTCCGGTTTATATAGACACCGGATAGGTTAGGGTTACACAGAGTCGGTTACAATGGTAGGAGATCTACATATCCGTATCGCCAAGCTTGCCTTCCACGCCAAGGAAAGTCACATCTGGACATGGGACGAAGTCTTCAATCTTGTATCTTCATAGTCTTGGAGTCCGGCCGTGACGATAGTCCGGCTATCCAGACACCCCCTAGTCCGGGACTCCCTCAGTAGCCCCTGAACCAGGCTTCAATGACGACGAGTCCAGCGTGCATATTGTCTTCGGCATTGCAAGGCGGGTTCCTCCTCCGAATACTTCATAGAAGGTTTTGAACACAAGGATAGTGTCCGGCTCTGCAAAACAAGTTCCACATAACATCGTAGAGAGAATAATTTTTGCAAAGATCTGCTGACGTATTCCGTGGCATGACATCACACCACGGCCAGGCCTTTATATGAATCATTTACTGTTCCACCTCAGCGCGTTTAGCGAGGCGGTTTCCTTGGCACGTCTTATCAAAGCATAGATTGTGCCCCCCTTGTTCCGGGATTCTCATCAATACGGACGTGGGTAACCCAACCGTGCCCGTTGGCCTGCCTTCTCTATCAAAGGCGAGTCCTAATCGACCACGGGGTGGGCTCTTGGTATTCAACCTCTTTATAATGAGACCAAGGCCCTCTTCTTTTACACCCTCCATCGAAGTTCGCCTCGCTTCGAGTTCCAACACCCAAAGCTTCAGATTCAGCGCCGGACTTTCGACGATGTCCGGATCCGACCAGCACGGCCGATGGATGTCTTCCTCCGTCACAGAAGAAGACGTGCTAAAGCTGCGCGACGCCAGGTATCTAACCGGCAAGATCTCGCATAGGCTGCCTGCTCCAGGGCAGGTCATTCCCACTCTTGAGCCCGGCGAGAACGTGGTGTTCGTGTCCCACTTCCTTCGGGGTTTAGGCTTCCCGACGGATCCCTTTGTGCGGGGGCTCATGTTTTATTATGGGCTTGATTTCCATGACTTGAAACCAGAGTCCATCCTCCATATCTCGTCATTCATTGTCGTATGTGAGGCCTTCCTCCATATTACCCCCCACTTTGGACTGTGGCTCAAGACCTTCAAGGTGGAGCCAAAGATGATCAAGGGGCAACAAGCAGAGTGCGGAGGGGCGGTCATAAGCAAATGTGCTGATGCTCCATGGCCCGATGGCTCTATTCAAGAGGAGCTTGGTTTGTGGCAACGGGAGTGGTTTTATATCACCGCTCCCAGGGGCACCAAATGGGCAGCCCTCCCTGCCTTCCGCTCAGGTCCACGACAGCGGCTGGCATCATGGGTCAACAAGGGGCTCGACTGGGGGCCGTACAAGGACGCTCCCTTGCTGCAGGGCCGTATTCGAGACCTCCAGGAAAGAGGGATCAATCTGGTCGTAGTGGCGCAGGTTATGGTGATCCGGCGCCTTCAGCCCTGCAAACGTCGCCCCCTCCGCCTGTGGGAATTCAATCCGGAGGGACCACGATCTCTCCAAAATTTTATGGGCACGACGCCTGTGGAGATGTATAAACTGTTCTTCGGATCACAAGAGAAGTGTCCGGACTTGACCGAGGACGCATGACTAAGCTGCAATCGCCTAGATACTCAAGTAAGTAGTCCGGTAACCGGACAAATAGTTCATTCATTTATTTTATATATATGCCCTTTAAAGGAGCCGTTTCTTGAACAGGAGTGGATTGCCAAGGCAAAGTTAATAAGGTGCCCGGCTCCCCTCCCAGAGACCACGCCGGATCCCATGCTGACCAAGATGTTGAAGGTCGCGACTTTTGAAGAAGGCGAAGGGGGGAGCGGGGAAGCAACTGCCTCCACGAAGGAGGCTATCAAGGAAGGAGGGATCAAGCCACATGGAAAACCCATTTATCCAAACCAAGCATGATTAAGAACTAGGAAATATAACACTTGTATATGTTTCTCATGTATTAAGTGCAACCAAATTCAATTTATTCCTCGCATGCACAACAATACAAAATTCTACCCACGACAATTGGACATCGCATTGCAGAATTGAACCAAGCAGTTAACTAAACACCACAACAAATAAACCAAACATTAACTGAGCACCACATTGCACAATATAACATACTCCTAATAGAATATCAGACAGTTAACCAAACCAAGCATGCTTAACAACTTGGAAATATAGCCATTTTATTTGTTTCTCATGTATTTAGTACAACCAAGTTCGATTTATTTCTCACATGGTATACAATAACAGAATGCAGCCTCAACAATTGGACATCGCATTGCAGAATTGAACCATGCAGTTAAGTAAACACCACAACAAGTGAACCAAATATTAACTGAGCACCACATTGCACAATATAACATACTCCTAATATAAGATTAGACAGTTAACCAAACCAAGCATGATTAACAACTTGGAAATATAGAAATTGTATTTGTTTCTCATGTATTTACTATAGCCAACTTCAATTTATTCCTCACATGGTATACAATAACAGAATGCACCCACAAATATTGAACATCGCATTGCAGAATTGAACCAAACAGTTAACTAAACACCACAACACAAATGAACCAAACATTAACTGAGCACCACATTGCACAATGTATAGCCAAACCAAGCATGCTTGACAACTTGGAAATATAGCAATTATATTCGTTTCTCATGTATTTTGTAAAGATAAATTCGATTTATTTCTCACATGGAAGACAATACAAAATTGCAGCCTGAAGAATTGAACATCACATTTGCAGAATTGAACCAAATAGTTAACTGAAGACGACAACTAATTAACAAAACAGTTAATAAGTGAGCACCACACTGCACGACATATTGAACATATACACTAGAGTAACAGATTGCATGGTAAAGTTAGATAGCACAATTCACTAGAATTTGTGAAGGAAAGGCAGGAGCAGCACACGCAATGGGTTAACTGAGCATGCTTAACCGGCGTAGCTAGAAAATGGCAAGGTGCTCCTCCAAGATCTGGGGGTCGGCATGAATGGCAGCCACCATGACCTCATCCGCGCGTGTGGCTGTGATTTGCTTCTCCACTGCCAAATGCTCCTTGAGATCCTGGCTATACTGCGTGTACCATGCCTTAGGACGGCGCTTATTTGGTGGAGGGGTCGGTGATTTGGGTGGAAGGTGTTGCCCTCGCGCCGGCGGTCGGGGCATGTGGGATGTGGAAGGAGGAGGATGGGGGTCGGGTGTGGATTACCTGCCTGGATAGGTGAGGCCGAGCAGCGTGAAGGAGGGTCGCCGGCAAGGAGGCGGCGCTGCAAGCAAGGAGTGAAGGTTTCAACTTGGAAAGGAAGGCGGAACACGGGAAATGTGGCTTTTGGTAAGGGGGGGGGGCGGGGAGGTAGATATTTCCATGGAAGACGAAAATTTGGAATCGCTTCAGCGAATAAACTGGCGCGCAAAGTGTCATCAAACACGGTTCCTTATTCCAAACTGTGTATGATATGTGAACATCACAAACGATTCAAATAGCTTAACCCGTGTGTGAAGAGTTTGAACGTCAAAAAATTTGGTTCGAATTTCCCTAGTTACAGTGGTCATCCACGTCATTGCATAATTTGGGTACACAAAGGAGACTACATCACACGCACACTTCTTAATCGAGCAAGTTCAGCAATTAAACAGAGCTAGCTAACCTAAACATTACTCTAACAAATTAAAGACAGACACTCTTAATTAAACAAAACAAAGAGTACTACTACGGCTGGTGCTCATCGATCTCCGCCGCCGCCTCCATGTCTAGCTCGCGCTCGACGGTCTCCGGGGGAAGGGGCTCCATGGCATCCATCGCACCATACTCGGCAAGCATTTCACCATCCGCGTCCGCCATATCTTTGGAATAGGCCGCCACGAGGTGGGCATGGGCGGCCGCGATCTGGGCTTTGGCGGGCTCCGTCATGCTAAGGTATGCCACGTAGGAATGATACGTCTCCAACGTATCTATAATTTATGAATTATTCATGCTATTATATTATCCATCTTAGATGTTTAATGGGCTTTACTAAGCACTTTTATATTACTTTTGGGACTAACCTATTGACCCAGAGCCCAGTGCCAGTTTCTGTTTTTTCCCTTGTTTCAGTGTTTCGAAGAAAAGGAATATCAAACGGAGTCCAAACGGAACGAAACCTTCGGGGGAGTTATTTTTGGAAAGAAAGCAATCCGGGAGACTTGGAGTGCACGTCAGGGGATCAACGAGGAAGGCACGAGGCAGGGGGCATGCCCTCCACCCTCATGGGCCCCTCGTGGCTCCCTAGATGTATTTCTTCCTCCTATATATACCAATATACCCTAAAACCTTCGGGGAACAGAAGAGATCGGGATTTCCGCCGCTGCAAGCCTCTGTACCCACCAAAAACCAATCGGGGCCCTGTTCCGGCACCCTGCCGAAGGGGGGAACCCTCACCGGTGGCCATCTTCATCATCCCGGCGCTCTCCATGACAAGGAGGGAGTAGTTCACCCTCGGGGCTGAGGGTATGTACCAGTAGCTATGTGTTTGATCTCTCACTCTCGTGTTCTTGAGGTGATACGATCTTGATGTATCGCGAGCTTTGCTATTATAGTTGGATCTTATGATGTTTCTCCCCCTCTACTCTCTTGTAATGGATTAAGTTTCCCCTTTGAAGTTATCTTATCGGATTGAGTCTTTTAATGATTTGAGAACACTTGATGTATGTCTTGCATGGGATACTCGTGGTGACAATGGGGTATTCTATTGATCCACTTGATGTATGTTTTGGTGATCAACTTGGGGGTTCCGCCCATGAACCTATGCATAGGGGTTGGCACACGTTTTCGTCTTGATTCTCCGGTAGAAACTTTGGGGCACTCTTTGAGGTTCTATGTGTTGGTTGAATAGATGAATCTGAGATTGTGTGATGCATATCGTATAATCATACCCACGGATACTTGAGGTGACATTGGAGTATCTAGGTGATATTAGGGTTTTGGTTGATGTGTGTCTTAAGGTGTTATTTTACTACGAACTCTAGGGTTGTTTGTGAAACTTATAGGAATAGCCCAATAGATTGATCGGAAAGAATAACTTTGAGGTGGTTTCATACCCTACCATTATCTCTTCATTTGTTCTCCGCTATTAGTGACTTTGGAGTGACTCTTTGTTGCATGTTGAGGGATAGTTATATGATCCGATTATGTTATTATTATTGAGAGAACTTGCACTAGTGAAAGTATGAACCCTAGGCCTTGTTTCAACGCATTGCAATACCGTTTACACTCACTTTTATCATTAGTTACCTTGCTGTTTTTATATGTTCAGATTACAAAAACCTATATCTACCATCCATATTGCACTTGTATCACCATCTCTTCGCCGAACTAGTTCACCTATACAATTTACCATTGTATTGGGTGTGTTGGGGACACAAGAGACTCTTTGTTATTTGGTTGCAGGGTTGTTTGAGAGTGACCATCTGCATCCTACGCCTCCCACGGATCGATAAACCTTAGGTCATCCACTTGAGGGAAATTTTCTACTGTCCTACAAACCTCTGCACTTGGAGGCCCAACAACGTCTACAAGAAGAAGGTTGCATAGTAGACATCAAGCAGTTTCTGGCGCCGTTGCCGGGGAGGTGAGTGCTTGAAGGTATATCTTTAGATCTTGCAATCGAATCTTTTAGTTTCTTGTTTTATCACTAGTTTAGTTTATAAAACAAAACTACAAAAAAATGGAATTGAGGGTGGCTCATATGCTTCATCTTTTTAATATCTTCCATGAAAATAAGGATTCTGATAATTGTGCCAAAGTGTTAGAAGAAGAATGCATTAAAATGTTTGGCACTAAATATTTGAATGACGAGCATGATTGCAATGTTGTTAGTACGAATTCCTTGAATATCCATGATGGTAATGATATGCAAAGCCACAAGCTTGGGGAAGCTATGTTTGATGAAGATGATATTTTTTGTCCCCCAAGTTTTGATGTGTAAATTTATTATGATGAAAGCATGCCTCCTATTTATGATGATTATATTGATGAAAGTGGGTTTGGAAGAGTGTCAACTTTAGGAAGTAATGATCCCACTATTTTGGAGGATGTTGAATATTATTGTGATAATTATGAATGTGGATTTGGAGAGGTCATGACTTTATTTAGTGATGAATCCACTATTTTGGAAGAGGTTCCAATTGATTATGAGAATAAAGTTTCTATCTATGATGATTATTTTGATGACATGTATGCTATAAAGAATAATTATAACCATGAAACTTGTCATCATAATTTTAGTTTTCAATTGGATTATGCCTCACATGATAGTTATTTTGTGGAGTTTGCTCCCACTATTATTCATGAGAAGAAATTTGCTTATGTGGAGAGTAGTAAAATTTATATGCTTGTGCATCATGAGAATAATGTTTTATGTGATGATTATATTGTTGAATTCATTCATGATGATACTGAATATTATTATTAAGGAGGAATATATGCTTGTAGGAATTGCAATAATATCAAGTTTCCTCTCTATGTGCTTAAAGTTTTAAAGTTATGCCTGTCTTGCCTTCCTATGCTAGTTGATTATTGTTCCAATAAGTTGTTTGCTCACAAAATCCCTATGCATAGGAAGTGGTTTAGACTTAAATGTGCTAGTAATATTCTTCATGATGCTGTCTTTATGTTTCAATTCTTGTCTTTTATGTGAGCATCATTGAAATCATCATGCCTAGTTAGGGGCGTTAAACAATAGCGCTTGTTGGGAGGAAACCCAATTTTATTTTTAGTTTCTTGCTTTTTGGTTCTATTTAGGGATAAATAATCCTTCTAGCTTCTTTTTAGATGTGGTTTTATGTTTTAATTAGTGTTTGTGCCAAGTAGAACCTTTGGGAAGACTTGGGAGAAGTCTTTATGATCATGCTATAAAAAACAGAAACTTTAGCGCTCACGAGATTAGCTTCAACTTTTTACTGGAGAGTGCTATTTAGTTGATTATTTTTGCATATAATTACTAGACAAATTCCTCAGGTACACCAATTTATTTTAGAATTTTTGGAGTTCCAGAACTATACGTTTGATACAGATTACTACAGACTGTTCTGTTTTTGACAGATTCTGTTTTCTATGTGTTTTTTGCTTATTTTGATGAATCTATGAGTAGTATCAGAGTGTATGAACCATAGATAATTTGGAATACATTAGATATTACACCAATATAAATAAAGAATGAGTTCACAACAGCACCTAAGTGGTGATTTATTTTCTTATACTAACGGAGCTTAGGAGTTTTTTGTTGAGTTTTGTGTTGTGAAGTTTTCAAGTTTTGGGTAAGGATTCGATGGAATATGGAATAAGGAGTGGCAAGAGCCTAAGCTTGGGGATGCCCAAGGCACCCCAAGGTAATTTTCAAGGACAACCAAGAGCCTAAGCTTGGGGATGCCCTGGAAGGCATCCCCTCTTTCGTCTTCGTTCATCGGTAACTTTACTTGGAGCTATATTTTTATTCACCACATGATATGTGTTTTTCTTGGTGCGTCATTTTATTTTCTTTAGCCTTGATTGCTGTTTGAATAAAGTACCAAGATCTGAAATTCTTAAATGAGAGAGAGTCTTCCCATAGCTACATAATTATTTAACTACTCATTGATCTTCACTTATATCTTTTTGGAGTAGTTTGTCATTTACTCGTGTGCTTCACTTATATCTTATGAGTAAATGGTTGAATGATTTGAATGCCATAAATCTGAAATTATATATGTTTCATATGTTTATCCCATGGGGAGTAATGCCTTCACATATAAGAAGTAAAGGTGTTAAATTTATTGAAGGTTAGCAAACATTGTATTGGTCACTTGAACAATCCATGAAAGAATATTGAAGGAAGAGAGATTTCACATATAAATATACTATCTTGGACATCTTCTATGATTGTGAGCCCCATTAATTATTTTCAAACCTGAGCAAATTAGTTGAAGTTGGACAAGGAAGACAACATAATGAGTTATGCTTGGGTATATTTGTATAGAAGTTATATTGTTATGGATCCTCTAAGATGTGGTGCTTGCTATTTAGAATCCTTTGCTAGCCAAAATATCTGTACTAAGCGGGAATACTGCTTGTGCATCCAAACTCCTTGAACCAAGTTTCTTCCATGAGTGTCCACCATATCTACCTATATGCGGTATTTACCTGCCGTTCCAAGTAAATTTGCATGTGCCAAATGCTAAACCTTCAAATAAGAATCTGTTTTGTATGCCCGGATCGCTCATGTAGCGACTAGGGGCTAGCAGTATCTTCCATGCTAGGTGGGTTATTCTCACGATGAGTGGAATCCGCTCATCATTCACGAGAAAATGGCTGGTAACTGGGATGCCCAGTCCCAAGATCAAAAGATCGAAATCAAATCAAAAATAATTGCAAACAAAACTCCCTTAGGATTGATGTTAGTTGGAGGCACCCGTTGTTTCGAGCAAGCCATGGATTGATGATTGTTGGTGGAGGGGGAGTAAAAATCTTTACCTTTCCGTTTGGCAACCGCCTATAATGTATGTAGTACGGAAGATATTGGGAACTCTTGGTCGTTATGTTGACAATGAAAGCATTCCTCTCAAAATTATTTTCATCTCTGTTTTTGCTTCGAGCTCTGGCACCTCTGCAAATCTTGGCTTCCCTCTGCGAAGGGCCTATATTTTACATTTATGCAAGAGTCAGTAGTATTCCTTCTCATTCCAACCTACTCTTTAGTTGGCAAGCATCATGTGATGGAAAGATCTAGGCATATAGGGCCATTCAAATATATTTGAGCATGAATTATTACCGTTGACATTACCCATGAGGTAAAAGGTTGGGAGGATAAACATTAAGCCCCTATCTTTCTCTGTGTTCGATGAATACTATTTGTTCTAAAAATATGCTTTGAGTGGTAGCAATCATGGAAGACTAAATGATAGTTTAGTATGTGAAGTTTGGTGAATCAACGCTCTGACATAGACTCTTCCTGAAAATAAGATGAATTGTAATTGTTTGATGACTAATAACACGGTTTGTTAGTTTTCAAGAAAGTTTATGTTCTATACTTTAGCATGTGAATAGTTTGTTACTTGATCATGCAAAGTTTTATGATATGAGCTACTGTTATGACATTTAATGATGCTAAAAAAGGTTATTGAAATTATCATTGATCAAACTTGTGCACCTGCTAGCATTCACACTTCATAGATTCTTTCTTTTATCATTTACCTACTCTAGGACGAGCAGGAATTAAGCTTGGGGATGCTGATACGTCTTCAACGTATCTATAATTTATGAAGTATTCATGCTATTATATTATCCATCTTAGATGTTTAATGGGCTTTACTAAGCACTTTTATATTACTTTTGGGACTAACCTATTGACCCAGAGCCCAGTGCCAGTTTCTGTTTTTTCCCTTGTTTCAGTGTTTCGAAGAACAGGAATATCAAACGGAGTCCAAACGAAATGAAACCTTCGGGAGAGTTATTTTTGGAAAGAAAGCAATCCCGGAGACTTGGAGTGCATGTCAGGGGATCAACGAGGAAGGCACGAGGCAGGGGGCGCGCCCACCCCCTGGGCGCGCCCTCCACCCTCATGAGCCCCTCCTGGCTCCCCATACGTATTTCTTCCTCCTATATATACCAATATACCCTAAAACCTTCGGGGAACATAAGAGATTGGAAGTTCCGCCGCCGCAAGCCTCTGTAGCCACCAAAAACCAATCGGGACCCTGTTCCGGCACCCTGCCGGAGGGGCGAACCCTCACCTGTGTAGCGACCCGACCCGAATGGATCAAGTCTCTGTGCTCAGTGTCATCCTGGATCAAGAATGCTTGACACCACACAAGATTTCAAGGATTTATAACAGAGTAGCAATCACACACTTATTACATCGTTGCCCAAAAGAGGACTTATTACAATAAATATGGCTTAAGGCCATCTAATAACGATAACAAGCAGAAGACTTGGAAGATAAGGAGTCCATCAACTCCAGCCGCATCACCGAGTATAGAACCACGACCTAAAGCACCATACTGTTGCGTCTAAAAAGTCTGCAACATGAAAGTTGCAGCCAGAAACGGTCAGCACATGGAATATGCTGGCTATGTAACACATAGAGAATAATGAATGATAAGCCTGTACTACATGCATATGTGGCTGGTGGAAAGCTCTCTGATTACAGCTTTTGCATAAAGCCAGTTTTTCCCTCTGCAAAGGAATAAATTTGTTTAACTATCATGGTGGTTGTTAAACATTGAGAATGGTTGACAGCATCCTCAATCCCAATTAAAAGTACTCATTAAAAACCCAACAATATTAATTAGAGTAACATGTTGAGATTCACATGATATTCAAGTACTAGATACTCAAGATGTCCATAACCGGGACACGGCTAATCATGATTAGTTTGTACACTCTCAGAGGTTTATGACTTTTCCCCACAAGACTCGATCACCTCCGCTTGGTTTCTCGCACTACATGGTGTTTGAGAAACGGATGACCGAGACATAGTCTTTCGAAGCGTTTGCACCTTACGATGGGTAGACCGTACCACCTACAACCCCTACATCGCTAGTCTACCACCGCAAGAGTTCACACGACTTAATCAACTATGCGAGAGCCCATAATGGCTTGTGGCTGCACACGGAAGTTTCTAGTTTGAATAATCTCATGATCCCTTTGAGCACGGGTGGCGGTCCAAGAAATCAGAGCAAATCCTGTCTGCCAGTGCCTTGATAGGCAAATCCTGGAATAGCCAGGTGCCTCAATCCACCCAGATGTGTGTTTAAGTTGCCACCTTAGATAAACCATTAATTATCAATCTCACATCTATCATGGATATTCACTCAAACCCAATCCACGTCTACGAGCATAGCATGGCGTAATAAGCAAACGTAGAAGTAACTCCCAAGGGTTTGATAATAAAACAGGTAATAGGTACTACCTCAAACTACTTCCCATCCCACAATTTAATTAGATCCTAATCATGCAAGTGTTTGAGGAATAGATCTAATGCATAAAAACTGGGTATGAGAAAAGTATGATCAAAGTGTTACTTGCCTTGTCGACGATCCATGAAACCTAGAGACTCAAGTAACAAGCGGCGACTCGGTGATCTATCGCAGACAAACAACAAGCATACAATAAGTACTCATCTAATGCACAGGTAAATCTCGAATAAAAGATCTAACCAGAAAGTTCAACTTAAGAACCCTGGTTGCAAAAAGAATCGAATCAAATAAAGCAACGAAAGTCAAACGACGAAAGAAAACAACTCGGTTCTAGCAAGTTGAAACCAGGCCAAATTTTACAGTAGCAAAACTTTGTTTAAGTTGACTAGTCGGAACGGCGGTTTCGAAACGAAACTCCAGGCGCTTGAATCACCTGATTCCGATAAACGAGCGAGAAGATAGACTAGAAAGAAAATCGGATCTGAAATCGCTATCCGAAAAATAGCGAAATAAATCCGATGAGAAAGAAAACGACGAACGGTTGAACGAACGGACGTTCATTAACCGAGGCAAACCGGTGATCACGTTCGTTAGGACGAACGGTCCGGCGAACGCTTGCTAAACAAAACCGGAAAGAAAAACCGGCGAGAAAAACCAATCTAGGGTTTTGGAAAGAAAACCGAAATGAAAAAACCGATCTAGAAAAATCCGGAACGGAAATCGGAACGGAAAAGAAATGGTGACGCGGCGTGGGGCTAGTACCTCGAAGAGGCGAGGGGCTCCGGCGGCGGCGGCGTAGGGTGGCGGCGGCGGCGGGGCGGCGGCGGCAAGTGGCGGCGGCGGCGCTGGTGAGGGGCGGCGGCGGGCGGCGGGCGGCGGCGGTGGTGGTCTTCTTGCTGGCAGCTGCTGCAAGGAGAGGAGAGGAGAGGTGTGGTTTTGATGTGTTAGAGGGGGGGTGCTTGGGTATTTATATTGGGGAGGGGAGGGTTTTTGCTTGGGGTAGGGGACAAGAAATAGACTAGGATTAGGAAACAAAGAGGAAAAGATCTAGAAACAAATACAGAAAAAACGAAAGTAGTACAAAAGTCCTACTAGGATTAGGAAAAGGAAGCGGCGGCTCCCTGGCTCCCTTGGTGCGGCGCGCGCGATGGCCTTGGCCTCCTGGCCGGCCGGTGGCTTGGCGGCTTGGGCCTTTGGCCCAAGGCGCTGCGGGTTTTTTTTTAAATCGGTTTCGCGCGCAGAAAAATACAGAGAAAAAAATCTAAACGAACTCCAAAATTAATAAAGTAAACTTTCCCCGACTCCTAAAAATGAGTCGAACAAAACGAACTTTAACACGGGGCCAAAATGCAATTTTTGAAAACACGCATTTTTCCCTAAGGCAAATAAACTCCGAGAAAAATCCAAAATTTGATTTATTTATTAAATCTTCATTTTTCCTAAATTTTGGGAAGGTCATATTATTCCCTCTCTTATTTTTGATATTGGAAAAATATTTGAAGATAAAATAAATAAATCCAATGATCCTCTTTTCATAGTTTTGAGAGAACTCAAATACGAAAATTTCGAATCTCCAACTCTCTCGAGGGTCCTTGAGTTATGTGAAATTTCTAGGATCAACAAAATGCAAGAAAATATGATATGCATGTTGATCTAATGTATAACATTCCAAATTGAAAATTTGGGATGTTACAAACCTACCCTTTAAGATGAATCTCGCCCTCGAGATTCGGGTTGGCTAGAAAATAGGTGAGGGTGGTCTTTGAGCAAATCTTCTTCTCTTTCCTGGTGGCTTCATCCTCGGTGTGGTGGCTCCACCGAACCTTGCAAAACTTGATAACCTTGCTGCGAGTAACTCTGCTGGCATAATCGAGAATCTGACCGGTTTCTCCTCATATGTTAAATCATCCTTCAACTGAATTGCTTCAAGCGGCACTGTATCTCTTAGCGGTACTTCCGCCATCTCGGCGTGACATTTCTTCAGCTGAGAAACATGGAATACATCATGAACTCCCCGACAGTCCCTCCGCAATTCCAGCTTATAAGCAACTTCTCCCATGCGTTGCAAGATCCTATACGGTCCAACGAAACGTGGTGCTAACTTTCCTTTAACTCCAAAACGCTTAACTCCTCGAAGTGGGGATACTCTAAGATAAACTCTGTCTCCAACTTCATATTCTATCGCCTTGCGTTTTGAATCCGCATAGCTTTTCTGTCTGGACTGGGCTACCTTGAGCCTATCGCGAATCAACTTAACTTTCTGTTCAGACTCCTTGATCAAATCTGGTCCAAACAACTGACGGTCTCCAACTTCGTCCCATGATAACGGTGTCCTACACCTCCTTCCGTACAAAGCCTCGAAAGGTGCCATCTTCAAGCTGGTTTGGTAATTGTTGTTATAAGAAAACTCTGCATACGGCAAGTTATCGTCCCAACTAGATCCATAATCTAGTGCACAAGCTCTCAGCATATCCTCCAAAATCTGATTGACTCTCTCAGTCTGTCCATCTGTGTGTGGGTGGAAAGCTGTACTGAATTCCAGCCTGGTTCCCAATGTTTCGTGCAACTGATTCCAAAACTTTGAGGTAAATTGGGTTCCTCTATCTGATACGATACTCCTCGGAACTCCGTGCAAACACACAATTCTGGTCATGTATATCTTTGCCAACTTAGCACTGCTATAGGTAGTCTTGACTGGAATGAAATGAGCTACCTTCGTCAAGCGGTCGACTATAACCCAAATCGAATCATAGCCTGAACGAGTCTTTGGCAAACCCGTGATGAAATCCATGCCTAGTTTATCCCACTTCCATTCGGGTATTGGCAATGGCTGCAACAATCCTGCCGCTTCGATGCTCGCCTTCACTCTTTGACATACATCACAAACTGCTACATACTCGCAATATCCTTCTTCATTCCGTCCACCGTAACGTTTCCTTCAAATCCAAATACATTTTGGTATTTCCTAGGTGAATCGAATAGGGTGAATCATGTGCCTCTTGCAGAATCAACTTCCTGATCTCCGGGTCATTTGGCACGTAAATACGGTCCTCAAACCATAGGGTATCGTGCTCATCCTCACGAAATCCCTTAGCTTTTCCTTCGCTCATTTTCTTCTTTATATCCGCAATCTCTTTGTCCTTTTTCTGAGCTTCCCTGATTTTATCCATCAAGGTAGATTGAATCTCCAATGCTGCTACGTAGCCTCTCTGAACTATTTCCAAACATAGCTCACGAAGATCTTCTGCTAGCTCCTTTGGTATTTCTCCCGTCAATAGCGTATTGACATGGCTCTTGCGGCTCAATGCGTCAGCTACTACACTAGCCTTTCCGGGATGATAACGCAAACTCATATCATAATCCTTGATGAGTTCCAACCATCTCCTTTGTCTAAGGTTTAACTCCTTCTGCGTGAAAATGTACTTCAAACTCTTGTGATCCGTGTATACCTCACAATGATTTCCAATAAGGAAATGTCTCCATGTCTTCAAGGCATGCACTACGGCTGCTAACTCCAAATCATGTGTGGCATAATTCAACTCATGAGGCTTAAGCTGTCGTGAAGCATACGAAACAACTCTTCCTTCCTGCATAAGCACTGCTCCAAGTCCTCGACGTGAAGCGTCGCAATACACCTCATAATCCTTGGTCTGATCTGGCAAAATTAGCACTGGTGAGGTAACCAATCTTTTCTTCAACTCCTGAAAACTTGCCTCACAGTCCTCAGTCCATATGAACTTGGTATCCTTTTTCAACAATTCCGTCATAGGCTTTGCAATCCTTGAGAAATTCTCAATGAATCTCCGGTAGTATCCTGCGAGTCCAAGGAAACTCGGATCTCTCAACTGTCGTTGGTGCTTCCCATTTGGTTACGGTCTCAACCTTTGTGGGGTCAACTGCTATCCCTTCTCCGGATATAACATGTCCAAGAAATCCAACTTCCTTTAGCCAAAACTCACATTTGCTGAACTTGGCATATAACTGATGTTCTCTTAGCTTCTCCAAAACCAATCGCAAATGTTCCTTATGTTCTTCTTCATTCTTCGAGAAAACCAAAATATCATCAATGAACACCACGACGAACTTATACAAAAACTCCATAAACACTTTGTTCATCAGGTTCATGAAATAGGCTGGCGCGTTAGTCAGTCCAAATGACATAACGGTGTACTCATACAGTCCATATCTCGTGGTAAATGCTGTCTTAGGTATGTCCTGCTCCCGAATCTTTAACTGATGGTACCCTAATCGCAAATCGATCTTGGAAAACACTTTAGCTCCTTGCAAACGATCAAACAGATCATTTATCATAGGTAGTGGGTACTTGTTCTTGATTGTTACTTCATTCAATCCACGATAATCAACAACCATCCTTAACGATCCATCCTTCTTCTCCACTAACAGTACGGGTGATCCCCAAGGCGAAGAACTTGGGCGTATATAACCTTTATCCATTAGCTCCTTAATCTGCTTCTTGATTTCCGCCAAATCCTGTGCGGGCATCCTGTATGGTCACTTCGATATCGGGCCTGTTCCTGGCAAAAGCTCTATCAAAAACTCAATGTCTCTATCCGGTGGCATTCCTGGCAATTCCTCAGGAAATACATCAGGATAGTCCTTGACTACTGGCACCTCTTCCTGCACAACTCCTGATAGGCAATTTACATGAGCTCTCCTCGGCTCATGCCGTGATACATACTTAATCCTTCTGACTTAAACAAAAACTTACCGATTACTGCATCGGGCTGATCTTCAACCTCCTCCACGGTAACGTTGTTCACCTGTCCCCTGTTGAAAGGGTTTGGCTTCTTTCCAGAGTTTCCATTTCCACCTTGGCCTTCGGGACACTCATTTGCATAATGTCCGGTCTTGGAACACTTGTAACAGGTGACATGACTCAAGTCTTTCTTGGTTGGGGTTGATGGTGTGGTCCGTTCGCCGCTGCTTCCTCCATTCCCATTTCCATTTTGTGGCCATTATGGTTGTGTGAACTACCTCCTCCATGGGTATGCTGGCCGAACTCCCTGCTTAGGGGTATAACGGGGCTTCTGCTGGGCTCCAGAGTTATACTTCCCCTGCCCATACTTCCTCTTGCGATTCTCAATCTGCTGCTGCTTTCCTTCAATCATGAGGGCGCGGTCTACCAACTCATGGTAGTTATTGAAACTTGCTACCATCAACTGCATGCTTAATTCATCATTCAGTCCTTCCAGAAACTTCTCCCGCTTAGCTGCATCCGTAGTAACGCCATCGGGGCATAACGTGCTAACTTACTAAAATCATCCACATATTGGCCAACAGTCCTTCCTCCTTGGCGTAAGTTGTGAAACTCACGCTTCTTCATGGCCATAGCTCCTGCTTTGAGACATGGGCGGTGCGGAAAGCTTGTGAAACTGATCCCATGTGACAAAGTCTCAGGTGGTAAGTGGCTGTAAAATTCTCCCACCATGCTGCTGCGGGTCCTTCAAGCTGATGTGCAGCAAACTTCACCTTTTCTCCATCTCAGACATCCTGCAGTGGTCAACTCCTCCCTACCTTACGGAGCCAATCATCTGCTACTATCGGCTCGGTGCTCTTTGAAAACACCGCGGGTTCAGCCTTAAGAAACGAGTCAAGTGATCTCGTAGGTGGTGGTGGCGGTGGGTTGTTGTTGTTGTTGCCTTGGTTCTGTACCAATGTTTGGATCAAAGTGTTCTGCTGCTGAATCAACTGGGTGATCTCTGGCGGGAAAACAAACCCGGGGTCGCGTCTCGGAGGCATCTGATGGGTTTAGAAAAGATGAGAAATTAAGAATAGAGTGAGGTCTAAGGAGAAACACTACCCAAATGTACATGAGCAAATGCACACAAAATCACTTCATTCAATTCAAACAAAGGGCTTACAACGGTCTAACTATCGCAAAAGTGCATGTACTATAATGTTTACATGGAGGTAATACTACTAATATGTGGGGGTCATCTATTAATTTGAACCGGTGGAAGACTCCATGATGTCTGCTCCAGCTTCGTCTTCAAAGTCGGGTTCACTTGGATCCGAATCGGTGTCGTCGATGATGATGTAGTTGCTCGGACAGCCGACGTACTTGTCTTTATTCTTGAGCGCCAATTTCTTCTTGAGTTCTTCAATCTCACACTTAAGATCGTTATTGTGTCTTGCTACAGCTACGATCTCGTCCATGTAGTCCTTACGTGTAGACTTTAGTTCTCCTTAAAGTTCGATGATCCTTCCCTTCGCATCCTTCAATTCGATCATATCATTGCACATCCGGTTCTCCCAAGCGCCGAATGTGCTGGTTTAACTCTGGATGAAAGCTGCAATGGATCTATCCTTCTTGGTGCTGACTATCTCCCATTGTTCATTCCGGCGTCCGCAAATCTGGTAGATAGTGTCCTTGAGGTCTTCTTGATAAACTTCTCCAATGCGTCCCATGGTGATATGAGCTGCCATGCTCTTTCCCAAACTCCAGGTTGGTGCACTGAAAACACTATCTATAGGCTTGGTGATTGGGGTGAATGTCCTTCCCGGAACATGAGCTTGAATCTTCCAGCGCTCCTCTTCAGGCAGAGTGGCGCTAAAAGTCCCGGTGAAACTTGGTAGTCCAATGTTCAGGTACTTGGTGACTTCCTTCAAGTGAAATCCAAAAGGCGTGCCTTCATCTGGTTGGGCGTACTTGATCTTCGCGTCCTTCATCCTAAAAGAGTAGAAAAGATGAGGAGTTAGAAAATGAGAAGAGAGTAGTGATCTATGGCTTTAACTTAGTGGTCGTGTCCTCACAATCAACGTGTGCTCGATACCATCTCTCAGAGCGACCCGACCGAATGGATCAAGTCTCGTGCTCGTGTGTCATCCTCGGATCAATGAATGCCGACACCACACAAGCTTCAAGGATTTATAACAGAGTAGCAATCACACACTTATTACATCGTTGCCCAAAAGAGGACTTATTACAATAAATATGGCTTAAGGCCATCTAATAACGATAACAGCGGAAGACTTGGAAGATAAGTGAGTCCATCAACTCCAGCGGCATCACTGAGTATAGAACCACGACCTAAAGCACCTTACTGTCGTTCTAAAAGTCTGCAACATGAAAGTTGCAGCCAAAATGGGTCAACACATGGAATATGCTGGCAATGTAACACATAGAGAATAATGAATGATAAGCCTATACTACATGCATATGTGGCTGGTGGAAAGCTCTACGGTTACAGTTTTGCATAAAGCCAGTTTTTTCCCTACTGCAAAGGAATAAATTTGTTTAACTATCATGGTGGTTGTTAAACATTGAGAATGGTTGACAGCATCCTCAATCCCAATTAAAAGTACTCATTAAAAACCCGACAATATTAATTAGAGTAACATGTTGAGATTCACATGATATTCAAGTACTAGATACTCAATATGTCCATAACCGGGGACACGGCTAATCATGATTAGTTTGTACACTCTACAGAGGTTTGCGCACTTTTCCCCACAAGACTCGATCACCTCCATTTGGTTTCTCGCACTACATGGTGTTTGAGAAACGGATGACCGAGACATAGTCTTTCAGAAGCGTTTGCACCTTACGATGGGTAGACCGTACCACCTACAACCCCTACATCTGCTAGTCTACCACTGCAAGAGTTCACACGACTTAATCAACTATGCCAGAGCCCATAATGGCTTGTGGCTGCACATGGAAGTTTCTAGTTTGAATAATCTCATGATCCCTTTGAGCCTGGGTGGCGATCCAAGAAATCTGAGCAAATCCTGTCTACCTGTGTGCCTTGATAGGCAAATCCGAATAGCCAGTGCCTCAATCCACCCAGATGTGTGTTTAAGTTGCCACCTTAGATAAACCATTAATTATCAATCTCACATCTGTCATGGATATTCACTCAAACCCAATCCACGCCTCTGAGCATAGCATGGCGTAATAAGCAAACGAGAAGTAACTCCCAAGGGTTTGATAATAAAACAGGTAATAGGTACTACCTCAAACTACTTCCCATCCCACAATTTAATTAGATCCTAATCATGCAAGTGTTTGAGGAATAGATCTAATGCATAAAAAGTGGGTATGAGAAAAGTATGATCAAAGTGTTACTTGCCTTGCTGACGATCCGCGAAACCTAGAAACTCGAAGTAACAAGCGGCGCACTCCGGGTGATCTATCGCAGACAAACAACAAGCATACAATAAGTACTCATCTAATGCACAGGTAAATCTCGAATAAAAGATCTAACCAGAAAGTTCAACTTAAGAACCCTGGTTGCAAAAAGAATCGAATCAAATAAAGCAACGAAAGTCAAACGACGAAAGAAAACAACTCGGTTCTAGCAAGTTGAAACTAGGCCAAATTTTACAGTAGCAAAACTTTGTTTAAGTTGATTAGTCGGAACGGCGGTTTCGAAACGAAACTCCAGGCGCTTGAATCACCTGATTCCGATAAACGAGCGAGAAGATAGACTAGAAAGAAAATCGGATATGAAATCGCTATCCGAAAAATAGCGGAATAAATCCGATGAGAAAGAAAACGACGAACGGTTGAACGAACGGACGTTCATTAACCGAGGCAAACCGGTGATCACGTTCGTTAGGACGAACGGTCCGGCGAACGCTTGCTAAACAAAACCGGAAAGAAAAACCGGCGAGAAAAACCGATCTAGGGTTTCGGAAAGAAAACCGAAACGAAAAAACCGATCTAGAAAAATCCGGAACGGAAATCGGAACGGAAAAGAAAAGGTGACGCGGCGTGGGGCTAGTACCTCGAAGAGGCGAGGGGCTCCGGCGGCGGCAGCGTAGGGTGGCGGTGGCGGCGTAGGGCGGCGGCGGCGGCAGGTGAGGCTGCTTGTTGGTGAGGCGGCGGCGGGCGGCGGCGGGGCGGGGTGGTCTTCTTATTCTTGCTGCTGCCGAAGAGGAGAGGAGAGGTGTGGTTTGATGTGTTAGAGGGGGGTGCTTGGGTATTTATATTGGGAGGGAGGGTTTTGCTTGGGGTAGGGGACAAGAAATAGACTAGGATTAGGAAACAAAGAGGAAAAGATCTAGAAACAAATACGAAAAACGGAAGTAGTACAAAAGTCCTACTAGGATTAGGAAAAAGGAAGCGGCGGCTCCCTGGCTCCCTTGGTGCGGCGCGATGGCCTTGGCCTCCTGGCCGGCCGGTGGCTTGCGGCTTGGGCCTTTGGCCCAAGGCGCCATGGTTTTTTTAAATCGGTTTCACAAGAGAAAAATACAGAGAAAAAAATCTAAACGAACTCCAAAATTAATAAAGTAACTTTCCCGACTCCTAAAAATGAGTCGAACAAAATGAACTTTAACACGGGCCAAAATGCAATTTTGAAAACACGATTTTTCCCTAAGGCAAATAAACTCCGAGAAAATCCAAAATTTGATTTATTTATTAAATCTTCATTTTCCTAAATTTTGGGAAGGTCATATTATTCCCTCTCTTATTTTTGATATTGGAAAAATATTTGAAGATAAAATAAATAAATCCAATGATCCTCTTTTCATAGTTTTGAGAGAACTCAAATACGAAAATTTCGAAATCTCCAACTCTCTCCGAGGGTCCTTGAGTTGCGTGAAATTTCTAGGATCAACAAAATGCAAGAAAATATGATATGCATGATGATCTAATGTATAACATTCCAAATTGAAAATTTGGGATGTTACAACCTGTTTGGGCTGCCTTGGCCGCCCGGATGCAGATTGCGGTCGCCCTCATGAAGCTTGTTTGCACGCGCCTGGCGGCTGCGGCCGCGCTCTCGCCGGAGTTGCCCTCACGACGTGGGTCCACATCCCCATCTTTCACCGGTGACGATTGAACAACGAAATGATATTTCGGGAGTGAGCTAGTGTGCTTGACACGCCGGCTGTGGACTGTAGCCGACACACCTTCTCGCGTAAGCCATAGGCGTACAATACACCGACGGTGCTCCAAGATATTTTGTGCTGCATCTCACACGGTTGGTGATAATAAACTGTGTGCGGTCTACTTGATTTTTCTTCTTGATTTGAATTACGTAATGGGGTCACAACTGCAAAGGATGCTGTTGAATTGGTAGAACTTTTATCTGCAGTGAACATGCAAATATAGGTGTGTCGTCAAGAAAATTGGAATTATTCAGGGTTCCTTTGGACGTTTTTATACATTAACTTGGTTTTGTGGGCATTTCAGGTGCATAATTCAAATTTGAACTACATGCACGTGCTCCAGTGCATATAAACTGGTTGAAAAATCAAATCCGTGTCCTTGGTTGCATGCTTAGGTCCCATGCAAGAAATGGGAATGAATGTCAAACACCCTGCCACCGTCACTCGACCGCAAACATTGAGAAACCTGTTTTTAAATTCTAGTAAATCCAAAACTCGTCTGAAATTCATGAAACTTGGCATGCTATCATGGAGCGGCATCAACATGCCATGGTAAAAGTTTTGTCCCATTTGGGGCAGGTTTGGGTATAAGCTTCTCCCAAACCAGAGCTTCTGACAACAAGCGTGATGGTTTCGGTAGGGAACATGCCACCTTTGGGGACGAAACGATATACATTGCCTCTTATTGCTTCCAAAAAAATTCTAGTGTCAACATAGAACAACAGGAGTGTTGTGTTTAATTTTGGAATTTTTCAGGGTTCGTTTGGACATTTTTATACATTAACTGGGTTTCAAGGCATTTATGTGCCTAATTTAAATTTGAACTACATGCACATGCTCCAGTTCATATAAATTGGTTGAAAAATCAAATATGTGTCCTTGGTTTCATGCTTTGTGTTGGGGAACGTAGTAACTTAAAAAAAATTCCTACGCACACGCAAGATCATGGTGATGCGTACCAACGAGAGGGGAGAGTGTTGTACACGTACCCTCGTAGACCGAAAGTGCAAGAGTTATGACAACGCGGTTGATGTAGTCGTACGTCTTCACGATCCGACCGATCCTTGTACCAAAAGTACGGCACCTCCGTGATCTGCACACGTTCAGCTCGGTGACGTCCCACGAACTCTTGATCCAGCTGAGTGTCGAGGGAGAGCTTCGCCAGCACGGCTGCATGATGATGGTGATGATGAAGCTACCGGCGCAGGGCTTCGCCTAAGCACTGCAACTATATGACCGAGGTGGATTATGGTGGAGGGGGGCACCGCACACGGCTAAGAGATAAATGATCAACTTGTGTCACTGGGGTGCCCCCCTTCCCCCATATATAAAGGAGCAAGGGGGAGGCCGGCTGGCCCTTGGGGCGCGCCAAGGAGGGGAGTCCTCCTCCTCCTAGTAGGAGTAGTGCTCCTCCTTTCCTAGTCCAACTAGGAGGAGGAAGGAGGAATGAAGGAGAGGAAGAGAGGGAGGGAAAGAGGGGGCCCCTCCCCCCTCCTTGTCCAATTCGGACTCCCAAGGAGGGGGGCAGCCAGCCCTATGCCCCCTCCTCTCTCTCTCTCTCACACAAGGCCCATGTTGGCCCATTAGTTCCCCCGGTGGTTCCGATAACCCCCCGGCACTCCGATAATTATCCGGTGACCCCTGAAACTCATCCGGTGTCCGAATATAGTCATCCAATATATCAATCTTTATGTCTCGACCATTTCGAGACTCCTTGTCATGTTCATGATCACATCTGGGACTCCGAACTATCTTCGGTTCATCAAAACACATAAACTCATAATACTGATCGTCACCGAACGTTAAGCGTGCGGACCCTACGGGTTCGAGAACTATGCAGACATGACTGAGACACGTCTCTGGTCAATAACCAATAGCGGAACCTGTATGTTCATATTGGCTCCCACATATTCTACGAAGATCTTTATCGGTCAAACCGCATAACAACATACGTTGTTCCCTTTGTCATGGTATGTTACTTGCCTGAGATCCCATCGTCGGTATCTCAATACCTAGTTCAATCTCGTTACTCGCAAGTCTCTTTAATCGTTTTGTAATGCATCATCCCGCAACTAACTCATTAGTCACATTGCTTGCAAGGCTTATAGTGACGTGCATTACCGAGAGGGCCCAGAGATACCTCTCCGACAATCGGAGTGACAAATCCTAATCTCGATCTATGCCAACTCAACAAGTACCATCGAAGACACCTATAGAGCACCTTTATAATCACCCAGTTACATTGTGACGTTTGGTAGCACACTAAGTGTTCCTCCAGTATTCGGGAGTTGCATAATCTCATAGTCATAGGAACATGTATAAGTCATGAAGAAAGCAATAGCAATATACTAATATGATCAAGTGCTAAGCTAACAGAATGGGTCAAGTCAATCACATCATTCTCTAATGATGTGATCCTGTTAATCAAATGACAACTCATGTCTATGGCTAGGAAACTTAACCATCTTTGATTCAATGAGCTAGGAAACTTAACCATCTTTCGGGGTTCGTTTGGACATTTTTATACATTAACTGGGTTTTCCAGGCATTTTATGTGCATAATTCAAATTTGAACAACATGCCCATGCTCCAGTGCATATAAACTGGTTGAAAAATCAAATCTATGTCCTTGGTTGCATGCTTAGGTCCCACGCAAGAAATGGGAATGAATTTCAAATACCCTGCCACAGTCACTCGGCCTCAAACATTGAGATGCCTGGTTTTTAAATTCTAGTAAATCCAAAAATCGTTTGAAATTCATGAAACTTGGCATGCTATCATGGAGCAACATCAACATGCCGTGGTAAATTTTTTGTCCCATTTGGGGCAGGTTTGGGTATAAGCTTCTCACAAACCAGAGCTTTTCACAACAAGCGTGATGGTTTCGGTAGGGAACGTGCCACCTTTGGGGACGGAACGATATCCGTTGCCTCTTAATGGTTTCAAAAAAATTCCAGTGTCAACATAGAACAACAGGAGTGTTGTGTTTAATTTTGGAATTTTTCAAGGTTCGTTTCGACATTTTTATACATTAACTGGGTTTTCCAGGCATTTTATGTGCATAATTCAAATTTGAACTACATGCACATGCTCTAGTGCATATAAACTGGTTGAAAAATGAAATATGTATCCTTGGTTGCATGCTTAGGTCCCATGCAAGAAATGGGAATGAATTTCAAACACCCTGCCACCGTCACTCGGCCGCAAACATTGAGATACCTGGTTTTTTAATCCTAGTAAATCCAAAACTCGTCTGAAATTCATGAAACTTGGCATGCTATCATGGAGCGGCATCAACATGCCGTGGTAAAATTTTTGTCCCATTTGGGGCTGGTTTGAGTATAAGCTTCTCACAAACCAGAGCTTCTCACAACAAGCGTGATGGTTTCGGTAGGGAACGTGTAACCTGTGGGGACGAAACGATATCCGTTGCCTCTTATTGCTTTCAAAAAAAAATTCCAGTGTCAACATAGAACAACAGGAGTGTTGTGTTTAATTTTGGAATTTTTTGGGGTTCGTTTGGACATTTTTATACATTAACAGGGTTTTCCAGGCATTTTTATGTGCATAATTCAAATTTGAAGTACATGCACATGCTCCGGTGCATATAAATTGGTTGAAAAATCAAATCTATGTCCTTGGTTGCATGCTTAGGTCCCATGCAAGAAATAGGAATGATATTTGAAACACCCTGCCACCATCACTCGGCTGCAAACATTGAGATACCTGGTTTTTAAATTCTAGTAAATCCAAAACTCGTCTGAAATTCATGAAACTTGGCATGCTATCATGGAGCGGCATGAACATGCCGTGGTAAAAAAAATTCCCATCTGGGGCAGGTTTGGGTATAAGCTTCTCACAAACGAGAGCTTCTCACAACAAGCGTGATTGTTTCGGTAGGGAACGTGCCACCTGTGGGGACGAAACGATATCCGTTGCCTCTTATTGC
Source organism: Aegilops longissima (assembly GCA_021605205.1). Taxonomy (NCBI): domain Eukaryota; kingdom Viridiplantae; phylum Streptophyta; class Magnoliopsida; order Poales; family Poaceae; genus Aegilops; species Aegilops longissima. The sequence continues at coordinate 536,211,377 of CM038682.1, read as the reverse complement.
TATCAATTTTTTTCCAGTGTCAACATAGAACAACATGAGTGTTGTGTTTAATTTTGGAATATTTCGGGGTTCGTTTGGACATTTTTATACATTAACTGGGGTTTCCAGGCATTTTATGTGCGTAATTCAAATTTGAACTACATGCACGTGCTCCAGTGCATATAAATTGGTTGAAAAATCAAATTTGTGTCCTTGTTTGCATGCTTAGGTCCCATGCAAGAAATAGGAATGAATTTCAAACACCCTGCCACCGTCACTCGGCCGCAAACATTGAGATTCCTGGTTTTTAAATTCCAGTAAATCCAAAACTCGTCTGAAATTCATGAAACTTGGCATGCTATCATGGAGCGGCATCAACATGCCGTGGTAAAATTTTTGTCCCATTTGGGGCAGGTTTCGGTATAAGCTTCTCACAAACCAGAGCTTCTCACAACAAGCGTGATGGTTTCGGTAGGGAACGTGCCACGTTTGGGGAGGAAACGATACCTGTTGCCTCTTATTGGTTTCAGAAAATTTCTAGTGTCAACATAGAACAACAGGAGTGTTGTGTTTTATTTTGGAATTTTTCGGGGTTCGTTTACATTTTTACACATTAACTAGGTTTTCTAGGCATTTTATGTACATAATTCAAATTTGAACTACATGCACATACTCCAGCACATATAAATTGGTTAAAAAATTAAATATGTGTCCTTCGGTGCATGCTTAGGTCCCATGCAAGAAATGAGAATGAATTTCAAACTCCAGGGCACTGTTGATTGCGGGCAAAACGTTCAGATACTTTGTTTTTAAATTCTAGTAAATCCAAAACTTGTCTGAAATTCATGAATCTTGTCATGCCATAATGGAATGGCACTCGACATGCTGTGGTATTTTTCGTGGCCATTTTGAGAGAAGGCGCACTCAAATAATAGCCAACAAAGGCATTTTTAAACAAATAGCTGCCACTGTAACATCTAAAACGTTTTGTATAATTTAAACTGTGTGTGTTCTATTAACAATTCACGTGACGCCACGCCTCACTCTTTTAATGGCTAGGAGGTGCCGTGCGGACAGGTGCTTGAGTGCTTACCTAAATGGGAGGCGTGCGAGTTGTACTCCAATGCGGAGGCTCACCGGGAAGCGTGCGAGCCGTACGCCGTGCAGGCTCACCGGGAAGCGAGCCCTTTGACTTCCATGGATGCCCTCCTTGCTCACATCCTCTACATTAATGGCGCCCAAGCCGCAGATTAATACGGATTTTAAATATAAAACACTCATCGCAAACATTTTAGTTAGAACACCAGTATGGAAAACCGACAACTTCCCCAGGAAGCCAAGGGAAAATGTGCCTAGCAGGATTTGTGCAGCTCTTGATCGCAAATGTTTTAGTTAGAACACCCGTATGCAAACCGACAACTTCCCCAGGAAGCCAAGAGAAAATGTGCCGAGCAGGATTTCTGCAGCTCTTGATCGCAAACGTTTTAGATAGAACACTCGTATGCAAAGTGAGAGTTATGGTCTTCCCCCTTTAGTCAAGGGAAAATTCACAGTGCAGGAATTGTGCATCCCTTCAACGCAAACGGTTGTTTTGGATGACCCGTGTGCAACCACATACAAACAAGTTGGTAAAATTTGCATCTGTCATATTGCGTATGTTGCCATTTGTGAAACTGGAAATATTGACATTTGTTGATCTAGTAACATTGCCATTTGTCAATCCTCGTAACACTGCGATTTCTCAAAATATGCAGCTAAAAATCACTAGCACTATCTTATTTTTGCAAATAAAATTCAGTAATTAAGCGTAAATTTTATTCATAGATTAAGCAGTCATTCTTAATTTATACAAACAGTTCAACTCGACAGATGAACCGACCAAATTTTTGCCCAGTTGTTGCCAACCACGTACTGAAATAGCTAGTTCAACTATATATACTAGCTAATTTTAAGGACGTTGTACAGTTCCACCACACATCTGAACTGAACAAAATAGCCCCTAAATACTACCACTACTACGGAGGGGCTTTGTGCTACTTCCAGAAGCCTCTCCTCTGACGAGCACGCTCAGTAAGAGGCAGAGGAGGAGGAGGAGCCTACCGACGAGCTGGACAAATGCAATACGGTGCCTACCGCTGCTGCACTTTCAGTGATGCTCGCCAGCTTGAATGCCCACTGCCGCTCCAGACGATCCCTCTCGAAGCGGCCGGACTGCTCGTAGATCTCCAGATTCGTCGCCTCTGCGTCGGCGTGTGCTGCGACCACGGCTGTGGTAAGGCTCTTTGCATGCTCGACGAGGCGCTCCTCCTCCTCCCTCAGGAACTTGATGTAGCGCGCAAGGTCGCTGATGCACATGCGGGCCTCCACCTCCGCTTCCCTCCTTCGGGCGGTGGTGGCAGAGCAGGTGATGATCCCGGTGGTCGATGGTGGGCTGGCGGCCACGGCGGCCGACGATGGGGTGGCGGCCACGACCACCACCTCCTGCCTTCGGGCCGCGGTAGTGAAGCGGGTGATGGCCACGGCGGCCGGCAGTGAGGTGGCGGCCATGACGACCACCTACCGCCTTCGGGCCGCAGTAGTGGAGCGGGAGATGGCCCTGGCTTGCGACGGTGGTGTGGCAGCAACGGCGGCCGGCAACAGTTGCCAACGGGCAGCGGCGGCGGAGCGTGTGGTGGGTGTTTCACGCACACCCAACAAGGACGCCACGCGCACTACACTACGTCGGGGACTGCGCCGCCGCCGTGGTGTAGCCTCCCAGTTGGAGCTGTCCTTTGATGACGGCGGAGTGGCTGATCAACAACGACGGACTGGTGCCATTGGCGATTGTGGGAGAAGCAGACGAGATAAGCTACAGGGAGGGAGGGGGAAATGCGACGCAGGACTCGCCGGCCGTGAGGGTTTATATAGCAGGCCGATAAGCATTGGGATTTTGGGGGATTTCACCGAGTCGGGCGGGAAGCTTACGCGGGAACCTGTGAGGTTGCGTGGGAACGGGCTCACCGATGATTCATTGGCGCCACTTCGAGCCACCGTTTGGCCAAAAGAACGCCCCCGCGCGCTGCGCAAGCTTGTGCTGTAAGCCGTCTGTGGCAGCGGGGTGACAAGACGTGCGAGGGGAGGACGAAAGCACACGTACACATACGGTTAATACAAAAAAAACATTTGCGATTTAATTACCTACTATACCCCCGTCCTGGTTTATAAGTATGATTTAACTAATAAACTATGAATGCATGTCGCCAAAGATTATATCGTTGGAGTCGTATTTGAACATAGTTTCCAGGTATACAATTTTTGTAACATGCATTAACACTTTTTTGGTTAAATTTAAGGTTATATACCAGCAAGCGTTTGCTCGCAACACACACGGCTTATTCCATCACAAACAACTCGGATGGATCAACTGTATGCCACATATCGCACACGCAACTCTAATCTGATTCGTGCTTGATGTCTCCGACATTGCTCGCACAGTTCGTCTTACTTGCCACCTATCACTTTGCCGGCCTCTGCTCGCGTCCCTCGACAAGCTCTGCTCGCAGTTAGGCGCCGCGGCACGCTCTGCTCGCGTCCGTCGGCGCGCTGGGCTTGTGGACACCTTTTCCTTGCGTGTTCAACTGCTATATATATAGGGTGGGTCTATTATGATAACACCCTCTAGAGTCTTATTCTGCACCTCACTTTCTTATTCCGCTAACACCCCCACCTAACCGACACAGACCTGACGCGCATCTGAACTGCAAAAAAAAGAACCCACCACACCGGCCCACCTACCCCACTCTTCCCCCGATCCCCTCCACCTTCCTCCTCCCATGCCCCAGCCCTGATCCACCAACCCACCACCGCGCCCCCAGCCCCGATCCAACTCCAGGCTGCCGTCGCCCCGCCTCCTCCACCTCCAGGCCGCCGCCGCCCTGCCTCCTCCTCCAGGTCGGCGCCGCCTCGCCTTCTCCTCCAGGAAGGCGCCGCCCCGCCTTCTCCTCCTCCCGACCGGCGCCGCCCCGCCTCATACTCCTCCAGGACGGCGCCACCCCGCCTCCTCCTCCTCCCGGCCCACGCCGCCCCGCCGGCCGCCCCTCCCCAGACCGCCGTCGCGCCACCCTTCACCTGGTCATCGTCCCTGCCACCTCTCCCCTTGCCTCCAGCACGCCCCTGCCCGCGAGCACCATCGGCGTCGGGCACCACTATCCCCCACCGCCCCGGTGACCTCCTTCTGGGCCGCAGCAACCGGATCCGGCCTTCCCCGCCCCCGCTCCACCCCTCCACCTAAAACAGCGCCGCCCAGGACCACCACCCCAACATCGGATCCGGCTGCCCTTGGACCCGCACGCCACCAGGGCCTCTCTCCGCCACAACACCAAGGACCCTCCCCCCACGACCTCCTCTCTTTGTTACCCCCAGATCCGCTCTCGCTGCTCGGCTCGCCGACGACCTCACCCTCTCCTTCCTACAGTGGCACGCGACGGAGTTTGCCAGATGCGTGAGAAGGTCAACGGCAACGGCAATGACCAGGAAGAGCAGTAGCTGCGTGTGCAGTTTTGAAAAGCTTTAGATGCTCTCTTTTTTGCAGATTTTTGATTGTGCACTTCCTGAATTTCCTTCAACTTCCTCCCTCACATCTCCCTTATGCCCGCAGGTGCCGCCATGGGCATCTCAATCTTGTCTCCCATCGCCGGTATTCAGTTGAGATAGGGCGCCGCCGGCGTGCAGTTCGCTTGGTTCCCCTCGCTGTGGTGCGGTGCGTCACCGTCGTTCTATTGCACTTTGGGACCTTCTTTTTCTTCCAGATTTTGCTTGTCTGCAGTTCGCCTATGATCTTGGTGCGGTGCCGTGGATGTGCCAGCGGCCGCTCTCTGTGTGGTTGGCCACGCTGTCCTTTGCAGATCGCTGGAGGGAGAGAGAGGAGGTGCTCTACATGGAGTGTTTCAGTTCCTCGTGCCACTCCAGTGCAGCTCGGTTTGTGAAAAAAGGTGGAGTTCTTTTTTGTTGTTGTAGTAGTTCCTCGTCATTGTAATTTGTGTGTGTTTGTACTATTGATTAAAAAGAGGATCACTGTAGTTCGTTCGCCCTGGCTTGTAGTCTAGAGATGTACATATCGCAGCTCTCTCGAAAACATTCATTGAAGAAGACAACAACAAAAATTGTTTAGGTGCAGCTCACTTGTTTCATTGCCGCAGTGATCTTCTCTCTCCCAGTGGTTCACTATGTTGCCAAGTGCAAAAACAAATTGGAAAAGTTGATTTTTTTTAATGAAGCTCACTCTGTTGTTGTGTGCAGTATAAAGGAAATTGCAAAAAGAAAATTGGTGCGCTCACTCTGTTGTTGTGTGCAGTAGAAAGAAAATTGGAAAAAGAAAATTGATGCAGTGCACTCACCTCGTCCCTGCAGTACCAACGCTCGACATGAAGTGCACTCCACCTCGTGTGGGAAAATTTACGTCCCAACAAAAAAACCATGCAGTGCACTTGCCCATCTAATGAAGTGCGGTATTCCGTCTGAAGCAGTGCGTTCTTCTTTCCTCGTCCGAGAAAAAAATACGTCTAAACAAAAAGAAACCATGAAGTGCACTTGCCCATCTAGTGAAGTGCGGTATTTAAATCAAGCAGTCGTTCTTCTTTCCTCGTCCGAGAAAAATATGTCTAAACAAAAGAAACCATGCAGTGCACTTCCCATCTCATGCAATGCGGTATTTTGTCTGAAGCAATGCGTTCTTCTGTCCGATCACAGTACATCTGACGATTTTGGTCTCGGGAAGAACAGTGTCCGCTTTTGGTAAAATCGAAACTGCTCTTAAACCGTAAGG